>JAHLJS010000009.1:14882210-15482210 GCA_038502445.1 Eremochloa ophiuroides | reverse complement strand
CGGCACGGTCCCACGCAGAACTGCACACTCGGTTTTCCTGCAACAGGGGTTAACAAACCCTGAATACATGGGGTACTCCGCATGACTTACCCGACTAAAGGTGTAAAATTAGACTCAGAAATGTAGGCTGAGGGGAGTCAAGGTAAGGCTTGAGCAAGAGTCAAAGTATTTTGCAGAAAAGCATTTCTATCCTATTTCATTATTTGATCTCAATATTATTTTATTCATATACATAATTCCAATATCAATTCTCGTATATTATGTACATTCAAATTCATATTCATTCTCAAAAACAAACACCTAGTTCCGAACCACTCTTCGCTGTAAGTGTGAGGATCATGTCTCCATTAACCGAGGAGCAACGTCGATTCGAATCCAGAAGTACCCAGCTGGGGATCCCTATCCACACTGCATATATAGCACTTAAGCTTGCATATGCCAACCCCGCCTACCACGGCTTTTCATACCCCGGAACCGGTCCTGCGCCACCCGAGAGCACAGTACCCCTCTAGTCTCCAGGCACGACGGCCACGAGGGTACACGGTACTCTCGCCATCTCTCCACTCCCAGTACGTGGTTGTCGGTTCCAGTAGTAGAGCCACCGAAGTCAGAGGCTTTCCACAGTATGTGGCTAGTTGCAAAGTCATGATCACAACAGGCCGACAACGAATGGTCCCTAATATTTTTCCGTTAGAAACCATGCATTGGGACTCTAACCCAAGTACACTGGTAACCACCTGGTTTTCACATACTTTTTCCGATGACGACGAAAGTTGGGACTCTAACCCAAATAGTTGGCCAACCAAACGGGAAAACCCATGATAATGGACTGGCCAAGTACACCATCACCAAACGAGGACAATACCAATCCTATAAAATGATTCATTTGTTTCATATCATCACAGTTTTCAAAATAGCATTTTGCAACTCTATCATTAAGCATGACTAAACATTTTTCAATACTTTAAATAAATCAGGGTCTCAGGTATAATATGTGGTCAAGGAAAGGTAATGCATCAATGGGTTATCACCCAACTCCTTTTAACCTAATGCAGTAGATTAACTCAAGTGATAAATATTTTTAAATAACGAGGAGGGGCAAATGCACCGGGGCTTGGCTGTTGCTTGAAGTAGACGGAATCCGGGAGTCAATCACCGAGAAGGATCAACGTCCATCGAGTGAAGACCTTACTCGGGACACGCTTCAGATCATAATCGCCGCGCGTTCACTACACGAAATAATAATGCAACACTTAACACGATGATATGTATGCCATGATGCAGGAGATGCACAAAATCATTGATCAATAGAAAATGAACTCAATTTGAAAGTTGAGTACAACTTTCCTTCACGACAAAGTTGTAAGTCAACAAAACTAATTACTATCGAGTATTAACTACTTTAGTTTATTGACCATTTTAACAGTCGTTGAAGGTCGGATTGGTTCTTCCCCTAGGACACTATCAACCCTTTCGCTAAGCAAATTATTAAACCCTATCATCATATGTGACTAACATAAATTATTAGTGTTCCTAATTAACAATTTAATTAAGAACCCAAACACTAATTAAGGTGCCAAGGATCATCTCAAGTTAATGACTCAGGGATATTATTCAATCCAAAAGTCACCCAAAACCTAAAATGATTAGAGTTTCTATTTGATTTTATTAATCGATTAATAGAGCATTAACTAATAATTAAGTAAACTAATTTTATTTGAGCCCAAACTCTATCTACAGATAGATCTTAAGTTCAAACAGCACAAAATTAATTTTCATGATTTTTGGATTAACAGGGAATTTATTAAAATAGTTCAAAGTTACATTTATTAATTAATTCTCTGATTTTTAGTACCCACAGAAAATATCCAAAACACATGTTTAATATTTTTATTAAATATTACATATAACAGAGAGCATCCTCAAAATTCTTCATGATTTTTCGAGCAAAAAATTAATCCCTACAAAAATAACAAGGCACAACACTATCCATGTTTTCAAGAAATAGAAAACCCAGTTTAAACCTTGCGAAAAATAGAAAACCCATTTGGTCCGGGGCGGCCCAAAACAGCAGGCCGGCCCAATCGCCGCTGTGCGCTCCCTCTCTCTCCCTTGGGGTGCTTCCCGGGCTACTGGGCTGGTCCACTAGGTCCAGCAGGAGGCCCAAACGCGGCCTGCTCGCTCTGTCCCTCTCCCTCCCCAGGACCTTCCCTCTCGCGCGCGCGGCGGCTCAGACCCCGGCGGCTCGTCGCCGGCGAGCTATTCCGGCGAGCCCAAAGCTCAACGACAAACACAGCGCACCCCCGCGAACCTATCTAGGGGGTTGGTCGGGCGGATTGGACACCGAGACCTTGCCCAACATGGCCATGGCGGCACGGCCGGCAAGAAGTACGGCGGCGAGCGGCGTTCCGGAAACTGTAACGCGGTAGAGTTTGAATTAGAGGTGGGTTCAGCAGTAGAGGACTCACCTAGACTTCGAAACAGTTGTTGGTAGGGTCGGAGACGAGCCAGAGAATCGAGCCGGACGACGACCGCGGCTATGGCGATGCGAACCGGACGTCAAGACCACGTTCCGGCCAACCTGGAGCACCAATCGCCCAACCGTCTAGTGCAAGAGAACCCAAGGAAGGCATAGAGATTAAAACATGCAGGAGAATGGACCAAAACTCACCACTGACGACTGACCGCGACTGCGAGCCTTGCGGAGGCGCTCCGCCGGCCGTGGAGAAGAAAACGGCCCCTGGGTCGATTTCGGCGATGATAGGCGGCGCAAGAGGACTCAGTGGATACGCAAGGACGTGGCGCGGCTAGTGACAAGATGACGAGAATAGAGATGGTCGGGGCACGTCTAATTCCGCCACCACCCGAGAGCACGTCGACGGCAATGGCCAAGGAAGGTTAAAGGGGACGGCCGTCGACTTATATGGTGGGGAAGGATGGACCCTCGACGCAGAGAGGACCCCCACGGGCCCGGCCCCGTCGGTGCCACGCGGCCGGCCGGCCCCGGGCGTCGCCGGCGGCCAGCGCGCGCACGCGGGCCTGCCCGAGCAGGGGTAGAGCCGGACCCCCCCGGAGCACTGTAGCAGAGTCAGCACCGATTTGATTTTTTGCAAAATTACTTTCAATTTCGTGTAGAAGCTTGAAAAATACCCTTAATAAGAGTTGTAGCAAATTTAATTTTTAACTACTTTAGTTTTTGAACTAACCTCAAATTTTGAATATTTTTGAAATGATGAAAAAGTGGGTAAAAACTTGATTTGAAATTCATTTACAAATCACTTAAATTCTCTAATCTTTTCTCAACAACTTGAATTTATTCAAAAATAAAAGTTGTTCTATCTGACAAGGCCTACAACTTTCATTAAATGAGTTTTGTTAGATTCTTGATAGTTTTTAAAATAGCATTTAAACTTTGAATCTCAAAGCATTGATTTGAGGTCAAATTGAATTTTCACTGCATAACTTCAAAATCCCCAAGTATAAAAGTTGTTCAACTTGAAAAGCCTTACAACCTTCGTTAAAGGAGTTTGTCCAAATTCTTAATAGTTTTTGAAATGGCATTTTAAATTTGAATAAACAAACACCAATTAGGGTTTAATTTAAAATTCCACTGGTAAACTTCAAAATCTCCAAAAATGAAAGTTATCCAATTTTGAAAGTAATGAAACTTTTATTAAGGACCTATCATCAGATTCTTGCTAGTTTTTGAATTTGTATTTCAAATTTAAACTTTAAAGCATAGATTAGGGTCTATTTGAAATTCTATTCAACAACTTCAAAATTACCCAAAATAGAAGTTGCTCAACTTTTAAATATTTACAACTTTTGTTTAAGGTCGAACACTTGATTCTATTTAGTTTTTGATTTAGGGTTTCGGGTCCGATTAGGGTTTTTAATTGTTTTCCTTTTTATTTTCCATTTGGATTTAGGGGCATACACACAAAAATTATTTAAATCATAAAGTCACTCAAAGGTACCTAAACACATTCACATGTGGAAATAAAAATTGTCTTAGTGATGCACAGTAACAATGATTTTATGCGGGATGAATTACATGTAATCATGATGATATGGCCGGTTTTAGTTATCGTAACATCAGGGGTGTTACAGTAGGCATGGCCGGGTGTGGTGTAGGCTGCACAGGCTGCGCAAGCTCTTCCTCCTATACTTCTCTCCTCCGTGATCTCCTGCGAGAAACAGAACTCCTGCGTGCTTCTTCCTTTTCGACAAGGTCGAAGGTGAGAGATGGGGATTTATATAAAGTGAGATCCGGGTTAGGTAACGGAATCTCGTTTATATATCCCGGATAATAAAATACCAGGTTTGTTCCCGAGTCATCACGTTTTATAGTATGAGCTTGAGTAAAATAATACTCATTGATCATAATGCGCGGAATGGAGAGATAAACAATAGTGTTGGCCCCATGAGGATCAACACTAGCAGCAAGACGTGTGATGAGTGAAGTGCACATAATTGGTGTGGAAGTTTTAAAAGAGTTTAACCAGTGGTTAACAATGTCATAGACAGGAGCAACTTTAATCTTTTTAAGCACGGCATAAAGCATCTTCAACTCAATGTCATAAGCGTGATGAGTGTCCTCTCTAGGAAAGAAAGAATTTGCAATCCATTTATACATAAGCCTTAGAGAAGGATGGTGGATGGTGTTGATGTTGGGTTGGAATTTTCCAGTCACATTTTGTCCGGTTATCAAGTGCCAAAAAGCTTGACGCTGATAACCCGAAAGAGTGAAACTCAAATCGACAGAGCATCGCTCATGAAACCCAAGTGTGTAGCAAAATCTTTCCAGTAAAGGCTATGTTCTTTCCCAAAGCAACGAAAAGTAATACCATAATCGATAATTTGTAAAGTGCCCAAGATTTGGATGGTCAAGAAACGCGATCCAAGTTCGTGCACGGGGGCAACTTGGCTCCATCCAGTGTTTTTGAAAATGGTATTAAATTCGTGATTCATACCTGCCTGCTGCAGGAAGTGTGGGTTGAAAGATGGTGTATGCAGGAATTCGCGTCCCTTGAGGAGGTTGTATGCTTGCATTTCCCGCTCGCTCTCCAAGTCAATGAAGGGAGCGTCGGCCACATCGATGGTGTGGCCTCTTGGCGCCTCCTCTTCTTCATGCAGCGGGCTCTCCTCACGTGTGGGGGTACTTTGACTAGACTCCCCACGAGAGCGACGGCCTTTCCAGAACATGCCGAAAATCCGACCTTCGATCCCACTCATGGTGAGCTTGGCACAAGAACTTGACTTGTGATGGGAGCGGAAGAGGTTTGTGCAGGATTTCCTTGCACTTGAACTTTGTGGAGAATTGCTTGGAGAATGGTGGAGCAAGAGAGTGATGAAGGGAGTGAAAAATGTGAGAATGAGAGGGGTGAGGAGCTCCATCCGAATGCTCTGGTATTTATAGAGCTGATCGCAGGCGGGAGAGTGCTCCTTGCAACGGCTAGTGACCGTTGGCAAAAGGCTATGCCGCAGAGCCGTTGGCCAGGGGGCGGTCGCCCCTGAGACCGGCCGGTCCCCTGACTGGGCCGGCTTGGTCCAATTTTTTTCAGCCCCCTCTAACGGCTATTTCTAATGTGCAGCCGGTTACGAATGACTCCCATTTGAAATTTGGCTCCAGTTTTTGATTTTCCACATGTTTTATTTGAAACTTTTTGATTTTCAAAAATTATTTAAAAATAATATTTAGACTTAACAAAAGTTATTCTTTCTAAAAATTATTTTTATAGAATTTTTGGAGAACAATTTATTTTGAACTAAAAAGAAATTTTTATAAATCTAGGAAGAGGGAATAATTTCTTTTGATGCAAGAAAATAATTTTATTATTTATATATATTTTCTTTTTTTCAAAAGGATAAGATACAATACCTGAGTGGGGACACCTCCCCCAAGCTTGAATGATGGTGTGGGCCCCTTCAGATAATTATTATGCATATATATATATGAATGTAGATATAAATATATATATATTTATATTATTTTTTTAGATAATTACCGATGTCCTTCAGCAAGGGCTCAACTTTTATAGTCTGTTGGCGAGACTCTTCTTCCTTTATTGATCTGTAGCTGCATGAGCAAACTCAGGAGAAGTCTCGGGTTGCCCCGGGATTTTTCCCGTGTTGTTGACAGGAATAGAAGCAGCTATTTGTGCCATTTGTGTTTCTATCATTTTGAATAGAAGAAGACAAAGTTTCAAGCTTGACATTTATGTTTTCAAACATTTTATCGTTGAAGGATAGCTTTTTGGTCAAATTTTCATTGATTTTAGCTTGTCCTAGAACGAGATCTTTTAAGGAAGGTTGGTTTGAATTGTAATTTGAATTGAAATTATTACCTTGCGGGCGGTGTTGGTTGTTCCACCCGTTATTACCTTGCTGTGGTTGGCGAAACCCATTGTTGACATATGAAGCTTCTTCTTGGGTTTCAGGGGCAGTTGTTCCCTGAGTGGCCAACGTTCCCACAGACTTCACACGTCATGTGTGAATCCATGGCTTGGATGGTACTCATGGAAGGGTTGGTAGCACGATCGTCTAGTTTTTGCATCAGCAAGTCTAATTTTGCGGCAAGCAAGTCCGTCTCTTTCACGGTATGCGTGCCTTTTTTGTGTTTTTCTTCCTTCTCCCCAACTCTGATTGGCCACCATCTTCTCAATAAGTGCAGTTGCATCCGCGATGGTGAGGGAGAGGAATGCACCTCCAGCTACGGCATCTACGTGCCCCTTTGACATGGCCGTGAGGCCTTCATAAAAGTTTTGGAGCACGAGCCAATCTTCCATTCCATGGTGAGGGCAGGCTCGGATGTACTCTTGAAGCCTTTCCCATGCTTCGGGGATAGATTCAAGGGAAGATTGCTGGAAGTTGGAGATCTTTCCCCTTAGAGCGCTGGTCTTGCTCATGGGGAAGAACTTGACGAGGAATGCTGTGGAACACTTGTCCCACGTGTTGACGGCTTCCTTATTTTGATAGAATCATTGTTTCGCTTTCCCCGTGAGGGAGAAAGGAAACAAGCGGAGCCTGATACTGTCTTGTGCGACATCTTTAATGACAATGGTGTCGCACAGCTCAAGGAAGTGTTGCAAATGAGCGTTTGCATCCTCGCTTGGCAAGCCACAGAACTGGCTTGCCTGCACCATCGAGATAAGGCCTGTACGGATCTCGAAATTTCCATTTCCGATGTTGACAGCGGGCCAACGGGCACGTTGGCAACAACGGGGATGGAGTAGTCACGGAGTGTCTTGGCCATGGCGGTAGTAGCGGATGGTGCGGGAACGAACGATTCGTCTGCCGATGGAGTAGCAGAAGAAGAAATGATACGAGACCTTTTCTTCTTTAGGAGTACTTCCGGATTGCTGATGAAATTGTTCGGCAGAGCAAAACCGCTCATACACTATCCTGTTTTCATTCCAATAAAAAGAGGAAGAAAACAGCGAATTTAGCCTATTTAAACTACGTCTACTAATGCTTATTTTGTGATTAATGTTTATGCCAGCTTAGATGTTTTTGCCCTCCACGGCAATGGCGCCAGAAATGCTTGTTGGCATTTCTTAACATCGTTATAAAAGATAGACTAAAAGTCCATCTCAGGCAACAGCGCTAGAAATGCTTGTTGGCATCCCCAACCACCATTAATTTAGAAAGGCAACCCTTGGCCCTTAAAGGCGTCGGCCTAGGTAGTGCTGTCTGGTAATAGCAGTTAGAAGTGCCGGATTGGCCTTCCTAACCGTCATTACTTACGATATGCAAAACTGTGACACGACGCCATGGGGTGCACAAGAATTACAATTCTTAAGTAATGGTACTTAGGTATGCCAATCGATAGCTCAGTAAGAAATAAGATAACTCTGCAAGCGCACAGAACTATCATTGTAGCATTTCAACCAGTGAGTAGGGTGTCGTATTTATAATTTCCCGTAGGAGGGCAATATGCATCAAGCGTGGTGTAAACATGATTACTTATTGAGTGCAATGGTAGGCATAGAGTAAACAGGAATAAGACATGATTTCAAGATAGTGGACACACATATGGATCAACCTCAAGGATAAAGGAAAATAAAGAATAAAAAAATATATCTAACCGAGCAGGCATTGGTCATATACAATTATGCAAAGAACTGTTAGCAGATCATCTAATTAGTAATTCTAGTATCAGGACTAAGTCTGGGGTGATACGGAGATCCCTGCAGCTGGTCTGCCAGCCGATAGAGACTTTACGAACTCCTACTCAATATCTGAATGTGGGGGAATGCTAGGGATGGACAGGGCTGTCACCACCTGCCCATCTACCCCTCTGCCCATGGGATACCAACATATTCACCGATCTCCGTAGACCCAAGCTCCATGCTTGCATACTTGGAAACAACTCCTAACCCCCGCGGACCCCAACCCTTCGGATTGACAGGCTAGGTTAAGAGCAGCCATGACAGCACGACGAACCATCACCTCATTCCTAGTTCTTCCTCTATTCATACTAATTTGATGAACAATGAAGAATGATGATGAATAAGTCAAGAACATGATATATAAACTATACTCTAGCTCATATACTATGCTCATAACAAGATCATAACTAGACTCTAGTTCATATGCATAATCATATAAGTATGATAAGAACTTGCTCATGGAAGAAGGCCGAATTGTATTCATACCAAGATGATCCTTTTCTTCCAAGGAGACAAGCTCTCCTTGATAGCACTTGCCTTGCTCACTACTACAACTACTCTAAAGATAAAAGTGAGAGGTGTGAGGTAGATGACTCCAAATGATGTGAGTGTTGAAGGGGATGGAGCACCATCTATTTATAGTGAAACTACGACGGTTTGGGCATTCTAAACATGGAAGCAGGTGAAACCACCATCAGCAAACCGCCTTGAGTACTGTGGCTGAAGATGGGCCCGGGAAGCTCCACCTAGGGGGTGGTCGCCCCCGGGGGCGGTCGGTTCCTGGGGAGCACCATCTGGCCACCGCCTTCGGGTGGTCGGTTGCTCCCTGGGCCTGGGCCTCTCCTTTGGTTGTGGATGAATCCAGTTACGCTTTGAAGGTGGGCTTCTTTAGTATTCTTTGGTTGCGCATTTGTTGGATTCGTCTTTTGACTTTGCGCTTTCTTCATGTTGATGCGTATTTCCACTTGTTATGCCATAAAACCTGTAAAACATGAATGCTAGGGGTACAAGTGGAACTTGTTAGTAGTAAAGGTATATGTGCTAGAATATGATTGTTAATCCTCTTTTTAGTCTAAGTTGGTGGTATAAAATTTATCCATAAGGACCACCAATATATTGCTAGTAGTAGGATTTGAATGATGATTTGAACAACTAGGATGTGTAGGTGTAACTAGTTGTCCATAGTTCTTCAAGTGGTTATTAGAGCTTGCTTATAATGTGATCTCATGGTATGCTCTAGTATTTGTGACCTTCTAGTTACTATGGTGCTAAGGATGGTGTACATGGCAACTCCGATGGTATCACGCTTCAAAGGTTCATTCTATACACCATTAGCACAATTTTGGTAGAATTACTCTATTCAATGCATATGTGCTAGCTTTCAATCCAAACTCGATGCACATATGTAGGGGGAGCCAATACTACCAAAATAGAACTTATGATGGTTGTCCAAATTCTTTCATGATCTACTCATGGACAAGCATGATAAGTTCAAAATCTTAATGCATATTTCTTTTGTAAATGGGTTGTCATCAATTACCAAGAAGGGGGAGATTGAAAGACCCTAGTTTGATTTTGGTAATTGATGAAACCTAGTTACTAATCTAAGTGCGAAGTATGTGTAGCCATGAGTAGATTAGTGATAAGGAGGAAGATAACATGAGCTAAAGTGAAGATCAAGATGAAATGATCAAGGAGAAAGAAAAGGACTTAAAGAAGGAAAGGTAGAGGCTAAGGTATATCCAAATAGGGATTTTCTTTTAGTGATCAAGACTCCAAGTGGGAGTGATCACATTTAGGATAGATAGCCGACTATCAAGGGGAGAACTAAGCTATTGGATTACTTTCAAGTGCTCTAAGTTGCATCTTATGTGCATTGATCTAACCAACCTAGAGAACCTCTTTGAAAACTCTTGAAAAATGTTTGCAAAATGCTAACACACTGTGCACAAGTGTTGAAGACCTTAAGTGTTAGCAAATAGAAACAAGGAGTGACAAATAGACTTGAAAAACATTGAAAAAGGAGTGTCGGACTGTGTGGAGGGGCAGCGTCGGACCATTGAGTAGAGTCCGATGCCTAACGCTAGTTCTGGCCAATGGCGAGCGTCGGACTCTCGGTAAACGAGCATCGGACCATTGCCCACTTCAGTCCGACGGTGGCGAGCAGTGTCGGCGTGACGCGTGGCGTTCGGGAGAGCGTCGGACGCTTGAGAATAGTCCGACGGCGAGCGTCGGACGGTGTCCGACGATGTTTTAGCATTTCTTAACCTCTCTGGAAGTGTCGGACGCTGAGTTTCTTTAGTCCGACGGTGCTCGCGCGATCGTCTGACGGTACGCGCACAGTGAACTGAGAGAGCGTCGGACGCACGTGTTTAGTCCGACGCCCTCAGTCCGACGGTTTGAAAAAACGCGCGTTGAGGTATCCGTTGTGATCAGACGAACGTCGTTGAATCCAACTGACACGTGGCGTGATCGTGAGCGTCGGACGCTATCGGTTAGTCCGACGGACTCAGTCTGACGGTCCTGTCCGACGGTGTAAAAACGTGGTTAACGGCTGTTTTGAGTGGGGTAACGGCTAGATTTGCACTTGGGGGTATTTATACTCCCTCCCTGGTCACTTGGTGACACTCTTGCACGTTTGGATCATTGTCATACACTTTGTTGCATTCTGGCCTCCCACTCTCTCACTAGTTCATCATCTTGATCATCCTTAGTGAGATTGAGTGAACCTCAAGTGCATCCTTGCTTGTGTTTTGCATTCTAGAGCACTTGAGAGCAAGCCTTGGTTCAGTTCTTATTCTCTTGGGACATTGCCGTGTCCCTAGAAGGCTTGGAGGAGAAGAAGGTGTGGAGGAGCTTGGTGATTGTGCTTGCCCACACCCGGCGATTGTGAGGGGTTCTTGTGCCTTCCCCGAGCGGGGTGCTCAAAGGTAACTCTAGTGGATTGCTCGTGTCTTTGAGTAACTTCCTCCGTGGTAGGTTCTTGTGGCGCCTAGTGTAGGCTCGGTGTGTGATATCGATTAGCCACCGAACCACCGGTTGAAGTCGACACAACGAGGACGTAGCGTGCCGGCAAGCACGTGAACCTCGGGGATAAATCTTGGTGTCTCTATTGATTTCCTCACCTTCGAGTGAGTGACTTATTGATTGTCCCAGTGATTGGCTTCCTCACATGGCAAAGGTATAATCGACAATAATCCCTTTTCTTGTCCTTGTGCAAAGTAGCTTGTTCTCTTGTCTTGTGTAGTTGTGTAGTCTTTTAGCTTTTGCTAGCTTGCTTGTGTGGCTTAGAACTAAGGTTTAACTAGAATTGTGTAGGTGGCTTGTCTAGGTTAGTAGTTGCTCTAGCATTGCACATTTAGCCATATTTGTTACTAACCTCTTGGCCTAAGTACTCTGTAGAAATTTTATTAGGCTATTCACCCCCCTCTAGCCATACTAGGACCTTTCACGTTGTCCCATGATTGACCTGCCCAGCTCCTACCTATGTTGCATTATTGGTGCGGTGCGGCGTTGCACCGATGTTGTTAGGCCATGTCATGCTAGATGTGTTGCCATGTTACATGCTCCACTCACCCTATGCACTACAACGATGGCCCTATCATTGCCGAGGGAGGCAAAGTAGGTTTGGCATGTGACAAACTAAGTGCAAAGAGATGGTCAGAATGAGCATGAGCTCCTCCTTACGAGGGAGCAGAAGAGTGTGATGGTGGCGGTGGTATTGTTGAATACGATTGACGCAAGGCGGGGGCTAGCAACACGGTGAGGTGAAATGGGAGCGGGTCAAGTGGAATCGAGGTGGCCCATAATAGCGGAAGATAGGATAGGACATGTAGTAGGGCAAGCATGACAAGTGTGACGAAGCAAGTCCTAAGAAGTTAGGCAGCTAGGCCTGCACATGCAACATGGACAAGGATTGTATAGTAATACAATTTTAGGGAGTCAAACATGTATTTTTAATGTATTAGTACTGAGAGAACTTGGACAAGTTTAAGGAGCTAAATGCATGATTCGGGACGTGGATGAGAAGTTGAGACAAGTTTAGGGAGCTAAATATGTAATTTAAAAGTACCTGGACCTAAATGAGAACTCATAACAAATTTACGTAGCTAAATTTGCAATTTAAAAGAAGCAGGACCTAGATGAGAACTCAAGACAAGTTTAAGGACCGCCAATGAAATTTACTCAAATTAAAATGTTAAGGATTTGTTTAGACGTAGATATTAGAGAGATCGGAATTAAATTGTCTTCGATACCTGTCGGTGGTAAGACTAGTGTCCTAACACCGGCTAGTAAGTTTGTACTGCGTGCCTAGGCCCGAATGGCTGTGCAAGAAGAACACAAGGATGTATACTAGTTCAGGCAATGGATTGCCCTACATACAGTGTGAGAGGAGCAACTTGTATTATCATGCACCAAGAGTGCTTGTTGTAGGGGTTACAAGCGAGGCGTGGGAGGGGGGAGCTCCTAAGTCTCTATGATAGTGGCGAGTGAGGTGGTTCATGTTTTCATTGTTATCTTATGCGTGAGGGAGTTGTGTGTGGGTGTGCTAATGCCTAGGAATGGTCCCTGCACTCCCTTTTATGTTTGCAAGGGAGATACAGTGTTACATGGAGGAGAAATACGACATGAAGGCAGATAGGAAGAAAGCCCAAGGCCTCAACCTCCTATTGTCCTTTTGGAGGAGTGGCTCGGCACTATAGAGGTATGGACGTCGTACTTTAGGTGCTATGGAGGAATGGGCCTTGTCCTTCAGGTGCGAGGCGGAGTTTTGCGCCCGAGGGTAGATGGTTTCCAGAGCCTATTCGTTGGGGTCTCGGGAGGATAGGAGAGTAGCCTCAAGGGGTGTATTTGCGCATGAGGTCAGGGCTAAGGCCTTGGGCGAATCAAAAAACGGACCCTGAGGTCAGCTAGCGCTCGTGCCTTGCCCTCAGTCGTGGGCGAGACAGAAATTGGTCCGAGGAGACCTGGCTTAGCCCTTGGGGTTTAGGTATTTTGGTTGGGGCTAAGACCTCGGGAGAATCAAAAAATGGACCCTGGGGTCAGCTAGCGCTCGTGCCATGCCCTTGGTCTTGGGCGAGACAAAAATTGGTCCCAGGAGACCTAGCTTAGCCCTGGGGTTTAGGTATTTTGCATTTAAATAGGGTACCCCTAATTTAGGTACCCGATAGTAGCCCCCGAGCCTATGGGGGAGTGATGAAACTCCTCCAGAGGTTAGGTTGTTCACCACTGAAAGGTCTAGGCCCTTGTTTGGATTTTGGTAATTAATGACAACACTTGTGGACTAACTTCTCCGGTTAAGTGTGTGAAGGAAAATTGGCTTAGTTCACAAGAGAAGGTGGATGATTGATATTGAATTGAATGATAAGCATGTTGGAGTGCTCAACTCAATCATAAAAAGCAAGTGAAGACCGAAGCAAGACTTGGCTCGACGGACCAGTTGCAAGTGTGAAGGGCAAGTTGGGTGATGACTTGGCGCCGATGGACCGAGGCAACGGTGAAGAGCAAGTGATGCTAAGGTTGATGACTTGAAGTCTATGAGGTGGTTTGGGTGATCCACATCGACCATGAAGATCAAGCCAAAAATGCATGGGTGATTATGAAATGGCTTCGTGAGAATGTTGGACAACACCGTCCTTATGAGCATCAAATTGTGGTATTTGGATTTGCGCAAGGCAAAGGTATGAAACATAGGTTGTTTCATTTTACCTGCTATGAGGTGTGTAGAGAAGATTATAGCTGGATTTAGGATTGTTAGCCATACTATTAAGAGGGGCAAACATGATTTGCATTATGGTTATCTAGTGCCACTTATGAGTTCTAACATCATGTTATGACTTAGTAATGAATGGCGTAAAAGTTGGACAAATCTTTGTAAAAGATTTGCAAAAGCTAACCGGTGGTGATTTCAACAATCTCCTTGTGAGAGATTGTTTCTTGGAGTTGGCTTGCTTTGAAAAAGGTTTGAAAAGCGCTTGTTATTAACTTTGAGATGTTTTGGAACCATCCATGGCACATGGTTTGGTATACCGAAACAAACAGAGGCGATGCGCTAAAGAAGAGGGCTTATTGGGCTGTGGCGGACAGTCTGTGCCCCCTGGGCGGGAAGTCCGCCAACCATTCTTGAGAATCGACATAGATTGCAAACAATCTGTTGGCAGCCGTTGAAGATAACAGCGGACAGTCTGCGCCTATGTGGCGGACTGTCCACCAGATGACTGTGGCCCTGAATAGAGGTTCTATCCCTCGGGACAAAGTGCTGAAAGTAGACGGCGCACAGTCCGCGCCGTGGTGGCGGACAGTCCACCGGCTAACTATGATAGGGAGCTGTGTTGCTGTTTCTGTTGGCTGTACGCAAAAATTCAATGGCAGACAGTCCGGGCCCTAGGGGCGGACTATCCGTGACCCTGATTTTGAAACCAACGGCTAGTTCTGAGTGAACTGCGGACAGTCCAGGACTTGTACTGCGGACTGTCCGCGACCGTCGCAGAAACACAGTAACGGCTAGTTTTGAGGTGCCTCTCTATATATAGTTGGTTGCCTGGCTTGTGGGTACTCTCTTGGCCATTCTAACAGCATACCTCTTGGGAGAGCACTCTCTAGCACCTCCTCTCATACTTCTTGCTTGAGGGCTACTTTTGGAAAGTGAGTGTGCTTCTCTTGTGCGAATCTTGTGAGAGAGGTTACTTGTGGTACTAGGTGGTCGCCGTGCCAGCTTGGTTGCTTGTTACTCTTGGAGTTTGTTGGCTCCTAGACGGCTTGGTGATTGTGTCTCCGTGAAGCACGCAAGGGAGATTGTGCGGTGCTCCGGAGTTAGCTTTGTGAAGGGGCTATTGAGCTCATCCCCGCCGGAGGAAGGCGAAGGGCATCTCTAGTGGAATTGAGGCGTGAGGAGTATCTAGTTGATTCACCGGCTCAAAGTTTAGTGCTCACGTGGAGTCTACCTAGTGAGGTAGTCCGAAGCTTGCGGGCTTGGAACTAACAAGAGGAGCGGCAATCCTAGAACTTGCTTCAACGTGGATTAAGTGACCGACAAGTCACCGAACCACGTAAAAACATCGTGTGTCGTCCTCTACTTTGTTGTTTGCTCTTCACATCACAAGTTTACTTTATTGCATATTTTATCTACTTGTGTTGTTTACCTTGTGCCTTGTGTTGACCGTTGCTGACTAGTATGTGTAAGAGCTCGCTTGTGCTTACTCCATTAACAAGTTGACTTGCTTAGTTAAACTTGCAATCTAAGTTTATTTGGAAGAGCTCTCACTAGTTGATACCTTAATTAAAAGTGTGAAATCGAAATTAACTTGGTTCACAACTTCTGCAACTAAAATTGGGTATTAATTGAAATTAATATTAAAATCGACTATTTATCCCCCTCTAGTCAACCATCTCGATCTTTCAAGTGGTATCAGAGCTTGGTCTCTCCGTTGTTGTCTTCACCGACCCGAGAGGATGGCTTCTAGAGGGTTAAAATGTTGTGAGACACCCATTTTTGGTGGCACACACTTTGCACGGTGGAAACACAAAATGCTTGATATTATGCGTGCAAAGGGACCTAAGTTTTGGTGGGTGATCATATGGGGGTATAAACTTGGTTCACAAAGCATCGACCATATCCGAAGCGCTCCACGTCACTCATGATCAACACGATCAACATTAAAAACATTTACGACGCTCCGAACACTCGGCAATCATGCTACGATTAAATACAAGTCCAAACGAACCACTTAAACTAGTTTTCTCTATACAAATAATTCACAACGTTTTTGCAGACATATTCAAGTGTTCTCCGTTGGAAAGAGCGGCATGTCTGCCACCAAGAGTGCTGCTGCCGGCTTCGCTTCCTCTTCCAGTTGATCTTCCTGCTCCTCGGTGGTCCCCAAGGCATATCCGCCCTTTACCCTGTCATTTTTCACGCCAGGGTAGTGAGAGCAGACCACTCCGAGCAAATGAGCGGCCACGTTTTTGGCAACATCAAAGCAGAAGGCTTTGAAGTGTCGCAGCGCTTCACTGGCTGCGGCGGATAATTTGAAATGGCTCCGGTGCTCTCCCTCCGAAGGCTTCAGCAGGTGGATTAGCAGGCGCGTATTCTATGATGTCAAGAACGGGCTTTATTCCCTCTGCCACGGCATCATATCATCCTTCGGCGGCCTCAAGTCGCTGTGACAAGTCATTCAGCTGTGCTCGCGTCCTCTGCTCCATTTCTGCAAGGGCGAAAAACAGTCAACAAAGAAGGAGCAAAACATCAGTCCACAGGTGCAAGAAACTCACCCAGGCGTGTTTCTTCATTCCTCCGAGTAGCCTCCCGCAGCGTCGACACCTTCTTCTCGAGCTCCTTAACTGCACCAAGAAGAAGTCGCATCAGCGTGTTCCAGCAGAGCTAAGAAGAAGAGATAAGCAACAAGAAGACACATAGACCTCGGTTTACGGCTGCTTTCAAAACAATCTTGCAGATCTGCAAATCAAGACGGCAGGTGTGAGAAGACAAGGAATGATGGGATAAAATAACCTAGTACTACATACCTTTTTGTCCTGCAATAGCTTCTGCTCGGACTCCATCAAGTCAGCGCAATGCTCCTGTAACATGTCGCGCTGCTCTCGGAGGTCATCCATCACACCACTAAGGCGCTTCACCTCTCTTTGGAGTTCTTCACTCTTAAAGGCAGCCCCAGTGAAGCGATGAAGAGTTTTTCGGTGACCTTCAGCTGTATCATGGACCACCTGGTCGACACCAACGAAGCAATTAACAGCAAAATAAAGATGAGATAGGCATCTTCTGAAGAAGGAAAGACTACCTGCACACGCTGAGGACAACTGACCCAGACAGCGGAGCACCTTCCTAAGGTCGGTTCGCATCTCATTAATGTCCACCTTCAGGGCCTCTAGTTCATCGTCCGCCAGCTCCTCCTCTACTGCAATGACATAGGTGTCGCCAACCCGCCGTAAGGTCCGCAGCACTGCCGGCGGGTCCTCGACTGTAGCTTCCCACGAGATTTCTTCGATATCCGGCTCGGGAGGCGCCGCGCTGGAGGAAGGACGATCCTGATGCTCCTGATCGGCACCTGACGGCGGTGCTGAGCCATGAGGCCCATGCTGATGATTTCCTCTAGTATCTTCATGCGGCTGTTCCACGCCTCGACCAAGCGGCGAAGCTAGCGGCGTAGGAGTACGCCGTGGCAGTCGCTCTGTCGGCGGCGTCTGGCGGCTAGCCACAGGATCTTCTGACGGGATCTCTTGCGCATGGGCATCCAGCTGGCGATTCTTTCGGTGCCTCCGACGACTCGTGATCCGAAGGCCACCCGGCGGTGATACCACCACCACTTCCGCTCGTCGGCTGCTCGTCGTCAGCAGCTCCACCACTTGCCTCTCCCTCGACGTCCTCGGTGGAGGGTCCCCTGAATTACGACGCGGACTCCATGGTCACCGGGCGATTAGGAAGAACACTCGACAAAGAAGTATAATAGAGAAGACATGGGTTACTCACATCTCCGACCAGCGGCGTTTGCACGTAAACTCCTTCTTCCGACTAGCAGTTCCTTCATCGGGACCCGGATTACTGCTCGGAGGGACTTCCCCCTTCTGGCGCTTCGGACGCCGCTTGACGACGGGTCTGTTCTTTGGAAACCTTCACTGGCCCTTCGGGCCTCCAAGCTTCCTCCACTCGATGAGTCGATCTTCTCAGACATTGGTTGCTTTCCACGGGCTGCTCTCTGAGAGAGGGTCTCTTGGTCCTCCTCTTCATCATCAGCATCAGAGGGCTCCGCGAGGTCCTCATCTTTGCTACCAGCGAGGTATAATTCCTTCAGGCCATTCTGCAGTAGGCACCTCAAAAAAGTATACCTTCCGGTCCTGGCCATTTATCTTCAACAAATCAAACGAGATGCAAAGGATCAACATTTGGAACAGGAAACATAAAGAAGAAATCTGCAAACAGTGTACCTTGGGCGGCGGATTCCCAATGTGCAAGGCCTTCTGTTGACCTCGGTTGTCGATATGTGTCCAGGTTGTCAAAAAGCTCCCTCAGTCTGAGTACAGCTTCAGAAGATGACATATGTTCACGCACTTCCCTGGTCGGATCAGATTCACCGGTCCACTCATAATTAGGGTGAACCCTTTCCTTGCAGGGCTGCACCCGACGCGTCAAGAAACTGGCAGCTACTCCAACTCCGTTTAAATTCATACCCTTCAGAATCTCCAACAACTCGTTCACTTGCTCCATTTCAGCAGATGTGGGTCTGTCCGACCAGCTGGATTTCCTCTCTGGTATCCTGCTCGACACCATACCGAACAGGAGGGTCTTGGTTCGGCAGATAGAACCACCTCTTATTCCAATCCCGAGGGCTCGTATTGAGAGGAATGGAAAGATAATGAGCAGACATCCCGTCCCTCAGTTTCAGATACTCACCCCTGGCAATTCGAGACCCACCTCCGCTCGATTTCACGAGCATGAACAGGTGGCGGAATAGATTGAAATGGGGAAGAATACCGATGAAAGCCTCACAGAGATGGATGAAAATGGAGACATGGAAGATAGAATTGGTGTGCAAATGACACAAAGAGATCTCATAATAATCGAGAAGTTTGCAAAGAAAGGGGTGGCAAGAAACACCAAACCCATGGAGGAAATAGTCGGCAAAGACAGTCATCTCATTGGTATTGGGCATTGGGTAGGGCTCACCTCCTGACGGCCTCCATCCAGCAGTGGCATGATCCGGCAGTAATCCCTTTGCCACTAATTTCAATATAGCTTTCTCCATCATCGTGGACGGTTGCCACTCGTTGTCCAGGCGGAGCTCACCAGGCTGTGGTTCTTTCGCTTTTTCGGAGGCACGCGCTACTCTTCCTGGGAGCCATTTCTTCAAAAAATGATTGACGATCTGGGACGACTAGAAGGATGAATCGGAGAAATTCGAATGGAATTGGATTTTGGAACAGTGGATTTGGAAACCCTAGATGGCGGCGGCTAGGGCGTACAGCAATGGTGGCTCACCCGAGTGGTTGCTACGCGTCTTGCAAAGAAAGAAGGTGAACCGTCGCAGGTTCACTATATAGTGAAACACGACGGTTCAGGATACTCGCGTACGGACTAATGGAGACTTAAAACTTGATTGGTGTTTTTTTTCGTTATCGCCTCGTTAGCGTTTCTGAGCACTAGATGTGCTCGGAGACTTCGTCATCGCCTCGTCAGCGTTTCCGAGCACCGGATGTGTTCGGGGACTTCGTCATTGCTGTTGACAGTTACTAATGCCATCAAAAGAGTGTAGCCAAATCTATCCTCTAGAAGTGGTAACAATACTTCTCAACGCAATCAACGGGGTTGTCAATTCCTATGCTCAAAGTATGTGGTTGTTGACACTTCTAACGTAGCTACTACGAATAAAGTTATTTGTAGCAACTGCGCCAAAAATGCTATGGGTAGCTCTATAGGATAGGTGATGGGATGCTGTAAGCACATAGAAACTATCGTGTAGCACTTTACCTGGGAGTACTAGGTGTCGAATTTATATTTTCCCAAAGGAAGGTGGGGTTTGTGATTCCAAGGATCTGATAATCAAGGATCTAGATATGGATAAATGGGGTAATAACCTTAGTAAGGATAAATCAATGAAGTATAACTAAGGTGGAAACACACTAGGATAAATTGAGGTAGCTCTGGAGTTTATGGGAGAACTCTAACTCAGTAAAAGATCAAGTGATTGTTATACCAAAGAGATTGCTATACCCGGGACATGCAAAGTCCTAAACTCGCCGGGGTTCGACCGATTAGGCACCGTACGTCCCAAAGCCTACGCTGATAAAACCAGACTGAAGGTGGTGGAAATCAAGAGGATTCTAGGGCTGTCACCACCTAGAACCTACCACTACTATCCGTGGGTCCAGCGGCACTCAAGGGTAAGATTATAGCGTAAGCACCTCGCTTAATCTATAAAGCTTACTACTCTAACTCTGGCCAAGGAATTAGAGCACTCTAACCAAGCAATGAGACAAGTATGCAACTGCTTAAAGTATGACAATAAATAAATGAAGCAGGGGATCTTTATTACCGATAAGAGTGAAGAACACCGCAGAGGAGGTCGCCGACAAGCCCGACTCCTCCACAGACTTCCTCCTTCTCCCGACTTCTCTCACTACTCTACTCTTCTCTAGTTAGCACTATTCCTAAGAGCAGAGCTTCACTAGAGAGAGAGAGAGGAGTTATGACTGACTATGAGCTCAATCTCTAGTGATCTGCTAGTGATCCTCTAGTGGTTTCTGCTTACAAGTGAGGATTCAAGTCCTATTTATAGTGTAGGAGTGCTTCAGGGGTACTTGTATGGGTCCTAGAAGTCGGTGGCGCGAAGAGACAGGGCGGGCGCCCCCTTGGATGCACCGCCTTGCATCCTACGACCCTTCTTCACCCTCAAGGGCGGTTGCAAGGTCGGTTAGAGCTCAGGATTGGCGGTTGGCAACCCCGGGAGGATGACATGTGGGTCCTTCGATCCATGGCACATCTTTTGATCACCGTTGGATGAAAACCGACTTTATTTGATGGCTTGGATGACTCTTGGACACCTTCCCTTGGATTGTGGACGTGGCACTCAATTTGGACAGGGCAGGGCGCCCTGTTGGTGGGGCCACCGGATCCTCGTATCTTGTCTCTGAGCCGTTGATGTTATTTCAATGTGCCATAGGCTATTATGGAGGATGGCTCACATGGATCCATGAGGTGGCATGCCAATTTGGCACAATTCATAGGGCGGGCGCCCTATGTAGGGGGGCGCCCCCCTCTAGCTCCCATGTGGCAGCTGAGGTGCTGAAGTGTCTTGGTATGCTTCGTTTTTGCCTATTTTCACCATTTTTCCTACATACACAATATTTCTCCAAGGACATGTGGAACTAGGTAAGTTTCAAGGTGAGTTCTTTGCTTTTCATGTGGTTTTACCTTGATTATGGGTGAAATGTTGAGAGTAAAATAGGGTGTTAGTGACCGTCAACAAACTTCGCCAAGCTAACCTTTTGCTTGTCCTCAAGCAAAGATGTAATTTTAACATGGCAATGTTGGATCAAGAATTTCTTTAGTGTAATAATTCACAAAGATCTTGCATACAAACCAACACTATTCTAGTATTGAGCATGATTCAGAAATTCATCTTTATGTCTTAACTATATGGGGCTTTTAGCTTTTTCACCATGGGTCATGCAGAAACAAGATAGCATAGATAAGTGGATACTTCATCCCTTACTTTGGTAGAGTGAGACCATTCACTAGAGAATTTTTATCTTTTTGAAAGGAAAAAAATCTTGCTTTGATTCCTTTAATGGTACTCTCAACCACTCCTTGGTGTGATAGACCTCACAAGAGCTCAAGAGAGATTTTCATGTCTATCCTAAAGCTTATGTGGGGCTTATAGGATTGGAGCAAAAGCATACTTGAACTGAATATATTGCAACATTAGACTCTTAGATCACAGGGAGCAACAAGTCATATAATATGATCATGAAGTGCAGGTGTAAATTATTTGGTGGGCTCCTTGAGACTTATTCCTTTGCCTTAGACAGGGGATAGCATGGTTACTGAATACATAGTTTTTTGAAGCATAGATATATGGGCACCTTGCCCATGGGACATTTGTCCTCTTTTGTTTTCCTTGAGCACTTGCTCTCTTCTCTTTTTTTCAGTAACCTATACTCCCCATCTATCAAAAGGATAAAGGTTGATTGTGGTTGGTTTTCTCAATTTGTGTATGGAGCATATGTGTATACTTCCAGTGTAGAAGTAATGCATAGGTGGAATGTGTACGTGATCTTGATCAAAGAATATGACTAGTTTCTCTACCTAGATCAAATAAGGTCTAAGCAGGCTCAAAACAGACAAGAACTCTTTCTTTTGGTGGTTTTAGTTGTGTATAGATGTAGGGCTCGATGGTAGGTATTTAACTCCATAAAGGAACCATGAGCAAGAATTTGAATTTTATAAATCAAAATCTCTAGTTAGTTCTCACTCATTCCTTAGGTCAGGTAAAAGTTCTACTTATACCAGTTTCAATCTTGCAAGAGCATAACTTAGGTTATTAGCATGTGCGACCTACAATAGTGTTTGACTTAAGACCGAATTCAGATATCACACTCAAAACTTTCATAGTAAGGGTTGTATAACATGATTTTGCAAATCATCATTGAGCAACTGTTCATCATTTCCAACAAAGACATATTATATTCTTTTTTCTCTTCTTATTATCTTTTATTTATTTATTTATTCTATTGTTATATAAGAATTTAGAATCGCTTTTTATATTATAACTCACAATAATTAAGAAAAAGTGCTGGGGTTAGAGATCATACCTTGGAGAGGATGACGGCTCCCCCAAGCTAGCTTCTTCTCCATGATCGGATTCTCTTCTTGGTCGGGTTATTTTCTCTTTTGTATCTTATTATGATCACTAGGCTTTGCTTTTTATTCTACTTTTATTTATTGCTACTATGATAAACCAAATTTAATTTTTATTTTATTATTATTATTTTATTTTATTTTTTATATAATCTCTCTTTTAAAATGGTCTTTATTAAATGCAAGACATAAAATTAAACATGCTTCTAACAATTAATTGATTTAATGCACGAAGAAGGGAAATAGTGCCAATGCAGTAATTAAAGAGAGAGATAGAATACTTAGTCCCATAGTTGTCCTTCCTCGGAAGGAGGTTCTTCCTTGACTGATGTCTTCTTCTCATCTTGTCCTTCTTTGACGGTAGCGGGGTCTGGTGTAGAGGCTGTAGATGATGGTTCCTTCTTAACCGCATCTCTGTCTTTCTTGTTTCTCCAGATTCTTGGTTTTCTCCTCCTCATGGATCAGCTCTTATTTTTCTACATGTTAGTTGTATGGTGCGGTGCATAAGAGAAAACAAATCTTTCTTTCTTCCCATTTATATAGAAATCCATGCTACCACTAGCAACAAATGTGCATGCATTCACAGTATTCAAGAAAGGTCGGCCAAGAATGAGGGGTAAGTTGTCTCTATTACCCATGTCTAAAATCATGAAATCGGCCGGCACAAAGTTGTTTCTTACTTTTACCAGAACATCACAAAGTACTCCTTCTATGTAGCAAGTTGTTTGATCAGCTAATTGCACATGTGCAGAAGTTGGTACTAGTTCAGTGTAGAACAACTTTTCATAATGTTCTTTGGACATGATGTTAATGCTAGATCCTAGATCACATATAGCATTATGGAACTTTTGAGATTGAATAGAGCAAGATATGACAGGGGTTCCAGGATCTCCCTTTTTAGTTGGAAAATTCCTTCATCTAGTTCATAGCCATGATAACTAATAGTAACAAGATTAGCAGATTCCATGGTTGTTTCAGGCTTTCCTGGTATTCTATCTTTTTCAAAAGATGGAATTGCAGCAGCTAGTTGTGCTAATTGGATTTCAAGCATCTTATTGAAACTTAATTGATTCTTAATTGAGAAGAGAAATCATCCAATTTAGCATTTATGCTATCTAGCATCCTATCATTAGCATGGAGCTTCTTGTTTATACTATCAGTCATTCTACCTTGACCATAGACAAGATCTTTAAGAGAAGGGTAGTTATTACCTTGGTTGTTTGGACGTTGCGAAGAATTGAAAGTGTTACCTTAAGAATTGGAGCACTGAGTCCATCCTTGATTTGAAGAACGAAAATTGTTATCATTGTTGATGAGGTTGAGGTCTTCATGTGTCTCAGGACAATGGAGTCCAGAATGGCCAATTTCTCCACAGACTTCACACGTCATGTGAGTCTCCATGGCTTGCACGGTCTCAGGTGTACGCATCCTCTCGCAATTTTCTAGCCTTTTGGCCAGTAGGTCCACTTTAGCTGCAATCATGTCAGCTTCCTTTAAAGAATGCATACCTCGCTTACGCGGCTGCAGACGTTCCTCGTTCCATCCTTTATTGGACACCATCTTCTCGATCAAAGCCTTTGCATCTGTAACTTTAAGAGAAAAGAATGCTCCACTGGCGACAGCATCTAGATGGCTTCTATCAAGAGGGGTTAACCCATGGTAGAAGTTTTGGATCAAAAGCCAGTCCTCCATACCATAGTGTCGACAGGCAGCGACATACTCTTGCATTCGTTCCCAAGCCTCAGGAATTGATTCATCGGGTTATTGTTGGAAACTAGAGATTTTATTGCGAAGAACATTGGTCTTGCCTAGAGGAAAGAATTTCACTAGGAAAGAGTTGGAACACTTTTCCCATGTGTCCACATCATTTCGGTTCGTATAGAACCATTGCTTAGCTTTTCCTAACAAGGAGAAAGGAAAGAGTCACAAACGAATTGCGTCTGGGGTTACTCCTTTAATGGTAAAGGTGCCGCATATCTTCAAGAAGTGTTGGAGGAGTGCATTAGCATCCTCGTGAGGTTTGCCACAAAATGGGCTAGCTTGAACCATTATGACAATGCAGGCTTTAGCTCAAACTGAGTGTTTGCCTCGATGACACCAGTGCCTATTGCTATATTAGCAGCAGAAGGTGCAGAGAATTCATGGATGGTCCTTTTGGCCATATTTGTGATTCTAAGGATAACTATCTAGACTTGACTCAAATCAGAGGAATTCAATAGTTGCCTTCCCCGGCAACAGCAGCCAAAAATGCTTGTTGACAGTTACTAATGTTATCAAAAGAGTGTAGCCAAATCTATCATGTACCAGTGGTAACAATACTTCTCAACGCAATCAACAGGGTTGTCAATCCCTATACTCAAGGTATGTGGTTGTTGACACTTCTAACATAGCCGCCAAAAATGCTATGGGTAACTCTATAGGATAGGTGATAGGATTCTGCAAGTGCACAGAACTATCGTGTTGCACTTTACCTGGGAGTAGCAGGTGTCGAATTTATATTTTCCCAAAGGAAGGCGAGGTTTGTGATTCCAAGGATCTGATAATCAAGGATCCAGATATGGATAAATGGGGTAATAACCTTAGTAAGGATAAATCAATGAAGTATAACTAAGTTAGAAACACACTAGGATAAATTGAGGTAGCTCTGGAGTTTATGGGAGAACTCTAACTCAGTAAAAGATCAAGTGATTGTTATACCAAAGAGATTGCTATACCCGGGACACGCAAAGTCCTAAACTCGCCGGGGTTCGACTGATTAGGCACCGTACGTCCAAAAGCCTATGCTGATAAAACCAGACCGAACGTGGTGGAATCCAGAGGATTCTAAGGCTGTCACCACCTAGAACCTACCATTACTATCCGTGGGTCTAGCCGCACTCAAGGGTAAGATTATAGCCAAAGCACCTCGCTTAATCTATAAAGCTTATGTTGATAATTCTTATGCACAATTAAAATATGAAAGATTCCGCAAGCGCACAGAATACCATTGTAGCATTTTACCGAGAGTATTCCAGGTATCGTTATTTATATTTTACCAAAGGGAAACAATGGTTAAGGAATCTGATAGCTACCATCATGCATCTACTAACTTAATATACCAACTAGACTATAGTGGGGGTAAGTGATAAATGATAGGAGTTATGCTTAAATGACATAGACACACAGGAGAATTCTATAATAAAAGAGTAGATAGCTAAAGTGAAAGGACAATGGAATAGTTCAAGGTTCCTAAATACTTCTCTATTACTTGGGTTCTAAGATAACCAAAGGATAGATAGGTGCAGCAATCACACAATAGCACTTTGGAGCAACAGCACCTTTTCGATTCTCGAATAGACTGGGAAGGGGTAATCGGGAGAAGGCTGCCAAAAAGCTCTACGAAACACCAACTCCGACGTGGTGGAATATGAAGACCGACAGAGCTGTTACCTCTAGGGGCTACCACAACTAACCGTAAGAATTGGGCGCAAACTCAGGTAAACACTAGCCTAGACACCACGTCTACACCAATGAATACTACTCTAATCATGCGCTATAACTAGAGCACTCAATACGAGCAAAGATCCCATGCCAAAGTATAACAACTATACTAACCAATCACATAATAAAGCATATAAGTAAATAGAGAAGATAGATATATTAAAGCATAAGTCTTACAAAGATGAGATACAAAGATATACCAGACCCCTGAAGACTTCTCCAGAACCGAAGCGCAGCTTCGCTCTCCCTAACTCTCAACTAGAACTAATCTACTACATTGGAAAGTCTAGCCCTAATTCTCTAGAGTTGAGAGGTTATCCGTTCGAGAGACGCCTCTACAACTCCATAATGGTCCCCTTGGCTCGGGGGGTCTTGGGTTCCTTATATGGGGGCACCTGGCCTCCCCTCCACCCTGGGCAAGGGATGTGGTACTATGCACATAGGCCTTAATGGGCCAAATTCTGATTTAGGCACAATTAATCCCACAGCCTTTAATTAATCCCGCAGCTCAGGTTCTACAATCTTCCAGTGTTTGTAAAATCCATATCTCTTTACTCCTGACTCCAAAAATAGCAAACCATAGGTCCATTTCGATCGTATCGACGAGCTCTATGCAATGGTGAACTCAAATTCCTCATTTGAGATACTTTTAATTGGTAGAAAATTGAATATCCCTTCATACCCTGCAAAACAAGTGAGAACACCAAAACTCGTGGAACTTGTTAGAATCAAACCCTATAACTATGTTGTGTATTGTTTTATGCCCTTGATTCATGTTTAGTTGGTGGGTAAAAATGAGCAATAACTACCGTCAACAAGTTCCCTCAAGCTTACCCTTTTCTTGTCCCTTAGCAAAGCCAAACTTAGCATAATTACTAATATATTTGGATCAGAAGTTGCTACAATGCTATCATGCCTTCCAAATACACATGCTTTCAAACAGAAATTCTCCTCCGAATTAGACAAAACTGCCCTAACTTTCAAACTTAGCCATTTTACCTTTAATTATGGAGCTTTACAGTTTTCGCATAAGTCTTGAGCAATTGAAAGATAGAACAATCAAGTCAAGCACTGTCTGAAATTCTTCACAGTACCAATATTCCGGAGTTTTGCAAGTTTTCGAAATAAAACTCAGAGCTTAATTGTATGACACCCTCAAGTCTCTTAATATGTGGTATTTATGGATCTCGCTGATGCATTAATGATGTTATGCCTTCCTACAACTAAGGATTATAGTGGAGTTTATAGGAGTGACAATAATAAGAATGAGTATACTTGCAATTCATATATTATAAAGTCAAACAATGGATTCACAGAAAGTCAAGTCATACAATCAAACCAAGATGTGCATGTGTATGGAATATGATGGATGGGTGTATATAAAGTGGCTAATCCTAATTCTACTTTTGCTCTTTAGAAATAGATCTCTCTCTTGGCACTTAGAACTTTTCGGGAAAACATGGGCTATCTTTATTCTTTTCTTCTCTTTTTTTTTCTTTTTTCTCTTTTTTTCTTCAGGGAGGTGGGCATCTAAGTGCCCATTATTTTAATTGCTGGGACACTTGTCCCTCTTTTACTTCCCTTTTCTCTTCTTTTTTTCAATATTTTTGCATAGCCACATGCATCCTTTCAATATAAATAATTGAAGAGATAATGATAAGAACTCAAAGCAATTAAACAGGGCTATCCTATAGGGTATATTTTTGGGTGTTTACTCCCAGTGTAGGAGAAAAACCTTTTTTAAGGTGGATCTGGATGAAAGTGGAAAATGATTGCGCTTACTCCTAGAGTAGGAGTAATGCATATGTGGGTGGAGTGTGTAAGTGATCTTGATTTTAAAAGCATGACAAGGCGCTCATAAGGTATACAACAAAGGTTGACTGAACTCAATGCAAAGCGAGTAGCATAAATGTGCAAATGTTTTCCTACTTCTATATATGTAATGTTTGGCTTTGGTAGGAATTTAAACTTTATCATACAAGAGCTTATCATGTAAGATTTTATGTTTTCAAAATAAATCTCCAGAACTTAGTATTGCTAGGAATAAGATAAATAGCAGCTCAGACCTTCATGCATCATATCAATCAATCACCTAGACTTAGCTCAAGCATATGCCTCCACAAGTTTCGGGTTCAGAGTAAATTCTTAAATCAAAGCTATTCATCATCTCCAAGACAAAATTTTAATGTTCTCCAGTTTTTAGTTGACTCTAAGGTAGACTGACTCTGGACACACTCTAAGATTATACCTTAATAGATAACTAAGTATTTTTATTTGGTTTTGATTTGTTATTCATCTTTTTATATCTATTAATTAATAGACTCACAAAAGACTCTAAAGACATGGACCTTCATGTGCCCATATATTTTTAATTTTTCCTATGATACTATTGTGAACCTTCATGTGCTCACATATTTTTGGTATTTTATGACTATATAAAATAGACTTGAATATCGCCTAGGTATAATTACCTGATAACTAGGGGATGCTCCTCCCCCAAACTAGATGTTTGTAATACTTGGTGTTGATGATCTTTAGAGTGAGCTTGCCAGTAGCAGTCTGGTGGGCGCCACTGATAGACTCACTCCTTCGTAATGATATTGTCCTGCATAATTGTACTCCAACAAGAAAACCAAAACTGGTGGCTCAAAATTAATAAGAGGTTAGCGATAAGCCAATAAGTAATTCATTATTCTTTAAGTTGATTTTAATTGACAGATTCTAGCAGGATTCTCTTTTTAGGGGTTTCTAATTTTCTTATGCAGCAATCAGATATGTATGCATGCTATATATTTTTATGCCACCACGGAGAATATTTATTCTCATGGGGCTTAGGATTTTCATAATGCAAGAAAGTAAATACAGATGCTATTATCATTTTTTTAATTTTATTTTTATTTATTTTTTTATACCACCATAGTGAATGTTCTATAAGTTTATTCACATGGGGCTTTAATGTTTTATGATGCAGTAAATAAGGCAATAAAGATTTTTTTCTTTTGATATGCATAAAGGTGAATATGCTAAAGTAAAATTACTAATGTAAATTATGAATACTAATTAATTAGATAAGTACCATGTTACCTTATGGCAATGGTGCGGAATTTAAAGTCTACCGACAGGACTTTTTATTGCACTCTTGTGTATCTCTCCGTCTTAGAGATGGAGGTCTTGATGGTTGCACCTCTGGTGATGGTGATGTCACTTTTGTTCTTTTCTTGGCCAGCAGGTTGAAGTAGAGAATTAATAGTGGAAGCTGGCAGCATCTTGCTCAGCGTGCATGTTCATAGAAATTTCACTTGTAGAATTTTAGGAATTAACAAATTTTGCTCAAAGTGTTGTCCTGTTTGCACAACCAAGGTAGAGATCAAGTGCATGGCCTCTGCTGGTGGAAAAACACCAACAGAACCAAATCTATCTCTTTATTTTCTCTATCCTTAGGCACATTGAACCAGACAAAGTTGATGTTGCATAATTTGTTTTACTCATGACATGAGTGGTACGATCAGACGATTAAGCATTTAATGTTGCATTTAACTTCATATGGCAAAAAAGATTTAAATTGCTTAACCAATGGAAGGGTTGTCTATCTCTACATAATATATAAATTTTCACATGAGTATGATTATCATCTTCCAAAGATAGAATACAATATTTTAGCACATTTGGTTAAGACTGAGATCAAAAGAATGATGCCATGAATAGTCTTAAAGGACAAAGCATGTTGAGTTAATCATTTAAAGCTGTAACTCTAACAAGTTTGTATCTTCATTTATGTGCATACCAAGATCAAGAGGAAAATAATAACCACTTACCTTAAGATATTACCTTCATTATTAGAGCGTGATGGCACTAAATAATGAAGGGTAGATGACTGGTGGTCCTTTACTTCTCTTGCATCTTAAGTCCTTTATGAGCATCTTGTCTCATTTGTTGGTTATCCTCTTTGCCATCTTTTGCTTCTTTGATCTTATGACACCTTGTCACTCCATTCATTATTATGCCTGCATCCGATTAGTGGACAACACATGCCTGAAGGGATGTACAACTTTGGAACATAGGTTGTTTGTCCAGAATTTTATCATGTTCCATCTACGCTACTAAGAAGATAGGGTTGATATTATGTTAGCATAGATCATGTTCTATACCGACATGACTTGAGTCCAAGTAACTTGCAGCAGAAGATAAAGTGAATGAATCATTAATACTCACAGTTCTTCCATCCATAATGAATGAGCTATGTCTTCCTCTGCAAAGTTATTGAAGTTCAGCATGTGCCCTGTCTCATCTCTGATTTGAATTTATCTCGTGACTTACCCAAATTAAATTAGAAGTTTTCTGCAAGGGTTAGTTCAACAAAATATCCAATGTCTACTACAGCATACGAGTGGCTCAAAAATCAACCTAGGCACCACGTCCAATTTGACTTAGGAAGGCATTTTAACCTAAGCACCATGCTTAATTCAAAAAGCCTTTGAAAGTAAAATCATCACACCTCTTGGTTCGGAAATCAAACTAAACATCTTGTCTAATTATAATTCCAGAAAACAGTTTAAACTAAGCACCATGCCTAATTTAAAAGGTGTATGAAATTTCTCCAAACCTTAAGTATACTATAGCGAACAAAGGTAACATGAAAGTTTATAGAGAGTTATGCAAACAGAGATGAAAGAGCATGATCATTGATTAACAATTTGAACATTGATTGACAAGGTAAAGACAACCAATATTAGTAACTTAAAATTTTCTAAATAAGCCCATTCCCCCAAGCTTGAATTTTGCAAGGCAATGTTAAGTTTGGATGGATTAATGTTGCATGATAATTGGTTGGACATACCTAATGATGTCATCCTTGTACTTCAATCCTGGAATGGTTAGTGACAAAAATACCCGAGGGAATATTTTATAATTATAATTCTATGCTCAATTCTCAAGGGTATTACATCAAAAGGTATAAGCTCACGTTATTTTTCTAGAGTGGTTATTTTAGGACACAAAGTCGTTTTTTGGAGACCTTCTAATTATTACACTTTTAGTTAATAAATTTAGATTAAAAACCTTTGAAAGTAAGATTAAACACTCTTAAACTAGGCACCATACTTCATTTAAGAGATGTATGAAATTATTCCAGCCATAAACTATAGTAAGTAAAGGTAGCACGAAAGCATTACAAGGATTTATTCAAATAGAGATGAAATAGTATGATCATAGTGAAGTATATATTTTTTTCTTTTCAATATGCAAGTGATATGGATGTATGTAAGAACTAAACATGCTATGGATTTGATATGAGGGAATATAAACTAAATGGTGTGGATGCATGGATTAAAATAAATATGCAATAAGATGCATGAATTAAAAGATAACTACTCAAAAGTTTAAAGTCCATGAGCAAGACTTTCACCTTCTTGATCATACTTACCATGACTTGTGTGTAGCACAGCCTCTATGTTCGTCACTTGAGATGTGATTTGAATTGTTGTGACGATGACATCCTTCTCCAATCTACACAGGGTTAGAAAGAAATATATATGTGTGCAAACCTGTGAGATGGCAGGGTTCCATTATTGATGAATCTTGAATGTTCAGGCACCCTAGGCTCTTCAATGTATCTTCTTGTCTTGTGGAAACTTGCCGGAAGGTCAAAATGGCTTCTGCTGCCCTGTCTTATTCCACAACTCAACAGAACAGGGGTAATCCTACTAAATCTAGTAGTACACTAAATTAGCAGACATCAAGATCACTATAAAACTCTTATGCCAATTATTTCCCTGGCAACGGTGCCAAAAATGCTTGTTGATAATTCTTATGCACAATTAAAATATGAAAGATTCCGCAAGCGCACAGAATACCATTGTAGCATTTTACCGAGAGTATTCCAGGTATTGTTATTTATATTTTACCACAGGGAAACAATGGTTAAGGAATCTGATAGCTACCATCATGCATCTACTAACTTAATATACCAACTAGACTATAGTACGGGTAAGTGATAAATGATAGGAGTTATGCTTAAATGACATAGACACACAGGACAATTCTATGATAAAAGAGTAGATAGCTAAAGTGAGAGGACAACAGGAGAGTTCAAGGTTCCTAAATACTTCTCTATTACTTGGGTTCTAAGATAACTAAAGGATGCAACAATCACACAATAGCACTTTGGAGCAACAGTACCTTTTCGATTCTCAAATAGACTGGGAAGGGGTAATCGGGAGAAGGCTGCCAAAAGGTTCTATGAAACACCAACTCTGACGTGGTGGAATACAAAGACCGACAGAGCTGTCACCTCTGAGGCTACCACAACTAACCGTAAGAATTGGGCGTAAACTCGGTAAACACTAGCCTAGACACCACGTCTACAATAATGAATACAACTCTAATCATGCGCTATAACTAGAGCACTCAATACGAGCAAAGATCCCATGCCGAAGTATAACAACTATACTAACCAATCACCTAATAAAGCATATAAGTAAATAGAGAAGATAGATATATTAAAGCATAAGTTTTACAAAGATGAGATACAAAGATATACCAGACCCCTGAAGACTTCTCCAGAACCGAAGCGTAGCTTCGCTCTCCCTAACTTTCAACTAGAACTAATCTACTACATTGGAAAGTCTAGGCCTAATTCTCTAGAGTTGAAAGGTTATCCTTTCGAGGGACGCCTCTACAACTCCATAATTGTCCCTTTGACTCAGGGGGTCCTAGGTTCCTTATATGGGGGCACCTGGCCTCCCCTCTACCTTGGGCAAGAGGTGTGGTACTAAAGCTTTCCACCAAGTGCACATAGACCTTAATGGGCCAAATTCTGATTTAGGCCCAATTAATCCCGCAGCCTTTAATGAATCCCGCAGCTCAGGTTCTAGAATCTTCCAGTGTTTGTAAAATCCATATCTCTTTATTCCGGACTTCAAAATAGCAAACTATAGGTCCGTTTCGGTCGTCTCGACGAGCTCTATGCAATGGTGAACTCCAATTCCTCATTTGAGATACTTTTAATTGGTGAAAAATTGAATATCCCTTCATACCCTGAAAACAAGTGAGAACACCAAAAATCGTGGAACTTGTTATAATCAAACCCTATAACTATGTTGTGTATTATTTTAAGCCCTTGATTCATGTTTAGTTGATGGGTAAAAATGAGCAAATAACTACCGTTAACAGCTTAATACTCTAACTCTGGCCAAGGAATTAGAGCATTCTAACCAAGCAATGAGACAAGTATGCAACTGCTTAAAGTATGACAGTAAATAAATGAAGCAGGGGATCTTTATTACCGATAAGAGTGAAGAACACCGCAGAGGAGGTCACCGACAAGCCCGGCTGCTCCACGGAATTCCTCCTTCTCCTAACTTCTCTCACTACTCTACTCTTCTCTAGCTGGCACTATTCCTAAGAGCAGAGCTTCACTAGAGAGAGAGAGAGGAGCTACTACTGACTATGAGCTAAATCTCTAGTGATTTGCTAGTGATCCTCTAGTGGTTTCTGCTTACAAGTGAGGATTCAAGTCCTATTAATAGTGTAGGAGTGCTCTAGGGGTACTTGTAGTGGTCCTGGAAGTCGGTGGCGCGAAGAGGCAGGACGGGCGCCCTCCTAGGGGGCGGGCATCCCCTTGGATGCACCGCCTTGCATCCTACGGCCCTTCTTCACCCTCAAGGGCAGTTGCAAGGTCGGTTGGAGCTCAGGATTGGCGGTTTGCAACCCCGGGAGGATGGCATGTGGGTCCTTCGATCCATGGCACATCTCTTGATCACCGTTGGATGAAAACCGAATTTATTTGATGGCTTGGATGACTCTTGGACACCTTCCCTTGGATTGTGGACGTGGCACTCAATTTGGACAGGGTGGGCGCCCTGTTGGTAGGGCCATCGGATCCTCGTGTCTTGTCTCTGAGCCATTGATATTATTTCAACGTGCCATAGGCCATTTGGGAGGATGGCACACGGATCCGTGAGGTGGCATGCCAATTTGGCACAATTCGTAGGGCGGGCGCCCTATGTAGGGGGGGCGCCCCCCTCTGGCTCCCATGTGGCAGATGAGGTGCTGAAGTGTCTTGGTATGCTTCGTTTTTGATACGAACCCGCTAGGGTTTGTGGTCGATCTTTCGATGAGAGGCGTGAGATAACTCGATTGGTGGATGGAGATGACACTCACGTCCCGACTACAGCCTTCCAGGACCGTGCCTTAGCGACTGATGCACCGTTTCCAAAGGACGTCACGATCTTGTGGAGCGCGACAACCAGCCCCTAGGGCTCCCGTCTTGCAAGCAATCGAAGAACTGGCAAAAATGAGGAAACAAGCACTGAAATTGCAAGATTAAATTGAAGGTTTCACACTGAATCTTATTATGAGTGGGGTTTTGAAGACAAAAAGACGGGAGACTGGATCAGCACGCGCGCCTACAAGCAAGTAGCGATGGCTAAACTTGATCTAAACAAAACCCAAGTGTTCCTGGTGGCGGCTAAGGGGTATATGACGTGGGAAGGATGACCACAAGAGAGTTTGGGTCATGCTCCAACCCAAGGACGCGTCCCTATTGGACTCTAAACGATATAAGCCCATTGGGCTAACTTAAGGTGGCGCAGCACCCTGGACAGAAAAACCTCTCGGTGGTATTTGGACTACGGCAGGTGCACGTGGGCCATGGTAATTCGGTAGGTTCTGTCACAAAGCATCATCATTATTGTGTACCTCGCATCGGCGGCGGCCACCAATACCTCTACAGTTGTGATGTAGGCGACATCGATCAAGAGTGTCTCGATCATCGTATTCAGTATCACCTGTGTATTCTTCATCATAAGTACCATCCTCTCGATCTTCCTCCTTCTTTTCTTCTTCATGCTTGTCCTCTCGATCTTCCTCCTTCTTTCCTTCTTTATGCTTGTCTTTATCATCGTTGTGGAGGTCATCAAAACACCTCAGCAGAGCAGCAAGGCTTTTGTCCACACTAGCAATGGACTTCTCCAAACCTACAAGCTTGTTGTTTGCGGCAATCTACGTAGCCTCCAACTGCCCAAGTTTGTCATTTGTCACCTGCAAGTCATTATCAAGTCCCTCTGTGTGCAGCTTCACTTTTATTTCAAAATGTTGTATGATGCCCTTTGTGCGAGGTGAATGTGGAATTTGGTTATCTTCGTCGGACCCTGGCATGGTTCAAAGACAACGACAACAAGAAGACAAGTGAAGAAATAAAAGCCCTACATCTACTAGATGTAGCTACAGCAAGTCGCTCACTCTCCACCTGTTACACAAGTTCTTACCAGTTCTTATCTTGCTCGACAGGAGGGGTCGTATACCAACAAGTCTGCAGCAATGGATGAAGTGTATCGGTGCCGCAGCACAAGACCTGTCAAGCTGTAGAATATGTGGAGCTATAGGTGGGCTGAAACAAGGAACGAACTAGCACCACGTTAGTTACAAAAAGCAAGCTGAATAATCATTCAACCAGTGGTACTGTGCTGGTCCTAGCCTAGACCGTGCTAGAGACGCGAGCCTGGACACAAAGGAGAGCACAACACACCACCCGAAGTGAACGAAAATCACCAAGATCAGCCTCTTTCTCTTCTTTTTCTTTTGCTTCTTTCTCTTTTCTTTTTTTTTCTTTTTTTGAATATATTTTTTCAGGGGGCACTCAAAATTGATTATATAAACAAGAACACTCCCAAAGAGTAACTCAGCACACACACTATCTCTCTTCTCTCTAGAGTAAGCCACACGTTTAGATATGAATACTTGCTGCGTGGTTACTTTGATATTTGTAGCACAGGGCGAACTGATTCCTCATCCGATTGGAACTTCTAATTCTACTTGGACTTGGCCAATAGAGAGGAATAACCAATTCCTTGTCCGACTCAAACTTGAAAACCTACTTGGATTCAGCCAACAGAGAGACTATATGATAGCGCGTGTTGTGATAGAAAAGTGACAAGAACTCGAAACTCTAAGGGAATAAACTAAGACCAGCAATCCGACACACTCGATGCAACTAGAATATTCAACAAGCCCTAACTAGGTAGCACTAGCCATGGCACAAAGGTCTATAGGATTGCAGGGAACTAATCTACTATTTTTTGGCTTTTCTGGACTATAGGAAAAATAAAATAGTGAAGGATTGGAAGTCTCTCACCGATAAACCTTGCTCTGATTACCAATTGATATGAACCTGCTAGGGTTTGTGGTCGATCTTTCGATGAGAGGCATGAGATAGCTCGATTGGTGGATGGAGATGACGTTCACGGCCCGACTACAGCCTTCCAAGACCGCGCCTTACCGACCGATACACCACTTCCAAAGGCCGTCACGATCTTGTGGAGCGCGACAATCAGCCCCTAGGGCTCCCGTCCTGCAAGCAATCGAAGAACTAGCAAGAACGAGGAAACAAGCACTGAAATTGTAAGATGAAATTGAAGGCTTCACACTGAATCTTATTATGAGTGGGGTTCCGAAGACAAGGAGACGGGCGACTGGATCAGCACGCGCGCCTACAAGGAAGTAGCGATGTCTAAACTTGATCTAAACAAAACCCAAGTGTTCCTGGTGGTGGCTATGGGGTATATGACATGGGGAGAATGGCCACAAGAGAGTTTGGATCATGCTCCAACCCTAGGACACGTCCCTATTGGACTCTAAACGATACAAGCCAATTGGGCTAACTTAAGGTGGCGCAGCACCCTGGACAGAAAAACCTCTCGGTGGTATTTGGACGATTACTGACGCTTCTGAGATGATATGAGCATGAGACTAGATCCATATGAAAGTAGACTTCACAAGCTTTCCAACAAGTCCTGAATCACCCCAATCCAACTCCGTATGTAACCGTGGTGACCGTCACAAGTTGGAGGTGTGCTGCAGTCCGAATGCCAGCCTACGCGAGTCCTTTTCCCTTTCGGTCTTCTCCTTGATTCCTAATCAAAACAAGAGTGCATGTATCTCCAAGATCTAAACAGGATGGACAAGAGCTCAAGAAGGAACTCACTTGATGATTAAGTTTTCGAGCATGAGCACGAGTAATAGGACCAGCAGGTGTCGGCGCAGGTGTCGGCGTGGACGGCGTGGATGTAAGATTGGTATTGATGTCCTCATCATCCTCCCTTTCTTGAATTTGAGTCATACTCGACTCAAGCTCATCTTCCTCACCCAAATAAGGCGTTAAATCTGCAATGTTAAATGTGGGACTAACCCCAAAATCTAAGGAAGATCAAGCTTATATGCATTCTCATTTATTCGTTGCATCACTTCAAAAGGACCATCAGCTCTAGGCATCAATTTAGATTTTCTTAATTCAGGAAACCTATCCTTTCATAAATGCAACCAAACCAAATCTCCAGGTTCAAGAATCAATTCCCTTTTACCTTTATCTCCAGCAAATTTGTACTTAGCATTCATGCGCTCTATGTTTTCTTTAGTGGTTTCATGCAGTTTTAGCATCAATTCAGCACGTTGCTTAGCATCAAAATTCAACTTTTCAGAACTTGGGCAACGGCATTAAATCAATAGGAGCACGTGGTAACAAGCCATAAACAATCTCAAAGGGACACATCTTTGTAGTAGAATGCAACGAACGATTATAAGCAAACAAAATATGAGGCAAACAATCTTCCCACATCTTAATATTCTTCTTTAAAACAGCCCTTAACATAGTAGACAAAGTTCTATTCACAACTTCAGTTTGACCATCAGTTTGGGGGTGACAAGTTGTGGAAAATAAAAACTTAGTCCCCAATTTAGCCCATAAAGTTCTCCAAAAATGGCTAAGAAATTTAGCATCACAATCAGAAACAATTGTATTTGGCACACCATGCAAGCGAACAACTTCTTGAAAGAACAAATTAGCAATATGTGTAACACCATCAGTTTTATGACATGGTATGAAATGTGCCATTTTAGAGAATCTATCCATAACCACAAAAACACTATCTTGCCCTTTCCTAGTCCGTGGCAATCCCAACACAAAATCCATAGAAATATCCTCCCAAGGAGCACTAGGAACAGGAAGAGGCATATACAAACCGTGTGGATTCAACCGTGACTTAGCCTTTTGACATGTTGTGCAGCGAGCAACAAATCTCTCCACGTCTCATCGCATCTTTGGCAAAAAGAAATGACCAGCAAAAATGTCCTCTGTCTTCTTCGCTCCAAAATGCCCCATCAAACCACCGCCATGCGCTTCCTGCAGCAACAACAAGCGAATGGAGCTAGCTGGAATGCATAACTTGTTAGCTCTAAACACAAACCCATCATTGACGATGAATTTGTTCCATGACTTCCCATCTTTACAATACAGCAGCTCATCTTTAAAATCAGCATCATGAGCATATTGGTCTTTAATTGTGTGTAATCCAAAGATCTTGTAATCAAGTTGATTCAGCAAAGTATATCTCCTAGACAATGCATCTGCAATGATATTATCCTTTCCTTTTTTGTGTTTAATAACATAAGGAAAAGATTCAATAAATTCAACCCATTTTGTATGTCTACGATTTAGTTTTCCTTGACTACGAATATGTTCCAAAGATTCATGATTAGAATGTATAACAAATTCTTTGGGCCACAAATAATGCTGCCATGTTTCTAATGTCTGCACTAGAGCATATAATTCCTTATCATATGTAGAATAATTCAGAATAGGTCCGCTCAATTTCTCACTAAAGTATGCAACAGGTTTGCCTTCTTGTAACAAAACACCACCCAATCCAATTTCACTCGCATCACATTCAAGCTCGGAAGTCTTATTAAAATCAGGGAGTTGGAGTAAAGGTGCATGTGTTAACTTATCTTTCAGCACATGGAAGGAGTGCTCTTGTGCTTTGCCCCAAGAAAAGGGCACTCCCTTCTTTGTAAGCTCATTCAATGGTGCAGCAATGGTGCTGAAGTCCTTCACAAAACGGCGATAGAAACCAGCAAGTCCTAGGAAACTCCGCACTTGTGTGACCGTCGTGGGTACAAGCCATCCTTGTATAGCTTCCACCTTGACTTTATCAACCTCAATTCCCTGTGGAGTGACAACATAGCCAAGAAACGATACTCAATCGGTGCAGAAAGTGCACTTCTCAAGGTTACCAAACAAATGTGCATCACGTAGAACATTGAAAACAGCACGTAAGTGATCAATGTGTTCATCCATGGATTTGCTATAAATCAGTATATCATTAAAGTAGACGACAACAAATTTCCCAATGAAAGCACGCAAAACCTCATTCATTAATCTCATGAAAGTACTAGGTGCATTAGTTAACCCAAAAGGCATGACTAACCACTCATATAGACCGATCTTAGTTTTGAAAGCAGTTTTCCATTCATCTCCCAATTTAATACGAATCTGGTGGTACCCACTATGTAAATCGACCTTTGAAAACACAACAGTACCACTCAATTCATCAAGCATATCATCTAATCGTGGAATAGGGTGTCGATAACGAATGGTGATATTATTAATAGCCCTACAATCAACACACATACGCCATGTTCCATCTTTCTTAGGCACTAAAATCACTGGAACAGCACAAGGACTAAGAGACTCACGCACATAACCTTTGTCTAGTAGTTTTTGCACTTGTCGCTAAATTTCCTTCGTTTCTTCTGGATTGGTCCTGTATGGCGCACGGTTTGGCAAAGATGCACCAGGAATAAGATCAATTTGATGCTCAATCCCGCATATCGGTGGTAGCCCCGCTGGTATCTCACTCGGAAACACATCAGAATACTCCTGCAAAACATTAGCAACCGTAGGGGGCAAAGAACGTTGCATATCCTCTATTGAAATCAAAGCATCCTTGCATACTAAAGCATAAGCAATAGAGCTGGATGCATTAAACTCACTAATATCAGATTTTGTGGCAAGCATACAACGTCCTTTCAGTTTTATCTCATCTTTGTCATCAATTACAGATTTGTCATTTTTATTGCTCTCACTCTTTGCTTTAGTAGCCCTAGCAACATCAGTTTACATAATAGCTTCAGAAGACATAGGATGCAACACAATTTTTCGATCATGGTATAGAAAAGAATATTGATTTGATCTACCATGATGCATAGAATCCCTATCAAATTGCCAAGGTCTACCTAGCAGAATATTGCAAGCTTGCATAGGCAGAACATCACATTCAACAATATCTTTGTATGATCCGATGGCAAAATTGATTCGCACAAGTCTCGTTACCTTTGCCTTACCACTATTGTTCAGCCATTGGATGTAGTAGGGATGGGGGTGTGGTTTGGTGGTGAGGGCGACCTTCTGTACCATATCCCTGCTTGCCAAGTTGTTGCAACTACCTCCATCAATGATCATGCGGCACGAACGCTCCTTGATGACACACTTTGTTTGAAATAAAGTGTGTCGCTGATTTTGCTCCGCCTTCTCCATTGGTGCACTAAGCACTCGCTGTACAATCAAGCTCTCATAGTACTCCGCATCACCTGCATTAATATGTTCTTCTATGTTTTCCTCACTACCTGCATGGTCAGCTGCAAGCAATGCAAGTGTATCTTCATCAAAATCACTAGCAGATGAACACTCACCATCATCTTTGACAATCATAAAACGCTTGTTTGGGCAGCCACGCATCACATGGCCATATCCCTTGCACCGATGACATTGTATGTTGCTTGTTCTACATGTCGATGCCATAGATGAAGTACTCGCAGCCGGCTTTTACGCTGTCTTCGCAACTGAATTGGTGGGGGCAGCTCGAGTCTTGTCACTAGATGATGGCGTAGGAGTACGTGTAGACGGAGTTGTAGATGTGCGCTGCTGCCATGAACTAGCTTTCCCTGCAGAAACATTAGTCCTTGCACTAGTACGTCGTCTCTGCACTTCCCGTTCAGCTTTACAAGTAAGATGAAACAGTTTGGTTACGTTATTGTATTCTTTGTAAGCAAAGATATTCTGAATTTCCCGATTTAACCCGCCTAAAAATCTAGCCATAGCAGGTTCCTCATCCTCCTCTAATTTACAACGCAACATACCCGTTTGTAATTCCTGATAGTATTCTTCTACACTTTTAGAACTTTGTCTCAGTTGCTGTAACTTATTTATCATATCATGGGCATAGTAAGATGGAACAAATCTAGCTCTCATGGCTCGTTTTAGCGCATCCCAAGTTTTAGGTATGTTATTAGGATTTTTCTTGCTATATTCTATCCACCAAATAGAAGCAAAAACTGTGAACTCACTAGTAGCAGCCCTAACACGTGTGTTCTCAGGAAATTCATGGCATGCAAACTTTTGATCAACAGCAATCTTCCAAGTAATGTATGCATTAGGGTCATATTTACCATCAAAAAGAGGTATTTTAAATTTAATCTTACTGAAAGCATGTAACACACCTGATGTTACCGAACTAAAAATCGGACATGTCATCATATGCATTGCATAATATGCATGTGTAAGCCAATTTTGATATGCATATAAATTAAAACAAATTTAATTTCATAGGTTGTTTGTGCTTAAGTAATTTAGAGTGATTTAATTTCATCTTCTGATGGCTTGTTAATTGGGTGTATTAATTAATCACCGCTTTAAAAATAAAATTTGGAATTAATTTAGAACCCTAAATCGGGCTAAAACCCTAGTTTCAAAACTATGTAGAATTGGGCCTTGGTCCCAAAAGCAAAGTTGTAGCTCTTATTTAGTAGAGAAACTTTGGTATACAAAGTTTTTAATGTTATTGTTTGAAAAGTCGAATTAAACTTGAATTTTTACCTTCAAATATTGAATTTAAAACTCCAATTCGAAAATTACTTGGAATCTGAAGTTAAGCCTTAAATAAAAGTTGTAAGGCTCACTAAACTGAGAAACTTTGATATTTACAAATTTTGAACTTCTTTAATAAATATTTGAGATTTGGATTGAATTTAAAAAGGGCCATTTACCCCCTTTTCCATAAATCCAAAAATATTCAAAATTTGAATATACTTGGAATACGAAAGTTGTTTAGTTTCAAATTCTCCACATTTCGTATTTTGACTATTTTCTGAGTTACTGCCAGAAATTGGGAGTAATTTGAGAAAAACAAAAATCAGGGATAAGAACAGCTACAGTCGCCGACCAATAGGAACAGGGCAGGGTGCTGCCTGCGTGTCGCCGCCGGTGCATCGCCTCTAGCCGCCGCCCTCGCCGTTGCTGCGCGCAGGGACACGTAGGAGGGGGTCGTGGCGACATCGACTTCGACGTGGCGACCTCTAGCTTCTTCTCTACTGCCTATATATAGTGTGAGCTCGAGTTCTGCTCTTCCTTTCACCCTCGTCGTTGCCGACGAGCTCACTGCTCGTTCCCAAAAATTCCCCGTCTCTGCTCACCTTCGTATCGAATTGAGTTTGCAGCTAGCTTTGGAAGCCTCCTGCGCAACCTTAGCGCCCAACCGAGCCGTTTTCCCTAACTGGAGAGCCCCCGCGTCGTTGTCTTCTCTAGAGCCGGTTCGAAGCGCCGCCGTGGTCTGTCGTTCGTGGCAAGGTCACGTAGGTGAGTTTCTTCCTGTCCTTGGGTACGTTCTTGGCTCTGGCAGTGACTGCGAAGCTCATGCGCAAGACGGTCTGTTGTTTGGCCTACACAGCTCGCCGGAATGTGCCATTCATTGCCGGAGCAACCGCCGTGGTCACGGTCGTCATCGAGCTCACCGCGCTGGTCATCTTCCTGTCCAACTAGCGAGAGCATCAAGTCGCGGTGAGCATCTCGAGCACGTTGGAAGTCTCGGTTTGGGTCGGGATGGGCTGTGTCCGCCGGAACGCCGGTGCCGCCGTGGCCAAACCACCATGGCCGCCATGGTTGAGCTCCAACTCGTTAGGAACCCTAGCTGGTCGAGTAAACCACGGGAATTGGTGCGGGAGGCGTCTCTGAACATGCTGGTGCGCTGGTCCTCGCTGGTGTGGCCTCCGCCGCTGGTCGCCGCGGCCGGGCCACCGCGGCCGGCGAAGCGCGCATGCGTGCCCTCTCTGCCCTGTCTAGGAGAGGGCAGAGGAAAGAGAAGGCTCGACTGGGCCAGGCTGGGCCAGCCGCAACCTTGCTGGGCCGAGCCAGAGGGAAGCAGGCCCAGCAGTCCGGTTGATGTATTTCAAGTTAATTTTCCATTTTCTTGAGTAAATGAACAGTAATGAATTTTGTTATTTTCACACGAATACTTCTAGAGCTCCTAAAATCATGAAATAAAATCTGGAGCTTCTCTGTGTTATGTTATATTTATGAAAAATATGAAACTTATAGTTTGAGTAATTTCTGCATGTGATAAAAATGGACATTTTAATTAATAAAGGGCTTTTCCATGATTTTTATAGCCTACAGTAATTACACAAAAATTGAAAAATTTATTGTGTCACTGTATTGAGCTATGAGCTACCTCCACAAAAATCTGTAGCTCATTTGGATAAAGTTTAAATGTTTTGTAATTTATCCTTAATTAATTAAATAGTAAAAACAATATTAAGTGTTAATAGTTTAGGGTTTATTCCGGATCTTCGAATCAGGGAACTAAGATTACCATGAGCTTGGCCTGGCCGGCCGGTGGCCATGGCTGTGCCTCTCTGGCTTGGCCAGAGCAGGCTGAAGACGGGTTGGACCGGGTCATTTGTATTGGGAGTGCTAAGGGAGCCAATTTGGGCCGTGTTGGTCATTCGGGCCGGTCCAACAGTAGAGGCTGAGTAGTTAAATAAATTTATTTATTTTTCTATCTTAATATATGAAATGTATTGTGTCTTTTGGTTTTTGGATTGAGTGAAGACTAGGGATCATAAAACCTTACATGGTCTTTGGCAACTTATTTAGTAGAATAATTTAGTATTGTTATGTGGTGGTTAATAATAGTTAATAAAATAATTAGGTGAGATAATAACCACCATGATATTAGAATCTTAATAGGAACTTAAAGACCCTTGTTGCTAGTTGGTAATTACCTTAGGGTTTGCCATAACAAAGTAACTCTTAATTACAGGCTATCCTGACCTGTAATGTCATTAGGTTGTTTCTTTAGATGCAACTTCATGGGTAAAAATATCCAAATAGAATGACTTCTTTTGGGACCTTTCTGTACCCTAGGTCCTGCATAGAATTCCTTATAGGTACCCGTAAACTGCTAACCCAAGTTACTGGACAACAAGCTAGTCTTGTTGGCTTGCAACTTTATCGCAAAGGAAAGTAGTATATAACTTTCTTTGGTTATTAAATGTAATGTATTTGTATGTTTCCATTATGCATCATGCTATGCATTTCATCATGCATTGATATTTCGTGTAGTGAACGCGGGATATTCTTATCTGAAGCAAGTCCCGAGTTGGTCTTCACTCTCTAGATGTGGAGTTTCCTCTGTGATAGACTTCAGGGTTGTATCTGCTCCAAGCAACAGGCAAGCCCCGGTGCATTAGCCCCCACCTTGAGTTAAATTGCTGCATTAGGTTGATAGGAGTTGATTGTCACCTACTTGCTGCATTTACCTCCCTTGATATATTATCCTTGAAACCTGATTTAAAGGCAAATGTTTATAAAATGCTTAGCCTTGCTTAATAGTTAAGCTTTTATGAAAAAGATATTTTGTATACTTTGGGTATACTACTATGAACTATTATAATTGTTTGACAGGGCAGTAGACTTGCATTGAGAAAGGAGTCTCAATGTAGTGTCTCTGACTGTCTATTAAGAAAACGAAATGGAATCCATTAGGGACCATTCGTTGTCGGCCTGCTGGATCGAGACTTTGCAACTAGCCACATACTACGGAAAGCCTCTGACTCCTGGTAGCTCCTCTACTTGAACCGACAACCACACACTGGGAGTGGAGAGATGGCGAAAGTAGCGTGTACCCACGTGGCCGGCGTGCCTGGAGAGGAGAGGAGTACTGTGCTCTTGGGTGGCACAGGACCGGTTCAAGTTTTGGAAAAACCGTGGTAGGCGGGGTTGGTATATGCAAGCTTAAGTGCTACATATGCAGTGTGGATAGGGATCCCCAGCTGGGTTTTCAATCGATTCGAATCGTTGTTGCTCCTCGGATAATGGAGACTTGATCCACTGACATACAACGAAGAGTGGTTCGGAACTAGGTCAAAATGTGCGAATGGGTGATGATCATGAGATAACTTAATTGAAATCAAATCTAGATTCAGGTTTAAATTATAATCTGAGGATGAAATTTGAAAGTAGTTCTATATTGAGGGCTTTTTCTGCAAAATGCTTTGATTCTTGCTAAAGCCTCTCCTTGATTCCCCTCAGCCTACATTCCTGAGTCTTCTCCCCAATTTTTGGTCGGGTAAGTCTTGCGGAGTACCCCATCTACTCAGGGTTTGTTAACCCCCTGTTGCAGGTTAAAGTCAGGAGCTGTACAGGTTTGGCTATAGCCAAGCTAGTGACACCCAAAGAGCTGCAATATGCAGTAAATGACATGTGCTTATCGGCACTTCCTTGGGTAAGATGTCATCTATATTACTTATAACTGTAAGAGCTACCTTATCTTGTCTCTATTGACAAGAATTTTTGTAAAGACTATCACTGAAATTTGTAAACTATAATTGTTCTCTTCTGCTTTTTACTCTGATGTATATTGAACTCTATGAATGAATGTAATAAGATGGTTGGTTTCCGTTCCGTGAAATGATCCTCGATGGGACATTGCGGTGTTCGCGAGAGCACCCGACAGGGCTTCCAGAGTTATCAGGCTCCCGTGCATAGCAGTCGGAGATCGTTGAACTACGGCAGGTGCACATGGGCCATGGTAATTCGGGAGGTTCTGTCACAAAGCATCATCATTATTGTGTACCTCGCATCGGCGGCGGCCACCAATACCTCTATAGTTGTGATGTAGGCGACGTCGATCAAGAGTGTCTCGATCATCGTGTTCAGTATCACCTATGTATTCTTCATCATAACTACCATCCTCTTGATCTTCCTTCTTCTTTTCTTCTTTATGCTTGTCCTCTCGATCTTCCTCCTTCTTTCCTTCTTTATGCTTGTCTTTATCATCGTTGTAGAGGTCATCAAAACGCCTAAGCAGAGCAGCAAGGCTTTTGTCCACACTAGCAATGGACTTCTCCAAACCTACAAGCTTGTTGTTTGCAGCAATCTACGTAGCCTCCAACTGCCCAAGTTTGTCATTTGTCACCTGCAAGTCATTATCAAGTCCCTCCGTGTGCAGCTTCACTTTCCTTTCAAAATGTTGTATGATGCCCTTTGTGCGAGGTGAATGTGGAATTTGGTTATCTTCGTCGGACCCTGGCATGGTTCAAAGACAAAGACAACAAGAAGACAAGTGAAGAAATAAAAGCCCTACAACTACTAGGATGTAGCTACAGCAAGTCGCTCACTCTCCACCTGTTACACAAGTTCTTACTAGTTCTTACCTTGCTCGACAGGAGGGGTCATCTACCAACAAGTCCTGCAGCAATGGATGAAGTGTATCGGTGCCGCAGCACAAGACCTGTCAAGCTATAGAATATGTGGAGCTATAGGTGGGCTGAAACAAGGAACGAACTAGCACCACGTTAGTTACAAAAAGCAAGCTGAATAATCGTTCAACCAGCAGGTACTGTGCTGGTCCTAGCCTAGACCGTGCTAGAGACGCGAGCCTGGACACAAAGGAGAGCACAACATACCACCCGAAGTGAACGAAAATCACCAAGATCAGCCTCTTTCTCTTCTTTTCTTTTGTTTCTTTCTCTTTTCTTTTTTTTCTTTTTTTGAATATATTTTTTTCAGGGGGCACTCAAAACTGATTATATAAACAAGAACACTCCCAAAGAGTAACTCAGCACACACACTTTCTCTCTCTCTAGAGTAAGCCACACGTTTAGATATGAATACTTGCTGCGTGGTTACTTTGATATTTGTAGCACAGGGTGAACTGATTCCTCGTCCGATTGGAACTTCTAATTCTACTTGGACTTGGCCAATAGAGAGGAATAAGCGATTCCTTGTTCGACTCAGACTTGAAAACCTACTTGGATTCAGCCAACAGAGAGACTATATGATAGCGCGTGTTGTGATAGGAATAGTGACAAGAACTCGAAACTCTAAGGGAATAAACTAAGACCAGCAATCCGACACACTCGATGCAACAGAATATTCAACAAGCCCTAACTAGGTAGCACTAGCCATGGCACAAAGGTCTATAGGATGCAGGAAACTAATCTACTATTTTTTTGGCTTTTCTGCCACTATAGGAAAAATAAAATAGTGAAGGATTGGAAATCTCTCACCGATAAACCTTGCTCTGATTACCAATTGATATGAACCCTATGAACCTGCTAGGGTTTGTGGTCGATCTTTCGATGAGAGGTGTGAGATAGCTCAATTGGTGGATGGAGATGACGTTCACGGCCCGACTACAGCCTTCGAAGACAGCGCCTTACCGACCGATACACCACTTCCAAAGACCGTCACGATCTTGTGGAGCGCGGCAACCAGCCCCTAGGGCTCCCGTCCTGCAAGCAATTGAAGAACTAGCAAGAACGAGGAAACAAGCACTGAAATTGCAAGATGAAATTGAAGGCTTCACACTGAATCTTATTATGAGTGGGGTTCCGAAGACAAGGAGACGGGCGACTGGATCAGCACGCGCGCCTACGAGCAAGTAGCGATGGCTAAACTTGATCTAAACAAAACCCAAGTGTTCCTGGTGGTGGCTAAGGGGTATATGACATGGGGAGGATGACCACAAGAGAATTTGGGTTGTGCTCCAACCCTAGGACGTGTCCCTATTGGACTATAAACGATACAAGCCCATTGGGCTAACTTAAGGTGGCGCAGCACCCTGAATAGAAAAACCTCTTGGTGGTATTTGGACAATTGCTGATGCTTCTGTATGAGCATGAGACCAGATCCATATGAAAGTAGACTTCACAAGCTTTTCAACAAGTCCCGAATCACCCCAATCCGACTCCGTAAGTAACCGTGGAGACCGTCACAAGTTAGAGGTGTGCTGCAGTCCGAATCTAGCCTACACGAGTCCTTTTCCCTTTCAGTCTTCTCCTTGATTCCTAATCAAAACAAGAGTGCACGTGTCTCCAAGATCTAAACAGGATGGACAAGGGCTCAAGAAGGAACTCACTTGATGATTAAGTTTTCGAGCACAAGCACGAGTAATAGGACCAGCAGGTGTCGGCGCAGGTGTCGGCGTGGACGGCGTGGATGTGTGATTGGTGTTGATGTCCTCATCAGTTTTTGCCTCTTTTCACCATTTTTCCTGCATACACAAGATTTCTCCTTGGACATGTGGAACTAGGTAAGTTTCAAGGTGAGTTCTTTGCTTTTCATGTGGTTCTACCTTGATTATGGGTGAAATGTTGACGGTAAAATAGGGTGTTAGCGACCGTCAACAATCACCTCGTCAGTGTTTTCGAGCACTGGATGTGCTCGCAGACTTCATCATCGCCTCGTCCGCGTTTCCTGAGCACTGGATGTGCTCGGAGACTTCGTCATCGCCTCGACAGCGTTTCCGAGCACTGGATGTGCTCGGGGACTTCGTCATCGCCTCAGTCAGCATTTCCGAGCACCGGATGTGCTCGGAGACTTCGTCATCGCCTCGTCAGCGTTTCAGAGCACTGGATGTGCTCGGAGACTTCGTCATCGCCTCGTCAGCGTTTTTGAGCACCGGATGTGTTCGGGGACTTCGTCATCGCCTCGTCAGCTTTTCCGAGCACCGGATGTGCTCGGGGACTTCGTCATCGCCTCGTCAGCGTTTCCGAGCACCGGATGTGCTCGGAGACTTCGTCATCACCTCGTCAGCAGTTTCTGAGCACTGGATGTGCTCAGGAGACTTCATCATCGCCTCGTCAGCGTTTCCGAGCACCAGATGTGCTCGGGGACTTCATCATCGCCTCGTCAGCTTTTTTCGAGCATCAGATGTGCTCGGGGACGTCGTCATCGCCTCGTCAGGGTTTCTGAGCACCGGATATGCTCGGGACTTCGTCATCGCGTCGTTAGCTTTTTCGAGCACCAGATGTGCTCGGGGACTTCGTCATCGCCTCGTCAGCTTTTTCGAGCACCGGATATGCTCGGGGACTTCGTCATCGCCTCGTCAGCTTTTTCGAGCACCGGATGTGCTCGGGGACTTCGTCATCGTCCTCATTAGCGTTTTCGAGCACTGGATGTGCTCGGCGACATCATCATCGCCTAATCAGCATTTCTAAGCACTGCATGTGACTTCGTCATCGCCTCGACAGCGTTTTTGGGCACTGGATGTGCTCGAGACTTCGTCAATGCCTCATCAACGTTTCTGAGCACTGGATGTGCTCGGGGACTTCGTCATCGCCTCATCTACGTTTCCGAGCACTAGATGTGCTCGGAGACTTCGTCATCGCCTCGTCAGCGTTTCTGAGCACCGGATGTGCTCGGAGACTTTGTCATCGCCTCGTCAGCGTTTCCGAGCACTGGATGTGCTCGGGGACTTCGTCATCGCCTCGTCAGCATTTTCGGGCACTGGATGTGCTCGAGGACTTCATCAATGCCTCATTAGCGTTTCCGAGCACTGGATGTGCTCGGGGATTTCCTCAGATGATTTGCATGAGCAAGAATAAAGACTTTGACCCTGACACCACATGACTACGTCACCTACTATCAGGCTTGGGAACTAAGTGGATACACTTCACCTGGCGGTGAAGGTATTGGCTCTACCAGTGCCAAAAGTGGATACACTTCACCAAAGAGAAGCTCTTTTTCAAATTTTTTCTGAGCTCCTTACATTCGTCTGGTCAAGCAACTCTGAAGATCTGCACCTGCCGACGAATGCAAGGCGCTCGGGGACTAGCTGTGGGGGTATAAACTCGTATACCCGCATGGCTATACATGGGCCAAGTTATCCGATCTGGCCTAGACTGCCAGGGACGCATCGTCTACACGCTCTCTAGGAGATATCGCATATCCGCCAGTTTAGAAGTCTTGGCGGTTAAGGAAATAGCTTTCCTAATATCTAGCCGATTAGTTCCCTTGTTCGGCTAGGATTGTAATTTGATATGTATGGTAAACCGACTTGTAACCCTACCTCCCGGACTATATAAGACGGGCAGGGGATCCCCTCGAAAACATCGGATCTACTAGCAATATGATACAGCAACACACAGGACATAGGGTATTACGCCTCGCAGTGGTCTGAACATGTATAAATCTCGTATCTCGCGCTCACTGCGCAACTCTTGCTCGTCTCAGGCGCACCTTCACCGATCATCTACTACCTTGGGCATACCCCTCGGTAGACTATCGCTGGCATTCCGTCAACAGATCACTAGTGGTCTTGCAAACGTGTTGGACCACAAGAATCTAACCAAAGCTCAAAAGGTACTCTTTGAATTAGATTGCAATGCCTATTGTTTTCTAATCGATTCTTTGAGCTTTGAATTGCTTGAGAAGGTGAACATGAAGGGAACTGCCCATGAGACATGGGAATCCATCAAGCACACCTTCGACGACTCCTCCACATGGGATGATGGTAAATTCGAGAAGGAGAAGGTTGATGAGGAAGTTGAGCACATCCCCACCACGGTGACTATGGAAAGTTCCTCCTCCTCACGGTCAAGTGATGATGACGAAGGCCCCACCACAAACTCACTTCACAATGTTGATGATAGCAAGCTCCATGAGAAGGATGATTGCGTTGTTGATGGTGATGTTGAGCATATTGATGAGATTGAGAAGGTTGATGATTGCTCCATCCCAAGCTCAAGTGATTGTGATGTTCTTTCCACTACTCAATCACTTGACAACAATGAATAATTTACAAGCTTATCCATCTCACCTCATTGTCATGAGACATATGACAATGCAAACGTAAACAATGATGGTGATGTAGTTGGCCATGCTTACACATATGATGAGCTTGTAGATATTATTAAAGGCATGAAAATTTGCTTTGAAGAATTAGAAGTTAAAAAGGATAAGTTGGAACATGAAAAATCTCATTTTAAAGAAATCATTTGACCATTCCAAAAAACTACTTGGAAATATTGTATGCAAACTTGAGACATTAAAATTGAATCATGAAGTGCTTTGTGTAAAATATGAGAAACCTTAAGAAAGACCATAATTTTCTCACTAAGAGTATTTCCAAAGAAGAAATTAAAATTGATGAAGGCTCATCATGTGAGTTGAATGGTCAATTGCAATATGTGTAACAACCCTAAAAATCCACACAATCTAAAAATCCCAACCAACTAAAATTTTTCATTTATTTATTGTGAAAACCCATTTTTCTTGTGCAAGCATATAGGTTTCATTATGAAATGGGTAAATAAAGGAGTGTAGTTTGCATTTTAATTCCAATCACATAGAATAATAACTTATGCATCACATTTGGGATTTATTGCAATTTATGTTTGTATTTACTCAATATGTTAAATGGGCAATATATGTATATATATACACTAAACTGAAAACAGAAAAGGAGAAAGAGAGTTCGGCCAGCCAGCCAGCCCGAGCCCGCCCGACCTTCCTCTCCTCATCTCACCGCGCGCGGCCCACGTCGCGGCTCGGCAGCGCACGCGCGCGACCGGCACACACGCGCTCGCGCTCGCGCTCGCTGCCAACCCGGCCCCGCCTGTCAGCCACTCTCGCCTCCACTGTTCTTCTTCCTCACGAAGGCGACGCGCCAGCCAGGGGTGTCGCGCGAATAGCGTGACCCCGGTCCCACAGCCGACAGCATGGCAGAGCCCTGGATCCCGCTGTTCCCCTCCTGTCCCCTCCTTTCTTGGCCGCCAAGCGAACCCGCGCCATCAGGAGCCCTAGATCCACTCGAGCCACGGCCCTTCGATCGGCCGAGCGCAATCGAGACCGTTCGCCATTGGAGCTGGCCAAGCTCGCCTATAAATTGGAGCACCCCGAAGCCCTACCCTCATTTCCCCTCGCCGCCACCGCAGCACAGACCGGCACACCGCACCAAACCGAGAGAGAGAGCGTAGGAGAAGGGCGGAGCAGAGGAGGAGAAGCTGCCGGAGCGCCGCCGCCGCGGAGCACGCCGGAGCCGGACTCGGAGGAGAAGGCCGAGCTGCGGACGAGGAGCGGCACGGCACTGCGATCGCTCTGCACGGCTCCGACTCGCCACTGCACCGCCATCCTAGCTTCACCGACACCACGGTGAGCCTCCGCACGCCATGTCCGAACCTTGCCCTGCTTTTGCCATGGCGTTCCACCCTCGGGACGCGCAGGCACGAGCCTATACCGGCTCGGGAAGATCACCTGCACCATGCACTCACTCGACCGGCCGAAACCCCCCGGATTACAATCTTGCTAGACCGAGAACGCAGCACGACGCGTTCTCGGCGGAGTGCGCTCACCACCGACGCGTTCCGACGCCGAATCATCCGTTCCGAGCAATCCGACTAGCACCCGTACAGGTTAGAACGTCGTGGAGCACCGCCACGACCCCCTTGAGCTAGCTACGCGGATCTAAGCGTTAGAGGAAGCCTGAATCGCCTTGGCCGCGTGCGCCACGACCTTACCGGAGCGCCGCCGCGAGCCGTAGCCAAAAGAAGGTCATGCCGTGGCTAAGTTCGCCACCAGAGTGTTGTATGACTCTCTGGCATCACCAATTTGACAAGACCGCATTCGATTGAACCAATACTTGGTCGTAGCCGCGTTGCCGCCTTCCGCCATCGTCGGCGACACGCCGCCGCCACGACCGAGCACCTTGGAAAGCTCGGTAGCCAAAAAATTGGTAGTTGGTATACCATCGCCTTGGACCCTGGACGCGTATACATCTCCTAGAAGACCTCCTTAGCCCCGCCGGAACCTCACCGTCGCGACGACATCGCCGCCGACAGGTTCCGCCTCGCCTAAGATCCGTTCCGAGTACCCCCGGTCGCCTCGCGCTGCGAAGAAAGGCCGCCGAGGTTCGCCAAGTCTGCCTCGGCACCGCCGCTAGAAAGCCGAGCCCTGCCTTGCCGAAATATGGCCATCGCCGCCCTGTCATCCTCCGCCGCACCGGAGAGACACCGCCGCCTTGAACAGACGCCCTGGAACCCTGCTAGCACCGAATCTCCGATTCGCCCGAGCCTCCCCAGGAGAGCTCGGGAGAGCAGCCCCTTCGGCGCCCAAATCTCCGATTCGCCCGAGCCTCCGCGGGAGACCTCGGGAGAACGGCACCCTCGGGCACCCAAATTTCCGATTAGCCCGAGCCTCCGCGGGAGACCTCGGGAGAACGGCACCCTCGGGCACCCAAATTTCCGATTCGCCCGAGCCTCTACGGGAGACCTCGGGAGAACGTCACCCTCGGCACCCAAATGTCCGATTCGCCCGAGCCTCCGCAGGAGACCTCGGGAGAACGGCACCCTCGGGCACCCAAATTTCCGATTCGCCCGAGCCTCCGCAGGAGACCTCGGGAGAACGGCACCCTCGGGCGCACCAAATCTCCGATTCGCCCGAGCCTCCCCGGGAGAGCTCGGGAGAGCGGCACCCTCGGCGCCGCGAATTTCCGATTCGCCCGAGCCCGCCGAGCTACCCCCGACCACCGCCGAGCTCCGCCGAGATACCCCCAACCACAGCTGAGCTACCCCCGACCACCGCCGAGCTCCGCCGAGATACCCCCAACCACAGCCGAGCTACCCCCGACCACCGCCGAGCTCCGCCGAGATACCCCCAACCACAGCCGAGCTACGCCAACTCCGGCAACTCTCTGGGAACCAGCATCGAACACCTGGTGGGCGACCATCGGGTCTGTGTTCTGTTGAGGCGCCACATGCCGCACTACTGGACCCGCGCGCCACATCCCGAGCTGCCCCTGAATAACCGACCAGTTTTCCCATTTTCAGAAAATAGGATAATCTTTGGAAATTCATAACTTATTCATACGATGACCAAAAATTGCGCACCATATATCAAAATTCTCAGGAAAATGAGATCTACAATCTAAGACTATGTTTGTGTGCATTTGGCTCTTTGTTTTATTGGATTTTTCTGAAATACTCTATAGGAGTCGCTGACGCGACTATTTCGTGTTCGATTTCAGAGCCGGAGGAGGATCTGACTAAGGAAGACGACCACGAGTACTTCCAAGAGCTAGGAGACGACTACGAAGGTGCCACGTCCCACCAAATCCTTAGATCCTATTACGCATTGCAAATGACATTGTTGCTATTGCTTTATGATTATGTATGGATTGGTTGCATGGTAGTATATTTGAATTCCCTGCCTTGATAAGACTTACCCTGCTGTCCGCTGTTAGGTTAGCTGCTGCTTAATTTACTGTTACTCTTCCACTACTTTCTACTTGCTATATGCCATGTGGTGGAATTGGGACGGTGTATAACTGATTATAACCACTGGGAGAGAGTGCTGCGTGCGTCTTGGGTGCGTGGTAAGGGTTGATGTCGACCAAGTGGGATGTGAGACGAGCCCATGGGGCAAGTCGTGCCAGGGGTGCAACCTGGGCATCCCCAAGCGAGATACCTGTGGCGGGTAAAGTTGTTGAGGAGGTTCCGGGTGGGATAGCCTTGGTGGTTTGAAGCCCGTGGACGGAGGTGCTGTGATGGCACGGGGAGAGTATCCCCTAAGAGGAGATGCCTGCTTGGTCAAACCTAGGATGGACTAGTTTCAGGTTCATGGGAATCCTTTTCTACTCACTCGCTTCTGATGGGCGGGAGACGGCTGGACTACTTGGTAGGACGGTGCCACTACTGCTAGGTTGAAAGGTGATAAGGGTGGGCGGAGACGGTTGATGGGTTCCCGTTCCGTCCTAGATGCACAGTACCACTGGATGGGCCCGGTACTGTGTCTCCCAGTCTCAGCATAACGGTGTAGGATCCGGAATATCCTAGGGCTGAGTGGTAGGGTGGCATCGACCTAGGCAAGCAAGCACCCGGAATTCTGCCTAGGTGTTTGCGCAACACCTATGATGGCTAATCTTGTGAGTAGTGAAACCTCTGCAGAGTGTACGGTTGATCGATCGATACATATGCCAACCTGTTGGCTATGGACCTTTCCTGTGAAGCTTCTACTAGTGTAGTGAGTGTTCTCTTCTCCCCCTGGATGACATTTTTCCGGCAGTGTACCCGTTGTGGTAGTGTGCCGCTGAGATAGGCCCGAGAGGGAGTTGGGCCTGTCGAATGAGAGTGAGGTGTGGGTATGAGAGGTGTGGTGATGGGAAAAGGGATGATGGTGTTAACTGGTGATAAAACTTGACTAATTAAACATTGATTACAGCTGCATAGGAAAACCTCAGCCTATAGGTCTGCTTGTATAGCCTTGCATCCACTTTCCACAAAGCAAATGCTGCATAGGTGGGCTCCGTGGCCAGTACAAATCGTACTGATAAATTTGCTGTCAGGTGACGAGAATGAGTACGACTTCGAGGGAGATGATGACGAGGAATAGGGTCACGTGCTACACTCAAGTTGGCCGTGAAGGATGAATCGCTTCCGCATCTTCCAAAGCTTCTCTGATTGTTGATTCCGCCAGTGTGGCGATGTAATAAATGTTTATGTAAGACTTAATTATCGTTGTATGGATCCTGGTGTCAACTGAGATATGGGTAATTTCATGGATTGTCCCAAGCAATCTGTTGAATTACAATTCGAGCCTGTGGATTTCCCTTCGTGGAAATCGAGGTCGTTTCAGTTGGTATCAGAGCCATACTTGACTGTAGGATGAGACCCATAGAAAATGGACGTTAGAATAAGAAGCCAGACTCTCTTTCGGTTATATAACCGACCTTGCATTCACTTTTTATGCAATGGCTTATCTAATACAAAGACCTGCTAATCCGTTTCTTGAAAAATTTGCAGATGACCAGCCTTGGACCACCACTTCGTCCACTGCACGATGGCACTATTGAGATCCCGATCAATGGGAGGAACCACGGCGGATTTGCCATGGTACTACGCCAGGTGCTGGAGGAGCTGGGAGCACCGTCTGACCAGATCCAGTACTTCAGCCGAGGGAAGCTTGTCGAGGCTGAGAGGTTTGAAGGACCTGTCACTACCAGAGTTGAGACACCCGTCAGCCTGACCCTTCCAGGAATGCCGGTTTTAACTGACTACACTGCTGGAGAGACTATGGAGGACGGAGTACAGTCTGTCTCCCGCAAGGTACTACGCGCAGTTGTGTACACAGCATACGAGTACCTTAAGGGGACCCACTTCCGTCTGCTACCTCAGGCCTTGGAGCTGCACCCTGACCCCATCCAGTGGATTCTGTACACCGGCCAGATCGTTCAGGCCGAGACTGACCCTTGCCTACGCACAGTGGCACACCACCTCCAGGAGCAGGACGAGTTCATCAGCTCATTGGAGCAAAGGAGGCGGCGTGACCGAGCACGTATGGCAGAGGTCGAGGACAGTTTGCAGAAAGGGACTCAGACCCTGGAGAGTTTGAGCAGAGCAGTCACTGACTTGCAGTTGGAGATGCAGCGCCGTGATGAGTTACACCGAGCCGAGATCGCCGACTTGCGAGACAAGGTCGGAGATTTTGGGCTTCGCAATGACTACCTGAACAGCAGAGTGTTGGAGTTACAGAGGAGGCTGGATGACAAGGAGAGAGCACTTGCTGAGAAGGAGCAGAGGAGCAGAGACAGGGTAGTCGAGATGATCACGCTGCGTTCCAGGATCAAGGAGTTGGAGAAGCAGTTGGAGAAAGCCGAGGACAAGTCCACCCGCAACCAAGGGATTCTGATCGACCGCGTGAAGATGGTGGAGTTCCTAAAGGACAAGCTACGGAGGACAGAGACAGCTTGGAAGCAGTCCGACGCCAGGAGAGCTATTGAGGTCCGGAAGGTACAGAGTTCGCTTCCCCCACTGGAGATGGTGAAGCCCCGGGAGGGAGACTTCCGCATACCACCCACTACGCTCAACCTGAGAGCGTGTCCGTCTCAAAGGATGCAGGAGATTGAGGCCACTCCAGAGCTAGCAGTAGCACTCGACTATGTCAAGCGCCTGACCATGACCGACGACGAGATCGAGGCAGAGGACAGCCGCATACCCGACGCCGTACTTGACCTTATGCACCAGTAGCTTATGGGACCCTGCGTGGCCCTTAGACTAGTGATACCATGAGTTATCCTGTCATTTGGCTATCTGCGCATAGCACGATCTTCTTAGCAGCTAGGAACATCCTTTATGTAATAATAACCATGTGATGAGTGACATTTGGATCTTATGCTTCTTATGGTTCTTTATGCTTCTTTGGTTGAGTGTAGGATAGCATGAAAAATGTTTTAATTCATTTAAATCGTTGAAAACACCTAACTCCTACTTAAACAACTACAAGATTATTACTGCACTGAGCACGTACCTAATAATTTCAGATGTCGATGAGGCGTTCTGCGCGTTTGGAGAACCGCCAGCCCTCCCCTGCGCCTGCGCCAGGACGTGGACGTGGTCGCAACCGTGGACGCCCAGCTGGCAGACGTGCTGGAGTTAACCTGGAGGAAGAGCTGCGCCGGGCAGAGGATGCACCGCCAGTGATCGATCCGCCACCACAAGGCGAGAACGTGCCACCGCCACCGCCGCCGCCACCGACGTTGGCGGAAGTGATGGCTCAGCAGACCCAGCTGCTGAATGCCATAGCTGCTGGGATGAACAGGCACCACGGGCCACCCCAGAATGACTTCCAAAGGAAACTGGAGGGTTTCCTGAAGCTGAGGCCACCTACCTTCGACGGAACCGACAGCGATCCTCTCGCTGCCGATGATTGGCTTAAGGAGATGGAGAAGAAGCTGGACCTGACCACTTGCTCCGACGAGGAGTGTGTTGGGATTGCTAGCCACCAGCTGACCGGTGCTGCACGGGCATGGTGGGACAACTACACCAGCGCTCACGAGGACCCAGCCCGCATTGACTGGGATGAGTTCACCGAGGCTTTCCGTGACCACCACATTCCTGAGGGAGTCATGGAGGCCAAGGAGAACGAGTTTCGCAACATCTCCCAGGGAGCTGACCGGATCCACGAGTACACCACCCGCTTCAACTGCTTGCTCCGCTACGCACCTGCGTCTTGCGTGAGTTCCGAGAAGGAAAAGATGTACTACTACAGGAAGGGACTTCAGACCAAGATCAGGTTGGCTCTGTCAGGGAACAAGAGCTACACCCTGCGTGAGCTGATTGACCGCTGCATTGAGATCGAGAAGGACCGCATAGAAGCACGTCTGGAGTTCGAGGCCCAGAACAAGGGAAAGAAGCGCCGCTCTGAGGGACCCGCTCGCACTGCTCCACCCCAGAGACAGCGAACAGGTGCACCTCCGTCTTTTCGGACTCGCCAGGGACCCTCTTCGGGAACGAGCCGTGGTGGTACCAACAGCAGCAACTATCACCGCCCCGCTCAGACCTACCCTGCGCCGACTCGAGCTGTGCAGAACACACCCGCCCCCGCTACCAACACGCCAAGGACAAGCAATTGGAAGGCTCCTGCGACAGCTACAGCAGGCAGTGCGCCCTTCACTTGCTTCGGATGCGGAAAGCCTGGACACCGTGTGGCTGTGTGCCCCGACCTCAACCGCGCACCAGCAGCTGCACAGGGCACACCGAACCGGGGATCTGCTACCCGAGGAAGACTGAACCACATGACCGCTGAGGAAGCTGAAGCTGCACCTGATGCTGTGTACGGTACGTTCCTAGTTCAGGGTAACATGGCTACAGTTCTGTTCGATTCGGGAGCTACATGTTCATACATTTCATCTGCATATGCACGTAAGCATAACATACCTGTAACCCCGAGAGCAAACCCCATCCTAACTAGCTCGCCCTTAGGAACCTTCAGAAGCATTCACATATGTAGGGGAGTGATAATCACAATCGAGGGACTTGACTTTCGAGCTGACCTAACCCTACTACCCTCCAATAGCTTAGATGTCATCTTAGGCATGGACTGGCTAACCAAACACCGGGGAGTGATATCTTGTTCACCTAGATATGTTCAGGTAACCCACCCTTGGAGAACAGCTGTCCGATGTGTACCCCAAACCGAGAGAGTCCAAGCCCTCCTATGTGCCCTGGAGACTAAAGCAGATAAGACAGAGCTGACATTCAGAGACGTGCCAGTAGTCTGTGAATTCAATGACGTATTTCCAGAGGAGTTGCCAGGAATGCCACCAGATAGAGATGTGGAGTTTGTTATAGAGCTGATGCCAGGGACTGCACCGATTGCCAAAAGACCCTACAGAATGTCGGCTGATGAGTTGAAGGAACTCAAGAAGCAGCTGGGAGAATTACTGGAGAAGGGTTTCATTAGGCCAAGTGCTTCGCCCTGGGGATCTCCCGTTTTGTTTGTCAAGAAGAAGGATGGCACGATGAGGATGTGCATTGACTACCGGAATCTGAATGCGGTTACAGTCAAGAATAAGTACCCATTGCCCCGCATCGATGATCTGTTAGATCAATTGAGTAAGGCCAAGTACTTCTCAAAGATCGATCTCCGATCAGGGTATCATCAGATGAAGATCAGGGAAGAAGATATCCCGAAGACTGCATTTGTCACTAGATATGGACAATATGAGTGCACAGTAGTCTCATTTGGACTCACTAATGCTCCGGCATACTTCATGAACATGATGAACAAGGTCTTCATGAATGAGCTAGACAAGTTTGTGGTGGTATTCATTGATGATATATTGGTTTATTCAGCCACAAAAGAGGAACATGAACATCATCTGAGGACCGTGTTGGAGAGGTTGTCTCGCAACCAGCTATACGCCAAATTCTCCAAGTGCGAATTCTGGCTTGAGGAAGTTGCTTTCCTTGGACACGTACTGTCAGGAGAAGGAGTCGCAGTAGACCCAGCCAAAATTGAAGCTGTGAAAGAGTGGGAACAACCCTGTAATGTGTCAGAAATCAGAAGCTTTTTGGGACTTGCAGGATACTATCGCAGATTTATTGAGAACTTCTCCAAGATTGCAAGACCCATGACCAACTTGCTGAAGAAAGAGAACAAGTTTATATGGACTCCTGAATGTGAGAAGAGTTTTCAGACCTTGAAGGAGAAGCTCACTACTACACCTGTACTAGCCCTGCCCGATATTCACAAGGATTTTGTTGTATATTGTGATGCCTCTCGGCAAGGTTTGGGCTGTGTACTAATGCAAGAAGGAAGAGTGATAGCTTATGCCTCAAGACAGTTGAAGGAGCATGAGCAGCGATACCCGACTCATGACCTAGAACTTGCAGCCGTGGTACATGCACTCAAGATTTGGAGGCACTATCTGATAAGCAACAAGTGTGACATCTACACTGACCACAAGAGCCTGAAGTACTTCTTCACTCAGGAAGATCTGAATATGAGGCAGCGCAGATGGCTAGAACTCATCAAGGACTATGATCTTGAGATCCATTATCACCCAGGAAAGGCTAATGTTGTCGCTGATGCACTTAGCCGCAAAAGCTACTGCCATACCCTCATCCCCAACTCTATGCCACCTGAGCTCAGGAGAGAGTTTGACGCGTTCCAGCTCGAGGTAGTCTCCTATGGCATGCTAAATGAGCTTCGCGTCGAGTACAATCTCACCTCACGGATCCGTGAAGCACAAAAGAACTGTCCTGAGATAGACTATATCCGTGGTTTGATGAAGCTGGGAAGAGGCCCTGAATACCGAGAAGATGAGCAGGGAACTGTATGGTACAAAGATAGAATCTGTGTACCGACGGGTTCAGCGATACGAGAAGAGATTCTGTCAGAAGGCCATGACTCCAAATATTGCATTCACCCAGGGTCAGCCAAGATGTACCATGATCTAAGGAAGCACTTCTGGTGGGAGAATATGAAGACAGACATTGCAGGGCATGTAGCCTGATGTGATACATGCAATAGAATCAAGGCCGAACATCAGAGACCAGCAGGGTTGCTACAACCAGTTGAGATACCAGAATGGAAGTGGGAGTGCATATCCATGGACTTCATAATAGGACTGCCCCGATCCGAGCATGGATATGATTCTATATGGGTAATAGTGGACCGTCTAACCAAGGTTGCACATTTTATACCGGTCAAAAGGAAGTATAGAGTTGAAAAGCTAGCAGATCTATACGTATCAAACATTTTGAAGTTACATGGGGCGCCTCTGAGTATTATATCTGACCGAGGCTCACAGTTTGTATCACAGTTCTGGAAATCCTTGCACAAGTCCATCGGGACCAAGCTCGACTATAGCACAGCATACCACCCGCAAACAGACGGGCAAACAGAAAGAGTGAACCAGATTCTCGAGGACATGTTACGTGCTTGCGTATTAAGGTACAAGGAAGGATGGGAGAGCTATCTACCCCACGCCGAGTTCTCATACAACAACAGCTATCAAACAAGCCTCAAGATGTCACCGTTTGAAGCATTGTATGGGAGACCCTGTAGGACCCCACTAATGTGGTCAGAACCAGGTGAGAGGACATTCTTCGGTCCTGCTAAGATTGTGGAAGCAGAAGAAGGTGTTGCCCAAGTAAGAGAGAATTTGAGGATTGCACAGAGTAGGCAAAAGAGCTATGCAGATAGAAGACGTAGAAAGCTTGAGTTCGAGGTTGGGGATTATGTCTACCTCAAGGTATCTCCACTTCGTGGCACTGTCAGATTCCACGTAAAAGGGAAATTGGCACCAAGATATGTTGGGCCATACAAGATCTGTAAAAGGGTTGGAAAGCTTGCTTACAAGCTGGAACTACCAGAGGAACTATCTGGAGTACACCCCGTGTTCCATGTCTCGCAATTAAGGAAGTGTTTGAAGCTTCCCGAGGAGCAAGTTCCTACAGAGGCATTAGACCTGCAAGACACACTTGAATACAAGGAACATCCGATCAAGATCTTGGCACGGGATATCAAAGAGACGCGAAACAAAACCATTCCGATGTGCAAGGTACAGTGGAGCAATCACACTGAAAGGGAAGCTACGTGGGAGAAAGAATCGGACTTGCGGATTATGTTTCCTTACCTCTTCGAAGGGTACGTTAACTCTGAATCTCGAGGTCGAGATCCTAATGAGGGGGGAGGACTGTAACAACCCTAAAAATCCACACAATCTAAAAATCCCAACCAACTAAAATTTTTCATTTATTTATTGTGAAAACCCATTTTTCTTGTGCAAGCATATAGGTTTCATTATGAAATGGGTAAATAAAGGAGTGTAGTTTGCATTTTAATTCCAATCACATAGAATAATAACTTATGCATCACATTTGGGATTTATTGCAATTTATGTTTGTATTTACTCAATATGTTAAATGGGCAATATATGTATATATATACACTAAACTGAAAATAGAAAAGGAGAAAGAGAGTTCGGCCAGCCAGCCAGCCCGAGCCCGCCCGACCTTCCTCTCCTCATCTCACCGCGCGCGGCCCACGTCGCGGCTCGGCAGCGCACGCGCGCGACCGGCACACACGCGCTCGCGCTCGCGCTCGCTGCCAACCCGGCCCCGCCTGTCAGCCACTCTCGCCTCCACTGTTCTTCTTCCTCACGAAGGCGACGCGCCAGCCAGGGGTGTCGCGCGAATGGCGTGACCCCGGTCCCACAGCCGACAGCATGGCAGAGCCCTGGATCCCGCTGTTCCCCTCCTGTGCCCTCCTTTCTTGGCCGCCAAGCGAACCCGCGCCATCAGGAGCCCTAGATCCACTCGAGCCACGGCCCTTCGATCGGCCGAGCGCAATCGAGACCGTTCGCCATTGGAGCTGGCCAAGCTCGCCTATAAATTGGAGCACCCCGAAGCCCTACCCTCATTTCCCCTCGCCGCCACCGCAGCACAGACCGGCACACCGCACCAAACCGAGAGAGAGAGCGTAGGAGAAGGGCGGAGCAGAGGAGGAGAAGCTGCCGGAGCGCCGCCGCCGCGGAGCACGCCGGAGCCGGACTCGGAGGAGAAGGCCGAGCTGCGGACGAGGAGCGGCACGGCACTGCGATCGCTCTGCACAGCTCCGACTCGCCACTGCACCGCCATCCTAGCTTCACCGACACCACGGTGAGCCTCCGCACGCCATGTCCGAACCTTGCCCTGCTTTTGCCATGGCGTTCCACCCTCGGGACGCGCAGGCACGAGCCTATACCGGCTCGGGAAGATCACCTGCACCATGCACTCACTCGACCGGCCGAAACCCCCTGGATTACAATCTTGCTAGACCGAGAACGCAGCACGACGCGTTCTCGGCGGAGTGCGCTCACCACCGACGCGTTCCGACGCCGAATCATCCGTTCCGAGCAATCCGACTAGCACCCGTACAGGTTAGAACGTCGTGGAGCACCGCCACGACCCCCTTGAGCTAGCTACGCGGATCTAAGCGTTAGAGGAAGCCTGAATCGCCTTGGCCGCGTGCGCCGCGACCTTACCGGAGCGCCGCCGCGAGCCGTAGCCAAAAGAAGGTCATGCCGTGGCTAAGTTCGCCACCAGAGTGTTGTATGACTCTCTGGCATCACCAATTTGACAAGACCGCATTCGATTGAACCAATACTTGGTCGTAGCCGCGTTGCCGCCTTCCGCCATCGTCGGTGACACGCCGCCGCCACGACCGAGCACCTTGGAAAGCTCGGTAGCCAAAAAATTGGTAGTTGGTATACCATCGCCTTGGACCCTGGACGCGTATACATCTCCTAGAAGACCTCCTTAGCCCCGCCGGAACCTCACCGTCGCGACGACATCGCCGCCGACAGGTTCCGCCTCGCCTAAGATCCGTTCCGAGTACCCCCGGTCGCCTCGCGCTGCGAAGAAAGGCCGCCGAGGTTCGCCAAGTCTGCCTCGGCACCGCCGCTAGAAAGCCGAGCCCTGCCTTGCCGAAATATGGCCATCGCCGCCCTGTCATCCTCCGCCGCACCGGAGAGACACCGCTGCCTTGAACAGACGCCCTGGAACCCTGCTAGCACCGAATCTCCGATTCGCCCGAGCCTCCCCAGGAGAGCTCGGGAGAGCAGCCCCTTCGGCGCCCAAATCTCTGATTCGCCCGAGCCTCCGCGGGAGACCTCGGGAGAACGGCACCCTCGGGCACCCAAATTTCCGATTAGCCCGAGCCTCCGCGGGAGACCTCGGGAGAACGGCACCCTCGGGCACCCAAATTTCCGATTCGCCCGAGCCTCTACGGGAGACCTCGGGAGAACGGCACCCTCGGCACCCAAATGTCCGATTCGCCCGAGCCTCCGCAGGAGACCTCGGGAGAACGGCACCCTCGGGCACCCAAATTTCCGATTCGCCCGAGCCTCCGCAGGAGACCTCGGGAGAACGGCACCCTCGGGCGCACCAAATCTCCGATTCGCCCGAGCCTCCCCGGGAGAGCTCGGGAGAGCGGCACCCTCGGCGCCGCGAATTTCCGATTCGCCCGAGCCCGCCGAGCTACCCCCGACCACCGCCGAGCTCCGCCGAGATACCCCCAACCACAGCCGAGCTACCCCCGACCACCGCCGAGCTCCGCCGAGATACCCCCAACCACAGCCGAGCTACCCCCGACCACCGCCGAGCTCCGCCGAGATACCCCCAACCACAGCCGAGCTACGCCAACTCCGGCAACTCTCTGGGAACCAGCATCGAACACCTGGTGGGCGACCATCGGGTCTGTGTTCTGTTGAGGCGCCACATGCCGCACTACTGGACCCGCGCGCCACATCCCGAGCTGCCCCTGAATAACCGACCAGTTTTCCCATTTTCAGAAAATAGGATAATCTTTGGAAATTCATAACTTATTCATACGATGACCAAAAATTGCGCACCATATATCAAAATTCTCAGGAAAATGAGATCTACAATCTAAGACTATGTTTGTGTGCATTTGGCTCTTTGTTTTATTGGATTTTTCTGAAATACTCTATAGGAGTCGCTGACGCGACTATTTCGTGTTCGATTTCAGAGCCGGAGGAGGATCTGACTAAGGAAGACGACCACGAGTACTTCCAAGAGCTAGGAGACGACTACGAAGGTGCCACGTCCCACCAAATCCTTAGATCCTATTACGCATTGCAAATGACATTGTTGCTATTGCTTTATGATTATGTATGGATTGGTTGCATGGTAGTATATTTGAATTCCCTGCCTTGATAAGACTTACCCTGCTGTCCGCTGTTAGGTTAGCTGCTGCTTAATTTACTGTTACTCTTCCACTACTTTCTACTTGCTATATGCCATGTGGTGGAATTGGGACGGTGTATAACTGATTATAACCACTGGGAGAGAGTGCTGCGTGCGTCTTGGGTGCGTGGTAAGGGTTGATGTCGACCAAGTGGGATGTGAGACGAGCCCATGGGGCAAGTCGTGCCAGGGGTGCAACCTGGGCATCCCCAAGCGAGATACCTGTGGCGGGTAAAGTTGTTGAGGAGGTTCCGGGTGGGATAGCCTTGGTGGTTTGAAGCCCGTGGACGGAGGTGCTGTGATGGCACGGGGAGAGTATCCCCTAAGAGGAGATGCCTGCTTGGTCAAACCTAGGATGGACTAGTTTCAGGTTCATGGGAATCCTTTTCTACTCACTCGCTTCTGATGGGCGGGAGACGGCTGGACTACTTGGTAGGACGGTGCCACTACTGCTAGGTTGAAAGGTGATAAGGGTGGGCGGAGACGGTTGATGGGTTCCTGTTCCGTCCTAGATGCACAGTACCACTGGATGGGCCCGGTACTGTGTCTCCCAGTCTCAGCATAACGGTGTAGGATCCGGAATATCCCAGGGCTGAGTGGTAGGGTGGCATCGACCTAGGCAAGCAAGCACCCGGAATTCTGCCTAGGTGTTTGCGCAACACCTATGATGGCTAATCTTGTGAGTAGTGAAACCTCTGCAGAGTGTACGGTTGATCGATCGATACATATGCCAGCCTGTTGGCTATGGACCTTTCCTGTGAAGCTTCTACTAGTGTAGTGAGTGTTCTCTTCTCCCCCTGGATGACATTTTTCCGGCAGTGTACCCGTTGTGGTAGTGTGCCGCTGAGATAGGCCCGAGAGGGAGTTGGGCCTGTCGAATGAGAGTGAGGTGTGGGTATGAGAGGTGTGGTGATGGGAAAAGGGATGATGGTGTTAACTGGTGATAAAACTTGACTAATTAAACATTGATTACAGCTGCATAGGAAAACCTCAGCCTATAGGTCTGCTTGTATAGCCTTGCATCCACTTTCCACAAAGCAAATGCTGCTTAGGTGGGCTCCGTGGCCAGTACAAATCGTACTGATAAATTTGCTGTCAGGTGACGAGAATGAGTACGACTTCGAGGGAGATGATGACGAGGAATAGGGTCACGTGCTACACTCAAGTTGGCCGTGAAGGATGAATCGCTTCCGCATCTTCCAAAGCTTCTCTGATTGTTGATTCCGCCAGTGTGGCGATGTAATAAATGTTTATGTAAGACTTAATTATCGTTGTATGGATCCTGGTGTCAACTGAGATATGGGTAATTTCATGGATTGTCCCAAGCAATCTGTTGAATTACAATTCGAGCCTGTGGATTTCCCTTCGTGGAAATCGAGGTCGTTTCAATATGTGGCTAACCCTTCTGTTGTAGGTAAAAAACATGTTTCCACAACTTATGATGTTTTATTTGAAATTCCTTGTTCTTCACATTTGGATACTAGTTCTCTTTCTATGTATCATGAAACTAACCATGTAGAAGATAACAATGAGCAAAGCAATGAGGTGAAGAAGACAAGTGTCAAAACAAGATTGTGTGGATTGCCAAGAATCACACATTCTCAACTATTGGCAAGTCACAAGAAGTTTGGGAACATGAATGGCATTGCCTACAACAACACAAATATCAAAGGCAAAAGATGGGGCAAGAAGAAGTATGAGAAAGAGATGAAAAGACTAGAAGATAAAAAGCTTTCCCATTGCATGTGCTTCAAGTGCCACAAGATGGGGTCAGTTAGCTATGAGTTGTCCCAACAAGAAGAAAAAGATGCCACAAGACTCAAGTAAAGATGAGTCAAAAGTTTCCCATATGCAAGCAAATATCAACCACAATGTTGATAACAAGTTGGGAAGGAGGAAGAAGAAACTTATATAAAGATTTCTCCTCCGATGGGTACTATCAATGCTACAATAAGGGACACCTTGTGAATGGTAGGCCCAAAGGTAACAATCCTAAGCCAAGTTCATTTCATAAAGATTATTTGCTTAATAAGGTTGGCAATGGTACCATGAAGGCTACAATTGCTAATCATTCCCTTGTGCATGCAAAGGCAATTTAGGTACCAAAGCATGTAGTTACTAACATGTGAGGACCCAACATTGGTTGGGTACCATCGAACAATTGATTGGTTAGTAGGTACCATGGTGGCATTGGAAACTTGGTTTATTTGTTACTCCCATCTTTATGAAGCCAAGTTTGAGATGATATATTTCACAACCAATGCCACACCATGTGATGAGCAAGCTATTCTAGTATTTGATGACAATTCCATGCAACAAATTCAACTCCGACAAGATAATTGCTCAAAAGTGTGTGAAGAAGCTTGAAGGAGGATCAAACTGAATTTGAAGCATTCTTGGTGATATTTATTGTTGGAAGCTCATGAATGTGCCCAAAATCAAGCAAATGTGATAAATCTCTTATATATTGATGCTTGATGAATTGGCCAAATTGAAAGTGTCTTGGCCATGAAAAATTGGTGATCCAAGGATTTTATCATGAATATTTCATATATGTTGTTCTTCACATGGGAAATATATTTATTGGATCATCACTTCACTCCAACCGGTGGTATGATAAATTTGGTTGTGCATTTCCCATGGCATCCCTTACTAGAATGTGAATAGGTGCATGCAGTTTTACTTTAGGATCATATCTTTCTTTTGTCAAAATAATGTCTATTTGTTGTTTGATTGATTGATCAAATTCGCAATGTTGAGATGTTGTCCATAAGTAATGCCATCATATTTTTGAGAATAATGAACTTGAGGTGTTTGGACTGGAATTCATATCAAACATATGATGACAGTGGCAAAGGCAAAAAGGTGGTCTCATCCAAACAAAAGAAAGGAAGTGAAAGGACCGGATAGGCTAGAGGGGGTGAATAGCCTATAAAATTCTCTACAAAGCACTAGACCACAAGTTAGCAATTAACAAAGCGATTGCTAAGCACTAGCACTAAGCTACTCTATGCAAGCCACGTAGCACAATATACTACTCACAAGTAATGCACTCAAGCGTAAGAAACCAACTCCTTCGAGTCCTAAGGAGATGGCACCTAAACAAAAGATAAGCGCAAGAGAGTAGTGATGCAATCACCGGAAGATGAACAATATGAATACCAAGAGATCAACCACTAGAAATCCAGAAGAACAATCATCCACTCGAAGGTGGAGAAGAGAGAACACTCGATTGTTTACCGAGCTTCACGTGATCGCCGTCACGCTACTCCTCGTTGTGGCACCGGTCTTCCTTGGTGGATTGCGAGTTAGGCTTCAAACGCCGATCCCTCACCGGGAGCCGCTCACCAACACAAGAGAAGTGGCTATCTACCACGAGCAATCCATTAGAGTCGGTTTTGGCACTCCGCCGGGGAATAACCGCAAGAACCCCTCACAATTAACACCTTGGTGTGGGCTTGAACAAACACCAATCAACCTCACACTGGAAACGTCTCCAAGCCGCTAGGGACACGGCAATGCCCCAAGAGAATAAGAACTCAGCCTTAGCTTGCTCTCAAGTGCTCTAGAATGCAAATCACTAGCAATGATGCACTTGAGAATCACACAACTCACAAAGATGATCAAAGATGAACAAGTGAGTGAGTGGGAGGCTAGAGAGTGCTCACAAGTGTATGGCAATGAATCAAATGTGCAAGAGAGAGTCACCAAGTGACCAGGGAGGGAGTATAAATACCCCCAAGTGCACTCCTAGCCGTTACCCACTGAAAAACAGCCATTAACACCCTTTTCGGGGTGTCGGACCCTACCGTCGGACGCACCCCGTCGGACCAATGCTTCGGTCCGACGCTAGGATTAGTGCCACGTGTCAGCTTAGATTCAACCACAGCCGCTGGATCGCAACGGCTACTGATTCGCGCCCTTTTCAAGACCATCGGACTGGAACCCATCGGACTAAACGCACGCGCAGTCCGACACTTCCTAGGAGGTTGCATAGAGAAAAACTCCGTCGGACGATAGTTCGAGGCCTAGCATCGGACCAAAGAGAAGCATCCGATGCACCACAGCTCGCCACGCGTCACAACCTCAGCATACTGCCACCTCGAACCACCGTCGAACTCTAAGACAAAAGTTCGTCGCACACTCCAGGTTACTTGTCGGACTATTCGACTCTCACAGCAAAGTAGCAGTCAAGAACACCATCGGATGCCACTTGTTAGTGCGTCGGACTAATCACCACGACCGTCCGATGCTCGGGTACAGTGCTGGAGGACCGTTGGACGCAAAACTATGGTCCGATGCCCTAGAATCCAGCGTCCGATGCTCTGAAAATAGGGTTTTTCAAGTCTTTATCACACCCCTTGCTTCTATGTGCTAACACTTAAGATTCTCAATACTTGTGCACAGTGTGTTAGCATTTTGCAAACAATTTTTCAAGGGTTTCTAAGTTGATCTCTAGGATGTGTTAGTCAATGCAATGAAATGCAACCTAGAGCATTTGAAGGTAATCCAATCACTTAGTTCTCCCGTTAATAGTCAGCTATCTATCCTAAACATAATCACACCCACTTGGTGTCTTGATCACCAAAAGAAAATCCCTAATGAGGTTATACCTTTGCCTTCAAGCTTTTTCTTTTCACCTCGATCATCTCCACTTGATCCATTACACTTAATTCATGGTTGAGCTCACTTGATCAACATCATTTAGCTCCACTCACCATGGTTGGAATAACCTACACTTAGCCATTACTTAGCAAGTAGGTTAGTCCTTAGGGTGTCATCAATTACCAAAACCAAACTAGGGCTTTCAGGAAGTTCATCAAAAAGCAAGAGGTTATGGAGGTGATGATGATGTGGACTGGAACCCAAATGTAGATAAGGAAAGAGTAATATGGATGGGTGTCCCGATCTTCCGTCAATTCAATGATAACTATCGATTTGGTCAGAGAGCGAGACACCGATCTAGCTTCAGATCACAAAGACTCGATTCCTGCAACCTTAATACCACATCTCCTCTGTTTATCAACCGTTGTTGACACTTGTTAATGTCTAATTTTTATTATCAATTATCCCCGCATTACACATGAATATTTAGTAGAATAGGGTTATTACTAATAATTTTCACGAGTTTTGGTGAATTGTATATTTTCCAGGGGATTATTCAGGAAAGCTTAGAAGAGGGATTAAAGTGCATAATTATCACGAAACTTGATCGCGAAGGAAACAAACATCATCGGCAGGATAGAAGAGTGTAGAAGGCACCCGAGGCAACCGGGGCCCCACCTTGGCATTAGATAGATATCCATTAGATCTAGGCTAGCAACCAAGAAAGAGATTAGATAGATAGAGTAGATGAATAGAGATTCGGAGGAGTCCTGACCTGTCGGAGCTTCTTCGTAGCTGTATTCGTCTAGATTTAGCTCCCTCGCCCGGAGCTACGTTCTGAGGTACTTTTGTATTCAACATTCTGATTCAAGTAAGCATTTGTTCTTATTCGTTCTTAAGTTTGCAACTCATATTGAGTGCTTTGATCTTGGTAGCTCCTAGGTTGAAGTAGTAGTTGGTAGCGTAGACGTGGTGTCTAGGCTATAATTACTTGTGAATGTCCCCTGATTAGCCGGATAGTGATAGATCGCGTAGGTGACAGCTACGTTGAGTCCTCTGTAGTCCACTTCCCGTTGATAGGATCGATAGGTGTATAAGTGCTTAGTAGGGAGAGAACTCTGATTTTTGCTTTTATTCAGGTCACTGCCTAGTTAGAACGATATTATTCAAAGCTTACCGGTTGTTGAAACTAGATAGTCACTAGCTATTTCCTTATTCTTGATATTCTCTGGATTGATTGTGTTATCGGGTTGAGAATCAATAAACTTAGTCAGTATCACCTACTGTTCTTTGGGTTCGATATTAAAACCGGGATTGTCTGATGAAGTCTTACATCAGTATTCTATCTGTGCGCTTACGGATACTTTGATAATAATAATATTTAGTAGAGTGCAGTTAATTTATACCAACAACCATGTCACAATCCGGTTGAGCTTGCCGAGAAGGCTAATCCCTGCTGCGAATTGAAGAACACAAGCAAGAACAAGACTAATACGCAACTCAAGTGAAGTGACAATTGCAGATATACTGATTAAGATCTTCGAATGTGGGGTTTCACAAACCGATAACGGCAACTGTTCAACTGACAGATTGATCTAAAGCAAATACCAAACCCTAACGTGGGCGGCAGCTACTGAATATATAGCCTAAGGGGCGTCCAAGGACCCCTACTCGTGTCCTCAAGGAGTCCTGACACATTACAAGGCCCAAACGGCCCAAAAGACGGCAACGCAGCGCCCTGACAGATTCTGGATGTCAACTTGATTTGACAATTCCTATTGATTCCGAAGGTATTTTGAGGTGAGACCACTTTGATTGGCTTCCTTATGAAGTTATCTTTCCATCCATATGTGGTCCATCAAAAATGGAGTCCGTATGCGACTTGGGCATCCGTTTTGCTACCTGCTGCTTCTGGAGCCCGAGATGGACTCGAACTTGACTTGGATTAGGCCTCCAACTTGGCTTGGACGTCCTTGCTTGCCCCTTAAGGTGGTGGCCAAGGAGGAGGACATCCTTGGACGTTTCTTAGGTGTTCTCCATCTTCTTGGGGCGTGCTCCAATTTGGGCCGGGGTTCACAAGTGTGAATAACAAGCCCACGATGTCGTCGTTGCACCCGGCAGAAACAGTGACAGAATAACTTGATGATTTCATGGCCTTGCCGACGTGATACTGAGTTGGGACCTGACCCATTGAAAGCATAACAAATAAGCTTACCAACAAGAGCTCATTGACCTCAATCGCACTCCGGATGGATGAGTTATGGTCTTTCCAATGAAGCACTCTCGGATCACCGACGAACTGAAACTTGGTCTTTGATGAACTCGCATTCTGTGGCATATTATCTATAAGCAAAATGACATGTACATGTGGAACCAAGTGAATTGTACCAAAAATCATTATACAAATTTAGGAACGAGCTCACCCTATAATCAATGATCGTAACCGAAGAGGATTCTTTGTGGGCATCTGACGTCCACATGAAGAGGATGAGAGTGATGATGAAGAGATGGGTATATCAAACTATCATGGAGTGGTCAGGCCATGGAACTTTATCAGTTATGAAAATGATAGAATCCCAAATCAATATGCAAAAGAGAATGATGCTACCCTTCCATACTTCTACACCAAGGTACAAGAAGATGCTTTCTTTGGGGTTATTAGAAACAAAACCATACAACCATCAAGCTATTCACATGACTTTCTTGATAGAGAAGGATGTAGCTGCTGGCTTATTAGAAAACTTGCATCACATCGACCTTTATAACTTTCTTGAGCATCAATGTGATTGGAATGATTTGATACTTAGACAGTTCTATGCCACTATGAAGATTAGAACTGATGATGAGGAAATTGAGTGGATGACTAGCAAGAGAAGATACACAACCACATTTGATGACTTTGCTGCCGCAAATCAAATAAACAGTGGTTTGATGGTTGGTGCTGATGATAATTATTGTATGATTTTACCCGTCAACTAAATATGAAATAAGGGTATAAAGGCAAACACCACCGTAGAATAGGACTTTAACTGACATAATTCTATAGTTTTGGTGAATCAGTGTTTTGCAGGGTGTTAATCAGAAAAGAATCATGGTAGACCCACATGTCGGATTAAAATAACAAATTCCGCCGCGAAAGGAGATCAAGAATATTCTAGAGAACACCAGAGACAAGCCAGACTAAGCGGGGCTTACATGGCGGCCAGGGGAGGTCGACCGACCTCCCTGACAGGTCGGCCGACCTAGCCCAGTGCCCTTTTCGCCTGCGTTTCGACGTGGACCCATATCCTGATTTTTAGAGCAATCTCCACCGCCCGTTGAAGTCGGTTTGATCCAATGGCTAAGTTCATCCCACCGGCCTATATAAGCAGCCCCAGAACCCCCAGGGCTTGATATCAATTCATATCAATCAAGTTGTAGAGAGCCAGAAACCCTACAATCATTAGAGCTTCACCATCTAGAGCATAGCAACATAGGTTAGAAGTAGAATAAGGCAAGTTCTACTTGAGTTCCGGATCTTGTCTGGAGTTAGAAGGCTTCCCGGAGTCATTGTAAGCTCTCTCTTGTATTTTAAACCTCTTTTGAGTGCTTGAGATAAAGTTGATTGACATTGTTCTACTATTGATTATGTTCTCAATTATGCTATTCATTGCTTATCTAGATTGTGTACTTTGCATAGTTAGGATGCATTCATATTCATACATAGGTTTGTATAGCTCTCATTCATTGACATCATGGATGGGTGACCAACAGCATGTAAGCATGGTGCTTAGATGTAGTTTGTCTGCAAATGTGCCTTATATTCTGGGTTCTGTGGTAGATTGTGGATGTGACACTCCCGTTGAGTCCTTTGTAGTCCACACTCCGAATGTAGGGAGAGTAGGAAGTTATTATTACTTTAGAAGGCTTGATATGATCTTAATCTTCCTTAGTATTATTCCCTTAAATATGAATATGAAGTGTCTTTGCCATGATTGCTAGTATAATTGCACCAATCTAATATGTCTTTGATAGTATAGTTAGAATGCGTTAGGATATACTTATGCTTCAACCTAATCCATGCTAGTGCCTAGATAGGAAGTGCTCTAAGTGATCATTATATAGATTGATTGATTGATCATTATGCTTATCATACATATCATTATTATTGTGACATAACCCCTGTTCTGAGTAAGTAGCTCATGCATGGTATTCTCCATATTTGCATATGCATATGATAACTATCTATCTACCTGCATCCCATTTATTGCCAACCCTTCCCAGTGGTAAAATATAAATAACAACCCGGAATACTCTTGGATAAAATGCTACAATGGTGTATATTTTATCTGTGCACTTGCAGATATAATATAATATATTTCAGTCACTTGCTAGAAGGAGAGATATTTTAGAATCATGTTGGGGATGACAACCTAGTTATTTCTAAGAGATAGAGGATAAGAGTTTAAGTGATCTGTAGACTAATCATGTGGCACATTAATCTATACCTTTCCATCATTTTTAGCGCCATTGCTGAGAATAGAGTTGTTGATGCTCACTAAATGCATATTTTAACCATCAATAATGATAAAATTGAGCAAAACAAGTGAAAATGAAGCAAACCAAGACACATTTGAGCATTACACTAGGCAAGAGCCACATTGGGGCCAAGTCATAGGGCGCCTGCCCTGTTGGACAGGGTTCCCGCCCCCCACTTGGCGCCATTTGCACTCCGCCACATCGTGGATCCCTGTCCCAAGCTCCCAAACAGAGTGTGGCACGTTGATTTAAGATCAATGGCACAAAATCACCTCGCTTGGATCTGGTAGCCCTTGTTGGACAGGGCGCCCGCCTTGTCAAAGTGGCCTGCCATGACCACAATCCGGAGGAAAGACACCCAAGCACTTATGGTCATCCATTTGAAGTCGGTTTTCATCCAAGGGAGATCAAATGAAGTGCCAAGGATTCATGGACCCACATGTCATCCTCCGAGGGCCACAAACTGCCTCTCCAACTGCCGAAACGTGCTCAACCGACCTTGTAACCGTCATTGGGGAGGATCCTGGAGCGTTGGATGGCGAGGCGATGGATCTCACGGGGCGCCTGCCCTGCACTTTCGGGCCACCGACCTCCGGCCACCTCTACAAGTACCCCAGGGGACTCCAAGTGCTATAAATACCCCCGTATGCTTCAGTTGTAATCAGCTTAGGAAGAATAGAGAGATTTGGAGTTTAGTCCATCCTAGCTCATCTAGTGAGAAGACTCTTAGCAAGGCTAGTAATGAGAGTGTGAGTGAGAAGAGAAGCAAAAGAGTAGGAGAGCTCTGCGGAGGTCTCTCTCTCGGGTGCTTCCTTTGTACGGAACTCTTTCATTCAGTAATATAATTTCCTTTCTAGTACTTACATTTCCCGCATTACTTTCAGTATTTACTTTTAGTATTTACTTCCAAGTATTTACTTTAAGTATTACTTTGAGTGCTCAAGTTGCGGTAGTACTACGGGGATTAATTATCGGTTTACATACAATTAGTGTGGGATCTTCGCCGCTAGACGGTGCTCTAATCCTTAGCGCGAGGTTAGAGTAGTGGCCTATAGTGTAAGCATGGTGCTTAAACTAGAAGTTACCTTGGATTGCGGCTAGACCCACGGATAGTAGTGGTAGGTCTTAGGTGGTGACAGTTCTAGGATCCTCTGAATTCCACCACGTTTGGTCTGGTTTTATTAGCATAGGGCTTTTTGGATGTGAGTAACCCTAATAATTGGGGATCGCATCATTGTCTTGAAGTGCAAATTGGAGTTAACCTACCGTGTTACCTTGCATTCCACTCTTGAGCTCACCACTGCCTACGCTGTTGCTTGGCTTTATCTCAGAACTAGATTATCTGGATTAGTTATCAGTATACTAGTTCACTCTTATCATAAATCGTACTTGTTCTTAGCTTACCATTGGATATCTCTAGCCATAGGAAGCTTCCCTATGGAAATAAATACGATACTTGGTTACTCCCAAGTGAAGTGCTACATCGATAGATTTCTGTGCGCTTGCGGAATTCTGCAATAGTCATAGGAATTATCAATAAGCTTTTTCTGACGCCGTTATCAGGAATAACTCTATTTTTAGTGGTGACGTTAGAAATGCCAACAAGTATTTTTTAGCGCCAGTTGCCAGGGGAAGGCTTTCTGGCATACATAAGATGTAGATAGATCATATGCATAACACCAAATATGTTGAGAAACCATATAAACCTTACTCAAATAGGCTCACCCTGTCCTTGTTTATTCTTTGTGTAGCTTATGCAGGGTGATATATGAACGGATTTGACCTTCCGCAAAATTTTGTTGAAGATCCAGAAGCTTTGATCAGGAAAACCTGAGCCAAGCTCAGGAAGATCCCAGATCCTCCGCTGGAAGACATCCTGTATAAGAAGAAGTTTGACACCAGAGTTTGAGGCTATAGCTAACAAGAGCCTTCGCGAGTTCTCCGCTCCAACCACTGCTAACATCCGTATGGGACCACCTACCGATGTTGGAGATAATGGATTCGAGCTCAAGCCTGCACTCATCAACATGGTGCAAGCTAGTCAGTTTTGTGGAAAGGCACATGAAGATATGAGTGCCCATCTCCAACACTTTTAGAGATATGCAGCACTTTCACCATCAAGGGAGTAACCAGAGATGCAATCATGCTCCGCCTATTTCCATTCTCGTTGTTGGGAAGAGCAAAACAGTGGTTCTACACAAACAAAGACAAGAACACTACATGGGATCTCTGCTCCACTGCCTTCCTAGCAAAGTTCTTCCCTGTGGGCAAGACGAATGCTCTCAGAGGGAAGATCACCAGGTTTCAGCAACAGCACGACGAATCAGTCCCGGAAGCATGGGAACGCTTTCAAGACTACATTTCAGAATGTACTCACCATGGGATGGAGACTTGGTTGCTTATGCAGACCTTCTACCATGAGTTGACTACCAGCACCTGTGAGATGATGGATGCTACTGCTGGAGGAGATTTTTTGTCACTCACCATTGAGCAAGCTACCACCCTTGTGGAGAAGATGGCATCCAACTAGAGTTGGAATGAAGAACGAGCCCCGACCCACAAGTGAGGAGGAATGCACCAGCTCAAGGAGACCGACATAATTTCTGCCAAGATGGACCTGCTGATGAAGAAGCTTGATGACCGAGCCAATGACGAGAGGTCAACCACATTCATGATGCCTACATGATATGTGAAGAGTGTGGAGGCACTGGCCACTCAGGTCACAGTTGTCCGGAGATTCAGGAGGACGTGAACTACGTCAGCAATAACAACAACAACTACCTGTCCCCAGAATCAGGACTGAAATCAGAACCAAGGCTGGAATCAGCAACAGAGGCCCAACTGCCAAGGTAATTACTCTGGTAATTACCAAGGTAACAACTTCAACACACCATTGAGAGATCTAGTCTCTGGCCAGACCAAACTGCTAGATCAGATTTCCAAGAAGCTATTCTCCAATGACAAGTTGCTAGAAACCATCAACAACAGGATGGATGGTTTCGCCTCTGCTATCAAGAACCAGCTCAGCTTCAATAAAATGCTAGAATTTCAAATAGCTCAGCTGGTATCTTCTATCCATCCAGCCAAAGAAGGAAAGATCCCAGGCCAACCAGAAAAACTAGAAATTGCAAATCTGGTGTATATCTTCAATGCAAGATGGTATTACGCAGAGCATCGGTCCAAGGGATGGAACGATGATTCTCTGCCAGAGAAGAAAGGAGACCCAGGAAGACCCGTCATACCAATAGCCATTGGTCAACATGCCTTCGACGAAGCAATCTGCGACATTGGCAGCAAGCGTAAACATTATGCCCAAGGTGATCTACGAGAAGGTCCATGGAGATGCACTTCTATACACCAACATGTGCTTGCAACTAACAGACCAGTCACTCTGCTATCTGAAGGGGATCCTGAAAGATGTCTGTGTATGAGTTGGACACTCGTATGTACCTGCTGACTTTGTGGTAGTTGAGACAAGAGGAAATGAGAAGTCACCAATCATTTTGGGACGACCATTCCTTAGCACAGCCAAGGCTATCATCTACGCTGACAGCACCAAGATCGGTTTCACTATCAGGGGAAGCAAAGAAAGATTTAACTTCAAGAACAAGACGCTTGAAAGTCCTGCACGCCCCCAGAAGCCGTACATCTATGAAGATAAGCCAGCGCAGAAGAAGACAAGCAGGAGAAAGAACAAGGCTAGGCAGACTCACACTGAAGCTGTGAGGATGATCAACTCAGTCCAATCTGAGTATGATCCCCTTTTGGTTTCACCACACATGCCCAAGCTAGAAGATCCAGGAGTACTGACGATCGACTACACAATCAATCAGAAGATCTTCTACAAGACCTGCGATATAGGATCGAGTGTCAACATAATGGCCAAGGTAACTTATGACTTCCTATTTGGCAAGACACCCTTGTACTCTACCTACACGCAGCTGCAAATGGCGGACCAGTTGTTTAGATTTCCAGAGGGGATCGCTAAAGACGTTATGGTAAAGATTCAAGATCACTATGTCCCCACTGACTTCTTGGTCCTAGATATGGGAGAAGAAAAGTACGATCTACCGCTCATACTTGGAAGATCGTTCCTCAATACTACAAGAGCAATTATCTATATGAGATTAGGGGAGGTCCACTTCCAATTCCACAAGGAGAAGGTCTGCTGCTACTTCAACAGTTACACAACTTATGAGCAGCCAAAGAAGAACAGGTCAAGGAGGAGACGCCGTTCCTCTCAACACCTGAAGAACCAACCTACTCAAGGATGATGGGGTGGATTATGAAGGAGAAGTCAAAAGGAGTGATTACGAAGAGAAGAAAGATGAAGAGACTGTGAAGGATGAGCTCCCAGCTTCAACCTCACCAGCGACATCAACTTCACCAACCAGAAAGGAATGGAGGAAGAAAGAGTCACCTTCTAGCTCATCATCAGAAGTGCAACCAAGGTCATCTCAACCCGACGATGCACTATACAAGGAATGAACAGGACATGGAGTCCTATTCAGAAGACTATAAACCATCGAGCCTTCGCCAAAAGGTAAAACTGGTACCTATCCATATTTATTTTTAGCATTGCATTAATATCTTAGGAGTTGCATATTTACTTTCTGTTGACAGTTACTAACGCTATCACAAGAGTGCAGCCAAAATCTATCCTTTAGCAGTGGTAATAATACTTCTCAACGTAATCACTGGGGTTGTCAATCCCTATGCTCAAAGTATGTGGTTGTTGACACTTCTAATGTTGCTACTAGGAATAAAGTTATCTCTAGCAACTGTGCCAAAAATGCTATGGGTAGCTCTATAGGATAGGTGATGGGATTCTACAAGCGCACAGAACTATCGTGTAGCACTTTACCTGGGAGTACCAGGTGTCGAATTTATATTTTCTCAAAGGAAGGCTGGGTTTGTGATTCCTAGGATTTGATAATCAAGGATCTAGATATGGATAAATAGGATAACAACCTCAGTGAGGATAAATCAATGAAGTATAACTAAGGTGAAAAACACACTAGGATAAATTGAAGTAGCTCTAGAGTTTATGGGAGAACTCTAACTCAGTAAAAGATCAAGTGATTGTTATACCAAAAAGTCTGCTATACCCGGGGCACGCAAAGTCCTAAACTGTCACACCCAATTTTAAGGATAAAATTGAATGCATAACCTTATGTGCGTCCCAGGATCAGTCACACACATAAGCCGACAAATACAAGGTAATATCAAAAGGCAATGATCAAATACATAACGTAGTATAATTAGAATATAACCTTAAGAAGCAAAACAGCAGAAAGACACTCCGATCTTCGCGTGTAGACGCCAACTCCACAGGGACACAACTGACTGGTTGACCACAAGCCTAAACTTCTCTTGAGGTGCGGGGGGAATAGCAAGAGTGAGTCCATGTTGAACTCAGCAAATATAACATGGGGTTTATGAGGCTCAAACAGGATAGACACGGGTTTACAGCGGTTTGCTTTTAATTAAGCATCTTTTATGCAATTGGATAGCAACAAGTTGAATAAGCCCATAATCCATGATCATAAGTAACATAATTAATGAATTGCAACAATCAATTAGCAACAAGTCAACATCACCCAAAAAGATAACTACTCCGTGAGTTTTCCGGGCCACTCGTGACCGTGAGCGCGGCTAGTATACCAGTTTTACACTCTGCAGAGGTTGTGCACTTTCACTATGAGCCGTGATTCCCATTTGCTCGGGGTAGCTAGCCCCATAACACTACCAAGGTGAGCGAGCAGGGTTTCACTATGAAGTCTTTCAAAGTACTTCGTCTAACAAGTTAGGGCCGCTAGGGACCCGGCAAGCAGATGTAGAGCCCCCTTCTTCGTGGCACAAGGTCACGCAGGTTATACACACTCGGACAGGAGCCGCACTATACCCGAGTCGTCAGGCCCCATCACGCCTTTCGGTAACCTCTAACAAGCTAGAAAAAGTACCCATACTTGACTAAAACCAGAGCCATGTAGCCCTCATAGTTGCACTGTAAGTCCCAGCTTTTGCTGACAGATCATTACCAAGGGGGAAGGATATGGAGCATCACAAAACTATGCTCGAATCCCCTAGTTCCATGTTACTAAAAAGACATCTTTTAATGTTATTGCATATTCAATTAATCAAGTTTACATGATCATGATTCCAATAGCGCGCTAGCAACAACTACCCAATGCATAATCCCATAGGTGATCAAGGAACAAGATAGCAATACTAGGTAGAAACTATGGTTAACAAGGTAGACACATGCACATGAAATTAATTATTGCGGTGAATAGGATAACAAGGAAGATCCCATGCTATACTTGCCTTAGACTTGAGATCATTTTCTCTGATTCAAACCCCTGAAGACTGCTTCTTGAATTCACCACGTAATTCTCACCGACTATACTCGATCGATCACCACATCAACACACATCGTCCAGCAGACATACACAAAGCAAATAAGGATAATAACTAAAACAGTACACCAAACAGTAAAAAAAATAGTTTTAAAAGGTTATAAAACTATTCCACTCATTCTCACGATCGCATCGATATAATGATCACGAAAAACGGATTTAAAACGTAGAAGTTATGATTTTCCAAAGATTTCCTATTGAAAAATAATCATTATAGGAATAACTTAAAATTTTAAAAGCATCAAACTTACTGTTCAGTATTAAAAATATGTGATGTATAAAAATACGAACATAACAAAATTTGAACGGATTATATCAGAATTAAAACGAAGAAACGACGCGGAAAAATACGAACCGGTGGCAAACACGTAATTAGGTCGTCTTCAACCTCTGGTCTTCTTCTCCATCTAGCTGTTCACGTACAGGCAATGGTGGGGAGTTGCTGCTGCTTACTGCGTCGCAGAGGGGAAGAAGGTCGTCGGCTTGGCAGCACAGTAGCATCATGGCGGCTTTCCTGCGGCCTGCAGGTAGTAGGCGTCGGAGGGTCCTGCTGGTGGCCTGCTGCCCTGCTGCTCGATGCCCAGCTTTAGATGCTTGTTGGAACTTGCTGCTGCGGTGGACAGGGAAGCTCAAGGGGGCGACTGGGTGGCCGTGTGCGCAGCTACGAACAAAGTAATAAACAATAGGAGATGAGAAGGAATTCGTGGCGGATGCTGATACAGGCACGAGAGACATAATATAGATGAGTTACAAAACAAACATGGTAATATTCTCTCACCTCGAGTGATGGATGAACGCCAGCCAAAAATTTGGGCAATGGAAACTGACGATGGTGACGTTAAGTTGGGGACGCCATCGAAGAAAGAAAGGGGAAAAATCCAATTCACAGGATTCCTGGCATTCCTTGAGATAATTTGTGTGATTTGTTCAAGGGATTGGCCGATATTTATAGGGAGAAACACTCCTCACCCCAACATCAATTAGCAATATGGTACTAATTGATGTTGCACCCTTTTCCTTTACTAATGGGCCTAAATTATTATTAAAGCCCGTTAGTAAATAATACATGGGTTAAAGAGAGTTTTAAGATTATAGCACATGGGATTTGAGGGCTGCAAACAAAATGAGTGATTTTATTATTTTCGGAATAAAATAAATTTCCAAATAAAATAATTCTAGAAAAGTCTAGAATTAATATTTGGTTCGCGAAAAATATCCCGAATACTCCGAAAATTATGGGAAAATTCCCGGAGATATTTTGGAACATGATGAATCCAAATAAAACATTTGGAGATCATGAGAAGATATTTTAGATTAGCTAAAAAAATTAGATTTTGCTCAAAGATAATAGGAAAAAGGGCCGGAAAAGTCAAGAAAAATTCCCAGAAAATTTTTAGAGATAAGTTGATGAACGATGAGCACCAAAAAGTGATTTGGGGCTGAAGAAAAGGTTTTGATAAACTTCGATTGAAGGGATTGAGTTGGAAAACAAGAAAATTGATTATAGAAAGAGACAGAGACATGCCACAGAGAAGATCGTTGTACTAAACGCATTTTAAAACTTTATTCACTCACATCATAAATTCATTTACCAATAATTTTGGATCGTTTTTAGTTTTGGCAAAGACCACTCAACCAAAATAAATCATATGCAAGGGCATGAGTGCACAAACATGTTGCTAAACTTTAGTTGAATTTTAACTTAATAATTTTTTTAATTTCCCTATGTTTTCATGAACACAAAAATACAAAATCAAATCAATTTAGCTCTATTTCAAAATTAGCAAAATTTGGGGTGTTACATAAACTCGCCGGGGTTCGATTGATTAGGCACCGTACGTTTACAAGCCCTACGCTTATAATGAAAACTAGACCGAACGTGGTGGAATCCAAAGGATTCTAAAGCTGTCACCACCTAGAACCTACCACTACTATCCGTGGGCCTAGCGGCACTCAACGGTAAGCTATAGCCTAAGCACCACTGCTTAATCTATAAAACTTACTACTCTAACTCTGGCCAAGGAATTAGAGCACTCTAACCAAGCAATGAGCAAGTATACAGCTGCTTAAAGTATAACAATAAATAAATGAAGAAGGGGATCTTTATTACCTATAGGAGTGAAGAACATTGCAGAAGAGGTCACAGACAAGCCCGGCTCCTTCACAGACTTCCTCCTTCTCCCGACTTCTCTCTCACTACTCTACTCTTCTCTAGCTAGCACTATTCCTACGAGTAGAGCTTAGCTAGAGAGAGAGAGGAACTACTTCTAACTCTGAGCTGAATCTCTAGTGATTCTCTAGTGGTTTTCTGAACAAGTGTGGAACCTGGTCCTATTTATAGTGTAGGAGAGCTCCAGGGGTACGTGTAGGGGTCCTGGAGGTCGGTTGCACAAAGAGGAAGGCGGGCGCCCTCCTAGGGGGGAGGGCACCCCCTTGGATGCACCAGTCTTGCATCCAACAGGCCCTCCTTCCTCCTCTATGGCGGTTGCAAAGTCGATTGGTGCCCTGATTTGGCGGTTTGCAACCCCCGGGAGGATGACATGTGGGTCCTTCGATCCATGGCACATCACATGATCACCACTAGATGAAAACCTGACTTCATTTGATGGCTTGGACGACTCTTGGGGGCCTTCCCTCGGATTGTGGATGTGGCACCCAATTTGGACAGGGCGGGCGTCCTGTTGGTAGGGCCACTGGATCCTCGTGACTTGTTTCTGAGCCGTTGATGCCAAACCAACGTGCCATAGGCCATTTGGGAGGATGGCACACGGATCCGTGAGGTGGCATGTCCATTTGGCAAGATTCATAGGGCGGGCGCCCTATGATGGGGGGCGGCCGCCCCCCTCTGGCTTTCATGTGGCAGCTAAGGTGCCAAGCTGTCTTGGTTTGCTTCGTTTTTGCCTGTTTTCACCATTTTTCCTGCATACACAATATTTCTCCAAGGACATGTGGAACTAGGTGAGTTTCAAAGTGAGTTCTTTGCTTTTCATGTGATTTTACCTTGATTATGGGTGAAATGTTGACGGTAAAATAGGGTGTTAGCGACCGTCAACACTTTCCTGCACCAAAAAGAAAATAAAAATATTTATTGCTTTGCATAATAAAATCTAAAAGCCCCATGTGACTAATCTTGTGGCATAGCTCAAAAAGAGCAAAATAATTTTGCATCTAGAAAAGATTTCTGCATCATATTTACTTTCTGCATTTATGAACTTGAAAATACCAAAAATATGTGGGCACATGAAGGTTCACCCAATTAGGGAAATTTCTACTGGAAATAAAATCAATCACTTACCATGGAGTGGTATTAAACCTAACCCCTCTCTATGAGATTTGGTATTCTTGTTGGCAATTGTGTTTTACAGGATAATACATGATCAAAGAGTCAGTCAACCCGACACCCTTACGCTGCCGGTACACCTGCTCCTAGAAGGATCGCTCAACTTGCAACATCAAAGACCACGTCAAACATCCAGCTTGGGGGAGGGCACCCTCCACTTAAATCCAGCTAAGTATAAGTTTTCCATCCTTATTATTGTATCATATTGCTTTTCGCGTGAGTTAGCTAGTGAGATAAAATTTTGAAAACCGAATAAATAGTGTTTAGGTTAGTTAGTGTGTTTGAATAAAATAAAATTAAAAGAGAGTGCTTACAATAATTTTGCTCAGACTAGATGGAAACCATGCTTGGGAATTTGATAAGTAGCACCCCACCATGATTCCTCTCAACACTTAGTTTTCAACCTTGAATCATCCCAAGTTTTAGATGCAACCTTGTTAACTTGAAGATTTATTTTGAACCTGAAACTTGTGGGTAGCAATTGCTTGATCTAAGTCTAAGTAATTGAGGGATATGATATGCAAAGTAAGAGCTGCTATTTATCCTTTTCCTAGTGATGCTTAAATTCTGGAGATTTATTTTCAAAATCCTTAACACCACATGATGAGTTCCTGTATGACAAGAGCTTTACAATCCTACCACAGCCATACATGCTAGATTAGGAAAACATACACATTATATGCTACTTGCTTTATTTTGACTTTAGTCAAGCTTTGTGATACCTTAGAAACTTGTCATGTTTTTATAATCAAGATCATGTGCACTCCACCCATAATGCACTACTCAATTCCTGAGTAGGCGCATCCACATTCCACACATTCCATCTATTTCACCCAAAAAAGTTTACTCCTACACTAGGAGGAAACACCCAAAAATACACCCAATTGGTTACCCCAGATCAATGCTCCAAAGTTCTTGTTGCTATCTCTCAAAAGAAATAGAAAAAGGGAAGTACTGTTGTAAAGAAGAGGCATGTGGCTATGCAAAAGAGTGAGATAAGAGAAAACAATGGGTACAAAGATGCCTGCCTGAGAGATTAAAATGGACAAGTGTCCGAATTATCAAAACAACTGGGTACTCTGATGCCCGCCTGAAAAAAAAGAGAGAAAGATAGCCCATGTTGTCCTGTAGCACAATTCCCTAGTACTGAAAAAAGAACAGAGAGATGTTTTCAAGGAGCAAAAGAGTAGAATTAGGATTAGCCACCACAAATATCTACCTACCACCTCACACATGCACATCTTGATTCAATTGTCTGACTTGTTCCTTTGGATCCATTGTTTGACTTTACAACATATTTATTGCGAGTATGTATGAGCTGTCCCCTTACCCATGAGCTCCACATAAGCTATTAGTTATAGGGTGAGAGAGAGAGAGAGAGAGAGAAGGCATGCATCAATATTGCCTTGGTGAGGATCCACAAATACCACATATTGAGGGACTTTAGAGAGTCATACACAGGAAACTCTGAGTTTTATTTTAAAAACTTGCAAAAGCTCTAGGATAAGAGTTGAACGACAGAGCTTGAGACATAGTGCTTAACTTAGACATTCTGTCCTTCAATTGCCCAAGACCCAAGAGAAAGCTACATGCTCCATGGTCAAAGGTAATAAAGGTAAGTCTGAGGTTAGCTTGGTCTACTCTAATCCTTGAGTACTTCTTGGTTTAAAACTGAATACTTGTGAAGGGTAGCTATAAGTTATAATATCTGCTAAAGTTTGGCTTTGCTAAGGGACTAGTAAAGGTTAAGCTCGGGGGAGGTTGTTGACGGTAATTATTGTATGATTTTACCCGTCAACTACATATGAAATAAGGGTATAAAGGCAAACACCACCGTAGAAACAGGGCTTTAACTGATAGAATTTCATAGTTTTGGTGAATCAGTGTTTTGCAGGGTGTTAATCAGAAAAGAACCAAGGGAGACCCACATGTCGGATTAAAATAACAAATTCCGTCACGAAAGGAGATCAAGAATATTCTGGAGAACACCAGAGACACCCCAAACAAAACGGAGCACACATGGCGGCCATGGAAGGTCGGCCGACCTCCCTGACAGGTCGACCGACCTGGCCCAGTGTCTTTTTCGCCTGCGTTTCGACGTGAACCCACATCCTGATTTTTATAGCAATCTCCACCGCCCGTTGAAGTCGGTTTGATCAAATGGCTAAGGTTCATCCCACCGGCCTATATAAGCAGCCCCAGACCCCCCTAGGGCTTGATATCAATTCATATCAATCGAGTTGTAGAGAGCCAGAAACCCTAGAATCATTAGAGCTTCACCATTTAGAGCATAGCTACATAGGTTAGAAGTAGAAGGAGGCAAGTTCTACTTGAGTTCCAGGATCTTGTCTGGAGCTAGAAGGCTTTTCCGGATCCATTGTAAGCTCTCTCTTGTATCTTAAACCTCTTTTGAGTGCTTGAGGTAAAGTTGATTGACATTGTTCTACTATTGATTATGTTCTCAATTATGCTATTCATTGCTTATCTAGATTGTATACTTTGCATAGTTAGGATGCATTCATATTCATACATAGATTTGTATAGCTCTCATTTATTGACGTCATGGATGGGTGACCAACAGCATGTAAGCATGGTGCTTAGATATAGTTTGTATGCAAATGCGCCTTGTATTCTGGGTTCTGTGGTAGATCACGGATGTGACATTCCCGTTGAGTCCTTTGTAGTCCACACTCCGAATGTAGGGAGAGTAGGAAGTTATTATTACTTTAGAAGGCTGGCTATGATCTTGATCTTCCTCAGTAATATTCCCTAAAGTATGAATATGAAGTGTCTTTGCCATGATTGCTAGTATAATTGCACCAATCTAATATGTCTTTGATAGTATAGTTAGAATGACTTAGGATATCCTTATGCTTCAACCTAATCCATGCTCATGCCTAGATAGGAATTGCTCTAAGTGATCATTATATAGATTGATTGATTGATTATTATGCTTATCATACATATCATTATTATTGTGACATAACCCCTATTGTGAGTAAGTAGCTCATGCATGGTATTCTCCATATTTGCATATGCATATAATAACTATCTATCTACCTGCATCCCATTTATTGCCAACCCTTCCCAGTGGTAAAATATAAATGACAACCTGGAATACTCTTGCGTAAAATGCTACAATGGTGTATATTTTATCTGTGCGCTTGCGGATATAGTATAATATATTTCAGTCACTTGCTAGAAGGAGATATCTTTTAGAATCATGCTTCGGATGACAACCTAATGATTTCTAAGAGATAGAGGATAAGAGTTCAGGTGATCTGTAGACTAATCATGTGGCATAAATCTATACCTCCCATCATTTTTAGTGCCATTGCTGAGAATAGAGTCTAACTCTATTAGTGGTGACATTAGAAATGCCAACAGTTGGTGCTATTGATCTTGATAAGGAAGATGCATTGCCAATAGAAGAATGGAGGCAATTCTATGAGCCCGTGCAAGAAGATCCAAAAAATCCATATAAGATGGGAAATCCAAGGGGACTAAGGCATCATCCAACCTTAATTAACAAGATTTGCAGGTTGACTATTCTGCCAAAAGGAGGAAATAAAGATGCCATCAGGGACAAATTCTGGAATATTATTCATCATATCATGTATAGACAGAAGTTTGATGTGGTCAAGTTTATAATGAATCAGCTGGGAGTATTGAAACATAACATGTCCACCAACCTATATGTTGACATTTCTTAATGAAATGCGGGGAGGTATAGATTAATGTGCCACCTGATTAGTCTATAGATCAATTAAACTCTTATCCTCTATCTCTTATAAATAACTAGGTTCTCATCCCCAGCATGATTCTAAAAGATCTCTCCTTCTAGCAAATGACGGAAAAATATTATATTGTATCCGCAAGCGCACAGATAAAATATACACCATTGTAGCATTTTACCCAAGAGTATTGCGGGTTGTCATTTATAATTTACCCCTGGGAAGGGTTGACAATAAATGTGATGCAGGTAGATACATAGTTATCATATGCATATGCAAATATGGAGATAACTATGAATTGTCTACTTGCTCAGAACAGGGGTTATGTCACAATAATAATGATATATATGATAAGCATAATGATCAATCAATCAATCAGTATATAATAATGATCACTTAGAGCACTTCCTATCTAGGCACTAGCATGGATTAGGCAGAAGCATAAGGATATCCTAAGTCATTCTAACTATACTATCGAAGACATATTAGATTGGTGTAATTATACTAGCAATCATGGCAAGGATACCTCACATTAATACTTAAGGGAATATTACTAAGAAACATCAAGATCATAGCTAGCCTTCTAAAGTAATAATAACTTCTTACTCTCCCTACATTCGAAGTGTGGACTACAAAGGACTCAACGGGAGTGTCACATCCGTGATCTACCACAGAACCCAGAATATAAGGCGCATTTGCAGACAAACTACATCTAAGCACCATGCTTACATGTTGTTCATCACCCATCCATGATATCAATGAATGAGACCTATACAAACCTATGTATGAATATGAATGCATCCTAGCTATGCAAAGTATACAATCTAGATAAGTAATGGATATAATCAATAGTAATTAATGTCAATCAACTTTGTCTTAAGCACTCAAGAGAGGTTTGTTGGCGGTCCTTAGCAACTAAAATACAACATCATTTTAATACTCAAACAAATAGAAAGTAGGGCTTTTATCTAAGCTTTCCACGAGTTTTGTTGTACATGTAACTTGCAGGTCTGACACGTGGAAATACATAAAATTCACAAGAAAGTGCACTACCGGAAAGCGTATTCAGAAAAGGCGCAAACCAAACGAGAAAGCCCACCTAAGAACTGAACTGGATCCATCCGTAACCGCAGGGGAGGTCCAGGCCTAGGGAGCAACCGACCACCCGAAGGCGGTGGCCAGCGGGCCCAGCCAGGGGACCTGACCGCCCCCGGGTGCGGCCGTCTCCCTGGTGGGGCCTCCCGGGCCCAGTCTTCAGTGGCGGTGCTCTAGGCGGTTTCCCATGGACGCTTTCACCTCCTTCCAAGTTTAGAGACGCCAAACCATCCTAGTTCAACTATAAATAGATGGTGCTCTCTCATTCAACACACACACCATCATTTTGGAGCCATTTACCTCACCTCTCACATTGTATTGTTTAGATTAGTTTTAGTATTAGAGCAAGGCAAGAGCTAGCAAAGGAGAGTTTGTATCCTTGGGAGAAGAAGGAACACCTCGGTATGAATACAATGCAGTTCTCTTCCAAGTTCAAGTTCTTATCTTATTTATATAGCAATGCATATGAACTAGAGTATAGTCTTGGTCATGTTATGATCATGATATATGAACTAGCTTATAGTTTATGTGTTATGTTCTCGATATGTTCATCATTGTTCTTCATCGTTCATCGACTTAGTATGAATAGAGGAAGAACTAGGGATGAGGTGACGGTTCGTCGTGCCTTCTCAGTTGCTCTTAGCCTAGCCTGTCACTCCGAAGGGGTGGGGTCCTAGGGGGTTAGGAGTTGTTTCCAAGTACGCGAGCATGGTGCTCGGGTATGCGGAGATCGGCGAATATGTCGGTATCCCACGGGCAGAGGGGTAGGTGGGCAGGTGGTGACAGCCCTGTCCATCTCTAGCACTCCCCCACGTTCGGATATTGGGTAGGAGTTCGTAAACTCTCTATCGGCTGGCAGACCAGCTGCGGGGATCTCTCTGTCATCCCAGACTTAGTCCTGATACTAGACATGCTAGTTAGATGTTTACTAACAGTTCTTTGCATAGTTATATATGACCAATGCCTGCTCAATTAGATATATTCTTTTATTCTTTATTTCTCTTTTATCCTTGAGGTCGGCTCATATGTGTGTCCACTATCTTCGAACTATGATTTACCCCTGCCTATGCTATGTCTACCTATGCATTCAATAAGTGATCATGTTTATACCAAAGATAGATGCATTCGTCCTGCCCTCCTACGGGAAATTACAAATACGACACCCCTGAATACTCACGGGTTGAAATGCTACAATGATAGTTCTGTGCGCTTGCAGATTTATTCTTATTTCTTACTGAGCTATCGATTGGTGTACCTAAGTACCACTACTTAAGGATTGTAATTCTTGTTGCACCCCACGGCGCCATGCCACAGTTTTGCATATCGTAAATAATGACGGTTAGGAAGGCCAATCAGGCACTTCTAACTATTATTACCAAACTGCATTACCTAGGCCAGCGCCATTAAGGGCCAAGGGTTACCTTTCTCAAGTAATGGTGGTTGGGAATGTCAACACATGTTTCTAGTGTTATCACTAAGGACAGACTTATAATCTATCTTTAATAGCAACGCTAAGAAACGCCAACAAGGTTTAAGATACAAGAGAGAGCTTACAATGGCTTCGGGAAGCCTCCAGCTCTAGACAAGATCTAGAAGTCAAGTAGAACTTGCCTCCTACTTCTAACCTATGTAGCTATGCTCTAGATGGTGAAGCTCTAATGTGGGTTTCTGGCTCTGCTTTCTATGGATCAACTGATTCCTTCTGATTGATGATGAAACCCTGGGGGTCTGGGGCTGTTTATATAGGCCGGTGGGATGAACCGTAGCCCTCAGATCAAACCAACTTCGACAGGTGGTGGAGATTGATCCTAAAAAACGGGTGTGGGTCCACGTAGAAACGCACGCGGAACGAACTCTCTAACAGGTCGGCCGACCTGGTCAGTGGGTCGACCGACCTCCCCCCAGTGTCAATCAGGCCCCGCTTCTGCCAGCAAGTCTCTGGTGTTCTCCAGAATATTATTGATCTCCTTTCGTGGTGGAATTGATGTTTTAGTCTGACATGTGGGTCTCCCTTGGTTCTTTTCTAATTAACACCCTGCCAAAAACTGATTCACCAAAACTATGGAATTTGTCAGTTAAAGCCCTATTCTATGGTGGTGTTTGCATTTATACCCCTATTTCATATTTAGTTGATGGGTAATATCATACAATAATTACCGTCAACACTATACTTTTGCACCTTACATCATGTCGCTCATTCTTCAGAAGACAAGGTTTTAGGGGGAGTGTGGTGTTAAGCTATTGGTATAAATTAACTGTACTCTATTAAATATTATTATTATCAAATTATCCACAAGCGCACAAATATAATACCGATGTAGCACTTCACTCAGACTATCCCGGTTTAATATCGAACCCAAAGGAATAGTAGGTGATATTGCCTAAGTTTATTGATTCTTAACCCAATGGCACAATCAATCAAGAGAATATTGAGAATAAGGAAATAGCTAGTGACTATCTAGTTCCAACAACGGGTAAGCTTTGAATAATACCGTTCTAACTGGGAAGTAACCTGAATAAGAGCAGAAATCAGAGTTCTCTCCTGCCAAGTACTTATACACCTATCGATCCTATCAATTGGAAGTGGACTACAGAGGAATCAACGTAGCTATCATCTACGCGAACTACCACTATCCAGCCAATCAGGGGACATTCACAAGTAATCATAGCCTAGACACCACGTCTACACTACAAACTACTACTTCAATCTAGGAGCTACCAAGATCAAAGCACTCAACATGAGTTGCAAACTTAAGAACAAATAAGAACAACTGCTTACTGAATTAGAATGTTGAATACAAAAGTACCTCAGAACGCAGCTCCGGGCAAGGGAGCTGAATCCAGACGAATACAGCTACAAAGAAGCTCCGACATGCTGGGACTCCTCCGAATCTCTACTCCTCTACTCTATCTCTCTAATCTCTCTTGATTGCTACCCTAGATCTAATGGATATCTATCTAATGCTTCAGGCCCTTCAACTCTTGATCTGGCTTCATCCAGGGGAGTCTGGCCCTTTATTTATAGCCCATTGGGATGAATGTGTACCATTGGATCAACTGACTTAACGTAGGGCTAAGACGACTCCTCATAGGCGGTTGGGGAAGACTCCAGAAGACGGCGGCCAGAAACCCTAGGGGGCGCCGCCTGGCCCCCCTTGGCGCCGGTCGGCCCCACCTGTCAGGTGGTGGGTCCTGGTTGCTTCGGGTGTCTTCTAGATGCTTCTACCTTGCCGATGACGTATGTTGCCTTCGCGCTCAAGTTTCGTGATAATTAAGCACTTTAATCCCTCTTTTAGGCTTTTCTAAAGAATTCCCTAGAAAATATACAATTCACCAAAACTCATGGAAATTATTAGTAATAACCCTATTCTAATAGATATTTAGGTATAATGCAGGGATAATTGATAATAGAAATTAGACGTTAACAAGTGTCAACAATTACCCCTACACTTAGACTTTTACTTGTCCCGAGAAAAGGTTGGTTTTAAGATATAAAAGTTTAGAGAGAGAATGGAACATTTAAAACATAACTTGATAATATATTACATAAAACTAGTCTAGTCATACATGTACTGCGGAATTCAAAGTGTCTACCATGAATCTTTGAGTAGTTGGAGAACAGAACAGCTTGAAACAGATCACTCTCTTCTTTAGTTAAGTCAATTGGAGGGTAAGTTAATTTTGCACATAAAGCTTAGCTTTACCTTCTCCTTTTGTAGTACTCTTGAATCACTGATATATCTGGTATTTTTGTATCCTTACCAAGGTATTAATGATATTGCCATCTTTATACTATTTCTAAAAAGCTTAGGTGGATCTCAGGTAGGTATAAATGTGAAAACATACTTGCATTGCATTTATTGTAAAGTCAAACAATGAATCCACAGAGAAATAAGGCATATAATCGAATCAAGCTTTATTTGGTGGAATATGGTGGAACCTAATTCTACCTTGCTCCTTGAGAAAATAAATCTCTTTTTAAACAATTGAGTTTATCCAGATAGTATGAGCTATCTTTTATCTTCTTTCTTCTTCTTCTCCCTTTTTTTCAGGGAGGCGAGCATCTAAGTACCCATTGTTTTAATTTCTTTGGACACTTGTCCATTTTTCTATACTCCCTTTTTCTTTTGCATAGCCCATACCTCTTTTGGATTTAGTAACCGAGAGATTTTAACGAAACATAGAGCATTTATTTAGTGGCTATCCTATATGATTATTTTTGGTGTTTTCTCCCAGTGTAGGAGAGAAACATTTTCAGTGGAATAATTTGCTATTACTCTGGATTAGAGTAATGCTTATGTGGAAGTGGCACCTGATTTGAAAATATGATAAATTTCTTCAACGGGTTACAAAGGTTGACCAAACTCAACACAAAGACAAGTATTAAATGTAGAAAGTTTCTATCCTATATATGGCTCTGGTAGGATATTGTCTTTATCACAAATGAGAGGTATAGCTAATTATTTTAAATTTTAGAAATAAAATCTCCAAAGACAAAACATCAGGGATTGAGTTCTCATTAATCTACTATCTCGTATTCCACAACAACTTAAGCAATCATGGGGCCCCTATAAATAGTTTCCAATAGCTGACATGACTCCTAGAAAAGTGTTATACAATTTATTCTTAAGTCATGAATTAAACAGTCCTTTCCTCTCTTTAAAAGTGATTTAACATGTGAATTTTAATTCGGATCAAAATGGGAATCGAAACATATGCAATTATACTGTGTTGGGCTCAAACCTGACCGTGGCCGAGGCGAGGACGCAGAGGAAGGGAGGCGCTGGCCGGCCCTAGGTAGGGCACCGGGCGGCGTGCCTCTGTGGCCCCTCGGGGCCAAGTTCGCTATGCGTGGTCCTGGTTCTATTGTTTTCCGAATTACGTGATTTTCCCGAGCGAATTGATTTCTGTGGTCGCGATGTGCCTCCCCCACACTTGTTTTCCTGTATACTTTTCTACGCAACTTGTGGAGACAACATGCGTACCAAAAATAGAGAGTAGAGTAGATAAAGAAATACTAAAACATTAATACTAATAAAAGATAAGACACTTTATTCATTAGTAATAGTAGATAACTTGACAGACGCTTTACTGACCGAGCTAACGACTGCCCTAGCTTATTAGGCTTTGTCCTAATAAAATATATGACCCAAAAGACTTAATAATATAATTGAACCTAACACACTTGTGCCTTATTATATAGATAACTAGGGTAACTTAAGGCTGCCCTTTCATTGCGAGATCTATGATCTCTTTCTTAAGCTTCTCAATCTCTTCTTCAAGCTTATCTTTGTCGCGCTTGAGACTGTGGATTAACTTGACATTGGTTCCTATCTGTTTAGTCATGTCACCCATAATCTTAGTCCTCATATCATCAGTCCTTTCTAAGCCTTTAATAGGCTGTTTAGGACCTTTCTCTAGTGCTAATGCTGATGCAGCCCTCTGTCTCTTGGGCAGAGGTGGTTTGAAATCGATATAGCGGACAAGGCCTGGACGTGCACGAATCCATTGATGGAAGGGCGAGCAGTGGTATATTTCGCACATACCAGTGTTCCGTTCTTGTTGGTCTTGAACGACAAGAGTCGTTCATTGTCCCTAGGTGGAAGAAGCAGGGTCCCTTGGGGAATAGCGATCTGTTTTCCCTTGGTACCGTCTTCTAGCAGCAGCCTTGCGGGTGGTGATGGTAGAGCAGGCTGAGCTTGCGCATAGTAGACTTGCTCGTATTGCTGAGGCACCGTAGCGATGTGCTTCGGTGGCACGATGGCGAGAGGCTTCGGCTACGCAAGGAAGATGGCCTTCGAGTCGTCGCTTGGGATTTTGTCGAAGTCAGCGCCGATGATCGCTTCGTCTGCCATTGCTGCTGGATCTAAACTAGAGAGTTTCTCTAGAGGAGAGAGTAGGCTATTGATGGGATACAATTGAGGGAGGTATAGGTGCTGTATTTATATGGGTTTACAAGAGACAGGATGAGGTCAAATCTAGGCTCTATAGGGTTCGTACGAAAGAATATCCGCACGCGACGGGATCCTACGGGAATGTGCTTAGGAAGGGTGCAGAAGGACAAGGAAACGAGAGACAGGACACGAGAGGGGGTAGGGGGCACCGTCCGGCTCCACTAGGGCGCCGGCCGGCCCTACATGGCGGCCTCTCGGGGTGGCCATGCTCGTGGTGCCTTTAGTCTCTAACTACTTCCTGTTGGTTGCGATGCGCGATAGTTTTTCGTAACGGACGATGACAGGACTAATAAGTTGGTAATTGGATAAAATCCAGCCCGTCAACAACCTCTGAATTAAATGGTTCTAAGAATAATTTAAGTCGGTGACCATTTACCTTGAATAACGTACCTTCATGTGTTTGTAGAATTACCGCCCCATGCGGCGACGAATTCACAACCGTAAATGCTTCTTCGCATTTGCTTCGTAACTTTCCAAGCCCGAATAATTTAAACCTGGAATTAAAAAGTAATACCTTATCTCCTGGTGCAAACTCCTTCTTCTCGATCCTCTTATCATGCCATCTTTTTGTTCTTTCTTTGTAAATCTTTGAATTGTGATAAGCCTTTTCTCTCTATTCTTCTAATTCTGATAGTTGCATCTTTCTCTTTTCTCCAGTGGCTTCAAAGTCCATATTCCATCTCTTAATAGTCCAGTGAGCCTTATGCTCTAATTCCACCAGTAAATGACAGGTCTTACCATACACTAGCTGATAGGGTCACATGCCCAAGGGTGTCTTGTAGGCGGTCCGATATGCCCAAAGTGCTTCGGGTAACCGATCCTTCCATGCAGTACCCATCTCATTTACTGTTTTCTGTAGAATATTCTTGATCCGTTTGTTTGATGTTTCTGCCTGGCCACTTGTCTGAGAATGGTATGGAGTAGCAACATTATGACAGGATTTCATGAGCTTGCAAGTATCGGTGAAACTTCTTATCAGTTAAATGTGTTCCTTCGTCACTAATGACCATCCTTGGTGTCCTAAACCTTGGAAATATAATCTCTTCAAACATCTTCCTTGAATGTTTGGAATCAGCATTCATGCATAGCATAACTTCTGCCCACTTGGATACATAGTCAACTGCACCAGAATGTATTCATAATTTCTTGATTTCACAAATGGTCCCATATAATCAATTCCCTAGACATCAAAGAGCTCGATCTGGAGATTGTTCGTGAGTGGCATAGCATCTCTTGCATTGATATTTCCGTGCCTCCGACATGATCCACATCTCCGGACAAAATCTTCGGTGTCTTCATACATAGTTGGCCAAAACAACCCACTCTGCCAGATCTTAGCATGAGTGCAGAATGCCCCATAATGACCTCCATATGGTTATGCATAGCATTTCTGAATGATCTGCATGCCTTCTTCTACTGGTACACATCTTCTAAGTAACCTATCTGAGCAAATTCTGAAGAGGTATGGTGGATCCCATATGTGGAGACGACTTTCATAAATGAGCTTCTTTTTATTTTCCCCTGGTGGTACATAACATGCAACCATAAAGTTGACAATATTCGCATACCAAGGGTCTTTCTTGGTCACTTTAAACAACATGTCATCTCTTAATGAGTCATTAATAGGTAATTCCTGAGGTTTCTCAAATTGCATTCTAGACAAGTGATCAGCAACTGGATTTTCTATTCCTTTTCTATCTTTTATTTCTAAGTCAAATTCTTGAAGTAACAGAATCCATCTTATCAAACGAGGTTTAGCATCTTTCTTAGTGAGCAAATATTTTAAAGCAGCATGATCAGAATAGACAATTACTTTTGCTCCTACTAAGTAAGATCTGAATTTATCAATAGCAAAAACAACAACTAGGAGCTCTTTTCAGTTATTGCATAATTTAGTTATGCTCCTGTCATAGTTTTACTAGCATAAGTAATTGCATGATGCTTCTTATCCTTTGTTTGTCATAATACTGCCCCTACAGCATAATCACTAGCATCACACATAATTTCGAAAGGCAAAGACCAATCAGGGGGTTCAATGATTGGTGCCAATGTAAGTGCTTCTTTAAGAATATTAAAAGATTTTAAACATGCATCATCAAATTCAAAAGGAACATCCTTAGCTAATAAGTTAGTCAGTGGTCTAGCAATATGTGAAAAATCATTTATAAATCTACGATAAAAACCACAATGACCAAGAAAACTTCGGATTCCTTTTATATTAATAGGTGGAGGTAGTTGTTCAATTACTTCAATTTTTGCCTTGTCTACCTCTATACCTCTTTCAGACACTAGATGTTCTAGCACTATTCCTTCTCTAACCATTAAATGACATTTTTCCTAATTAAGGACTTAGTGCTTTTCTTCACATCTTTGCAAAACCTTATCTAGATTTTCTAGACAATCATCAAAAGTTTTTCCATAAACTGAAAAATCATCTATAAAAACTTCCATGATTTCTTCTATCATTTTAGAAAATATGGATATCATACATCTTTGAAAAGAAGCAGGTGCATTACATAATCCAAAAGACATTCTACGATAGCACAAGTTCCATAAGGACATGTAAAAGTGTTTTTGCTTTGATCATCAGGGTGGATAGGAATTTGGTGATATCCAGAATAACCATCAAGAAAATAAAAGAAAGAATTATTTGCTAAATGCTCTAACATCTCATCAATAAAGGGTAGCGGAAAATGATCTTTCTTTGTTGCTTTTTTAAGTTTTCTATAATCTATGCACATTCGCCATCCAGTGACAGTTCTTTGGGGTATTAATTCATTTTTATCATTTTGAATTTTGGTCATTCCACCCTTTTTAGGTACAACTTGAACAGGGCTTACCCACTCATTATGCGGCACAGGATAAATAATCCCAGCATGCAAAAGTTTTAAGACCTCTTTCTTAACAACTTCCCTCATCGTATTATGAAGCCTACGTTAGGGCTCTTAGAAGGTGTAATTTCCGGATTGGTTGGAATAGGATGGGTGCATAAAACATGGCTAATCCCCTTAAGGTCCTGCAGTGAATAACCAAAAGCAGCACTATGTTTTTCTAAGACAGTTATTAGTCTAAAAGATTCTTCATCAGAAAGTTTATCACTTATAATAACAGGAGAATTTTGATCATTATTCAGAAAAATATATTTAAGATCAGAAGGTAAGTTGTTTTAGCTCAATAGGAGGCTTAAGTGGCTCTAGTAATTCATCCAGAGGTTCAGGATCAATAGGATCCTCCTCCTCTTCATTAATGAAGAACTGGGTATTATCTTCTAAATCAGGTTCAATAAATTCTTCAAATGACACAGCCTTAACCTCTTCTATTGGATCTACCTCAGGAAGTGGCTCTGCCTTAGCTTTTAATGCATGCGTTATAGGCACAGAGAGATTAAATCCTTTCCCAAGTTTAATATCTAAATTGCCCGTACAACCTTCTTGCATAAGTTTTCCTATTGGTAATCCAGTCATTACATCAAAATCCCAAACATCCAAGATATAAAAATTCAGCAAAATTTAGAATTCATTAATCATAATAGGAAGAGCACATAAAACTCCTAAAATAGAAATAATATGTCCTGAATGACTTTTCAATAATAAATTTGTAGGAATTAATGGCATATCTTCAAGAATTTTTCAGCAAATGGAAGAGACATGATATTGACACCTACTACTGGGTTATAAATGGCATCAAAAGGATATGCATCAATTTGACATTTAATAGTAATGGCAGGAGAATTTAAATGAATTATATCATTTGAAAGTTTAGATTCTATCAACCACTCATTAGTCATAACAAAAATCAATTATCTTGTTATTTCTCTAAAAAAATTTAAATCAGCAGGATGTGAAAAATTTAAATTTTTAAAATTCATAGATTCTTGAGGTTTCATAATTTTATGATAACATGAGGTATTTCCATAATCATCAAAAAGTTCATCCTCAAATTCAAGCATGAAATCAGAAATTGAACTTATCTCCTTCTCATTAGATAGTTCAGGTTCTAATTTAGCTAAAGGTTGAGATGAATTAGGACAAAAGTTTAGATTTAGATAACAAAAGTTCATCTTCTAACAACTCTTCTTTTTTTTCAGGAAGATCATTTAAGATATTAGTAAGAATGGTTTTAGCATGTGTAGCAGTAATATGCATAAATGATCTACCCGCGGCCAAGTTAAGGTATCTTTTATTTTTATCATTAAGGCCTAAAAGAAATGTTGCAAAAGCATAGGTTCTGACAAAGTAAGATTAGGTCCAGAATTTACAAATCCATCAAAGTGTTCCCAAGCCTTGCCTAATGATTCATTATCTAATTGTTTAAATCCTATAATTTCAAAACGAAGTTTAGTGACTTTCTCGACAAGGAAAAATTTAAGACAAAAATTAGCACGCAATACTTCCCAATCTCCTTGACTACTCCCAACATGGCGATTATACCATTTTTTTGCTTTTCCCGTTAACGAAAACTAAAAGAGTTTCCATTTTAAAGTTTCATCTGCCATGCCCTTAATATGTAGACATGCACATGTCTGCTCAGAATCAGTGAAATGGGAATAGGGGGTTTTCGCTAGAACTATCAGAAAAATGTGTTCCTGAACTAACTTAATTAAACGCTGGGCGTAGCTAATAGCTAGATGATGTAATAGGTTTAGATGATTCTTTCGGCTAGAGATACGATCCCGATGGTGCTCCGTATTGATATAAAAGTTGGGATACTGGTTTCCATATTTAAAAAGGTAAAAGATAAAAGTATAATATAAGATTAAGATAAACTAAAGTCAAAATCAGTAAACCGTTCCCCGGTAACGGCGCCAGAAATGCTTGTTGGTATAAATTAACTGTACTCTATTAAATATTATTATTATCAAATTATCCGCAAGCGCACAGATATAATACCGATGTAGCACTTCACCCAGACTATCCCGGTTTAATATCGAACCCAAAGGAATAGTAGGTGATACTGACTAAGTTTATTGATTCTTAACCCAATGGCACAATAAATCCAGAGAATATTGAGAATAAGAAAATATCTAGTGACTATCTAGTTCCAACAACCGGTAAACTTTTTATAATACCGTTCTAACTGGGCAGTAACCTGAATAAGAGCAAAAATCAGAGTTCTCTCCTACCAAGTACTTATACACCTATCGATCCTATCAACGGGAAGTGGACTATAGAGGAATCAACGTAGCAGTCACCTACGCGAACTACCACTATTCGGCCAATCAGGGGTCATTCACAAGTAATCATAGCCTAGACACCACGTCTACACTAAAAACTACTACTTCAATCTAGGAGCTACCAAGATCAAAACACTCAACATGAGTTGCAAACTTAAGAACAAATAAGAACAACTGCTTACTTGAATTAGAATGTTGAATACAAAAGTACCTCAGAATACAGCTCCGGGCGAGGGAGCTGAATCCAGACGAATTGAGCTACGAAGAAGCTCCGACAAGCCGGGACTCCTCCGAATCTCTACTCCTCTACTCTATCTCTCTAATCTCTCTCTTGATTGCTAGCCTAGATCTAATGGATATCTATCTAACGCTTCAGGCTCTTCAGCTCTTGATCTGGCTTCCTCCAGGGGGCCCTTTATTTATAGCCCGGTGGGATGAATGTGTACCGTTAGACCAAACCGACTTAACGTAGGGCTAAGATGACTCCTCATAGGCGGTTGTGGAAGACTCCAGAAGACGGCGGCCAGAAACCCTAAAGGGCACCGCCCGGCCCCCTTGGTGCCGACCGGCCCCACCTGTTAGGTGGTGGGGTCCCGGTTGCTTCTGGTGTCCTTCTAGATGCTTCTGCCTTGCCGATGACGTATGTTGCCTTCGCGCTCAAGTTTCGTGATAATTAAGCACTTTAATCCCTCTTTTAAGCTTTTCTAGATAATTCCCTGGAAAAGATACAATTCACCAAAACTCGTGAAAATTATTAGTAATAACCCTATTCTAATAGATATTCATGTATAATGCAGGGATAATTGATAATAAAAATTAGACATTAACTAGTGTCAACAGAAGCACACCTTGTATAGGCCATATTACAATGAGCCTAGTTTCTATAATAAGCCACTCACTCCCTTTCCTCCAGTTGAGGGAGATCAAGATGAACAAGATGATGATGATGACGATGACGACGATGATGATGAGCACATGTGTGGTAATGATGGTGCAGGCCAGCAGATGCTAGAGCCTTAGGTACATGGATGGTTTCCTCCTCCTGGATAGTTTGATCCATATTTTTAGAACATGCAGAACACTTGGACTACTTCTTTCACTCAGTTTGGTGAGGGTGTTCAGCAAGCAAATGCTGCAGGGATTTCAGCATATGGGCAGCAGTGGCAGAGTCATATGGATACTAGCTTCCAGCAGTTTGGACAACACCTCCACGCCACTATGTATCAACCGATCATGTCTAGTTTGGAGAGTGCTCAGCAGGGGCTGCATAGTGATATTGATGCTCTTAGTGCACTAGCTTGGCACATTAATCCACACAAGAGCAGTTTCAGCAGCTTCAGAGTAGGCAGGATCAAATTGAGCAGCGTGTTGATGTGCTAAGCAACAATTTCGATGCCTTCAATGATGATTTTAGCATGATTTATCCAAGGCCTGCTCCTCCTCCAGCGCAATATCCATATGTGCCCTTCTATCCTCCATAGTTTCCTCCACAACACTTCCCTCATGATGGTGATGATGATGCTTGAGCTATCTTTTTGGGTAATCAATGACAAAGGGGGAGAAGTGAGAAAGAAGTTGAAGAAAAATTGTAAGATTTTATGGATGGAAAGCTTGCTTATGGACCTTGCATGTTTTACTTTTGCATTTGGTTGAGTTGCATCTTAGTTGTAAAAACCTTAAGTTTTAGTTGTAAAAATCTTTAGCTTGTGGCTTGTGCGTGTGCTAGAACTTGAACTCTTGTTGGAATGGTGTATTGTGCATAGTACATTGATATTATATTATGTTGCACTAATACTTTTATGAAGTGGTTCTAGCATATTTTGTGGTATTCCAAGGATATTATTCATGATTGTGGTCTTCAGAGGTAATATCATATATCTTGTGCTCCTTGGTTACCACTATGTAGTGAAGACTCTGCCAAAATTTCTCAAATGTATGCATATGTGAGTAATTTGAATCCAAAATCTTATGCACATATGTAGGGGGAGCTTTCACTACATAGTTGAGTTTTGAGCCATTTATCCATCGTAACCTATGTTCTTCTTGTTATGGATAAATTGTGAAAAACTCATGTTCAAGCTCACAAAATACTTTGTATGGAGTTGGCTTGAACTTTCAATTATTCTTAAACTCCTTTTGAGGTTGTCATCAATTACCAAAAAGGGGGAAATTGAAAGGTCTAGGCCCTTGTTTGGATTTTTGTAATTAATGACAACGCTTGTGGACTAACTTCTCCGGTTGAATGTGTGAAGGAAAGTTGGCTTAGTTCACAAGAGAAGGTGGATGATTGATATTGAATTGAATGATAAGCATGTTGGAGTGCTCAACTCAATCATAGAAAGCAAGTGAAGATTGGAGCAACACTTGGATCGACGGACCGGTTGCAAGTGTGAAGGGCAAGTTGGGTGATGACTTGGCGCCAATGAACCGAGGCAACGGTGAAGAGCAAGTGACTGCTAAGGTTGATGACTTGAAGTCTATGAGGTGGTTTGGGTGATCCACATTGACCATGAAGATCAAGCCAAAAATGCATTGGTGGTTATGAAATGGCTTGGTGAGAATGTTGGACAACACCTTCCTTGCGAGCATCAAATTGTGGTATTTGGATTTGCGCAAGGCAAAGGTATGAAACATAGGTTGTTTCATTTTACGGGCTATGAGGTGTGTAGAGAAGATTATAGCTAGATTTAGGATTGTTAGCCATACTATTAAGACGGGGCAAACATGATTTGCATTATGGTTATCTAGTGCCACTTGTGAGCTCTAACATCATGTTATGACTTGGTAATGAGTGGCGTAAAAGTTTGACAAACCTTTGTGAAAATATTTACAAAAGCTAACTGGTGGTGATTTCAACAATCTCCTTGTGAGAGATTGTTTCTTGGAGTTGGCTTGCTATTAACCTTATGAGCAGCTTTATTAACCTTGAGATATTTTGGAACCATCCGTGGCACATGGGTTGGTATACCAAAAAAACGGAGGCAATGAGCTAAAGAAGAGGGCTTACTGGGCTGTGGCGGACAGTCCATGCCCCCTGGGCGGACAGTCCTCCGACCATTCTTGAGAGTCAACACAGATTGCAAACAATCTGTTGGCAGCCATTGAAGACAACGGCGGACTGTCCGCGCCCAAGTGGCGGACTATCTGCCGGCTGACTGTGGCCCTGAACAGAGGTTCTGTCCTTCGGGACAAAGTGTTGACGGCGGACAGTCCACACCCTGGTGGCGGACAGTCCGCCAGCTAACTGTGACAGGGAGCAGTGCTGTTGTTTATATTGGTTGTATGCCAAAATACAGTTGGCAAACAGTCCGGGCCTGTCCGCGACCCTGATTTTGAAACCAATGGCGAGTTCTGAGTGAACTGCAGACAATCCGGGACTTGTACTGCAGACTGTCCGCGACCGTCGCAGAAACACAATAACGGCTAGTTTTGAGGTGCCTCACTATATATAGTTGGTTGCCCGGCTTGTGGGTACTCTCTTGGCCATTCTAACAGCATACCTCTTGGGAGAGCACATCTGTAGCACCTCCTCTCATACTTCTTGCTTGAGGGCTACCTTTGGAGAGTGAGTGTGCTTCTCTAGTGCGAATCTTGTGAGAGAGATTACTTGTGGCACTAGGTGGTCATCGTGCCGGCTTGGTTGCTTGTTACTCTTGGAGTTTGCCTAGCTCCTAGATGGCTTTGTGATTCTCCGTGAAGCACGCAAGGAAGATTGTGCGGTGCTCCAGAGTTAGCTTTGTGAAGGGGCTATTGAGCTCATCCCCGCCGGAGGAAGGCGAAGAGCATCTCTAGTGGAATTGAGGCGTGAAGAGTATCTAGTTGATTCGCCGGCTCAAAGTTTAGTGCTCACGTGGAAACTACCTAGTGAGGTACCGACGACGAGCTCTGGTGACGAGAGTCCCGTTCCGGCGTTCCGGGCCTGCTAGAGTTCAAACACCTTGGTCCCTGAGTTTCGCCAAGACCAAGAGAACCTAAAACACACATTAAGAGAGAGATGCCCTGACCGCAGATCGCTGGACAAGGTGGCGCCTCGCGGCGGCGCTGGTGGCCTGCGCGCGAGGGAGATGACGGCCGTTCTGGAACCTACCGAGCAATACAGCCCACGCAACTTGACGCAATCGGTGCGCGAGGACGTGCAGAGGATTTATGCGAAATGGAGAGGGTTGAGGGTGATGAGAGACGGTGAATTCGGCTCCCGTCCGAGAGGTCGTCGGCGGCGAAGATAGAGGAGAAAAGGAGAACGAGGCGGCCGACTGAGGCTTTTATGGGCGAGCTAGAGAGGGAACAAGGAGCCAACAAGGATCCGGGGCCCTCCACGCCTTTGCTCCCTCCCGGGAGGTCGCGTCCGGCAGCCCGGTCGGTGGCGCCGCGCGGCGGGGCGCCCGGCTCTGTTCACGAATAGAGGAGAGACACCCGCCCTTGTCGATCATTGTAGCCGAGTCAAGTCTACTCTACTGTTTTGATACAATTACTCCTAATTTTGCTCAGCAGCCCGAGAAACTCCATAAATAAAAGTTGTGGGAAATTTCATGATGAACAATTTTACTTTTTGGACCATATTCAAATTTTGAATAGATTTTGAATAATTCAGAAAGGGGTAAATGTTTGTTTTCAATTTCATTTCAAATCCACTGAAATTCTAAAAATTTTCTCAATAAATTGAAAATCTATAAAAATAGAAGTTGTTCTACTTGATAAGTCCTACAACTTGTATTAAAGGAGTTTTCTCAGATTTTTGATAATTTTTGAAATGACATTTCAAATTTAAATTTTGAAACACTCATTATGGTTTAATTTGAAATTTCAATGCATAAGTTCAAAATCCCCAAATACAAAAGTTGTTCAACATAAAAAGTCTTACAACTTTCATTAAATGAGTTTGCCTAAATTCTTGATATTTTTTGAAAGGGCATTCTAAATTTGAATAAACAAGCACCATTTGGGGTTTAATTCAAATTTCCAGTGGTAAACCTCAAAACCTCCAAAAATGAAAGTTGTCCCATTCAGTGAACCCTACAACTTTCATATAATAGGTTTTGTCTAATTCTTAATAATTTTCCGAGTTAGAATTTAAATTTAAACCTTGAAACTCATATTATGGTTTTATTTGAAATACTTTTTAATAACTTTAAAATTGCTCCAACTAGGAGTTGCTCAACTTTTAAGGATTTACGACTTTTGTTTAAGGCCCAACCTCTAATTCCATTTAGTTTCTGATTTAGGGTTTCGGGTCCGATTAGGGTTTTTAATTGTTTTTCCTTTTTATTTTCTATTTGGATCTAGAGGCATACACACAAACAATTATTTAAATCATAAAGTCACCCAAGGGTACCTAAGCACATTCACATGTGGAAATAAAAATTGTCTTAGTAATTCACAGTAATTATGAGTTTATGCAAGATGATTTGCATGCAATCATGATGACATGGCAGGTTTTAGTGGCAGTAACACTAAGGGTGTTACATCCTTCCCCCCTTAAAATAAATCTCGTCTCGAGATTTAAGGTGCGACTAAAGCCTTAATTTTAGTAATGTAAAAGAAAATGTGTCAAGTAAGCATTTTTTCAAACTTGACTATGGAGCAAGTAGGGATTTTATACTTTGTAAGACTTGAAAGTGATATATTATTTTAAATGGTAGCAAGGAACTTAAGAAAGTTTTCATACGAGAAATTCTCTGATTTCTCGGGTAGCTTCTTCTCCTGAAGACTGACTCCAAGGCACTTGTGCATCATCTAGTTGAAATCCTCTGAGTAACACGATCTCTTTTTGGTTTAGAACTCCCACTGGATACTCGAAGTGTGTCAGATCTGGTTTCAATTAAACTCCTACCAGTCCATAACTCAATCCTGGCACTTGAAGACGCTTCCCAAGTGGTGATACATGAAATACATCCTACGCAACTGACAAGTGTTCAGATGCTTGAGCTGATAAGCTACTAGCTCACACTTCCATTCCTATCTGTTATAAGGAAGATTCTCATTTAACCTAATCAGTTGTCTCTCAACACTAAAACTTGAAACCTTATTTCTTCGGGGGAAAAAAACAACCTTTACGTGTAACATCTTTTGAAGGTGGGTTTCAAGGAGAGTGAGGGCACATTAATTGCGATCCACAATGGTTCGGGGGCATCGACTACGATACCAGTGCGTACCCGGGTAAGATCTTATGTGGCTGCAGTCCATAGAAGATTCCAAGTTTTGACACAGCACCATAGTCACGGGTCGAGATGCCATCGTAGAACACAATTAAAGTAACCTCAGTAAAAAGAGAGAAAGTATATCGATTGTGGCTATGATGTAAAGTGACCAAGGACCTTGATACAAGCATATAGCCTTTTAAAACCTCATGCAGTCACGAGTCACATGAGATTCTGGGTTGCTATTATTGTATCGCAGCCGTAGATCATGTTACACCACAACAAATGGAATAGCGTTTTTTAGTTGTAAGGCTATAGTAGATCACAACCTTTAAACCTCGATACCTGCACGTGCCTAGTAGAATCTCGTGTGGCCATGGCACGCAAGAGACCCTAGGTTCTGACACGGCACAGTGGTCACAGGTCATGGCACTACTATAGGCACAACCATAGCGATTTTGGAATAACATGTTGATGCTGAGTGAGCGATTCGTGTCGGATTGAGGCATGACACGTATGCAGATAAAAATCATGGTCTAGTGTTAGGCTTTTGTACTGGGTATGTGGGTGAATTTAAGTGCATGCAAAGGTTTCCGAAGGAGCGAATTTTCAAAATCTATGTCAAGATATTTATAAATAGCCAGGAATCTATAAAATAACGGGGAATCCTCAGCGGATCGCAGATACTATTTCCAAGTGATTGGATCTTAGGTACCATTTCCAAATCGGTTCTCGTTATTTTATCAGATGAGATTAAGATGATTGCAAGGACAAGAAATTTCAGAAATTCAGGGAGATCAGATATAAATTCTCAAAATAGATTTAATATAGTTTTAAATAGTGAAAGAATTTTAGAAATTCAGGAATAAATATGGATTTGAATTTTGTAAGAGAGATTTGAAAGATAGCGAAAGCACATTAATTGCAGGCTAGGATCACGACCATTAACCCTGATAGAAGCGAGCGTCCAGCAGTAATTACCTATGGTCGCAACCCATAAGAGACCCTAGATTTCGACGCTGCATCATGGTCATGGATCATGATATCCCATAGACTACAATTATAATAACTCTCAAGCAAATAGCAGTGTTTCCTTTGCAAGAAGATTTTTAACGAAGTCTACTCGGAAATTCATTTGTGCCTAGTACCATTTGAGGGCGGTCACGATCATACCACGACACCCGCATACGCTTGGCGGCAAGCATGTGGATGCATCACACATGGGGCCTCAAGTTTCATAGTGGTACCGTAGGTCGGGAACGACTTATCCCATCGAGGTACTAGCATCAGCTTGATATTCCAAGCAAGAGCCTTTCAGGAAATCCTTTTAACTGATTCAGAAGATCATTCTTTTGAAATTCTAAGGTATTGGTGACCTTTGAAAGAAAGAATTTAGAAATTAAAATATTTCATAATCCTTTTGCAATGGACTTTTAGTCAAAAGTATTTTAAAATGGTGGTATATGGAGTCAGACCCATTTTGCAGAAAATGTTATACATTTGCCATAAACCTTTCAAGATGATTGAATTGAAACCTTATTTGGAAATTGGGAAGCGTTTTTGTGAGGCTTTAGAATTGGAACAGTTTGAAAATAATTTTAAAATCAATACGAGTTTTGGAAAACAAAACCCTGTTGAATGTCCTACTTTTAGAAACAATTTTAGAAAACCAGGCTCGAATAATCCAGTTTTCGAATCAAAGCCTCACTCCCTTTTGTTTACTTTAAATAAAACCGGCGTGGCTTTAGCAATCAAATTGGTTTTTGAAGCCCATCTTTGACTTAAATTGTCAAAAGTTATCACCAGATCTTCCAGCAAGCATAAGGGAGGCTAGAAGAATCATTTTTAAATTGGCTTCCTTCAATTATTTTTAATTTATAAAAATCTTTTGAAGTTTTCAAAAGTAAAGTTGTAGTTAATCCATTGTTAATGCTCTGGGTAGGATCTGTAGGGACATTTCAAATCTCAACCGACCAAGGAGAACAGTGTGGGACTAAAAATACTTTAGTGGTCCTGAGTAAGCTACTTCCTACAGTGGTTGCCACATCACTATAGGAGTTCCGTCACAATCAGGTAGTTGTCAATTCCAGTAGCAGGGTCTTGCGGATCCAGTGGTTTAGAAGAGGGTAGGAATTTATTATTATTATTTTTTACAAAATACATTTTGAAGCAAGTTTTATTTTTAAAATATAGATATATATCATTACGGGGGTATTATTAATAGTTGTAATGTCATGATGCATGATCGTTCCAACGTAAATCAGAATACTCAGATATATACGGATTATACTGATTAAATTAATTACTGGAGTGACGCACACTCAATGTTTCTAAACATAGGGCATACTTAAGGTGCTAATCCACTACTAAGCTCAAAACCTAACTATAGATCTATAGAAGTAATCAGGGGAAAGACGCTATAGATTGAATGAGGAAAGTTCAGAAACAACTCGGACCAAACTACCCCATCATTTTTATTCATTCAAAATCATTTTGAAGTTTTTAGTAAAGTAATACTGCAAGTACTTTACAATGAAATACTCTGATACCACTTGTGACAGAACCGCCTTAATCATAGGGCCCACGCGCACCGTCATCGTCACTAAGGACCCACGACCGATCTGCACGAGTTTCCCTTTGACCTAGGTGGTCTGCCGGGTTTCCTCAGAAACCCTAATTCATCCGAGGATCTCATCGTAAAGACCTTGCAAGTATTACAACAGTTTACACAAATAAAATGAATCAGAGTAAAGGGTGCGGAAGTATTACATAAACATAGATGTACAAGTATAAATTACATTATCCCGAACCAGCACTACGTAGTGGAGTAGCATATACAACTAGACACCCTGCCCAAGGGTTATATCATAGGCCTATCTTCACCCATGCGCGATCCGTCAACCAGCACGGTCCCAAGCCGAACTGTACACTCGGCTCACCTGCAACAGGGGTAACAAAACCCTAAGTACTGGGGTACTCCGCAAGACTTACCCGACTAAGGAAAAGGAATGAGACTCAGGGATGCAGGTTGAGGGAGATCAAGGTAAGGCTTGAGCAAGAGTCAAAGAGTTTTGCAGAAAAGCATTACTATCCTATTTCAATATTTTAACTAAATCTTATCTTACTCATAATCCATAATTCCAAATTCATTCTCATGTATCATCATACTTTCAATTTCTTAATTATTCTCAAAAACACCTAGTTCCGAACCACTTTTCAATTGTAGGTCAAAGGATCAAGTCTCCATATCCGAGGAGCAACGACGATTCGAATCGATTAGTACCCAGCTGGGGATCCCTATCCACACTGCATATGTAGCAGTTAAGCTTGCATATACCAACCCCGCCTACCACGGCTTTTCTACCCCTGAACCGGTCTTGCGCCACCCGAGAGCACAGTACTCCTCTCCTCTCCAGGCACGCCGGCCACGAGGGTACACGCTACTCTCACCATCTCTCCACTCCCAGTGCGTGGTTGTCGGTTCAAGTAGTAGAGCCACTGGAGTCAGAGGCTTTCCATAGTATGTGGCTAGTTGCAAAGTCTTGACCACAGCAGGCCTACAACGAACGGTCCCTAATTCTTTTTCCGCTGATGACATTGCATTGGGACTCCAACCCAAGTACAAGTGTCCCAACGGTTTTCAAATCCCATTTTCCGCCAGTGATCAAGCATTGGGACTCTAACCCAAATTCACAACCACCGAGCAAGAAAATCCCTTCTCGTCGGTGACAATGTACTGATCAGGTGCACAGCCACCGAACGAGAATTTACCAATTCCCTTTTTCATGAATTAATCATTAACATATATCACACAGCTCAAAAATAGCATTTTATGCAAATCTAATTTATTCAAGCAGGGCTAAGTATTTCAAACATTTTATTTTAAAATGGGTTCTAGATATTTCAGTGGTCAAGGTTGGTAATGCAGCAATTGGGTTATCAAACAACTCCTATCAACTTAATGCAATAGATTAACTCAAGTTATAAACATTTTTCAAATCATAAGGAGAGGGGCTGAATGCACCGGGGCTTGCCTGTGTTGCGGGTCTGTCACCTCCGCCTGGAAAACTAGAGAAAACCTACTCGACTTCTCCTGACGAATAATCCTTCCGTCGGGGAGCAATCAAGAAATTCTTCCGAGAACCCGATCACTACACGTAAAATAATGATGATGCATGCTTACATGGTGCGGAATGACATGAATGGAAAATGTAAAACAAACATTCAATTTAACAACTTGAGTACAACTTTCCTTCACGATAAAGTTGCATAACATTTCTCATAAGGTAAAATGGTGTTTTCGTGTTTTCATTTTTTTTATTGACCATTTTAACAGTCATAGAAAGCCGCTGCACAACTTGTTGATTAACGACTAGGGTTTCATTCAATTATTTCATAAAACAAGTTATTCTATGTTTATATAAGAAAGGACTATTAATATCTTAATACAAGAAGCATGCCTACTATTCCTTTTTACCCATAAAGTTGCATCCATGAAACACTCAAGACCACTTACGTGCACCCGCTGGCAAGTATTCGAATAAAGCATCTTAATTATCCCCTAACCCATAGATTACAACTATATCATGAAAGTAATCAAGATGCCAAGGAACAGTAGAGGCTTTGTGTTCCAAGGTTCACAATCAACTCCAAAAGTTCACCCAAGTCACTTCATTTCTATTTACTTTATTACTCAATTAATAGGCCATTAATTAATGAATAATTAAACTATTTCCATTCGAACCCAAACTTTTCCTACAGGCAGTTCACACCCTAACATAGTACCAAAATAAATTACATGATTTTTGGATCACTATAGAATTTATTAAAATTCCACAAATTTGCTTTTATTAATTAAAAGACAGATTTTTAGCTACTGCAGAAAATATCTAAATTCATTATTTAATATTTTTATTAAATACTAGACACTTCAGAGAGTTTGTGTAAATATTTTTATAATTTTTGGCGCAATAGAAATATTTATACAAAATTAACAATGTGACATACTATTCATGCTAGCAGAAATCAAAAAATACTGTTTTAATTCGCGCAAAATGGGAAAACTCCTTCCGGCCCGAGCCAGCCCAACCAGATCAGCTCGGCCCAGCACGGCTCCTCCTCGCTCTGACCCACTGACAGACGGTCCCCACCCGTCAGCTCTCTCTCTCCCCTTCTCCTTCCTCCCAGGCTGGCACCGGTCGCGGCGTCAACGTGCTACCGGCTCGGCCATGCCGGCAGAGTAAACTCCGGCGAGAGCAAGCACTCCGATGAGCTCCCCACTCGCAACCGCAGCCCTTCTACGGACTCAGCACCGCACCTAGACTTCCAGAGCTCGACCCCGAGCAGTCATGGCGGCTCGCCGCGACGGCCCTACACGTTTCGACGACTACGGACCTTCCCAAGCCAAACCGGATACATCTAGGGCACCACAGAGCTCACCAGAGATTTAGGCGCTAGCTAGTCGAGGCAGCAGACGGCCGGAGTAGGCGTAGCGGCGACGATCGAAGTACTGACAACGAGCTCTGGGGACGAGAGTCCCGTTCCGGCGTTCCGGGCCTGCTAGAGTTCAAACACCTTGGTCCCTGAGTTTCACCGAGACCAAGAGAACCTAAAACACACATTAAAAGAGAGAGATGCCCTGACTGCAGATCGCTGGACAAGGTGGCGGCTCGCGGCGGCGCTGGTGGCCGCGCGCGAGGGTGACGACGGCCGTTCTGGAACCTACCGAGCACTACAGCCCACGCAACTTGACGCAATCAGTGCACGAGGACGCGCAGAGGATTTATGCAAAATGGAGAGGGTTGAGGGTGATGAGAGACGGCGAATTCGGCTCCCGTCCGAGAGGTCGGCGGAGGCGAGATAGAGGAGAAAAGGAGAACGAGGCGGCCGACTGAGGCTTTTATGGGCGAGCTAGAGAGGGAACAAGGAGACAACAAGGATCCGGGGCCCTCCACGCCTTTGCTCCCTCCCGGGCGGTCGCGTCTAGCAGCCCGGTCGGTGGCGCCGCGCGGCGGGGCGCCCGGCTCTGTTCACGAACAGAGGAGAGACACCCGCCCCTATCGATCACTGTAGCCGAGTCAAGTCTACTCTACTGTTTTGATACAATTACTCCTAATTTTGCTCAGCAGCCCAAGAAACTCCATAAATAAAAGTTGTGGAAAATTTCATGATGAACAATTTTTATTTTTGGACCACATTCAAATTTTGAATAGATTTTGAATAATTCAGAAAGGGGTAAATGTTTGTTTTGTATTTCATTTCAAATCCACTCAAATTCTCAAAAATTTTCTCAATAAATTGAAAATCTAGAAATATAGATGTTGTTCTACTTGACAAGTCCTACAACTTGTATTAAAGGAGTTTTCTCAGATTTTTGATAATTTTTGAAATGACATTTCAAATTTAAATTTTGAAACACTCATTAGGGTTTAATTCGAAATTTCAATTCATAAGTTCAAAATCCCCAAATACAAAAGTTGTTCAACATAAAAAGCCTTACAACTTTCATTAAATGAGTTTGCCCAAATTTTTGATATTTTTTTGAAAGGGAATTCTAAATTTGAATAAACAAGCACTATTTGGGGTTTAATTCAAATTTCCATTGGTAAACCTAAAAACCTCCAAAAATGAAAGTTGTCCCATTCAGTGAACCCTACAACTTTCATATAATAGGTTTTGTCTAATTCTTAATAATTTTCCGAGTGAGAATTTAAATTTAAACCTTGAAACTTATATTATGGTTTTATTTGAAATTCTTTTTAATAACTTTAAAATTGCTCCAACTAGGAGTTGCTCAACTTTTAAGGATTTACGACTTTTGTTTAAGGCCCAACCTCTAATTCCATTTAGTTTCTGATTTAGGGTTTCGGGTCCGATTAGGGTTTTTAATTGTTTTTCCTTTTTATTTTCTATTTGGATCTAGAGGCATACACACAAACAATTATTTAAATCATAAAGTCACCCAAGGGTACCTAAGCACATTCACATGTGGAAATAAAAATTGTCTTAGTAATGCACAGTAATTATGAGTTTATGCAAGATGATTTGCATGCAATCATGATGACATGGCAGATTTTAGTGGCAGTAACACCAGGGAGTGTTACACTGAGCGTCCGACTCGCGCAACAAGCCAGCGTCCGACTCTCCTTCGATCAGCGCGTCGGACTAAACAACCCAAGTGTCCGACGCCTGCAAATCTGACCAGAGAGGTCCAAAAAATGCTCGGACGCTGTCCGACGCTCACCGTCGGACCAACCAGACGCGTTCGACGCCTTCTCAGCTCACCACGTGTCACTCTGCTGTTGCACTACACCGTTAGACCGAGGAGGAATAGTTCGGCGCTCACTTTCTGCTCGTCCGACGCTCTCAGACAGAGTAGAACAAGGGTTAGTCGTCGGACGCAAGTCAATGGTCTGAGGCTCCCCGGGGTTAGCGTCCGACGCTTGTTTTTCTATTGAAACTTCTACGAAATTCGCTGAATCCTGCCTCGCAAGCTTGGCAGGAGTGGGAGAGGACCCAAACCTCTCTCTAATTCTCAAACTTCACCCTGTTTCTTAAGGTGCCAGCAGCACAAAGTGTCTCTCACTTTAGTGCATGTGTGTTAGCATTTTTCAAAGTGTTTTTCACAGGTTTTGTTAGTGTCACTAGCATCTACATGCATATACAATGAATATGAATCACCTAGTGGCACTTTGATAACCGCATTTCACAAACGATTTCTCCCCTCTTGATAGTATGGCTATCTATCCTAAATGTGATCACTCTCACTATAGAGTCTTGATCACCAAAAGCAAAAGAGCTCCTATTGGTTATACCTTTCCCTTGAGCTCCTAGCTTTTTCTCCATCTTCCTTCTCATCTCTTGATGAAGCTAGTGGACACCGTTTGATGATGGACTTATACCATTTGCATGGATGCCGTCATTGCCCTTCACTTGTGGCCTCCATCGACCCGGTCCTTTGCTCCATCTTGATGTTTGCTAATCATTCTCATGAAACACTTAGAACAAACGTTAGCAAACTAGGTTTCATTAATTACCCAAAACCAAACATGGGCCTTCAAATATGAAACCTTGGACTGTTTTCTCTTTGGATCATATGATACCCTGGGGGTCTAGGGCTGTATATATAGGCTGGAGCAATGAATATCAGCCCTTGGATCAAACCAAATTAAGGGGTGGCTTAGATTAATCCTCAAAGACGGTGGAGAACCGACGTTGAAGAGGAGAGGCTGACGAGGTGGGGCCCCATCAGCCGATGGGGTGTAGGGATCGGCCCTATCTCTGCCATCTGGGCCCTGCTTTCGCAGGTGGGTCTCTGGTGTTCTCTAAAATATTCTTGACACGCTTTCACCGCGGAATTCTATGTATTTGTCTGCCATGTGGGTTCTTCTTGGTTCTTTTCCTGCATAGTCCCTGAAAAACATAAATTCACCAAAACTTATGGAATTCTGTCAGTTTAAACCCTATCCTAAGTGGTGGCTCTCAATTATATCCTTTTTCATGATTGATTGATAGATAAAATCATACAATAACTACCGTCAACAAGCTTCCCCACACTAGATCTTTCTCGTCTCGAGTAAAGGGTGGAATTAAGCCATCTTAACTTCAGGACTAGACATCAACATTTCACTATTCCCAGTCATTCTTGTACTATAGGATTCATTGTGTCTATCATAAAACTTTGAGTGGTTGGAGAATAGAACAGCTAGAAACAGATCACCTTCTTCTATCAATCAAGTTAGTTGGAGATTTTTGAATATTTGGAAATAAAGCATAGGTTACCTTCTCCTTCTTTGTGGTACTCTCAAATCACTCATATGTGGTGGTAATTATCTTTACCAAGCCATAAATGATGTTGTCTTCTCTTTTGCCTACTTCTAAGAGCTTAAACATACTTGCATTGTATATATTGTAAAGTCAAAACAAGGATCCAAAGAGAAAGATGTCATACTCTTAGATCAAGATGTGCATGTGTGTGGAATATATTGTGGCTAACCTAATTTTACTATGCTCCTTTGAAAGATTTTTCTCTCTTTTTTCTTTTTCTTTAAGCAGGACAGCGTGGGCTATCTTTCTTTTCTTTTCTTTTTTAGGCAGGCATCTAAGTACCCATTGTTTTGGTATTTCGGACACATGTCCATTTTTACCTCTCAGGTGGGCATCTTCGTACCCATTGTTTTCTCTCTTCTCACAATTTTACATAGCCACATGCCTCTTCTCTGCAAAAACTTTTTGAGAGATGATAACAAGAAATGAGAGGATTTATTTCTAATAAAACTTTTTTTGTGCTTCCTCCAATATAGGAGTAAAACATTTTAGATGGAAAGGCATGTTGTTGTGTATTCCTAGTGTAGGAATAGCAGGTATATGTGGAGTGTACGTGATCTTGATCTTAGGAGCATGATAAATTTCTCGACAAGGGTTAAAAGGTTTAACAAAACTCAAAGCAATAGTAAATAGTAAATGTGAAAGGTTTAGTTATATCCTATTTTTGGCTCTGTTAGGTAAGTACTTTTATTACAAAGGAGTAGTAAAGCTATTGGTTTTAAGTTTTTAAATTTAATTCTCTAACAACTAGATATCAAGAATCAGGTTTTCATTATTCTTACTATCTCGTATTCCACAATAATTTAAGCAACATGAGGTCCCTAATTCAGGTTCCCAAGAGCAGCATGACTTCTAAGAAAAGTGTTATGTGAGTCTACACTTAAGTCAAGGCTACTAAAATTAATTCTCTTATGTTTTTAAGTTGCTTAATCAAAGAGTTTTCAAATTCAATGCGAAACAGAGCGCTACGTACAAGAAAATAGTGTTCGGGATGCGTACTAGATTGTGGATGAAGTACGTAGCAAAGGCGGATCTGGGCAGGATCGGCCGGCCACTCGTGTCCCGTCTCGTCGTGCGTGATATGTGCGTCGTTTGCTTCTGTCTTGGCGTACTTTCGCATTCGGTATTCATCGTTCCATTGTGTGCTCTCCTCCATGCTTGTTTCCTGATTTCCTTTACGCACAACATGGTAAAGACAAGCACAACATATTCAAAAGAGACAAAGTAATAATTGACTCAACTGACTTTATTAATAGGGCACTTTATTACATAAGAATTTTTTTTAAAACACTCGAATTAAAGCGAACTAAAGCAAACTAAAACGAACTAAAGCGAACTAAGAACGATAAACTAAGGGTGCCCTAATGGATTACTCTTAATTTTTCCTAGGATGATCTTTGTGATAAAGGAGGTCAAACGAAGACCTATTTGTTTTCATTTTTTCCCTCCTATCCCGCAGGGTTCCATAGCTGTGTTGTTTTATTTTTAATGATCACGTACACTTCTTAGGAATGATCACGCCATCCGCCGCAGTTATTGTTTCTTTTTTCCCCCTGTTATGCAGGGATAGATAGCCGCGGTATTTTTTTATTCTTGTTTTACTCACGTACTCTCTCCATAATGTAAATAGAAGTACTCTCTCCATAATGTAAATAGAAGTCGTTTAAGACAACGACACGATCTTTCAAGCATGACTTTAACTTTTTTCTATAAAAATACTTATTAAAAAGATATATATATATATATATATATATATGTATATATACTTTTTATAAAAGTATATTTGAAGATAAATATATTTATATAGTTTTCATATTTCAAAACTCAATAATTTAAAAGTTATTCATGATTTATATTCTCAATGTCTCACCAAAACCTTTTTTAAAATAACTTCTATTTACAACATGGAGAGAGAGAGTATACTTTCCAGTAATGCTCACGTAGATGGTACAAATCGATCGCTGGTGGCTTCATCGCCGGTGTAGCGGGCGCGTCGCGTGCCTTGAAGCCTGGTTTCACCTGGTTTCACCACATAAATCAATCTCGTCCGGAACATGGTCAAGCCGGCCACGCAAGGGCATGGGTCGTTTATTTTGATATGGTGGGTTTATCAGGGTGCACATTCTAGTGTGGATGGAGAAAACATCATCTCAGTGGGCGGCAATTCGCTGGGTGGACCAAGCGTAATTTGAGTGTTCCATTGTAGTAGAGATTTACTATTATTACGAGTAACAGACAATAAATTATATGTTCCAGTGCAACACACAGACATGTTTTGCTAGTATACTTAAAAATATATACTGATGCCAACCTTAAACACAACACTGTTGTTTAAAAAAAAAAAAAAAAAAAAAACTTGAACATAAAAATCCATGAATCTTATCGAATGGTGGTGGAAGCAAATCAAACCGGCAACAATCAGCAGGAGTGTTAATCAAAGGCAAAATGTACATTAATCTACAAAACTTCTGCTCTAAGAGAAAGTCCTTCTGGATTGTGTGCCTCGATGTCAACATGTTTAATCCCAGGCACAAGCTTTTGGATCTCAGATTCCAGCCGATCCACTTCATATCCCAGAGCTTCAACTACATCCTCACCTATCGAAGGAATGTAGCTTTAGACCAAGGTAGCAAAGCTTAATCCATCTATAGAGCAACACGTATTTCACATACCGTAGTTAGCCATGACCCTTAGTAATTCCGTATCATCCTTTGACATTGCAGCTTCCCGGAACTGTGGAATGAAAATGATAAGGAGAGTAAAATGTGTTACCATTTGCCACAGTTGTGAGTATTGGCAATCTTTTCTTGAGAAGTTTCCTGATGTGTTGGAACTAGTGGCGGAACCAGCAACTTTGATTAAGGAGGGTCATACAAATATAACAAAACCCCTAATTGAGATAAATATATATAAACGTATATTTCAACAACTTTTCTAATGCTTTTTAATATGTAATTAGTATTTATAACGAAAAATCATAATACTATGCTATAAAATAGGTGATTCGATGTCCAAATATGCTACAAATTGCAATATTTATGGGGATACTGCATTAGGTAGGGGGGGGGGGGGGGGGGGGGTGCGGGGAGTGCAGGGCCCCTGGGCTCGCCCCCTAGGTTCTGGCACTGGTTGGAACAGCTCTCTTAATGTTCGTTGTGAAAGGTATAGCGGAAAAAGGGTACAAGATCACAAGCTCAAACTGGTAGACGCTGTAACAAGATGAACCTAGGACATAATCTGCTTCCTTGACATCATTCCTTTCCAGATTAAACTAGCCAAACATCAATAAATGGCAGCTAGAATTTTAGCAACACAATTTGAATAGATTAATAATATGGCAATAAATCACCTAGTATAAAGGCTGAAAATTTTGCAATTATTTCACTACATTACTGACAGAAGAAAACTGAATACCAAAATGCACATTAATCAATGGCTGCAGATAAAGTATTTTCAAGGTAAGGCACCTGTTTTGCCCAACTCCCACGTCCAGTCCTTTCCAAATAATTTTGTACCAGAACAACTCCATTGAAATCTATTAGACAATTCAGATGACAATAAATATCAGAATTTTTTGAGTTAAAAAAACGTCTGTTGCACTGGTAAATAAATTGTAACAAGGATATAAGACCATGCAAGAGAAGACAACAATTGGCAATAAGTAACCTAGGTAGGGATGCCAATGAGAATGACGCAATATCACCTAGTTCCTACCGCCATAAACTATGCTACTGCCTGCCGCCAACAAACATGCAAAAAAGCTGATCCTCAGAGAAAAACCATGATATGTTGTTGTGAGATAAAATGTAGATAATCCCCTAGTGCCTGTCCCCATGCTAAATGTAGATAATTTCCAACCTCAAGTGAAACTATACAAGTTCAACAACTGGATAAAATGTAGATAATCCCTAGTGCCTGCTCCCATGCTAAATGTGGATAATCTCCAACCTCAAGTGAAAGTGTACAAGTTCATCAACTGTATCAGAGCAAAAAAGAAAGATGTCTGCAGCATGTCTTCAAACTGAGCACCTTCTATATTTAAACCATTAATGCAAGGTGTGACAACTCTATACATATAGACCAAATTTCAGCAGTCTATATGACTGCCAATCTGGTTCATCATTGTCACTCAAAGCAGAGATTGAGATCCACTTTGTTTGTGAGAAAGTGGCTTTTGGACAGTTCAGACTCCTCCATGTTCCCTCAGCTCATCAGTTTGCAGACATGATGACTAAGGGACTGCCTATACAGTTGTTCAATGACTTTAGGTCCAGCCTCTGCGTTAAGTTCCCTCCCGCTGTTACTGCAGGCGGGTATTAGAGATATGTATACTCTAACACATATATTACTTGTATTCCAAGCTGCAAGCTGTACTTGACTATGTATATGGAAGTCAACCCCCCCCCCCCCCCCAATTAGGTGTGAGGTGTTTCCCTAATCTTCTGCACAAATTAACTTGATTAAGTCACAAGTCAAAATTCACTTCCCGAGAAAGGGGGGGAGGCAAGATTAACCATCTGAAATGTTCAGTAACGAGGATTGTGTAGAGAGGCAATGCACCGCACACCCATAGAGGGGGGTGGCCATTGATATACATAGTGGCAATAGGCTTGGAGTACAAGTCAAGTACAATACGTACAAGGAAACCTATACAGGTCTATATATATCTCTATTACCCGCCCGCAGTCGTAGCGGGAGAGTCTCGAACGCAAAGACTGGAACGAAACCCAGTGAACAACTGTACAGGCAGGCCTTTAGTCATGATGTCCGCAAACTGGTGTGACGAGGGAACATGGAGCACCCGAACCTGACCCAGAGCAACCTTGTCGCGAACAAAGTGAATGTCAATCTCAATGTGCTTCGTATGGCGATAATGAACTGGATTGCTCGTCATGTATACTGCACTGACATTGTCACAGTAGACAATGGTCACCGAAGTAAGCGGGGTGTGAAGCTCCTGGAGTAACTGACGAAGCCAACAGGTCTCGGCCACTGCATGAGCCACAGCTCGGTACTTGGCTTCGGCGCTAGAACGGGAAATAGTCGTTTGAAGCTTGGAGGACCAAGAGACCAGATTATCACCAAGATAAACACAGTATCCAAAAGTGGAGCGGCGGGAGTCAAGGCAACCCGCCCAATCAGCATCTGAATAGGCAGTGAGAGACCAGCAAATAATGTACCCTTGATGTAGCGAAGGATCCGTTTGAGCAGGGCAAGATGAGGCTCTCGAGGATCGTGCATGAATAAACATACCTGCTAAACTACGTAGGCGATGTCAGGGCGAGTCAGAGTGAGATACTGAAGAGCTCCGAAAGCGTCCTCGACTGGTGAGCCATCTGTAGCAGAAAGCTTGTTGCGAGCATCCACAGGAGTAGCTGTAGAGTGACACTCAATCATGCCAGCACGCTGTAAGAGATCCACTGCATACTATCGCTGGGACACAGTGGAGCGAGTTACAGAAATGCCAAGAAAATGATGAAGAGCCCCAAGGTCTGTGATAGCAAACTCGGAGTGAAGTCGTGCAGTAATCTGCTTAGGAAGAGCCGGCGAGGAAGCTGTAAGGACCATGTCGTCGACATAGAGCAGTACGTAGGCAACGATGGTACCCTCCTTGTAGACAAACAGCGAGGAGTCGGAGACTGAAGTAGCAAAGCCCAGGGTGCGAATGAATGTGGCAAACCGCTGATGCCAGGCGCGAAGGGCTTGCTTAAGCCCATATACAGTGACTTCTGAAGCAGGAAGACAGAGTCAGGGGCAGTAGGATCAACAAAACCAGGTGGCTGCTGACAGTAGACAGTCTCACTCAAATGTCCATGAAGGAAAGCATTCTTGACATCCAGTTGGTGAATCGGCCAGGCACGAGAAGCTGCAATACTGAGAACAACCCGAATGGTGGCAGGTTTGACAACCGGACTGAAAGTCTCATCATAATCAATGCCATACTGCTGAGAGAATCCGCGAACTACCCATCTAGCTTTGTGGCGAGCAAGAGAACCATCAGATCGCATTGGGTGGTCGAGGAATAAGTCGCCAGGTGCCATTGTCAACCAGAGCCTTGTACTCATCCTCCATCGCAACACGCCAATTAGGATCAGCGAGGGCGCTGCGATAATTGGCTGGTAGCGGAGAAGCATGCGTAGCGGAATATGTAAGGCGCGGAACTGGAGGTGGCAGGGCACCAGTCTATTGGTGCGTCATGGGGCGTGAAGGGGCAGCAGCAGGTGACGAAGGTGGTGACGGAGGCACGACCGGAGGCACCGGCACTGGCACGGCTAAGGCAACCGGAGGAGGACGAGGGCGCCGGCTGTACTAGTGTATGATCGGCGGGCGCCCTGGCCGGGGTAGGAGACCGTCCTGTGGAGTCGGTGCATCAGTAGGAGTCGGAACAACCGCTGGAGGAGGCGCCGGAAGTGCTGGACCGTGCCAGATGATGGCCGGGTCCATGTCCAGAGCGTCATCGAGTGGCAGCCTGGCAGCAGTCGGCTGGTGCAGAGGACCAGCCGAGAAGGCGACACCGGTGCTGGTAGACGATCCTGCAGCAAGAAATCAAGTGATTCCGTAGGTGGTTTTGCAACCGCAAACGGAAAGTGAGACTCATCAAAGATAACATGCTGGGAGATGATCACTTTGCGAGTGGAGAGATCGAGACAGCGATAACCCTTTTGTGAGAAGGGATACCCAAGGAACACGCAAGCGGAGGAGCGTGGAGCTAGTTTATGTGGTGTCGCGGCACTGAGATTCGGGTAGCATAGGCAGCCAAATACCCGAAGCGAAGAATAGTCTGGCAGCTTGTGGTAGAGAAGATAGTATGGGATGGCATTATTGATGGAGGAAGAAGGCCGCCGGTTGAGAAGGGCAACAGCAGTGGCCAGGGCTTCGGCCCAATATATGGGTGGCATGGCAGCGTAAATAAGGAGAGTGCGAACGATGTTGTTTAGCGTGCGCAGCATCCGCTCAGCTTTGCCGTTCTGTGCGGAGGTATACGGGCAGGAGGTGCGAAGAAGAATGCCGTGACTACGCAAGAAGGTGGTCGTGGCGTGGTTGATGAACTCGGTACCATTATCTGCCTGAAAGCACTTGACGGGCAAGCTGAATTGGGTGTGAGCATACTGAACAAAATCAACAATGTGCGCATGAACTTCAGATTTGAGGCGAAGGGGAAAAATCCAGCATTAATGACTATAATCATCGACCATCACAAGATAATATTTAAAGCCAGACACGCTAAGGACTGGAGAGGTCCAGACATCACAATGAACAAGTTCAAAGGGTGCTGATGAACAAGACGAAGAACTAGTACAAGGCAGCCTTGTATGTTTGCCAAGTTGACAGGCATGACAAACAGTACGATCTGCATTATTACACGAGATAACAGAAAGCTGGTTAAGGGTAGCTATGGCAGCAGGCGCAGGATGACCAAGACGGGAGTGCCACAATGACAGTGAGACGGTGGCGACATGGCAGGCAGCAGCAGGCGAGCCGGTGTGAGGAAGAGTGTAGAGCTCCCCGCCACTATTGCAGCGTAGAATCACGGCCTTGGTCTGTAAGTCCTTGACAGAAAAGCCAAAAGCATCAAACTCAATGGAACATATATTGTCGCGAGTAAACTGACGAACAGATAGAAGATTGCGGACAAGGTTAGGAGCGACAAGAATGTAATTGAGTTGAAAGTGATGATCTGCTATAGGAACAGTAGAAGTGCCATGACTAAAAACAGGAATAGAAGCCCCATTGCCAACAGTGATGAAAGACGGCGAATGAGGGAGACAGGGAAAGGAGTATACCATCGTTGGAGGACATGTGGGGTGTTGCTCCTGTGTCGAGAACCCAGGGATTCGCACTTGCGCCTCCTTGCAACGCCATCTGATTGAGGGAGGCGATGAGCGCGGCTTGATCCCAGCCGCCGGTGGTCGGATGAGCGAAGGCAGTGTGCGCCTGTGGTAGGAGCGCCAGGGGAGGGCGCCACTGTGGTGGCGGGGGCTGCCACTGAGAAGGGCCGGTCCATGGGTTCATGCAGAACCATGGGCCGGTCGGCTGGACACCGGTGCCGAGACGCCCGCCCGAGAAGCCCTAAGGCGATGGAGACTGCTGCTGGTTACGGCCACCGCCGCCATTGCGAGCTCCCTTGCCCTTGCCCTTGCCCTTGCCTTTACCGCCACTGCCCGGAGCGGCAGGAAGGAGAGGAGCAGCCTGTAGTCGCAATGGGGAGGGTGGAGTCGGCAGCACGCAGCAACGAGGGCGGTGTCGGAGGAGACCTTGGCGTCGTTGGCGAGGCGAATCTCCTTGAGGCGAAGGGTGTTGAGTGCCGAGGTGAACGACGGGAGGACCGCGGAGTTGGAGATGATGTCTGTCGTGTTGGCAAACCGCGGGTTGAGGCCGTGGAAGAGATTGAGGACGAGCTGGGGCTCGGAGACGGCGTGACCAACATCTCGAAGGGCGTCGGCCGTCTGCTTCATCCGCTAGGCGTAGCTGTCGATGGAGATCACCCTGGGTCATGGAGTGGAACTCCTGACCGAGGACGACAGCGCGGGTCTCCTGGTTCGCCTGGAAGAGGTTGGTGACGGTGGTGAAGCGGTCCCGGGCTATTTGGTTCGGCTCCATGGCGAGGTCGAGGATGTTGTCGTCGACGCAGCAGTACATCCAGCTCCGGACGCAGGCATCAGGCTGCGACCAATTGCGATCTGTTGGACAAGGGGGGATGGAGCCGTCGATGTGGCCGAGCAGACCGAACTTGCCGCACATGGCGGTGAACAAGGCGGACCACTTGGTGTAGTTCTGCAGCTTGAGGTCCAGGGTGATCGGGACGTGCAAACGCACGTTGATCGTGGCGTAGGAGAAGACCACGGGGGCGGAGGTCTCTCCCATGGCCGGCAGCGTCGGGGTGCCGGTATAGCCGAAGGTTGCCGAGGAGGTGGAGGGCTTGGTCGACATGCTGATGATGTTGCGGTGGCGCGCAGGGGCAACGTGCAGCCTGCGCGAGCAGAGGGGTGGGGTGGAGGCGGCGTGCGAGGGCAAGCCGCGGAGGGGAGAGAGCAGCGGTGTGCTAGGGCAGGGCTGGCGGCGTGCTAGGGCAAGCCGTCAGGAGGGGAGAGGGGGGCAGCGGGAGAGAGGAGGAAACCCTAATCGAGCCCGGTCTGTGATACCATGTAGAGAGGCAATGCACTGCACACCCATATAGGGGGGGTGGCCATTGATATATATAGTGCCAATAGGCTTGGAGTACAAGTCAAGTACAATACGTACAAGGAAACCTATAGATTGTTCAAAAGTTATTCAAATTGTCTTCTCAGGTAACAGGGCTTTAGATGACAATATCACTGGTCACCAACTGGTACCAACTTCACACCTTCTACCCGCAGAAGATCAATACTGTTAACTGTTAAGGATATTATGTCATAGGTTACTGCATACTGGATAATTTCACCCATAACCATGAAGCGTGACTTTTCCTACTATTCCAATAGTACTACATTCTGATAAGTGGTAAACAAATCTAGCTCAGATTAAGTCAAAAAAAGAGCCATTCCAGCATTAGAAATAATGTTCATAAATTTTCAAAAGCACCTCTGCCCAGGACTGGCCATGCTATCACACAAACGAACTGAAGTGATGAAAATGGTGTAACTGTTTTAGATATATGGTGAATGCCAAATATAAAGACTATACCAATTTCAGCCTTGAATCTAAAAAAACCTGGCCCAATCACCTCACTTTTGCAATCATAAAGAGCATCTACAACCTGCAAGAAGATATCAATTAGCTTCATGAAAAAGCTTCTAAGCAGTTCCAAAATTCTATGCCAAAGCTCACCGGATCAGACTTAAGAAATTCAAGGACTCGCTGCATGTCATGATCATCAATGGCCCGGCCAATTAAAGCATGCCTATTCCTTTGAATGAGAAAAATGGCAACCTACATGGAGAGCAAATCTATTGAACAAGACGTGGACAGAAAATAATCAAAATCATCAGCAAACATGTTGCAGAAAGATAAATTTGTGCAAATCACATTTGCCCGAAGTTGGAAATTCAACCATTTCTAATGTGAATCCACTTACGAGAAGAACAGAATATTTCTTCACAAAAATTGTAATCGCGTTTTGGCAAGATGTTCTTGTTATGCCAGTACTGTCCCGTAGCGTTATGATCCTTAGATCATGTTGGTGTAAATAATGGATTGTAAAGGGACTCATATGTAAAAAGGTAAGAGAAAGAAAGAGTACCTCTGGCCTAGGAAGAGCCAGAAGCTTCCCAAACCGCAATATGGTATACAGAGCTAGGGTTAGGGCTACTCCAGGCGGTGGCGGCGCAGGCGAGCTGCTGTAGACGGCGGTGGTGCGCGAGCTCCGGATTCCAGCGCAGGCTCTCCACGGGCGGACGCGCGGCGGCCGGGCTTGAGGTGTGCGCGGCGGCCGGGCTCGGGTGCGCGGCGGCCGGACTCGAGTGCACGGCGGCCGGGCTCGCGTGCACGGCGGCTGGACTCGGGTGTGCGGCGGCCGGGCTCGGGGGCGCGGCGGCCGGGCTCGGGTGAGCGACGGCTGCATCTCCACGCGCGGGCTCGAGGCGCGCGGTGCCTGGGCTCGAGGTGTGCGTGGCGGCTTGTGGCCAGAGGAAGGTGGAGGAGGCCGGCCAGGCGGCCGCATCTGGCAGTGGTGCTGTTGGAGGTCGCGGTGCTGCTGGTAAGGAGAGGCGCAGGGGGAGCTTTTTGGGTGGTGAAGGTCCAGGGAAGAAAGTGATTTGTTGGTGATTGATTCGAGTTTTTCCTCAGTGGTGCTACTTCCTTGCTGGAATTCCGGCTACTGCCTGAGTGGCTGCTGCCTGAGTGCAGTTCTGTGATTTGGTGTGCTGGGGAGAGACCTGATCCAGGGAAGCAATGGATAAAGATGCAGAGGCAAGGAGGAAAGCAGAAGAGGATGCAAAGAAGAAGGCAGAAGACAGTGGTGGTAACAGTGGAGGGGACCCACTAATCACCAAGAGTGAGTTGAAAAAATGAGTTGAGGACCATGTTCAGGAACTCATGGAGATGAATTTGATTGGCCCTAGGGAGGTGCGTGAGCTCAAATTGGAACTCCTACCGAATGATGTGAAGTTAGAAGGGAGTAAGAATTATCTGAGTTGGTCCAGAAGAGTGCAAGTGATACTAGGAGGAAAGGGGGTAGAGAACTATTTGAGGGAGGATTGTGTGGAGCCGGCTAACAAGCTTAGCCCTGAGTGGAGAGTTTGGCACACAACGAACTCTACCATAGTGGCATGGCTATTGGCATCCATGTCACCATCGGTGAGTAAAGTGGTGGAAGCTATGCACACCGCAACGCAAATATGGAAAACTCTGAGTAACAAGTATTCCAAGCAAGGGAATGTGATGGTGATGATGGAAATCCAAAACAAGGCCGATGCTGTGAAACAAGCAGGACGACCAATGGAACAATATGCTAGTGAGTTGCAGTACCTGTGGGGAGAGCTGGATCACTATGCTCCACTCCATATGAGAGATCCACAAGATGCCCATGATGTTCAAAAGTGGGTTGAGGACAGGAGGGTGACTCATTTTCTGAAGAATTTAGATCCTGAGTTTGAGAGTAGGAGGGCTTTTTATCACCAGGATAGCTTACCTACCATGGAGGAAGCTGTGTTAGCCATGGTCATTGAGGAGAGCAGGCTTCGTATGATGAGTGGTGACAATCCTGTGAAGTCAGCCTATACCACTGTGGCAGAAAGGTTGTGTTACAACTGTGGAGAGAAGGGGCACATGAGCTATAATTGCCCCCTTCCAAAAAACTATGGTGGTAGAAGTGGAACTCGGGGAGGTCGTGGTGGTGGTCGTGGTGATCAAGGAGGCCGTGGTAGTCGTGGTGGTGGACGTGCAGGCGGACGTGGCAGAGGCCGTGGTGCTCCTCAAGCCAATGCAGTCATGGAGAGTCCTACCACAGAGAGTGGTCCTCAGGTTAATGTTGAGAGTCAGTCCTTCACCTTAACTAGAGAACAGGTTAAGCAGTGGGAACAATGGTAGATGTTTAAAGCATCTGAAGCCTCCAGTACTGCTTCTGTTTGTTCTGGAGTTGCCACCACCAGTCACTTTGGTAACTTTGCCAACTATGCCTACTTGGGCAAAGGTACTCAGGCACAGGCACTTGCATCTACATGTAGGCATAACATAGAATGGGTCATTGATTCAGGAGCTTCCAAGCATGTCACAGGCATATCTAGTTCTTTTAAAACATATACTCCACATTCCTATTCTGAGACTATTCAAATTGCTGATGGTACCTCCCAACCCATCCATGGTGTAGGATCTATAGAGTGCACTCCATCCCTTCACATATCTTCTGTTTTGCATGTTCCTTCCTTCCCAGTCAATCTTCTCTCTGATAGTTCACTTGTTGATCAGTACAAATGTATTGTTACATTTGATGAAAATTTTTGTATCTTACAGGAGAAGAGAACGGGGAGAGTGATTGGGACGGGAGTCAGGCGTAATGGGTTGTGGTTCATCAACCAGGAGCAGTCAGCATTGGTAGCAGCTACTGAAATACAAGAGAGGGGGATCTACTTGCTTCATTATCGGTTAGGACATGTACCTTTTGAAAGTTTGAATAAATTGTACCCTGATGACTTTAAGGATGTGGACAAAAACAAACTTGTGTGTGATGCCTGTGAACTTGGGAAGCATACCAGATCAACTTATCCTAGTATTGGTCTCCGGAGTTGTGAACCTTTTATGTTAATACACTCTGATGTTTGGGGTCCCTGCTCAGTTACATCTGTGAGTGGTTTTAAGTGGTCTGTCACCTTTATTGATTGCTATACTCGTATGACGTGGATCTACATGCTTAGAGGTAAGCATGAGGTCCTTAGGTGTTTCCAGGAGTTTCATAAGTTGGTTGCAAACCAATTCAATACTAGAATTCGGATCATTCGAACTGATAATGGAAAGGAGTACGTGAACAATGATTTTGGGGCGTATCTTTCAGAACATGGGATTATACATCAAACAACTTGTCCTGGTACCCCACCACAGAATGGTGTAGCTGAAAGGAAGAATCAACACTTGTTAGAGATAGCAAGGTCAATCATGTTCCAGATGAATGTGCCCAAATATCTCTGGAGTGAAGCGGTGCTAACAGCAGCATATTTGATCAATCGTATGCCATCTAGGATCCTTGGTATGAAGTCACCTGTAGAGTTGTTGCTGGGACAACAAGAGTTTAAAGTTCCCCCAAAGGTGTTTGGTTGTGTGTGCTTTGTTAAGGATTATAGACCTTCAGTTGGTAAGTTGGATCCTCAGGCAGTGAAGTGTATTTTTGTTGGATATTCTTCTACACAAAAGGGTTACAAGTGTTGGGACCCTGTTGGAAAAAAAAAATTATTTGTGAGTATGGATGTGACGTTCAGGAAGTCTGAACTATACTACACAAAGCCATGGGATCTTGATCCGTTCTTGGAGGAATTCTCTTCAGTCACTGAGGGTGACAGTCAAGAGGGGGAGAATGAAGGAGCTAATGCCCAAAAGGAGGTGATTGCTGGTACCATCCCATGTCCGATGGAAAGACCTGGAACTCGTGAGGAAGTTTATCAGGATAATGGTGCGGATGTGAGGAACGGTGACTGTGAGAGCGAAGAGATAATTGAAAATGAGTTCAGCAGTCAGGGGGAGCAAACAGTTGCAAAGGAGCCAATAGTGTACCAGAGGAGGAGGTTCAGGAGTCGGGTGGAGCAAGTCAGTGGACCACAGTCACAACAGCCTGCTTCTTCAGTCCCAAATCTCTCCTCGGATCTCTCTCCGGTGAGCCCTCAGACTCATTTAAAGTCAAGTGGTAATGTCCCTCCTAACCCTGAACATGTAGAGTTACCTCTTGCACAACGTAGGGATACTAGATCCAACTTTGGTAAACCTCCTGTTCGCTATGGTTTTGAGCACCCTAGTACAGATCATGACATTGCCAATTTTCTCTCATACTCTCGCCTTTCACCTGCATATAGAGCATTTGTTGCATCGTTACAAACAGTGCCTATTCCAAGGGACTGGAGGTGTGCAAAACAGGATCCTAACTGGAATGCAGCAATGAGGGAAGAAATGCATGCTCTTCAGAAGAACAAGACATGGGAACTGGTTTCACTTCCAAAAGGAAAAAAGGCCGTGAGCTGTAAGTGGGTCTTCAATGTGAAGCAAAACCCAAAAGGAGAGGTGGACAGATACAAGGCTAGGCTGGTTGCAAAAGGGTATAGTCAAACATATGGCATTGACTATGATGAGACCTTTGCTCCCGTGGCAAAGATGGGTACTGTTAGGACCCTAATCTCTTGTGCAGTTAATTTTGGTTGGCCTCTACATCAGATGGATGTGAAGAGGAGGAAGTCTACATGGAAATCCCACCGGGTTTTGCTAATAGGCAAACTGTTGGCAAGGTGTGCAGACTTAAAAAGTCACTCTATGGGCTAAAGCAATCACCCCGGGCATGGTTTGACAGGTTTAGGAAGGCAGTATGTGGTATGGGCTATACACAATGCAATGGTGATCATACAGTCTTCTATAAGCATAGGGGAACATTTATCACCATTATGGCAGTGTATGTGAATGATATTGTGATTACAGGAGATGATGTGGAGGAAATCAAATGTTTGAAGGAGAATCTGGGAAAGGCCTTTGAGGTAAAGGATCTAGGACCACTTAGGTATTTCCTTGGGATTGAAATTGCCAGATCACCTAAGGGGATAGTTCTCTCTCAAAGGAAATATGTCCTTGATTTGTTAGCTGAAACTGGCATGCTGGGATGCCGGCCTTGTAGTACTCCTATTGATAAAAATCATCAAATTAGTGCTCAGTGTGGAGATTCTGTGAACAAAGAAGCATATCAAAGACTAGTGGGAAGATTGATATATTTATGTCATACAAGGCCTGATATTTCTTATGCAGTGAGTGTGGTGAGCAGGTATATGCATGACCCATGAGCAGGACATATGGAAGTGGTCTACAGGATCTTGAGGTACCTGAAGGGAACTCCTGGGAGAGGGTTATGGTTTAGGAAGAATGGGCACCTGGACTTGGAGGGATACTGTGATGCAGATTGGGCGAGTAGCAAAGATGATAAGAGGTCTACTTCTGGTTATTGTGTGTTTGTGGGAGGAAATCTTGTCTCATGGCGGAGCAAGAAACAAGCAGTTGTGGCACGATCTACAGCAGAAGCCGAGTATAGGGCGATGGCAGTGAGCTTATGTGAGATGTTGTGGTTAAAAGGCTTATTGAAGGAGCTATGACTGCTGAGAAATGAAACCATGATGCTTCACTGTGATAACATTGCTGCAATCAACATTGCAAATAATCCGGTGCAATATGACCATACTAAGCATGTAGAGATTGATAGATTCTTCATCAAGGAGAAGCTAGATAGTGGGGTCCTAAGGTTAAAGTATGTAAAATCGCGTGGTCAACTAGCAGATTGTTTTATGAAGGGTTTAGGACCTAGTGAAATTGAGTTGAGTTGTAGCAAGATGGGCATGTTAGATATCTTTAGCCCATCTTGAGGGGGAGTGTTGGTGTAAATAATAGATTGTAAAGGGACTCATATGTAAAAAGGTAAGAGAAAGAAATAGAGTACCTCTGGCCTAGGAAGAGCCAGAAGCTTCCCAAACCGCAATAGATCATTTGGGGATAACCATTGCCAAGAAGATGGTCAGGCAAAGTCGGCATGGAGGGAGACTAGAGTATTTGGGGAATTGGATTTTGGGGAGTGATGTTTTGCCCCTCAGCACCCGTTAGGGTTTTAGAAGGAGAAATTGGAATAATTCTTGCTTGTCCTATAACGAGCGTTTACAAAGACTTATATAGGCCGATCAGCCCTTATCCTAATAGGACTCTATCATACCTTAACCTAATAGGACTCTATCTATTAGCCCTTAACCTAACAGGACTATTTATTTCCATCTAATCTATTCCCCTCTAATAGATCTAATCTAATATCTTTCCTAATCATTATTCCTTAGCAAAGGCGCTACAGTACCTATGGTACTGTTCACGCCAGCCAAGGCTAGGCCATCTTGGGCCCAATACCCATGACACATGGACTCATACTGACTAATTAGGGCTTTACATGGTTGGACTCTGAATAAAGTTTAACCAATTTTGTTCCTCAGAACTCAAGATCCAAACATTTGTTTCGTTATGCTCTAAATAGTCTGTTATGGTAGGCGTCCAGTATCAGAGGAGGCCGCGCAGCGGCAGCTAGAGGGCGGCAGCCGCGGTGCCCTTCTAGGCGCACACAGGAGGCAGCCTGGACTCTTCTCAGAGTCCTAGTGGGTTAGAATTGGTTAGAGTTGGATTAGGCTTGCTTTGTTAGAATATTTGGAAGAGTTTGTTAAGATTAGTAGATTTGTAATTGCCTATAAAGGCCTAAACATTGTCATGAATAAAGTAAGACTGGGTTTGAGATCTAATCTCCCTTGGGCTCCCGGCATATCTCCCGCTTCCTCTCTGTTCGCGCTCGCGCACGTGCCTGCGGCGACGATCACGGCGCCACCTTCCCGTCGCCGTGCCACGCGAGCGCGAGCCTGCGCCTCTCCGCCCTACTTCCTCCGCAGCAAGGCCAAGAACCATACCATAGTCACAATTTTATTTCTTTCATAACTCAAGACACAAAGAACCCCTTCGAACATTAAGTATATGGAGGCTAGAAACACATGCAATTCGGCTACCAAAGGGCAGCTTGGCAACAGCCGCTTGGATTGTATTGAATTGCAAAAGTGATGAAGTTGTTACAAAGCAGAACTAAGTCAACTAACCACTTCTTATATACTCCCTCTGTCCCTTTGAAACTGTCTCTAGAAAACCATGTTTCCCTCACAAACACGCTTCCCGGCCGACACTTGAATAGGGACGGAGGGAGTATGCAAGTGGTGTACCTACTCCCCTGGATATTCTCTAGAAGATGCCTAGGCCACTTGGTTTTCAAGACACCATGATCAATTTGGTTGTCAAGGAACACGTACAGTGAATAATAAACTACATTACGGTGAATAGTAAAGGTAAGATAATATAGCACTAGGCTAATGCCATCATATACCACCTAACAACTGCCACATGCACAGCCCACAGCACAACACCATGGCAAATCCTTGGTGTGCAAACACAGAGCAGGGAAGTCATGACCCACCTTCTATCATATGCCATGTAACAAGGTTCAATGTGGCAATTAGAGATGTCCAAATTGTGAAAGACGTGGCTTTCTGCTTCACTGCTAAAGCATAAAAAATATTCACTAAATTTGTTTAACACTCAGGGCTATATGGTTGAGACACCAAAGTAACTTACTACACAAGCAAATACAACACAATCAACTTTGAATTTACATCAATTATTCATTTATCAAACAGAACAACGAGCCACGTGTAAGAAGTATGAAGCACAAACATACAATAATTAGCATACCATCCCCAGTAAATTGCCAACAATGATTGAGCCAATTGGATCATACATAGCATTTCCTGTCATTTGAACAGCTACCAAAGATGCTGCAGCAATAGCAAGGCCTGTAACAGCAGCACCATCCTGTACACCAATATCAGATGTGAAAAAATGAGTGAAATCAATACAGAAAAGTACTAGGTGATGAAAGGTAAATGAACAAGAAATCAATTAAGAAAACTATTGAGATAATAATTCCCATTGAGGTCAGCCATTACAAACGGCAGAAATGAAAATGAGTATGATACTGTGATTGAACTACATAAAAAAAACTGTTAGGTAGTCATGTTCTGACTTCAGTCATAACAGCAACGGAAGTTGGATCATGACCACGCCAGATATAGTCCCAGATACTCATTCCCTCTGCTTCTGCACCTTTCCTAACAGCCTTTATAGCAACAAGCAGTGAAGCACCTAACAGACAACAGGATTTCTCAAGTAAATAATAGCTAGAATAGACACACAAAAAAAGAGAGGTGTTGAGGAGGTTAGGAGCAAGTGACCAACACCTTCAATTAGGAAGGACCCACCAATCACTAATGCAGCCCAGTGAATGTTCTCAGGAGGCTATCAAACAGAAATAAACATTATCATACTTGGATGGATGACATTTGATAATAAAATGTGATTTTGTGCATAAAGTTCTCATGACTAAATGACACTTTGGTGACATACTTGAGAATTCCATAAATTTTGAACTCCATGCACAATGGTAGCACCAGACCCCAAGCAAAATATTCCAACTGCAGATATGAGAGACCATACAAATCTTTCCTTCGAATAACCATAGCTGCAAAAAAGAAAGCCAGGATTAACAATTCAAAACATAAGGCATCATTGCAGCTTATGGTGTATCATATTTAATCCCGTCACTGGTTGCACAATGGCTATTATAAAATTGGACTGATAATTAATACAGGCTTTTCCTAATCTTTAATCCATCATATTTTACATCAAAGGAAAAGAGTGATACTCATTCATGAAAAAGAGGGAATGAGTTTACTTAAACAGTTAAACAAATACAGTACAGTAAAGAACTAAGAACACTATATTCCAGAAGAATTGATTATACATACGGGTGTAGAGCATCTGGCGCACGTCTTGAGCTGCTCAAACCATAAGCAAGAAGAGCCTGAAAATTGATGAACAACTAAACCTAAGATTCAACTAGGCCTAAGATGATTTATTCACGATCATAAAACAGAGACATCAACTGCCATAGCAAAAGAAGACTTACTTGGTTAGCAAAGTCTGCAACGGAATGCACTAGCTCAGCTAGCATAACATGACTTGAAGTTGAAATCCACACTCCAAACTTAAGGGAGAAAACGAGGAAGTTACACCATAGTGCCGTGTTAACCGCTCGATGGCTGAGGTCACATTCCATTATCAATTACATTAAACAAAATTTACATCAAAAGATAGCTTCATGAGCAATCCAAACAAGAAGCAATGACACTATTCTGTTGATAGCAGCAATGTTCAAAAAAACGCGATTAATCGTACGCCTAATCGCGATTAGACGCTAAACGTTGGGTCACCGCGTCGTTTAGGGCCTAGGCGCTCAATTACGCGCGGCCAGGAACGCGACGGCGGGCGCCGGGCGGGAAACGCGAGTGCGGGAGCTTCGCAGGCGGGCGGGCGGCTTTCGCACGCGGGCGGGACGAGCGCGCAGAAGGGAAGCGCGCTGGCGGCGGCTTTCCCGCCCGCTGGAGCAGAGCAGAGCAGGACAACACCCGTCGGAGCAAAGCAGAGCCCCAGCCCGTAAGTCCTACTTGTGTAGTTGTGTTATTACTACTGATTTTGCTCTCAGCATCACCAAAATTTTAGAAAAAAACATAAACGTTTAATCACGTTTACTCTTTTTCATGAGGCTAGCGCCCACCTAGCGCCTAGCGCCTAGCGTTTTTTTTTAACCTTGGATAGCAGAACGCTGGAGCAACTAGTATAGGTTATCCTTTCATCCTTTGTAATTGCATTTCTTTAGCACAATGACAAAAATAAAGGGGCAGTGTGCAATGAGTATTTATCGTGCAGCACCATGTTTTAGTCTCCTAGTTCAACCTGAAGCATGTTCAGAGTGGGCCTCATCACCTCGCCCAGGGAAGGGGTAGGCCTCCAAAGCTACATTCTCTCTTGCCTCCCACTCCCAAAATTATCCTCATACTCATTTGGTAAGAGGAATAACATATCCCCTACTGTGTACTGTCACAGCATCAAGGCAAGAGCATTTGTGTTCCATCACAGCACAGAATCCACAGATGCACATATACCAAAACCATATCACTCACAAAGTCGCATTTTACCTGATATATGGGGTATGAGGCACTGTGCTCAGCATCTTTTTTATCGCAATGTTTCATTTTCATATATAAATAGCCTAATTACATCTTGCAAGAAAACAAAGAATATCAATAATCCATGACGAGAACACAGCTTAGGAAATCTGTTTTACTGGATACGCAATGTTCTGACTTCTCAGGGAAATGTTAAGTGTATGAAAGTCCATTGTGAAAATGTGACTTCTGAGGGAGATCAAGGAAGGGAAATTACCTGTGTTCATCATCAAAATGTGCCTTCTTCTTGCCCTTCGCCACACGCAGAGAATAACCTGCATCAGAAAAGCAGCAGCACCCAACATAAGGCAGGAGGTAAACAAATAAAAAAAAAGCAGGCACAATGGGGGAATGAAATAAGGGGCCAGCCCTTCCTTACTGCGGGAGATGATGAGCCGGACGGGAGCCGCATCGGCGGCAGCGCCAGGGGGCCGCGACGCCGCGGGAGGAAGAGCCCGCCTCCACCACCCGCCACGGAGGCTGAAGTGGCCCGCGGCAGTTGACGCGGAGACGAGGGGCGGGCGGGGCGAGAAAGTCGAGCCAGAAGGCGGGAGCGGGGGCAGCGGCGACGAAGGGCCCTCGCGGCCGTCGTCGTCGTCACGACGGGATAGGAGGAATGGGCAGGGCGAGAGGAGGCGGGTAGGGGAGGTGGAGGAGAAGCAGTGGAGGCGGAGGCGGAGGCGGAGGCGGAGGGCCGCGGAGGCGAGGGGGCGACGCATTTAGGCGTGCCGGCGTCGCCGGTGCTGCTGCCGCGGGTGGGGCGCAGCTCGCATTGGTAGGAGAGGGCCTTCTTCAGGGCCATGTTAGGTTAGAAAAAGTTTACTTTTCCTCCGTACTTCTAGGAAAGTCTATTTTTTCTTCATGAATTATAAAACTAGATAAACCACCTCTCTTAAATTTTGAAACAATACGATTTATCACCCTGCCCCAGTTCTAAATGGTTTTAGAGGTGGTTTTGTCTTTGTCCTTTTTACTCATTTTGGCTAAATCTTTAAAAATTATAGTAAATCACAAACAAATCATAAATAAAAATTGAAAAATCAAAGTTTCTTTGACTCCACATGAGTAGATCTACACAATTAACATATAATATGGTATATAATATATTATAGTTAACATATAATATGGTATATAATATGTTACAGTTAACAAAAACTTTGTACTAAAATCTCTATAACTAATAAGACTAAAGAGGAGGCAGTTTTTTGGTGCGATATTATTTGGGGTCGTCCGTCTACCAGGAACGTGCGATTCCTCGCGCGCCGACACATGGGCCCTCGATTCATCCCTGGCGCTCCTCTTTTCTGCCCGCACGAGGCCTGAGAGCTGCGACAGGAGGCCGTCATCCCAACGCCGCACCTCCCCCGCGCTGCCGTCACCCCTCCCCCGCGCCGCCATCAAACCTGCACTCCTTCCTCGCGCCTCCGTCGCCCCTCCACCACGCCGCCATCGACGAATCCCCGAGCCGCCGTCGCCCCTCCCCCACGCCGTTGTCGACGAACCCCCCGCGCCGCCGTCGACGCACGCCCGCTCCTCCCCCACGCCGCCGTCGACGAACGCCCGAGCTGCCGTCGCCCCTCCCCCGTGCCTCCATTGACGCACGCCCGCACCGCCAGGAGGACGTCATCCCTCCCCTGCGCCGCCGTCGACGCCCGCCCGCGACGCCGTCGATTCAATCCTAATCGCGTAGAGGTAACCTGTTTAAGCTCATTCTTAAGTTCATCTCGTACACGCTCTGTCCGTATTAGGGAGCCAAATCCCATACCATTTGACCCATCATCTTTGCTATCCACCTGGTTATCTTCATCATCAGACATGATGCAAATGATGAAACGATTGGGGCCAATATCAACCTGATGATGCATCACCGTCACTGGGAAATGATCTGGTGCATAGCAGGCACTCCTGCATGATGTGATGATCTTTGGCGTTACTGCACAAATGATCTGTGCCTGTTCATGCTGATATGACAACTCCATTTTGTGTATTGTTGTGAATTTGTGATTAATGGTTTCATGATTTTAGACTTTGGGATGATATCTCAACAGGTCGGCAGCCTTGAGGAGGCAGCTAATGCTAAAGAAGCCGGTGTAGATGGAATCATTGTTCAGGGACGTGAAGCAGGGGGTCATGTAATTGGTCAGGTAATTCCCAGATTGTTTCTGGTTTCTGCTTTGTTTCGACACTGTTGGGCAATCTTCACCATCCTGTGGAATGCACAGAGCAGCATTTTGTTGCCACTATGCAGATTTCAGTAAAAATGATATATGCACGGATTGATTCAACTTCCTAAAAGCATAGCATGCATTTATTGCTTGTGTCCTTTTAATTGTTCTCTCACAAATTCAGTTCAGGTGTACATGGCCCAAGAATAGAAAGGAAACATGTTAGTTGACATTGCATAAAACGCTTCTGTCAGGTGCACATCTAAATCCAACCAAACACCAAATCAAGTTGTCTAAATCTCAGTGTAAAACTTGAAGTAGGAATGTAGGTTAGGAAATTAGATTTATCATGCAACCACCTTACCCTGTTCATATTATGTGATCAATGCTCAGGGTATATGTTTCTGGATGGTGGTTATAGGGTCATGTTTAATCAGGGCTGCAAAGGACTTGTATGTGGCTAAAATTTGCGTCAAAAAAAATGAATGCATGCTGATCATGATGAAAAGTTGCTACTACATTGGTGCAAATCTAATTTTATACAGACCAAATATTAGAACCTCACACATCAGCTGACACATGACACATGACACCAAGAGCAAACCCCAGCCAGTGGGCAGGAAAGCAAGGATGCAAACAAAGATGTCCAGAACTATCATGCCAGGGATTGCTATTAAGATTACCATGATGGCTGTAAAAGTTATAAATATGAGACCCTTGACCAACCGAAGCACTAGCTGGAACTCTGCACTGAACCTTCTCCTGCCCACTGATACGGTCTGCAAAAGAAAATACAACTGAGTGACCCAACTAGAGAGTGCGTGAGACCATTGGTGCCTCTTAATGAAACAAAAAAAGCTTCCTAACCTTCCTAAGATTACAACCCATGAGAAGCAATTAACCTGGAAAGGAGCATTAGATAGAAAGACTGCGTAGGTCTTCACTTGTATTTTTTAAGTAAATCAGTCAAGCTGGTGGTACTGATTGCCATAGAAGATGATTTTGCATAGGTCAGATAGGTCTTCACTTGTATTTTTTAAGTAAACCAGTCAAGCTGGTGGTACTGATTGCCATAGAAGATGATTTTGCATAGGTCAGATTTAAAAATTGAAGCAACTGCTGCTGCCATAGGTCATGTTTATTCACTTTACTTGATGGTGGTTCTAAGGTCATGTTTATTCACTCCGAGTGCTTCTGTACCTGCCCCATCACTACTTTGCTATGTCGAAAAATCCAAACCCTGCAGACACAAACTTATTTGCTTTCATATTAGATAAATATCATTTTCCCCCCAATCCTAATACTGAGAGAATAGCTCACAGGAATATTCTGTTGCATTATCTGTCCATAGGGAAACTATTATTTCACATTTGAAGCTTCTGTTTCAAGAATTTTGTTGGTTACAATAGCTAACCTGAATGATGGAAAACAAGCATTTTTTTCGCACATGAATCATGAATATTTCATAATAATTTTGTGGCCATCTTGATCTTCAGTACGTGTGAAATGCGTGCTCAATTCTGATGACTCATTTGATATATAACATGCACGTGTTTATTCTGTGCTTCCACAGTACATATAGTGAGGGTGTTTGATGTATTTGATTGGGTTACCATATGATCCATGCCTATCACGCTCTGTTATTTTCCTTTGCACACTTGAGCTTGGTGACTATCTCGGTGAGTTCATTACCTAAAGTATAAGTGTTGACAATTCATAACGTAATCACTAAGGCTAAAGATATCCCCGGCAACGGCGCCAGAAAACTTGTTGACAATTCCTAACGCAATCATCAAGGCTAAAGATATCCCTGGCAAAGGCGTCAGAAAACTTGTTGACACTGGATATAGCACCTAGGGAAATCCGCAAGCGTACGGATGTCAAGGTAGTTTTCACCAAGAAGTATTTCTAGGTATCGAATTTCCACAAGGAACGTGAAGTAGACTAGTCAAGAACTAAGTGTATCCAAAGATACATGATAAACAGGGTAGAGAGGATCAGTGTGGTTTCTTTATCTAAGGCAAAATTAAGGAAGACTTTAATTGCCACTACGGGGCGAATGTGCGGTCCTAAGAGATTGGGATTACTCGCAAACAGAAAAGCCCTACGTCAACTACTAGACCGAACGTGGTGGAATCCAGAGGATCTTAGGGCTGTCACCACCTAAGACCTACCACTACTATCTGTAGGCCTAGCCGTATTCACAGGTAAGATATAGCTTAAGCACCTCGCTTAATCTATAATCTTATTACTCTAATCGAACGTTACTAACTAGAGCACCTTAACCAGACGGTGAACAATAGTAAAGCAATAAAGTAATACTTAAGTAATGCGAAAGAATAAAGTTACCGCACTGAAGAAGACTTTACTCCAAGAAGAGCTTCATCCTCCGAGCTACAAGTGGAGAGGTCGCTGACAGGCCCAGCTCCTTCTCTAGCTTCTCCTCACTATCTGCCTCTCTTCTACTCCTCACTAGGAGAGCTCTAAGGCTATGACTCTCATGTGGAGAGTGTGTATCTAGTGGTTGTTCTTACAAGTGAGGTAGAGGGTCCTATTTATAATGAGAGGTGGAGTAGGGGCTACTCCAGGGGTACTTGTAGGCGCTCCGGAGGTCGGTGGCCCGAAATGGTAGGGCGGGCGCCCGGTCGATTTCACCGACTTGCGATCCAACGGCCGTGGTTCCTCCCCAAAGGCGGTTGTAAGGTCAGTTGATGCCTGTTTTGCGGTTGTAGAGTCGGTTTGTGACTCTTAGAGGATGACATGTGGGTCCATTGATCCTTGACACCTCAATCTTGCACCATTGGTTGAAAACCGACTTTGATTGATGGATAGGATGGCTTCTAGGGACCTTCACATGGATTGTGGACGTGGCAGGCGACAGAGGCAGGGCGGGCGCCCTATTTACAGGGCCACCGGACCATAGATCTTGCATCGACCTTGGATTGATGGAGGACAAACTTGATTCGGCATCTCCCACGGATTGCTGACCTGGAATGTGGCAGAGACAGGGCGGGCGCCCTACAACTTAGGCCAAATTGGCTCATCTTTGATGAGCATGTAGGCCTCTCAGTTAGCTTTTCAACGCCTGGTCATTTGCCTGATTCCGAGTCCGGATGCATCCTGGGTGCTCATTTTACCCGTGACTGCTCCTGCTGCCCGTTCTCCAATCTCCGGAGAGCGTAACCTTATCGTCCGACCATTGATTTGGGTGAACCAAAACTCCATTTCAAACTCCTTGACTTGGTTTCGTCACAAGAAGCATGGATGAAGCCTTTTCTCCTTATATATCACCGTTTTGTACTTACTTTGCACCTACACTCACATAACCATCACAACTTGTGGAAATGATTAGAAATAAAAACTTATGACTATGGTTTGTATCATTTTTATGACCAAATTAGACACTATTGACGGTATAAAATAGGGTGTTAAATACCATCAACAAGCTCCCCCACTCTAAACCTTTGCTCGTCTCGAGCAACGCAGAAAGGTTCAAATGGAACTTTGATGTTAAGCAAGACTTATGAAGATAGGTTGCAAGCATAAAAGATATTCCAAGTCATACTCATACTTGTGAATTTTGAAGTGGTTACCATGTCGCCTTGAGTGGTTGAAAAGTGGAACAGCATGACACCAAGACATCACTATCCCCATGAAGCACACTTGGAGATTTTTTTAATATGATTTTTTTTAAATTAAAAGCATAGCCCATACTTCTCCTCAAATGGGACTCTCAAATCACTTATTGGTATATATATATCCTCACCAAGGCATTTTTTCTTTGTTGCCCTTCTTCCTACTCCTAATAGGCCTATGTGGAGTTTTAGGTATGATAAAAAGTAAAGCACACTTGAAATGCATATATTGCTAAGTTAAATAATGGATCTATGGAGAAAAATGCCATACACTCAGATCATGGTGTGCATGTGTGTGAATGTGGAATGATGTCATTATAATGATTTCTTCTCCATCCTTTATTTGAGAGCATGGCTAGGGTTTTTTTTTTGCTAAGGACCAAAATTGTGTCCTCACAATTTTTTTTTCATGGGATATTTTGTCCTCACTTTTTCTCAATACTTTTTCTCTTTCCTTTTTTTTCAATACTAGACAATGCCTCTCTTAAAGGATGATGGAGAAAGATCATGCTAACAAATGTGGAGTATTTATTTGGTGGACATGGAAAAGGCATGTTTTTGCTTACTTCTAGTGTAGAAGCATAGCATATATTTGGTGGAGTGTATGTGAACTTGATCTTAAGTGCATGATAAAATTCTCAACACAGGTCAACAAAGTTTAACAAAACTCAATACAAAAACAAGTAGCATAAGTGGAAAGTTTTCATCATGTAGCATGATATTTGGCTTTGGTAGGAATTAACACCATTGAGGAGAAATAAGGCTTAATTGTTTTGATGTTTTATGAAACAAAAACTTCCAAGAGCTTTCATGGTAAGATAGGATTCTTTTAATCTACTATATCTCACTTCACAACAACTTAGTTGACATGTTTTTCCTAATGTAGATATGTCCACAAGTAGCAAGTATATGAACTAGGAATAAAGTTTATGCTAGCCAATCTTTTAAAGTCATGTTCATAAGTTGGCAAGGTTCTATCTCTCTTTTTTTTAAGTTTGATCTTTAACATGTAAAGCTTTCAACACATCAAACATTATAAATATAAAGCAAGAGTGAGTAGAGGGAGTGCAAACCAGCGTGCCATAGTGGCGAAGTCTTGAAAAGTGGCGGAGACAATGATGCAACCTCCCCCACACTAGGACCTTTATGTCGCTTGACATCAAAAGCCTAGTGTGGATGTTAGGACTTCCTTCAGAATGTACTCCGTTGTTGAATGTTGTCTTGCTCAGATTATTGCCACTGTGTTATTTTAATCCTTCATTCTTCTTCTTCTTCTTCTTCTTCTTTTTTCATCCTGCAGGATTAGTGACAAGCATACCCGAAGGATAAGAGTCCACAAGATTCTCTTGTTCCCACATCACAAAATCGTTGTTTATCTACTACCTCTATTTTTACAAGAGCATAGGCTTGTTAAGCAGAGCAATTATTCATCATTTTCAACAAACCTAAAGTACCATCTTAAGGCATGTATATAAGGCAAGATGAACATCACTTCTTTTTGCATGAAAACTTTGTTTACATGTTCTCTCAAAATTATCAAATCTTGTCTATACAGTATAATTTCAATTTAATGCAAAATAGACAGCAATGGATGCATATAATAAAGAGTGATGCGATAATTTCATACCTAAGTGGGGGAGGTATTCCCCCACACTTGCCCTTTCCACGGAGTTTGATGTCTTCTTGTGGATAAGTCTCCTTTGATTCTTTATTTATTTAAGATGCAAGCTTTTTTTTGAAATAAACCTATTCTAAAAGCATAGCACTTTTTATTGAAATGTAAACATGTAACCTATCAACTAAAGATGCAAATTGAAAATGGAAACATGATGATCAAAGTTAAGCAAACTATGATGAACAATAAATAAACGGGTTATCTCCCGGTAGTGTTTTGTTTTAAGTCATAAGCTCGACCCTTGCAGTTGAATTACGAGCCTTAGAGTACTTATGATAGACAAAAGCATCCACAACCATTCTTTTGTAGGTTTCATTAAGAAGGAACACAAGAGGGTTGCAAAGCTCATAAGTGCTAGGAAAGAATGACTCTGAAGATTTCTCAAGCAAGCATGGATCATGTGGCTCTCTTGAAATATATCTTTCATGCTCATCCACCTGATCTTTAGTTGTATCTTTCAATGTTGATCCCTCGAGGACATAATTGTCCATCATCTCTCGGCTAGGACATTCTAAGGTTCGATCTTCATCCTCATCCTCCATCAGAATGGGATTCCCTACCTCTAATGATTTTTGCTTCCCTTCAAGGTCAACCAAAAGGTTTGGATTGCCTCCTTGGTCCAAATTATCAATAAAGAACCAAGGATGGTTATATGGGGGATCAAAATTAGAGGTGGTAGATGATATTGATTTTTGGGATTCTTGTACCACCAAATCTTCAGATGAATAGGAAAGATAACGATTTGGGGTGAAGGATGCTAGAGATCCTTTTTAGATGGGGTGATTGAAGGTGTCTTCATCAAAAGAGAGATCATCCTCAAGATTTAACGGAAACTCCAAAGGATGAATTTCTTCTTCCTTTGGTGTCTCAACGAAAGGTTCAAGACTTTGGGTGATAGCTGAAGGTATGGATGATGGAACTGGTAAGGGTTTAGCTGTCAAAACTTCTTTTTCTACGGGGGTTGGAAGGTCCTTTTCTTTAGGAGAGTCATTGTGCACATTGGTGTTGGGACAGTTTTCTAGGATCCTATCAAGGATAGCTCTCCCCTCACTACCGGAAAGGCGTAAGAAGGCTCCACTAGAAGCAATATCAAGGAATTGTGCAGATTCCTTGCTAAGACCCACATAGAAGTGTTGCAAAAGTACAGGATCGGGTATAGCAAGATCAGGGCCAGATATGGAAAGGTCTATCAAGCGGGCCCATGGAGCTCCTAAAGTTTCTCTTTTCTGTTGACGGAAACTGATCACCTAGACTCGGAGTTTAGTTACTCGGGTGATAGGAAAGAAGGTCAAACAAAACATGGATTGAAGAACTTCCCACTCTCCGTTTACACTATCTACGGTTCGAGTATACCACAGTTTAGCTACTCCCGTCAAAGAGAACGGAAATAGCTTCCACTTAAGGGTTTTCATGTGACATACCAGAAATGTGCAGGCATGAACACAATTGCTCGAACTCCCGAAGATGAGGGGTTTTCATCTTTCTCCCCAGAAAAAGATTGTTCCTGAACTTTAGTTATGAAAGAGAGACTAATTTCATACCCACTAGCAAGGATGGGTTTTGATGATGGAGGCGGCTCCAATCTAATGATCTTTGGAGCAGCGAATCGGGAGATAGATAATTCTTCCATGAAGGACAGATGAGGATAAATGGTATGATAGGTAATGGGTAAAAGATATTTTTTTGAGAACATAGTAAAAGATACTTGGATGACTGGGTTCTAAACTAGAATAGCTACCGTTCCCCGGCAACGGCGCCAGAAAACTTGTTGACAATTCGTAACGCAATCCCAAGGCTAAAGATATCCCCGGCAACGGCGCCAGAAAACTTGTTGACAATTCCTAACGCAATCACCAAGGCTAAAGATATCCCTGGCAAAGGCGCTAGAAAACTTGTTGACACTGGATATAGCACCCAAGGAAATCCGCAAGCGTACGGATGTCAAGGTAGTTTTCACCAAGGAGTATTCCTAGGTATCGAATTTCCACAAGGAACGTGAAGTAGACTAGTCAAGAACTAAGTGTATCCAAAGATACGTGATAAACAGGGTAGAGAGGATCAGTGTGGTTTCTTTATCTAAGGCAAAACTAAGGAAGACTTTAATTGCCACTACGGGGCGAATGCGCGGTCCTAAGAGATTGGGATTACTCACAAACAGAAAAGCCCTACGCCAAGTATTAGACCGAACGTGGTGGAATCCAGAGGATCCTAGGGCTGTCACCACCTAAGACCTACCACTACTATCCGTAGGCCTAGCCGTATTCACACGTAAGATATAGCCTAAGCACCTCGCTTAATCTATAATCTTACTACTCTAATCGAGCGTTACAAACTACAGCACCTTAACCAGACGGTGAACAATAGTAAAGCAATAAAGTAATACTTAAGTAATGCAAAAGAATAAAGTTACCGCACTGAAGAAGACTTTACTCCAAGAAGAGCTTCATCCTCCGAGCTACAAGTGGAGAGGTCGCCGACAGGCCCAGCTCCTCCTCCAGCTTCTCCTCACTATCTCCCTCTCTTCTACTCCTCACTAGGAGGGCTCTAAGGCTATGACTCTCATGTGGAGAGTGTGTATCTAGTGGTTGTTCTTACAAGTGAGGTAGAGAGTCCTATTTATAGTGAGAGGTGGAGTAGGGGCTACTCTAGGGGTACTTGTAGGCGCTCCGGAGGTCGGTGGCCCGAAGTGGTAGGGCGGGCGCCTGGTCGATTTCACCGACTTGCGATCCAACGGCCGTAGTTCCTCCCCAAAGACGGTTGCTAGGTCTGTTGATGCCTGTTTTGCGGTTGTAGAGTCGGTTAGCGACCCTTAAAGGATGACATGTGGGTCCATTGATCCTTGACACCTCCATCTTGCACCATTGGTTGAAAACCGACTTTGATTGATAGATAGGATGGCTTCTAGGGACCTTCACATGGATTGTGGACATGGCAGGTGACAGAGGCAAGGTGGGCGCCCTGTTTACAGGGCCATCGGACCATAGATCTTGCACCGACCTTGGATACGGAGGACAAACTTGATTCGGCATCTCCCACGGATTGCTGACCTGGAACGTGGCAGAGACAGGGCGGGCGCCCTGCAACTGAGGCCAAATTGGCTCATCTTTGGTGAGCATGTAGGCCTCTCAGTTAGCTTTCCAACGCCTGGTCATTTGCCTGATTTCGAGTCCGGATGTATCCTGAGTGCTCATTTTACCCGAGACTGCTCCTGCTGCCCGTTCTCTAATTTCCGGAGAGCGTAACCTTATCGTCCGATCACTGATTTGGGTGAACCAAAACTCTATTTCAATCTCTTTAACTTGGTGTAGTCACAAGAAGCATGGATGAAGCCTTTTCTCCTTATATATCACCGCTTTGTACTTACTTTGCACCTACACTCACATAGCAATCACAACTTGTGGAAATGGTTAGAAATAAAAACCTATGACTCTGGCTTGTATCATTTTTATGATCAAATTAGGCACTATTGACGGTATAAAATAGGGTGTTAAGGACCGTCAACAATAAGCACGTCCATCGCCCATATACAATTCTTTCTTTCTTTCCTGCTCCTGTATATCTTAAATTTCAGCAGTTGGAGATATATTGTCGGCCACAGCCTCGGTTTGCACCTTGCAGATAAGGGCTGCACTCCTGTATATTGATTCCTTCCCCTTGATATAGGACCTTACTGAATTGAGCAATTTGAAAATGCTTATGATAGAGATATACATATACGAGTATTTGTAAGGGCGGGTGTCCTGTCATTTTGCTTAGGAATATTGACCCAACGTTGTCCTAGCATCGGAGTTGTCATCAGCGAGGCGCACCATTTCTCCGGGTCACCTTTTGCTCTTTGTGAAGTTTCGCCAGAGATGAACGTGATGTACTCCTGTACTGAACTACACTAGGGGTATAATGTTTGTTTTTTCGTCTTCTATCCATGAATCGACGTTAATAATAAACTAATATCGAGCTCCATGCGATAGGATCCTTTAGTCTTAAATAATTGTCCTTAGTTCATGGTCCTGCCCCTTCGGCTAGCATGTGTGCACACGTTGTGATGGGTTGAACCATAGTCGAGTCCACTTAAGTAGAAGGGTCGGATGGTGCCCCTAAATTTTTTGCATCGGTCGGTGGATAGTATTGAGCAACCATCCCCATCTTTAATCGTGCCTTTTTTGATCGTTTTTGCGTTCTGGTGCATGAGGAACAATCGTAATGGCCTCTCCATTTTTTGCCTTTTGTTGTGTTTATTATATTTTTTCTCCCATGTGGGGCTGTATATTGTGAGATTCTATGCTGTTTTATATAGCAAAAATTGTTCGTACACTCAGAACTCAAATCACCATGGATATAGAAGGAGAGGATGGAAAGGTCGGTATTATTAGTTCTGAAGATTCTTTGCTCGAAGTTGTGGCACATATTGCGGGAAATTTAAACTATGGAAAAAAATGTCATTGTCTGATTGTTTTTATGTGCTTCTCTGGAAATATCACCGTGGCGTTAGCATGATATTTAATTTTACTATATTGTTATCTTATTGTGCGATCTATGTATATTAAGTACAAAATTTTAACTGTCCCGTAGCAACGTATGGGCACGCTACCTAGTATACTATTATATGTTAACTGTGTAGATCTACTCATGTGGAGTCCAATAAAATTTAATATTCCATTTTTATGATTTGTTTGTGATTTACTATTGTTGACACAAAAAGTGGTTCCTCGCGCTCAACACACCAGTAAAACCGGAAACGATCCTCAAAAGCAATGGAGCTTTCACAGGTCCAGTTAGCTTCAACCCGGTCTGAGAGTGCCGATGACTCCCAAGCGTGGCAGTCAATTTGACCTGCAATTGACAAAGAAAAAGATAGTAATTAGTAACACAAGGCGGAACTTGCTGGTGTGTCCAGACAGCTCCAAATATCCGGCCTTATAGGCCCTGCTTCCAGACTATCGACTAAAGAGTCGATATCCGATATGCATGAATCAATTTTGCCAGAATGAGCATTATAGTGTTAAATAACTGATCCACATGTATCAAGCAGATGTAATGATTCATACGTGACTGATTATGATGAAGGTGATGCACACATGTCAACTTATTCAATCGCAAGATATCTCAGTTCATAGAAGGGGTGAAATTGGCTATTTAGCCGATTCAGTAAATACGAGCAACATACAAGCCTATAAGATAGACAATATTTTAACTCTCAAACCAACATATTTAACTTATTGTTTTACAACAGTGGGGATCGAGCGGATCGAGACAGCCGTGATCTAAACCATGATTTAAATATGTTAGTTATTGAACCTAAACAATGTTTATCTTATTACTTAAGTACAACTCGTACATAATCAAGATCTAGATCTATCAGGTAATACAAACATATTCTATTTATCAATGTATAAACATGTGACAATCGTCTTTCATTGAATAAATAGATTTATTAAATATAAAGCCGACACAAATAGATCCAGATTGGGCAAATTTGGTGACTGCTGTATGGATGAAATAGATAAACTCCAAAACATCACCGATAACTTGATGAATCTAACTAAGATGCCAAATTAGTTAGAGTCGGTAACTAATCCATGTACATTAACCATCTTAATCTAAGCCTCCGTCCACCGGATGACGTTAAACATAGATTAATCAAGCGAATAAATATAAATCGATAACTAATCCTTATTTGATCTAAGTCCACGTCCACCGAATGACGCTTAAACCCATACCAAACAAGAATCGACCTTGATCTACTACGCTCTCATATCCACCGGATGACATTAAAGAGACAAAACTTAGCAAGGCATGACAGTACTTACAAACAAGCTTGCATCCACCAGATGACACTCAGCCCAATCGAAGAACTCGCCAAGATCTACTTTACTCTTACTCTTAAGGGTTTTTGACCGGAGCTAAAAGTTATGTTGTATTGATGTGTACGTACATATTACAATGACCAGGGGTTTATATTTATACCCTGGGCTTGATAAGATAGAGTACTACTCGAATTACAACTCAAGACACGGAAACTAACAAACTTTCCTATTTTAAAGGTAACTTGGAGTCCAATCTTCCCTTTCCTGAACGGACTCCGATCGTTATCGCTTTCCAGCGCTAAAGACCCATGCTGACGTCATGAACCAATCGACTCTATCTTTGACCGCGCCATCTTCCTAACACTCGATCTGGGACCCAATCGGCTGTTCTCCGCTCTTCGTCTAACAGAATCTGCTTCCCGAAAATCGGCTATCCGCTCCCGGCATCGGCTATCTGCTCCCGGTCTAGATTTTGGTGTAAACACATGCTCTCCAATTTTGGGATAAACTGGCTTTGTTCCAAAATTAGCACCGAGCCTCGATCGACTTTCATCCTCAAGCCACAGCCAAAACTGCAGTCTCCCGCTCAGCACACCGGAGTTTCGCACCAAATTGAAACCCTAACCAAAAAGCTTTTGCTGCATCTCTCCCTGGCTTCGATCCGCCGCTTTCAAAACTTCAAGCAATGGCGACTCCCTCTAAGATCCCCGAGGTACGAATTACTAATTTCATCTCCCATTCATGAATCCTTGCCCAATCGATCATTTATCATTCATTACCCCAGGATCTGAAGAACGAAATCTTGATTCTACTGAAGGAAGCTCCAACCGCCTTTTACTTGGGCCCGATGGGCGATTCAAACCCTGTAGAGTTCATCAGCAAATAAACCAACTAAATCCCTGTCAAAGCTTCCGTAGTAGATGCATCTTCATGGTCCAAGAATTCCTTCTAGAACTGACCTAACATGCCCACAGGATGGAGAAATTTGTTTCGCCGGGTTTCAGAGAAAAAGCAAGCAGACTGGGAGCTGCTTAATTAGAGCCAGTGCCTCGATCTCTCACTCTGTCAGATGAAAAAGAATGAACCTCTCCTGATTGCTGCAAGTTATTTTTGGACCAACTCTTTAAATGCCTTTGTTTTTGGGGATGGGCCGATGATCATCACCTTGGGTGACATTCACATGCTCACCGGCCTTCAAATCACTAGGAGCTGCCAGCTTTGGAGCCTCCTCTCCATAGGTGAGAAGCAACTCCCAAAACTTGGAGATTACAAGGGCTGGACTGGATACATCAAAACCCATCACTCGACCACCTCCAGCATCAATGAGAAATAGTACATAGCATTCTTAATCCTGTGGCTGGAAAGATCTGTCTTTTGTGGTGCTTCCCTTGGGCCAGCCCATCCTTTTAGAGCGCTTGCAGAACAACTTACTCGTGGAAACTAAATCCCCCTAGGGAAACTTCTGATGGCGCTGCTTACAGGCTAATGAGCCGAGTTGCCGGCTATCTTCTGAAAGGTGAGGAGGTGCAGTGTATAACAGGCCCTTGGTGGCTGATTCAATTGTGGCTGAACCTTTACCTGCACAAAATGATTAGGCCCAATCTCAACAATGTCGGCTATCCCTCCATCAATTATGCTGAAAATGAGACCATGATCACCAGAGGTTGCCAAAATTTTGGTGAAGCTGCCTCAGCTATAACTGTAAATACTGATCGAGGTCACCTGCTCGAGGCATTATACAGAGGCCTGGGACCAGATATCTTGACTTGGTTCCCCTACACAGATGATAAAGAATTCTCAATGCCCTACAGCTTCAAATTCAGCATAGGGTGCTCTGATGATGGGGCCACTGAGATTTTCAATGTCATAATAAAACCTTGTGTATTGCCAGTCGACTTCAAACACCTTCGTGGTACTAGCAATGATCCCAGTTGGCCTTCTTTTGAATTCTATTATCCAAATGTTGCAGCAAGACAACTAGGTTTTGGCCAATTGCCCCTCAAGCTTCCATTCTTACACCTCCTGAAACCTAGAGATGAAATCACCGAAATGTTAGAAGCTGACAGGGTCTTCAAATTGGGGACAGACCTGCCGCACTATACAGTGGACCAGTGGAGTCAAATCTCAATTGTTCATAATAGTTTTGTCAACTGGTGGCAGTAATGGCATGCTCATCTATTCTGTCAAGCAATTCATGATAAATTCAAAGCCCTGAATAGTAGCTTTTCTTCTGAATTAGCAGTAAATACCACTACCCGATTCCACCTAAATCGGCTATTAGCTGCATCCTAATCTTTATCAATACAGGACCCAGAATTTGACCCACCAGAGCAGATCAAGTATTATCCTCCCTGTCCAATCGCAAGGCTAGGCTCTCAGGCACCAACACTGAAGAAAATGATGAAAGCTCCTGTCGACATAACAACCGCTCCAGCCCCAAAGAGGAAAGCTTCATCTGGTCTTTAGAAGATGACAGTCAAGAAACAAAGATTTAAAAGGAAACCTGCCCTAGGTACCTAGATATCCTGAAACATTCCCTGCATTATCCATTAATTGTTCGGCTGAATCGGCTAATTACCAGGGGAGCACCTAGCCGATTCAAGCATTGCTCGAGTGAACTCAAGCTGAAGACCAATCAGGATCTACTGGCCATCCAGACGCCACCATAGATCCCTCAGGTATGGCAGAAACTCAACAGAAAGCCTTGGAAACACCCTATACTCATATATCCACTGCGACCAAGCTCAAGTATATGATCATCGACTCCTGGTCATCCTTTTTTAATTAACTATAAAAAACACATCTGAATAGTCCCTCCCCAGACTCTGAAAACACCTAGGCTAGGCTCAAAAAAGAGAAAACTCCATCCACTGAACCACCAGGTAAGACAATCCGGCTGTTAACACCATTGTGCTTTCACTATGTTATTGACTGTCGCTCTTGTAGAAATCCAATTGGCCGCCCCTAATCCGGCCATGGAAATACCAGCCGACACTGCATTGGACACCGAGAAAGGAGTAGCCACAGAAGCACAAAGATAGCCAGGGACTTCATCAGCTCCACCTGTATCAGATGCTAGCAAGGTGAAGTTTCTTACCAAAACAACTGATTGCTCCCAACTTACACTCCTGACAGAATCATATGCCAAATGCAGGTGCTGCAGATTTCATCTCTCAGGTACTCCTATGATCTAGAGGAATTCTGTGATGAAGAAGAGCTTAGTTCTAAATCCCCGATATTACTAAAGCCATATTTTAGAAATCGGCTAAGTGAGCTCCACCCTCAACTGGAGAAGGACTTGATTGAATTAACTCTGCAAACTGAGCCGATTGACCAAGCTATCCAGCTCATTCAGCAACACACAGGCCCAGAGGCCCTTCTTTCTCTGAAGCACCTAACTAGGCTCATGAATGCAGTTTCAAGGATCACATCTACACACGCAAACCTGACAGAGCTCGAACAGCTGAAGAATAACAAACTGACCAACAAGCAAGAGGCCACTGGACTAGCCAACCAAGTCAAGTCATTGAAAATTTCGATCAACATAGCCGAATCAGAACTAGAAACACTGAAAACCAGGTGTGATCAACTGATGAAAGAGCTTGAGGAGGTCAATCTGGCCATCACTCAACGTGAAATCACTGTATCAACCAGCACTGTCGACATCACTCAGAAGAAAAAACAAGTTAGTGCTATGGTTGCTGATGGCAGAGTGATTCACCAGCGCCTAGCCCTTCTCAAGACAATGGCTGATGAAGACCAAGCATCAATACAAGCCGGCCAGGCTCCTCATGCTGAAATCATTTCTTCTATCCGGCCATTGTTAGCCTTGTAATGAATCGAATAATCTTGTAATGAACATTTGCTCTGTATATGACAATGCCAAACAGCCTCATTCAGACGTGGATCGGCTATTCCCATTTGTCTTCTTTCAGATCGGCTAAATAGCCAGATCCTCTTACCACTGACTCCTCAAATCGATCTGATAGCCGATCCTCGGGCTGCCTGTTGGAATAACCGATCAGAACGGTTGGCGGCGAAATCAGTCGATCGAGACGCTTCGCTCTCCACGCGCCGTAATAGTCCCGGATTCAAGAAACGTGACTTAACTCCAGCATAAAATCCATCGCGCCGTCTTGCCTTTCGAGGGAACCGCCCTAACGCTTCCGTCTCATAAATAAATACAGGGCCTAAGCGAGCAACCGCACACTCCATCAGTTTTCATTTGCCCAGCCTTCTTTCTCGCCTCTTCATCTCAGACCTGACCCAAGCAATCTTCAATCCATCCTAATGGCTGGCCATGGCGATCACGGCAAACGCCCGGCGTCGGACCCCCCTAGAGTGACGAAGTTCACCCGGGGACTCCGCTCCATCAGGGCACGGGCTGGTCTGATAGAGATCTACCTAAGGTAACACCACTGTTCATTTCTTGATGTATCTGAACCCAATCTAATCGCCACTGTTCATGCAGCAATCGGTCAACCGCCGGCATTGGTGGTTCTAGAACTACCGCCGAATCTTCTCAGACTACTTCCGCGGCTGCTGGAGACACCCCTACAATAGGTGAAGCCGCGGGCTCATCTCGCGTCCCGACGCGCTGGGCAACAAATCGGCAGCTGGCCATCTACAGCAGGTAAGCCGATCCACACTCATAGTGTTAGATCCTGGCTTTCAAATCTGACACACCCATTTCTCCGCCATTCTTTCAGCCACAGCGGCCCCTTCATCTGCCTTCGGGTGCGCCGATAGGCGAGGTCTCCCAAGTGCGCCGCACCGCGCCTCAGCCGATCCCTCAACAGGGTCCTAGCTTCCAGTGCCGTCCTCCCGAGAGGGGTCCAGCTCGGGGTCTTCCTCGGGCTGGCCGACTCCTACACCGCCGACGACGGCCGCTGCTTCCACCGCCACATGGTGGAGTACCGTAACCTCTACTCAGAGGCCACGAAGGAGAATGGCCGGCTGCAGGGCATTAACGAAGCCCAAGCAGCCGCGCTTGCTATCGCCGAGACTGAGGTGGTGACCATGCAAGCCCACCTTGCCGAATCGGACGCCGCAGTGGCAGGTAGACTTCTTGAACTGATTCTGCAATCAACCGATGGAGATCTTGATGTTGGTCCTTTCACAGCCCTGACCACGCAACTGCAAGAACTGTGCGTCGCCACTGAGGACGCCGCCAACGTCGTCAATGCCCATGGTGAGACGCTGGCGCAGAGGCTTCAGGACATCCACCGCCGGGTCCGCCAGGTGGCCATGACCGGCGTTCATCATGGCGCCACCGGGGCCCTTATAGTTGCACGGCTCCGCTCCGGCATAGCCCTCGAGGCCATCGAGCCGGGGTTCCCGGAGGAGGACATGGCACACACGCCGAAGGTGTCATCATCGTCACTGACGCCGAGCCACCAATAATCAAAATTAGAATGTATTAGGGATTCATGTAAATATCACCGGTAATCAGCAATCAAAAACTTCGCTGTTTCGCCTCTTATTATTATTATTTTCATTTTTTGCTCTAAAGGTGACGCATATTGCATCGGCTGTTACACTCCATCGAGGGTGTTCCATTTTTGCACTAGAGGCGATTCGTCAAAACGAAATCGGCTATTACATAGTTTTATTTTTTGTCCTGAAGGCGATCCTCTTCTCAGAATCGGCTATCAAAGCCAGATCCAAACGAATCGGCTATCAATGCCCGACTGGGATGTTAGGATAATATTTCTTCAGGTACATCCCATTGATCGCCCTAGCAAACCTTCCTCCCTTCCAAATCTTCAAGGATGTAGGCATTGTCGGGCGCACATTCCACAACTCGATACGTGCCTTCCCAATTTGGGGACCATTTGCCGAATCGGCTGTCTTTAGTATCGATAGGTAGGATAACTTTCCATACCAGCTCTGACTCGACAAAACTCTTGCCTCTCACCTTGGTGTTGTAATATTTGGCTGCCCGTATCTTGTTTGCTTCGATACATTCTAAAGCTTTAAGCCGATGACAGTGCAAGTCCTCAAGACTGTCCATCATGATATCTTTATATTCACTGACTATAAGCTTATTCTGTAACGTGACGCGTCGTGTTTCAGATTGAATCTCCCAAGGTAGGACGGCAGCGTGTCCATAGACTAGCTCATACGGTGTGGCCTTAATTGATCCATGCTGAGCCATCCGGTAAGCCCACAGCGCTTCACTCAAAGTCAAAAACCATCTTCTGGAATTCTGCTCAATCTTCTTTTTGATGACCTTGATCAAAATTTGATTTGAAGCTTCAGCCTGACCATTGGCTTGGGCATAATAAGGCGAAGAATTGTAAATTTTTATGCCCATGTCATCAGCGAAGGTCAGAAACTCGTCTGAAGTGAACATTGTCCCCTGATGTGGCAGAACCGTCCTAATCATAGGGCCCACGCGCATCATTATCGTCCCTAAGGACCTCCGGTTACTGTGCATGAGTTCCCCTTGACCTAGGTGGCCGGCCGGGTTTCCTTGAAAACCTTGATTCCCTGAGGATCTCATTCTAAATACTTTGCAAGTATTACAACAGTTTACACAAATAGCTTGAATCAGAGTACAGGGTGCCGAAGTATTACATAACCATAGGTTTACAAAAATAAATTACATTATCCCGAACCAGAGTTTCGTAGTGGCGTGCATCATACAACTAGATATCCTACCCAAAGGTTATATCATATACACATCATCATCCATCCTGATCCACCAACCAGCACGGTTCCAAGTAGAACCATAAGCTCGACCTTCCTACAACAGGGGTTAACAAACCCTGAGTACATGGGATACTCCACAAGACTTAACCGACTAAGAAAAAGGGAATAAGACTCATGAATGTAGGCTGAGGGGAGTCAAGGTAAGGCTTTAGCAAGAGTAAAGGTATTTTGCGGAAAAGCAATACTAATCTTTAATCCTACTTTCAATATTTTAACTCAGTATTATTTTAATCAATAATCATAGATCTCAGTCCTTTCACATGCATCCTTCAATTCCAATTATTTATTCATTCTCAAAAATATCCTAGTTTCAAACCACTTTCCAATTGTAAGTCAAAGGATCGAGTCTCCATACCCGAGGAGCAACGATGATTCAAATCGATTAGTACCTAGCTAGGGATCCCTATCCACACTGCATATGTAGCACCTAAGCTTGCATGTGCCAACCCCGTCTACCATGGTTTTTCCAAAACCTGAACCGGTCCTGCGCCACTTGAGAGCACAGTACTCTTCTCGTCTCTAGGCACGCCTGCCACGAGGGTACACGCTACTCTCGCCATCTCTCCACTCCCAGTTCGTGTTCGTCGGTTCAAGTAGTGGAGCCACCGGAGATAGGGCTTTCTGTAGTATGTGGCTAGTTGCAAAGTCTCAATCACAGCGGGTGTTGACGGTTGTTAAACACTAAATATAACCATCAACTATTGCACAAAAGACCTAAAATAAATTATAAACAATAGTTGTAGGGTTTAAGACTAACGAGTTCCACGAGTTTTGTTTTCTCTCGATGTTTTGCAGGAATATTTAATTTTTCACAAAATAAAAGTATCTCGAAAGGTGAATTAGAGTACACCATCGCGTAGAGCTCGTCGCGCTGATCGAAACGGATATATCACTTTCTATATTTGGACTCTGGATGCAAAAGATATTAATTAGAGAAGAAAATACATTTCATCACGTGGGTCACACGGCACAGTAGAATGTAGGCCAACCAGGCTTCGACAAGTGGCAGCAGGACAGCGGCCGCGACAAACAGACAAATAGCAGGGGACAGCCGCTGACAGCGGGCCCCACGCGCAGCAGCAGCTGCCCCCTTTGAAGGAGCAGGCGCCCCAGCCGACCAATGCCGACGCGACACGTGGCGGCTACAGGGCTGGCGTGCGCGTGCTCGCGCAAGGGCGCGCGGGGGAGCGCGGCTCGGCTTTTTCAGCTGACAGGGACACGTGGCAGCGGTGGCGTGGTCCAGTTGGCCAGCGCGCGGCTGAACCGCCCAAACCGGCCGGTTCAGCTGCCCGGAAGAGTCCAGAACTCCCCAGAAAAGCTGCAGACGCGCGGTTTCTTCGGTTTAGGCTCCGGTTCGGCCACTTAGGGTCTGGTTCTTGCCCGGTTTTCTTCGCAGGTCGGTTGGGGAAGTCCTTGGCGACCAAGTAATGTCATCCACCATCCGTACAAGGTCGGTTTAATCCGATGGTGCACGTAAAATGTGACGCGGATCGATGATGTGGCAATTCTTGCCCCCTACTCCACCTCGGCCTGCATAAGGACGCCCCAGGCCCCCTCCAGAAGGCATTCTACATCCCAGAGCTTTATATTCTCTATATAAATTAGGGCTACTATGGTCCCTCTAGTTGATCTAGTTCTAGTTCATCTACTCCTAGTTTTAGATCTAGTTCTAGTTCTTCTAGTTGTAAAGAGGGAGAGAGAAGAGGAGAGAGCGGAGGTGGAGCCGGGTCTGTCGGATCTTCCTCAACATTGTACTTTTGCAGTATCTGGTTTGTCTTTCAGCAATCTCCAGGTTCTTCAATTTATAATTTCTGAGTTCTTTATTTACTTTCAGTATTTGCTTTTAACTTATTTATTAGTTTCCCGCTTGCATCAAGTGCTCTAGTCTTTGCAACGCTAGAGTAGTAATTAATAGATTAGACGTGGTGTTTAGTCTTGCGATTACCTGGAATTACACCTAGCCCTACGTATAGTTGTGGTAGCCCCAGGTGGTGACAGCCCTGACGGCCGACGTATTCCACCACGTTCGGGTTAGAGTTTGTAGGACCGTAGTCGGAACTTCCTAGTCCCCTTCTCATCTCAGTCTGAGGCTAGTATTTTGATGTCCCAAAATAAGTACACTTATAGTATCCTTGATTCTTAGATCATCTAGAGAACTTAGGAAATCTTTCTCTCTCTCCTCACAAAAACTTATATATTTATCCTTGGGCGATCTTGGGACCTAATTAGTACACTTCGCGTTCCCCGTGGAAATCGATACCCTGGAATACTCTTGGGTGAAAACTATAGTAGTATCCGTGCGCTTGTGGATTAATCTGTTTGCGTTAGGAAACGTCAACAAGCTTTCTGGCGCCATTGCCGGGGAACGGTAGCTATGCTAGTTAAAAACCAAGTTCGTCCTTTTCATTTTTTACCACCATTTTTATCTTACCACATGGATTCAACTCCTATATATAAATTTTCTGCTCCAAAGGGTGAGTTGTTGGAGCCTCCACCATCATCACATCCTATACTCAGAGATGGCTATGAGCTTCGCCCTGCTTTCATAGCCATGGTTCGGGAGCAAACTTTCTCTGGAGAAGATGGCGAAAATCGGTACATCCACCTACGGGAATTTGAGCAACTGTGTTCATGCTTGAACATTCTAGGCACGACACTTGAGACCTTAAAATGGAAATTGTTTCCGTTCTCTCTTTCTGAGAGGGCGAAACAGTGGTATGCTCATACCGTTAGAAGTGTAGATGGAAACTGGGATGAACTTCGAGACAAATTTTGTCTTGCTTTCTTCGCTATTTCTAGGATTATCACTCTTTGTTTAGAAATTCTTTCTTTTCAACAAAAGGAGAAGGAAACTTTAGGAGTAGCCTGGGCACAATTTTCAACTTTGAACACTTCTGGCCTAGATTTGTCTATGCCTGACCATGTTCTTTTGCAACACTTCCATTATGGCCTTAGCAAAGATGCTGCCCTTTTTTCGATGTCTCTTCTGGAGGATCATTCTCTCATAAGATTGTTAGTGAAGGAAAAGCTATCCTTGGTAAAATCCTTGAAAACACCCCCTACACTGGCGTCTACGATGAATTCTCCGAAGAAGAAGTCGAGCCAAGCCCCGAACCAAAAGAGGAGAAACACGCAGCCGAATTAGAAACTCCAATTGATTCATCTTGTGATTTGGTTGTTGAAAACCTCCCAATAAGGGAACACTAAACAAACTAGAGGATAATGAACCATCTCCTTTAGAGTTTTCCTTTGAATTCGAGGAAGATATATTTGAAGATTATGAAAATACCTCGAATTTTCCTGTCCAAGCGAGACCTCTGGCGCTGACAACACCACCTGACTAAGATGAAGAATTGGCCCACATAGAACACATCAAAAGCCTATCTTCAGTCTTGAGTTATGAATTGCTAAGAGAAGCCGAGTTATCTCCTGAGGTAGCTCGAATCACCTCTCCTTCAACCATTCTTCTGTGCCAAATTCAAATGTCCGCTAGGAACATCCATTATAATTCATCCGTCGGGATAAACTTCATTTCAAAGACATTAGCCAATATTCTTTTCCCCGATGCTTCCTTAACACCATCAAGAAAACATCTTCAAAGTCCATTAGGATTCATTCTTGAAAGCCTGGGGTTTTAAAGGTTGTTCCTATCACTATCAAGAACTCTGGGATAAATTTAGATTTTCATATCGTCGACATCTTAGAGATTCCTCTCTTGATTGGCATTCCAATCATTAGGCTGCTACAGGAAAAACCCCTATGAGATCACTTAGACTTCAAGGTTGGGAATTCCACTATTGACATTCCTCTTGCCCGATCCATTAATGTAACACCCTGGTGTTAAGCATGCATGTCATCTCATTTCATGGGCATGTGCATCATTTCATCATTACGTTTTTAGAGTACATGTGATGATAGCTTGATGTGAGTCATGTCATATATACATATATAGGAATATTTATGTGCTTACATATGCTTACAAAGTGGATTCCAAGTAAAAATGATTTTTCATAGAATCAAAGTTGATAATCTTGTTTAGAGTGCCTAATCAAACATTTGTTATGTTGAAACCATCACTTGATTTGGTCTCTAAATAGGACTGACCTAGAATTTGACTTAGGTCTATTTGGAGTGCTTTTGCAAATTCAAACTGAAAGTCCAATTTAAAATATTTAGATGACCTAGAGCCCTAAATAAAGTTTGTGGGAAATTTCATTTGTGACAAAAGTTATTTATGGTCCAAGTCATGAAAATACTTTTTACTTGGTCAAAACTAGCTCCCAACGCAGATTAGGGTTTAAATCCATCTCTGAAATTTCTTCTAAGTCATTGGTAATTTCAGTTTGAAAGTACCTCTATTTGGCAACCTGTAACTACTAAATCTTATCGAATCAGTTCAAAAAGTTCTAATAAACTTTGTAGTACTCATGTAGCTCTATCTTCCATATTAAAGAAGTTTGCTCTAAGTTGCAATGATTTGGGAGATTTATATTGTCAAAATTTTGGATTCAGTTGAATGAATCAGTATTGAACTTGCTTTGCCTGTTAGCTGAACTGAGTTGAATTTTTTTAAATAATATTTTTTTATTGATTATTTACGAATCTAGTATTTGGAATCGAAAAATTGCAAAAATAGCATCCTGTCGGCCATCTAGCAGCCGATAGGGGACCTGTCGGCACTCCAGCAGCCGACAGGCTTACGTGTCAGCTGCCGCGCAGCCGACAAGCGTCGGCAGCGGCTGTCGGCGCCGACAGGAGTCCTGTCGGCGCCGACAGGAGTCCTGTCGGCTTCTGGAGGGCCGATAGGCCCAGTCGGCATTCGGGCAGCCGATAGGCCTGTCGGCTCACCGGAGGCCGACAGGCCACTACTACCATGTCCTTTTTCATTTTGATGTTTATTTTCACGTTTTTTCATATTCGTTATATGGTTCAATCTGAAAACTTAACTTACTCGCGGCTTGCTAGACTGTTCTATAAATGAAGTGTGTTGCAAACTACGAAAAATAGAATTAAAACAACACATGTTCAATTTAAAAGAGTAACCCAGCGATACATGAAATGAACGGTGCGTGGCATATGTGGCTTGCAATGGCATGTGTGTGTGACTCTGGTAAGAGCCCACAGACTATTGTAAACATGCCTTAGGGAATTTAACTTGCTAGGGTCTATTACATTGTTCTACTGGGTGCAGCGTGGTTGTTTGCCCTTGTTGTCGCGCCGTGAAGATGGTTCTGCTGCATCCCTCTTGTTCTTGAGTGCTGCCTCTCGCTGCTTTAAGTTCTTCCTCTTTACGCTTGATGATTGCTTCACGCAAGCTTAACTCCTCCCTTCTCCTGGCAAGATCTTCCTCCTTAGCTTTGAGATGGATCTGATCTGCCCTGATTCCGTCGCTCTTTGTCCTCCCTGATTTTGCGATCAACCTCACGAGCCTCATTCATCCTCAGAAGATATTGAGCTTTGTCTTCAAGCTCCTTCGGACGCCTCTGTGGCCATGCGGGCATCTCCCGATCCACCCATTGGATCCACTTGCAAGGCTACATGTGTGGATGTAAATGATCAAATTGTGTATAGTTTATGAGAAACTGAAAGAAGAAGTTAGTTGATAGTACCATGAAGTCATCATCCAGATCTGGGCACCCGAAGTACCTACACCCATAGTGTCGGTCCAACTCCATCCACACGCACAACCTAGTGACAAACCCACAAGGACACTTTGGCCGCTCACGCCACGATGGTAGCTGAGTTAGGTCAGATGTCCATGATGACATTGAAGTTGAATGACGAGGGTTTGGAGAAGAAAATGTGTGGTATGCTAACTCGTCGGATGTCTTTAAATAGGGCAGGCATGGAGTGAAGGAGTAATTTCATAGACCCCAGGCTTTTCCAACTTAGTCCTTTATAGGCTTTACACAAATAATTGCGAGTGGCCTGTTGCTCACCTCAGAGTATACAGCGAGTAGCCTTTTCAGTGTATTGGCAAATCAGGAGCCTGTTTAACCAGTAAGAATTAACAGCGACTAGCCTTTTCAGGGATTCAGAGGGCTTGCGAATAGGCTTTTCAGTGCATAGCCTTTTCAGTGATTGTGACTGCACAGTGCGTAGCCTTTTCAGTGACTTTGGCAGACCGAGAATCTAGATTTTTCAGTGATTCAGAGGGCTTGCGAATAGGCTTTTCAGTGCTTGCGACTGCGTAGCCTTTTCAGTGACTTTGGCAGACCGAGAATCTAGACTTTTCAGTGATTTAGAGGGCTTGCGAATAAGCTTTTTAGTGCATAGCCTTTTCAGCGAGATGTCAATTCAATTCATGGCATCTTCAGTGATTGCGACTGCACAGTGAGTAGCCTTTTCAGTGACTTTGACAGACCGAGAATCTAGCCCTTTCAGAGTACTTCAAAGTGTTGTGCTCAATTAACCCTGCATTAATTCAGTTCTATTCAAACGCAATGTGTAATACCCTTGGTATTACAATTTAATTAATCTGCTATGTCATCATGTTTAAATTTAAGCATCTGCATATGATTGTGCTTAGGGCCTAGAGTGATTTAATTTCGTATTGATTGTGTAATTAAGTTCTCAATCAAAAATCAAAAATAAAAATTAAATATAAATCAAATTAAACCCTAAAGTTGACCTAAAACCCCAATTCAAAATCTATAAGGAATCAGGGGAAAATGTCTTAATGAAAGTTGTAGAGCTTTTAAAATAGGAATAACTTTTATTTTTGCAGATTTTGAAGTTATATTATAAAAATCCAAATTAAACTCAAAATTAGTATGTTGATATTTAAATTTGAAACTTCAATTTCAAAAATTTGGAGAATCTTCAAAAACTTCCTTAATAGAAGTTGTCAAGCTCACTGAGTAGAACAACTTTCATGTTTACCAATTTTCAAGGTTGTTGAGAAAAATCAAAAGTAATTTTAAAATTTTAGTTTGAAATTCAAACCCTACTTTTACCCCCTTTTCTGTAATTTGAAATTTTGACCGAATTTAAATTTGGTGTCAAAAGCAAAAGTGATCTACTGGAAATACCCTACAACTTTGCTATTCACCACTTCCTCGAATTCGATTGAGATCAGATCAAATTAGCATCAAATAGCTATTAACCTACTAAGTCTACTACTGTAGCTACAGGGGGGTCCCCCTGTTCTTCTTCCTCGCCGTACGCGCGTGTCGCGCGCGGCGCCGGGCGCCGTCCGGCCGGCGTGGGTGGGCAGGGCCGTTGTCGAGCAGCCAAGAGGGGGCCCCGGACCCAGCCTGAGCTTATCCTTCCTTTGCCCGGTCCTTTAAAGTTGACGAGCACCGCTTCTCCCCATTTCTCCTCCTCGCGGTCGCCGTTGAACTCAATCGGATTACGGTGAAATTCACCGTGACCAAGCCACCGCCACCTTCTCCATCTCACAGGAAGCTCGCTAGTTCCCTTGCGCATCGATTGGTGCCCTTGGTGTGGGCTGTGGTGTCTCGTACGTCCGAGAACGCGGGTTGTCGTCTCCGTGTCCGACCAGAGCCGAGCAGAGCGCCGCCGCACGTCGGGAAGTCGAGGCCAGTCCTTGAGGGTGAGGTCTTACCGGTATTTTTGTGCGTTTTGGGGTCCTTGTGCTTCTATGGTTCTCATGTGCTAGATGGTTCGTCACTTGGTGCTCTAGGATCACCGGAACGGAAGGGTCATCACCGGTGCTCATCGTCGTGGGTCGGCACGTCATCAAGCTCACTCCTCCGTTCCGTCTCCTTCCCAACCGGTTATTGGTTTAGGGTCGTGGTGAGTCCCTGAATCGTTTCCCACCTTTGGTTTAGTCTCGTTCGTCTCGCGCTCGCCGGCGTGTGGCCTGGTGCCGCCGCCGTGTCGCCATAGTGCCCGACGAGCTCGTCGACGGTCGGGTCTAGCCATTTAAGGTCTCTAGGGTGGTGTCTTAAGGCTCTGTTCGGCGTCCGGTGGTGTTTCCCTTGCCGGAGGGGCCGCCGGCGGCGAACCGCCGTGCTCACACGCGCGCGGGAGCCGGGAGGAAGAAGAGAGCGTGAGCTGAGGCTGATAGGTGGGGCCGCCCAGTCAGCGACTCAGGTGGGCGCGCGAGTACGCGCGCGGTCGGGCTACGGCCGCATTGGGCCGGCCTGCGCTGCTGGGCCGAGTTGGGCCGAAGTGGCCGTTTTTCTTTTCCCGGGAGATTTAAAAGAGCTTTTTCATTTTTATTAGAATGAATAGTATTGTGTTTTAATCTTTTTGTGTGAATTAATCTACTGACACCAAAAATTATGAAAATATTTGTGGATGCTCTCTGTGATGTGTAGAATTTAATAAAAATATTAAATGTAGGATTTGAGTGCTTTCTGTATTAACTAAAAATCAGCACATTAAATAATAAAGGAACTTTGATGATTTTTAATAAATTCTCTGTAAGTCCAAAAATTATGAAAATTTAATTGGTACTGTTTTAGGTCCAGAGCTAACTGTTGGTGAAGTTTGACATCAAATGGAAATATTTAAATATTTATTAAATTATATATTGGTTTAAATGATTAATAAAAGGGATAAGAAATGAAATGATTATTGATTGGTGTGATTTTTGGATTGGTTGAGATTCTAGGTCAATCACCTTTATGACCTAGGGCGCTGTGAAATAGAGCAATCATGGCTAGCCTATGATAGGGTCTTGATCATGTATGTGCCTTATTTATGTTGAATTTCATCTGTCACTTCATGCACATGGCTTTCATACATTCATTCATTGCAAACGTGTAGTGACCGAGAATCCGGAGGTAAAGTCTGAGGGTTCCATCTGAGGAGACTGCTCAGGAAATTGTGCAAGGTTTTGATATTTGTGGCACTAGTTCCGTATCCGACACTCTACACAATTCAAGGCAAGCCCCGGTGCATTTGCCCCTCTCCTTATTGTTTTAAAAATATTTATCACTTGAGTTAATTAATTGCATTAGGTCAATAGGAGCTAGGTGACAACCAATTGATGCATTACCATCCTTGAATACCTGACAATACTTGAGAACCTGATTTATTAAAAGTATTGCAAAAATGCTTAGTCATGCCTAATGGTTAGTTTTGCGAAAATGCTATTTTGAACTGTGATGAGATTAATCAAATGAATCACTTTATGGGAATGCTATATCCTTGTTGGTTGGCAATGTTCCTAGCTAGTTCATTGTCATCCATGGGGATGGGTTGTTCTGTTTGGTCGACCATCTGTTGGGTTAGAGTCCCAACAATCCTCACCATCGGAAAGGGATGTAAAAACCGGGTAGTTACCAGTGTACTTGGATTAGAGTCCCTATGCATGGTTTCTAACGGAAAAATATTAGGGACCGTTTGTTGTCAGGCCTGCTGTGATCAAGACTTTGCAACTAGCCACATACTCGGAAAGCCTCTGACTCCGGTGACTCTACTGCTGGAACCGACAACCACGCATTGGGAGTGGAGAGATGGCGAGAGAAGCGTGTACCCTCGTGGCCGTCGTGCCTGGAGACGAAAGGAGTACTGTGCTCTCGGGTGGCGCAGGACCGCTTCCGCGGTATGAAAAGCATGTGGTAGGCGGGGTTGTCGTATGCAAGCTTAAGTGCTACATACGCAGTGTGGATAGGGATCCCCAGCTGGGTGTTAATCGATTCGAATCATCGTTGCTCCTCGGATATGAAGACTTGATCCTCACCCCTACATCGGATAGTGGTTTGGAACTAGGATGCTTTTGAATGGATAAAGCAAATGAAAAAATGTCGATATATGAGAAAGAACTTGGAGATATGGTTAATGATTAATAGTATTATTGAAATAAAATGTTGAGATAGGAATAGTAATGCTTTTTCGCAAAACTCTTGAATCTCTTGCTAAAGTCCTTACCTTGACTTCCCCTCAGCCTGCATTCCTGAGTCTAATTTTACACTCTTAGTCGGGGAAGTCTTGCGGAGTACCCCGTGTACTCAGGGTTTGTTAACCCCATTGCAGGAGGGCAGCAGGAGTCTGAAGTCTGTCTCGCTCCGTGCTGCGTCACTATCGTTCCAGGAGAGTGAAGAAGAATAAGGTTGAACCCGTGGGCAGGGTTCGTGTAATATTTATCTATCTGTTGCACTGTTGTTCTATTCGCTACTGCTACCCTTTTAAAATATGGTCTGTAATAACTGCACCTAATTTCTATTCGAACACTGGTTTGTAATCTTAAGTATTATTTACTCTTCCGCACTTTCACTCTAAGTGTATCTTGTTATGAAATGTTGTAACCCTGTAATGGCTTCGCAATGGGATCCTATCGGAGATAATAGGGTGCTTATGTAGCCCGGCAGAGCCCGCTTAGGTCATCTAGAACACGGGCCCGGCTGTCAGATGTCATTAGTGGCGATAACAGGTGTCTGTGGGCCACGTGATTTAGGCGGTTCTGTTACAGCTGGTATCAGAGCATTCAATTGCTAAATCATTGCAGGTTACCTTTCGAAAACTTTAAAATGTTTTGGATCATAAAGACTTAAGCTATTATTTTGAGTCCAAACTGCTTACAATCTTACCTTACTCAGTAGTTCTTATCCTGTTCTATAATTTATCTTATTATGATTATGGTAGCAGGTGGAACAACATTATTAACACTAGCCCAATGTTCAAACTAATTATGCTTTGATTTGTATTGCATGATTTGAGATTCGTAAGTACGTGCATGCATCATGATAATCACATATGTTAATAACTTCCTCCTTAAAAGTGGGTGTATGGGTTAGGAACTATCACACCTATTCTTGCTAGCCTATTATATCCTCACTAATTCAAACTTACCTTTCCAGCTGGCACGTTCTAAGTTGACGGCACGCAAGATGACTGGTCCCCGTGGAGTTCCTGCGCCACCAGTTGGCACCGCGCGACGGTGCGGAGGCGTCCGGCAGCCGTCTACCCCGCCGCAGCCGTAAGGAATTGAAGAAGGAGATCAAGGAGCTGCACAGAGAGATAAGTCTCATGAGGGAGGACTTCCAAGTGGCCCGGGCTGATCACTATCGGGATGTGAGGACCAACAGAGATTTACGGCGGGAGATCGACCGCCTGACTCAGGAGAGGGATCAGGCTTTGGAGCAGGAGGGCATGGCACGTGATAGGGTTGAGGAGCTGGAGGGGTACGTTGAGAACCTTGAGTGGAACAACGGCATGCTGCATGAGGAGGTGCATAGGCTGAACGATCAGCTTAATCCGATTCTGATTCCACGAGAGGAGGAGCCTGAGGAGGGTGTTGTCATAGGACCCAATGAGGAGTATTATGACAGTGAGGCTACGGAGGACGGTTACTTTGAGGCAGTCGACCCAATGGAGGATGTAGTCGTCGAGGAGGACGACGAGGAGGAGGTTGTCGTCATCGACTAGGCTAGTCTTAGGACTAGTGCTTTTTAGTCTTCTGTTATCCAAGTGTCGTAATCGTAGTGCCAAGAACCGTAGTCTGGGTGGAACTTGTTGTGATTCGTGTGTGTTGAACCTTGTTATATTTGATGTTTTAAGTTGTAATGCTACTATGTTTTTAATTATGCAATGTGAGTCCTTAGTGGTTGTCTTAAAAGCAGATGGTCAACACTCGCTCGACTGGTGCTGATACTTCTGACGAAGGAGCTGCTCCCTACCCACCACCCATTCCACCAACCTTAGCAGATGCCATCGCAGCCCTGGCTAATATAGCCAACGCTATGGCCCAAAACCGAGAAAATCGTGGCGGGCGTCGAGGCCGCCGCGAAGATGAGGAAACCACCTATGTGGACTTCACTGAAACCCGTCCACCAGTATTCACAAAGGCCGAAGAACCCTTGGAGGCCGATGACTGCTCGTACTATGGAGCAAAAATTCAACTTGATTCGCTGCACGGAAATCCAAAGGCCACTATTCACGGCTCAACAGCTGCGTGGTCCGGCCAGTGCCTGGTACGCTAACCTGTTGTCTGCACAGCCCGAGGGGCATTAGCTTACTTGGGCAGAGTTCCGCGAAGCCTTCCGAGCACATTACGTCCCTGCAGGTGTAATGAAAATGAAACTGGATCAGTTTTTAACTTTGCAGCAGAAGGATTTTTCTGTGATGCAATATGTGAACCAATTCAACCATCTTGCCCAGTATGCTCCTGAACACACCAATACTGACCAAAAGAAGAAAGATTGCTTTGTCAGGGGCCTAAACTTTAAGATCCAGCGCAGTTTATCTAACAACCTTAACTGCTCATATCACGAAGCTGTAAACAGCGCCATTGCTTACGAAGAAAGTGATCTTAAGCATCATGATGAGAAGAAGAAAAAGAAATCAGGTTTTTCTGGCGGTCAGAAACGCTAGAAGATCATCTATCATCCTACTCACCACAACCGTCCAGCTTACCCCCAGCAGCAAGTCGTGGTACGCACCGCGGCTACCTCTCATACCTCAAACGAACAGAACACCACTCAGCCGAATGCCCCAGGCGTTCGTATCAATACACCTCAGACCGTCTACAATCATTCTTGCTAGAACTGTGGCAAGATGGGACATTGGGCTTGCGACTGTCCATATCCCAAGAAATACAATTAAAATGCCCAGAAAGGTCCTGGACAGCAGCAGCAGCATCAGAATCAGCACCGTGGCCAGCAGCACCAGGCTCAGAAGGTTAAATTTGTTAAGATGGCGGGACATGTCTATTATACTCATGTGGATGACATCCCTGCAGGAGAGCCTGTCATGATGGGTAGGTTTCCTGTCGCCAGTCACCCTGCTATTACACTTTTTGATTCTGGTGCATCACATTCATTCATCAATCGTACATTTATTGTCAAGCATGAGATTCCAATTGGGGAAATAAAGGAAAACTTTCTTATACATTCGTCCGGGGGGCATATAAATACTAAGGAGGTTGTGCATCGAGTACCTATCGAGTTGGGTGGGCATATATTCCCAACCACCATGATATTACTCAAGGATCAGGGCATAGATGTCATATTAGGTATGAATTGGATGTATGAGCACAAGGCTCTGATCGATGTACTAAATAGGACCATAAAAGTCAGCATACCTGGTAGTCAATCTCAGCTCCTTATCCAATTACCACTACCCGTGAGAATGGTTGAAAAGTCTGTGCAGAGATTGTGTGCCACCTCAGTCCAAAAAATCCAAAATATTCCGGTAGTCTGTGAATTTCCGGATGTATTTCCTGATGATTTACCTAGTCTGCCACCTGATCGTGACGTGGAGTTCGCCATTGAGTTAAAGCCGGGAACTGCACCTATATCTCGTAGAGCCTATAGGATGCCTCCCAAGGAATTAGCTGAGCTTAAAGTTCAACTGCAAGATCTGCTTGATAAGGGTTTCATTAGACCTAGTTCATCTCCTTGGGGTTGTCCTGCTATATTTGTGAAAAAGAAGGACAAGTCACTCAGACTCTGTGTCGATTATCGCCCACTCAACGAGGTCACCATTAAAAATAAATATCCTTTACCTCGCATTGACCTACTCTTTGACCAGTTAGCTGGAGCCAAGGTCTTTTCCAAAATTGACCTTAGGTCAGGTTAACACCAAATAAAGATCCATCCCGAGGATATTCCTAAAACAGCATTCAGTACCAGATACGGCCTTTATGAGTATCTGGTCATGTCTTTTGGCCTAACCAACGCACCTGACTATTTCATGTATCTCATAAACTCTGTTTTCATGCCCGACCTTGACAAGTTTGTAGTCGTGTTCATCGACGACATCCTTGTTTATTCCAAAACCCCTGATGAACATGCCAACCACCTTCGTATTGTCCTAACCCATTTGAGAGAACACCAACTATATGCCAAGTTTAGCAATTGTGAGTTTTGGCTAGATCTAGTTTCTTTTCTCGGTCATATTTTATCAGCTGAAGGTGTATCTGTGGACCCGAGCAAGGTGGAAGAGATCTTGAAATGGAAGCCACCAACCACAGTTCATCAAGTTCGTAGTTTTATGGGAATGACGGGGTATTACCGTCAGTTTATTCCGGACTTCTCAAGAATAGCCAAGCCTATTACCAACCTGTTGAAGAATCAAGTCAAATTTGTTTGGTCACCAGAATGTGAGAAGGCATTTCAAACCTTGAAAAAGTTGTTGACCACTGCACCAGTACTATCTCAACCAGACATTGAAAAGCCCTTTGATGTGTACTGTGATGCTTCTGGTACCGGACTTGGTTGTGTCTTGATGCAAGAAGGAAGAGTCATTGCTTATTCCTCATGGCAACTCAAGCGTCATGAAGAGAACTATCCCACTCATGACTTGGAGTTAGCAGCTGTGGTACATGCCTTGAAGATATGGCGTCACTATTTGCTGGGCAGTACCTGCAATGTATACACTGATCACAAGAGCCTGAAATACATTTTCACTCAAGAAGAATTGAACATGAGACAGCGAAGATGGCTCGAGTTAATCAAGGATTATGATATTGAAGTGCATTATCACTCAGGCAAGGCGAATGTTGTCGCCGATGCACTCAGTCAGAAGGTGCACTGCAATTGTTTGACAGTCAAGCCGTATGATCTATCCTTGTGCTATGAGTTGGAAAAATTGGGAATAGAGATAGTTCCACAGGGCATCCTGGCCAATATCAGTATTGAAACACCCATCAGAGATGAGGTGATAGCCGCTCAGAGGGAAAGTACGGGAATCAGGCATATCAAGGAAAACGTTCAAGCTGGCAAGCCAGATTGCTTCAGAATTGATGAAGATGGTGTCGTGTGGTTCAAGGATCGTCTGGTAGTTCCAAAGGTGCCGGAGTTGCGACAAAAGATCCTTGACGAAGCACATTTGACACGGTTTTCCATCCATCCTGGCAGCAACAAGATGTATCAGGATTTGAGGCAAAAGTTCTGGTGGACAAAGATGAAGATAGAGATTGCTCGGTATGTCGCGAGATGTGACACCTGTCAGAAGGTGAAGGCTGTTCACATGAAGCCTGGTGGAGAGTTGCAACCATTGCCTGTTCCTGCGTGGAAGTGGGAGGACATCAGTATGGATTTCATCATGGGATTACCCAAGACCTCAAGAGGTTTTGATTCCATCTAGGTTGTCGTGGATCGCCTCACCAAACAAGCTCATTTTCTACTTGTCAAGAAGAAGTACAGGGCACTGGCATATGCGAAGCTTTATATTGAGAACTTGGTGAAGTTGCATGGTGTACCGAGGACCATCGTTTCTGATCGAGGTACCCAGTTCGTCTCCAAGTTTTGGCGGGCTTTTCACAAGTCCTTAGGTACAAAGCTTCTGCATAGCACTGCCTACCATCCGCAGACGGATGGGCAGACGGAAAGAGTTAATCAAGTATTGGAGGATATGTTAAGGGCTTGTGCGCTCAATTACCCTGACAAGTGGGATGACTGTCTGGCATTGGCAGAATTCTCGTACAACAATAGTTATCAAGAAAGCATCAAGATGGCTCCATTTGAGGCAGTCTACGGTCGTAGGTGCCGAAACCTCATTGAATTGGTCTGAACCTGGAGAAAGATGGTTTTATGGCGTGGATTTGGTCAATGAAGCCAAATAAAAGGTTAGGCAGATCCAAGAAAATTTGAAAGTAGCACAGTCTCGACAGAAAAGTTATGCCGATAAAAGGCGTCGACCTTTGACATTCAAGACTAGGAGACTATGTGTATTTGAAAGTATCACCAATGAAAGGAGTCAGTCGATTTGGCGTCAAGGGCAAGTTGGCCCCGCGTTATGTTCGACCCTTCTTAATCATAGAACGCGTGGGAAAAGTAGCTTATAAGCTGCAGTTGCCAGAGCATCTTTCAGAGGTACACAATGTATTCCATGTGTCACAACTCAAGAAATGTCTTCGAGTACCTGATCAGGTCATCGATGTGGAAGGAGTGGAACTTGAACCTGAGCTGACGTACTCGGAGTATCCTATTCGAGTCTTGGACATAAAAGATTGTGTCGCGCGAAGGAATACAACCAGATGGTACAAGATCCAGTGGAGTGCACATTCCGAAGAAGAAGCCACTTGGGAATCGGAAGACTACCTCGCAGAAAATTTCTCCGAGTTCTTTGCTACCTTGTAGAATGTAAACTTCCTAGTCTCGACATATGTAAACGTTCCCCTGCTTTTAGCGGATAGTTTAGAACTAGTTAGTTGAGACATTTTCTTTTCCATTACTTTGTTTCGAGTAATATTTCTATATTTATATTAAATCTCGGGACGAGATTTCTTTTTAGGGGGAAAGCTGTAATACCCTTGGTATTACAATTTAATTAATCTGCCATATCATCATGCTTTAAATTTAAGCATCTGCATATGATTGTGCTTAGGGCCTAGAGTGATTTGATTTCAGCTAGTATTGATTGTGTAATTAAGTCCTCAATCAAAAATCAAAAATAAAAATTAAATATAAATCAAATTAAACCCTAAAGTTGACCTAAAACCCCAATTCAAAATCTATAATGAATCAGGAGAAAATGTCTTAATGAAAGTTGTAGATCTTTTAAAATGGAACTACTTTTATTTTTGGAGATTTTGAAGTTATATTATAAAAATCCAAATTAAACTCAAAATTAGTAAGTTGATATTTAAATTTGAAACTTCAATTTCAAAAATATTGAGAATCTTCAAAAACTTCCTTAATAGAAGTTGTCAAGCTCACTGAGTAGAACAACTTTCATGTTTACCAATTTTCAAGTTGTTGAGAAAAATCAAAAGTAATTTTAAAATTTTCAGTTTGAAATTCAAACCCTACTTTTACCGCCTTTTCTGTAATTTGAAATTTTGGCCGAATTTGAATTTGGTGTCAAAAGCAAAAGTGATCTACTAGAAATACCCTACAACTTTGCTATTCACCACTTCCTCGGATTTGATTTAGATCAGATCAAATTGGCATCAAATAGCTATTGACCTACTAAGTCTACTACTGTAGCTACAGGGGGGTCCCCCTGTTCTTCCTCGCCGTACGCGCGTGCCGCGCGTGGCGCCGGGCGCCGTCCGGCCGGCATGGGTGGGCAGGGCCGTTGTCGAGCAGCCAAGAGGGGGCCCCGGACCCAGCCCGAGCTTATCCTTCCTTTGCCCGGTCCTTTAAAGTCGACGAGCACCGCTTCTCCCCATTTCTCCTCCTCGCGGTCGCCGTTGAGCTCAATCGGATTACGGTGAAATTCACCGTGACCAAGCCACCATCACCTTCTCCATCTTTCTGCAAGCTCGCTAGTTCCCTTGCGCATCAATTGGTGCCGTTGGTGTGGGCTGTGGTGTCTCGTACGTCCGGGAACGCGGGTCGTCGTCTCCGCGTCCGACCGGAGCCGAGCAGAGCGCCGCCGCACGTCGGGAAGTCGAGGCCAGTGCCTCGAGGGTGAGGTCTTACTGGTATTTTTGTGCGTTTTGGGGTCCTTGTGCTTCTATGGTTCTCATGTGCTAGATGGTTCGTCACTTGGTGCTCTAGGATCACCGGAACGGGAGGGTCATCACCGGTGCTCATCGTCGTGGGTCGGCACGTCATCAAGCTCACTCCTCCGTTCCATCTCCGTCCCAACCGGTTATTGGTTTAGGGTCGTGGTGAGTCCCTGAATCGTTTCCCACCTTTGGTTTAGGTCTCATTCGTCTCGCGCTTGCCGGCGTGTGGCCTGCCGCCGCCGCCGAGTCGCCATAGTGCCCAATGAGCTGGTCGCCGGTCAGGTCTAGCCGTTTAGGGTCTCTAGGGTGGTGTCTTAAGGCTCTGCTCGGCATCCGGTGGTGTTTCCTTTGCCGGAGGGGCCGCTGGCGGCGAGCCGCCGTGCTCACACGCGCGGGAGCCGGGAGGAAGAAGAGAGAGCGTGAGTTGAGGCTGACAGGTGGGGCCGCCCCGTCAGCGACTCGGTGGGAGCGCGAGTACACGCGCGGTCGGGCTACGGCCGCGTTGGGCCGGCCTGCGCTGCTGGGCTGAGTTGGGCCGAATGGCCGTTTTTCTTTTTCCCGGGAGATTTAAAAGAGCTTTTTCATTTTTATTAGAATGAATAGTATTGTGTTTTAATCTTTTTGTGTGAATTAATATACTGCATCAAAAATTATGGAAATATTTGTGGATGCTCTCTGTGATGTGTAGAATTTAATAAAAATATTAAATATAGGATTTGAGTGCTTTCTGTATTAACTAAAAATAAGAACATTAAATAATAAAAGGAAGTTTGATGATTTTTAATAAATTCTCTGTAAGTCCAAAAATCATGAAAATTTAATTGGTACTGTTTTAGGTCCAGAGCTAACTATTGGTGAAGTTTGACATCAAATGGAAATATTTAAATATTTATTAAATTATATATTGGTTTAAATGATTAATAAAAGGGATAGGAAATGAAATGATTATTGATTGGTGTGATTTTTGGGTTGCTTGAGATTCTAGGTCAATCACCTTTATGACCTAAGGGCACTATGAAATAGAGCAATCATGGCTAGCCTATGGTAGGGTCATGATCATGTATGTGCCTTATTTATGTTGAATTTCATGTGTCATTTCATGCACGTGGCATTCATACATTCATTCATTGCAAATGTGTAGTGACCGAGAATCCGGAGGTAAAGTCTGAGGGTCCATCTGAGGAGACTGCTCAGGAAATTGTGCAAGGTTTTGATATTTGTGGCACTGATCCGGATCCGACACTCTACACAATCCAAGCCAAGCCCCGGTGCATTTGCCCCTCTCCTTGTTGTTTTAAAAATATTTATCACTTGAGTTAATTAATTGCATTAGGTCAATAGGAGTTGGGTGACAACCAATTGAAGCATTACCATCCTTGAATACCTAACAATACTTGAGAACCTGATTTATTAAAAGTATTGCAAAAATGCTTAGTCATGCCTAATGGTTAGTTTTGCGAAAATGCTATTTTGAACTGTGATGAGATTAATCAAAAGAATCACTTTATGGGAATGCTGTGTCCTTGTTGGTTGGCAGTGTTCCTAGCTAGTTCATTGTCATCCACGGGGATTGGTTGTTCCGTTTGGTCGACCATCTGTTGGGTTAGAGTCCCAACGATCCTCACCATCAGAAAGGGATGTAAAAACCGGGTAGTTACCAGTGTACTTGGGTTAGAGTCCCAATGCATGGTTTCTAACGGAAAAATATTAGGGACCGTTCGTTGTCAGGCCTACTGTGATCAAGACTTTGCAAGTAGCCACATACTACGGAAATCCTCTGACTCCGGTGGCTCTACTGCTGGAACCGACAACCACGCATTGGGAGTGGACAGATGGCGAGAGTAGCGTGTACCCTCGTGGCCGTCATGCCTGGAGACGAGAGGAGTACTGTGCTCTCGGGTGGCGCAAGACCGGTTCCGGGGTATGAAAAGCCGTGGTAGGCGGGGTTGGCGTATGCAAGCTTAAGTGCTACATACGCAGTGTGGATAGGGATCCCCAGCTGGGTGTTAATCGATTCGAATCATCGTTGCTCCTCGAATATGGAGACTTAATCCTCACCCCTACATCGGATAGTGGTTCGGAACTAGGATGCTTTTGAATGGATAAAGCAAATGAAAGAATGTCGATATATGAGAAAGAACTTGGAGATATGGTTAATGATTAATAGTATTATTGAAATAAAATGTTGAGATAGGAATAGTAATGCTTTTTCCGCAAAACTCTTGAACTCTTGCTAAAGCCTTACCTTGACTTCCCCTCAGCCTACATTCCTGAGTCTAATTTTACACTCTTAGTCAGGATAAGTCTTGCGGAGTACCCCTGTGTACTCAGGGTTTGTTAACCCCGCTGCAGGAGGGCAGCAGGAGTCTGAAGTCTGTCTCGCTCCGTGCTGCGTCACTATTGTCCAGGAGAGTGAAGAAGAATAAGGTTAAACCCGTGGGCAGGGTTCGTGTAATATTTATCTATCTGTTGCACTGTTGTTCTATCGCTACTGCTAGCCCTTTTAAAATATGGTCTGTAATAACTGCACCTAATTTCTATTCGAACACTGGTTTGTAATCTTAAGTACTATTTACTCTGCCGCACTTTTACTCTGATGTATCTTGTTATGAAATGTTGTAACCCTGTAATGGCTTCGCAATGGGATCCTGTCGGAGATAACGGGTGCTTATGTAGCCCGGCAGAAGCCCGCCTAGGTCATCTGGAACACGGGCCCGACTGTCAGATGCCATTAGTGGCGATGACAGGTGCCTGTGGGCCACGTGATTTAGGCTGTTCTGTTACAACTGGTATCAGAGCATTCCATTGCTAAATCATTGCAGGTTACCTTTCGAAAACTTCAAAATGTTTTGGATCATAAAAACTTACGCTGTTATTTTGAGTCCAAACTGCTTACAATCTTACCTTACTCAGTAGTTCTTATCCTGTTCTATAATTTATCTTATTATGGTTATGGTAGCAGGTGGAAACAACATTATTAACACTAGCCCTATGTTCAAACTAATTATGCTTTGATTTGTATTGCATGATTTGAGATTCGTAAGTACGTGCATGCATCATGATAATCACACATGTTAATAACTTCCTTCTTAAAAGTGGGTGTATGGGTTAGGAACTATCACACCTATTCTTGCTAGCCTATTATATCCTCACTAATTCAAACTTACCTTTCCAGCTGACACGTTCTAAGTTGACGGCACGCAAGATGACTGGTCCCCTGTGGAGTTCCGCGCCACCAGTTGGCACCGTGCGACGGTGCGGAGGCGTCTGGCAGCCGTCCACCCCGCCGCAGGCAGTAAGGAATTGAAGAAGGCGATCAAGGAGCTGCACAGAGAGATAAGTCTCATGAGGGAGGATTTCCAAGTGGCCCGGGCTGATCACTACCGGGATGTGAGGACCAACAGAGATCTACGGCGGGAGATCGACTGCCTGACTCAAGAGAGGGATCAGGCTTTGGAGCAGGAGGGCATGGCACGTGATAGGGTTGAGGAGCTGGAGGGGTACATTGAGAACCTTGAGTGGAACAACTGGCATGCTGCACGAGGAGGTGTATAGGCTGAACGATCAGCTTAATCCGATTCTGGTTCCACGAGAGGAGGAGCCTGAGGAGGGTGTTGTCATAGGACCCGATGAGGAGTATTATGACAGTGAAGCTACGGAGGACGGTTATTTTGAGGCAGTCGACCCAATGGAGGATGTAGTCGTCGAGGAGGACAATGAGGAGGTGGTTGTCGTCATCGACTAGGCTAGTCTTAGGACTAGTGCTTTTTAGTCTTCTGTTATCCAAGTGTCGTAATCGGAGTGCCAAGAACCGTAGTCTGGGTGGAACTTGTTGTGATTCGTGTGTGTCGAACCTTGTTATATTTGATGTTTTAAGTTGTAATGCTACTATGTTTTTAATTATGCAATGTGAGTCCTTAGTGGTTGTCTTAAAAACAGATGGTCAACACTCGCTCGACTGGTGCTGATACTTCTGACGAAGGAGCTGCTCCCTACCCACCACCCATTCCACCAACCTTAGCAGATGCCATCGCAGCCCTGGCTAATGTAACCAACGCTATGGCCCAAAACTGAGAAAATCGTGGCGGGCGTCGAGGCCGCCGCGAAGATGAGGAAACCACCTATGTGGACTTCACTGAAACCCGTCCACCAGTATTCACAAAGGCCGAAGAACCCTTGGAGGCCGATGACTGGCTCCATACTATGGAGCAAAAATTCAGCTTGATTCGCTGCACGGAAATCCAAAAGCCACTATTCGCGGCTCAGCAGCTGCGTGGTCCGGCCAGTGCCTGGTACGCCAACATGTTGTCTGCACAGCCCGAGGGGCATCAGCTTACTTGGGCAGAGTTCCGTGAAGCCTTCCGAGCACATTACATCCCTGCAGGTGTAATGAAAATGAAACTGAATCAGTTCTTAGCTTTGCAGCAGAAGGATTCTTCTGTGATGCAATATGTGAACCAATTCAACCATCTTGTCCAGTATACTCCTGAACACACCAATACTGACCAAAAGAAGAAAGATTGCTTTGTCAGAGGCCTAAACTTTACGATCCAGTGCAGCTTATCTAACAACCTTAACTGCTCATATCACGAAGCTGTAAACAGCGCCATTGCTTACGAAGAAAGTGATCGTAAGCATCAAGATGAGAAGAAGAAAAAGAAATCAGGTTTTTCTGGCGGTCAAAAACGCCAGAAGATCATCTATCATCCTACTCACCACAACCGTCCAGCTTACCCCCAGCAGCAAGTCATGGTACGCAGCGCGGCTACCTCTCATCGTTAAAATTACACTGTCAGTTGAATATTGGTATAACCCCTAAACCCTACCAAGACATTAATTACAAAAACTAATTTAAGTACGCAAAAAAATTCCTAACTCAAATAACCCTTAGGGCCTTGGTGCCGAATCTGCTCAGTAGGAAAAGTGAACTACTGTGGAGGGTGACGCTGGCGTGGTGGCGGAGTCGGGTCTACAGGCTGAGACGGCTGCGTCGGCTGGGTCGGCAGCGGTGCACCAAAAAGCTGTGAGGGGCCGGCCTCATCTGGACGACTAGGCGGAGTACCGCCTATGTCAAAGCTCCCGAAGCTGCTAGCCCCCTCTGTGTACTCGCTGGCAGAAGAAAGTGTCCCTGCACAAACCAAAGTGTGGTCATGTCACGCATGCGGTGCACGTTACATACAAATGTATTAAATAAATGACAATCGAAGAAGTATCTAGGCGCGTGGGACGAGAACGTCGTACGGAGCCACCTCCGGGAGGCACGGGAGTACCTGCAGGCTGGCCCTGGTCATCGAGCCCAACGACGTCGTCCGTGAAGTACCGACACGATGCTCGACGTACGCCCGCCAAGCACCGTTGCCCCAGTCGTCGAAGGGCGGCTACCAACTCGAGCCTACCAACTTGTGGAGGGTTCTGCTCGTAACGCTGCGCGTACGACAGAAGCTCCTGGCCAACGTCCGTACATATATCTATCTGCGAAGCGGTCATATATCGTTAGAGATATTGCTGTTAGTAATTACCAAAGTCATAGTAACAACAAAATTAATTAAAAAAATTATCGTTACCAGCGCATGGAACGTAGCTGGTGGCTCCATCGCGAAGGTGTCCGTGATCTCTGCTTCATGTGGCTCGGCCTCCGCTGGCACTTGGGAAGCAACGAACGCGCGTGGCTCGGTGCAACCAAGCCATTCATGCAACCATGCTAATACTTGTCTCCGGCTGTGATCCAGCGGTGAGTTCAGTTGTGTGTCAAAGAACTAGAACGGACTAAGGTCTACACCGCTATCCCCAGTTCTGATTTCACCCTTGCCATAGTAAATTCTGAAACGAACTAGATCGGATTACACTGTCAGTTGAATATTGGTATAACCGCTAAACCCTACCAAGACATTAATTACAAAAACTAATATAAGTAGGCAAAAAATTCCTAATTCAAATAACCCTAAATCAAATAAACAAGTACTATTAGAGAAAATAAAAAATAATCCTTAAAATAAACTAATACTAACTACATAAATAAACTAACACTAACTGCATAAATAAACTAACAGTAACTATTCCTACAATTCTAATAAATAATCCTAACAACGAAACTAATCCGAAAAACAAAATAAATTAACCTTAACTAACTAAATCAACTAATCTAACCGTAAATAAACAACTAAAGAAACTAACCTAATCCCTAACTAACCCTAATAAAAAAACTAAATAACTCTAAATCCACGGTTCAATAATGTACAATTAAAAGTTACCCTAATCGAATCTACAACTATAAATAACCCAAAACTAATCTACAACTAAAACGAATCCTAATCTAATGTATGACTAAAAATAACCCTAAACGAAACTACATCTCAAACTAACCCTAAACTAATGTACCACTAAAACTAACTCTAATTCTAAAATAATTTACAATTTCCTCAAATTCTGAACTAATTTAAAAATAATTACAACTTCCTCTAAACTAACCCTAACCCTAACCCTAAATCTAACTAAATCTAACTAACCCTAAATACCTAATTTTATCTAAACTAAATAAATAAAGTAATCAAATTTGTAAACTAAAAAAACAGAAAACTAACAAAACAGAAAAAAAAGAAAACTCACCGGGTGGCGAGCGACGACGGCGGCGGCGAGCCGTCCGTGGCCTCGCGCCCACGCGGGGACGGTGGAGGGCGGCGGCGGGGGCCCCTCGCCGGATCCGCCTGCTGGGGGCGGTGGACGGCGGCCGGAGCGGCGGGACGGCGTCTGGCGGCGGCGAGGGCGCGGTGAGAGAGAGAGAGAGAGCGCGCGAGCGAGCGGCACCGGGAGGAAGGAGATGGCCGCGGAAGATATAGGGACCTGTCGGCTCCTCGGCGGCCGACAGGCCCCTATCGGGTCACGAGGGGCCGACAGGCCTATCGGCCCGATAGGCCCGTCAACTTCGGCTCGGCCCGCTGGCGTGGCGAACTAGTCGGCCCTGGAGCGGCCGATAGGGTCCTGTCGGCTCCTCAGCGGACGACAGGTACCTAATCAGCTTTCCAGCGGCCGACAGGGTGCTATTTTTGCAATTTTTCGATTCCAAGTACTAGATTCACAATTAATCAATAAAAAAAATATTATTTAAAAAAAATTCGAACTGAGTTGGGGCAGGCAACGTGTCGTCTTTCCCCTGCGCCACCAGCTCGTCCCCGTGTCGCTGCCCTCTGTATCCCACCGCCCAACGAGTATACAGAAACCAAATCGGTCGATGCTTGAGCTGATCCAGTGATTCTGGTCATCCCTATCGTCGTTCTCCTCTCTCTCTCTCTCTCTCTCGTTCCCAGTGAAAGAGCGAGAGCACCACCTGCAGCAATGGCGTTGCCGGCAAACGTCCAAGCTCCCAGTTAGCTGCTGTATTCCCCGCGTCCGTAGCTCCAACCTCTCCTTTGCCACCTCCTGGACAACTTTTCCGAGCCCCTGGACCGGTAGGTAAGCCACCCGAGCCCTTCACCGTCGTCGGATTTCGGTAGAGCGTCATCGGAGCTCCGCCGTCGTGCGGTTCACCACGGCCAGATTGCTGTGGTTAGTTAATTCTTTGTCTGAATCGCGTTTCCGGCTTGATTAAGGTTTAATTTCATGAATATGGAGATGGTTTCGTGTCTCGTGGTTCGTGTTCGCCGGAACGAAGTCGTGCCACCAGCGAACTCGTCACCGTCCGCCATGGACAGGGTTGTGTGTGTTCCGGTGCTCCATTTTCCAATTGTTTGCAGCTGTAGTGTCTCTAGCTCACCCTGAAGCTTGATGTGTAGTCACGTTCGTCCATCCTGGTCAGGAGATGGCCGGCGCCGGGCCGCTCAGCGTTGCCGCCTGCCATGGCCGCCGTCAAGCTCGCTACGGCGAGCCACTGGCTCAACCACCTAGGGCATCGGATGCGTCTCGGTCTTAGGAAGATGACAGTGTGCTCAGCTTAGCCAGAAACCTCATCGTCGACGAGCTCTTCTTCGGTCAAGGCTGCAGCCTCTTCTGTCTCTCTTCCATGTGGGGTTGGGTTGACTGAGGGACCCAGACGTCAGCTCCTCTTACCAGTTCCTGTGTGCAGTTTTGGGTGTGTGAAGCACCTAGGGTTCACTAGAATTTCGGAAATACTTTTATTCCTATTTCCAGAAATCTGTTAAATGCTTTGTAAAAATTCTATAGGGATCTGTACTTATCCAAATAAGGTGAAACAAAGCTTGTTAGTTTTCTGTTAATGAGTACTATCAAGGAAAAATATTAAACCCTAGCACTTAAATGATATTTCTGTGCTTTATTAATTAATTTCTATTTAGGCAGTGAACTTTGAAAATGCATAAGTAATTCTAGAAATGTGATAAAATCATGATTCTACTTTTGTTAACTTTGGTTTGGCATGTAGAACCTAGGAAAAATATTGGTTAGTGTTTTTCTCTGTTATTAATAGGGTTTTCTATTCAAGCCCTAGTTGGGGCTAGAATCTTGATAAATTCACTAAAAGAAATATAATTAGGATATGGGCATGAATAGTTTTTTGTGATATTTTTATGTGGCAAACAGTATAGTAAAAATAGTAAATCTGTTATTTGATACTTTTCATTGTAGAAAGTAGTTTTTACCTAATTTCAGCATGTCTAGTTGTTATTTTTGCATAGGCAGCTGTAAGTATCCAAATGCTATGAAATTTGAACAATGACCTGATGTAAACTTGTTTAGCCTACTGGAATTTCACTAGAATTTTCTGAGAACAGGAAGTTGTGGGTCCAGTTATAAGCTAACCCAATAACTATGTGATTAAGGGTTCATATGAGTTAACTATGATTAACCATAGTCATATTTTGAGTAATCAGTAGAGTTGTTGTGTGCTGGAATACATGGTCATGACCTGATGAATGATTCCTTAGGGTATCAAGTTATAGGATGGTGTATTAAGGTTTATTGCTATTCCTTAGGGAGTTAATTTGATTTCAAATGCATTGTCCATTTCTCGAAAGCATGCATACCTACGCATCATGTTATTGCATCCTGCGAGATGTGGTCTTTCATGTACCCAATTCATTCATGTCACTTGCATGCATACAGGATCGCTAACGAAGGTCACTCGGTTGGAAGTGAGCCCAGTGAAGAAGGAAGTTTCACCGGAGCCTCAAGTGCTCGAACAAAACGCCAATGGAAGCATTGACTTGACTGAGTGTACTAACTCTTGATCTACGTCTTTTCTGAAAGGCAAGCCCCGGTGCATTTCCCACTTCCTATGCTTTTACAATTAATGAATCTTGAGTATAGTGATTGATGCATTACGTATAGGAGTTGAAATGAAGCCGTTGATGATCCACTAAATATCCTTCACCTAAGTAAGTTCAGGATCGTTTATACTGCTTAGCTATGCTTAGAACCGGTAGATATGGTGATTACCGGTCACCGATATAAAAGGTGAAAAGCACGGTTGGCTATATTTGCTATCGTGAAATAACCATGTGAGCTGAGTGGTGAATTGAGATTTGGCGGGACGATGTATTGGACATAGCAAGACAAGGAGGTCTTGGTTGTGTACCAATCCTTGCCAAGTTAAATAGGAACAGATCCCTGTGGGACATCAGTCGAGATTGAAAGACGCCATCACTTAGCTGGCCGGATAAGTCGTTCCGACCGCGAAGCCGAATAGCTCTATTCGGGCCGGGAGATTGACGTGCTTGAGTGCACCATCTGGAGGAAGGAAGGATCTGCGGGAACACAAAAAGTGAGTCCTAGGGCAGACTGGCCAGGTCTAGAGCTTCCTGGCAGTCGGTTGGTTCCTGAGGTGGTGGCTCCGGTCAAACCAGCGAAATGTGACCCGAATAGTACCAAGGGTAACTTAAGGGACCCCGTACAGGTTTGTCTGGGTTTGTGATTGGCATTTGTCACCAGCTGGTTTGCAATCGATTCGAATCGCCATCTCTCCTGGATAGTGAAAAACTGGACTGATCTTCCCTCATGGTAGCAATGGATTAATCTGAACATGAACATGGTTACGAAAGAATGAAATACCAAAACTGCTATGGTTATTATTATTGCTTGTTTAGAAATAATCAAGTGATTGCTTTAGTACAGGTGTTAATGTAGAAATAAGGAGTTTAGTATTTACTAAAAGCAATTGCTAGTATTAAAACATGGAGTTAAACTAAAAATGACTTTTTATGCAAAATGAGTCAAGCTAACTCCACTCAAATAGCCTGGCATTATCCTTGAGAGTCTTTTATTTGGTAAGACGGGTAAGTCTTGCGGAGTACAATTGTGTACTCAGGGTTTATCCCTAATTGTTGCAGGTGGGCATATTTTCTATGGATATCAAGTAAAGCTTGGGCAACTGTTATGTCTACTCTATCTATCTTGCTTATAGATGATCCACTCTTGGCACTGTATTGCAACAGTAGGTGTGAGTAAATGTAGATACAAAACTATTTGGCTTCCGCAAATCTGAGTTTTTAATTCTGTATGTAAGAACTCTTGTGCGAACTCCGTATTGTGAATCTATGTAATATGAATGGATGTTGTTGAATCATGTACGATCTTGGTTGTGTTACCATTTGCTTTGAAATCCTTCGAAATTTTACGGACTACCGGGTTTATATGGGCTCAAGTGTGGTCGAATTTGCTGTTTCGACGGCTATTGCCGTACTTGTGCTCTTATAAATTGGTCGGTTCTATCACAGCTGGTATCGGGGCAAGGTTCAACATACACTATTCATATTAGTATATATTGTAAAAAAATGAAAGGTTTTGATTTACAAAACTAATTGTGAACCATTTGCTAATAGGTTTGAAACTTTTGAATTTTAAAATTAAGTTGTGCCATGGATCATATCTGTGTAGCCCCAAATTAGGACTATAGGTGGCTTATATATGTACTAACTTGGTTGATATGCATCATCTTTTGTGAGTGCTTCTTGTCGTTAATACGACTTACCCTTGTTTCATTTTTTTATCGACGCCCAGGTGAGTTGAAGATGGGCCAAATGTGCCACTTCGGATGAGGTAAGGTGAGATGTGAGAGCATGATCGAACAATCGTCGATCTAAGAGGAGTGCTTATTATTAATACCGAAGTAGGTACATGTGTCCATATGTGCCTATGGAAGTATCTCTGTGTGGAGTAATTACTTTTTAGGGGTCGCAAGTGCTCATGGGAGCATTTTTGGCAAAAAGTGCTTCTTATTGCCATGCATACATGTGAGATTTGGGCTGAAATGAATTTTCTGCAGGTACGCTAACCACGTGTAGTACGATTTAGTTACGTATATGAGAGCGAATGTATGCCACCGACTAGAACGATTAATGTTATTAGGTGTGAGGACGTATGGAACGTTCATGCATCATGGTCATTCATGTTCATTTCTTATCTAGTCCACTCCATAAAATGCCTTAAATCGTGATAAATTGCAATTGAATAATTCCTTAAAAAAATTATTCTTACGCCTCTCAAAAATTTTCTGCAGCATGGCTCGTGTGAGAAAGACTGCTCGTAAGTCGATTGGAACTAAGGGTATACCTCGTCATCCGATTGTACCTCGTGATGAAGGTGAGAGTAGTAGTAGCCGTCCGCGTAGTTAGGCCAAGCTTTAGGAAGAGGTTGCAAGGCTGTCAGCTGAGTTAGTTTCCGTTACTAGGGAGTATCGTTGTGGTGTTACCCGTATCAAAAATCAAGAGTGGGTGATTTCACAACTGGAAAGACAGTGGAATGAAGCCTGCATCCGAGAGAACGATGTTAGAGCACAGCATCATGAGTTAATACTCTATGTGGACACCATCGAAGAATATAGTGATGAACTGCATGAAGAGGTGCATCGTCTTCGCAACTTGCTGAATACTAATTATGAACCCCAGGCAGCTGATGGAGACCTAGGGATTGTTCTGCATCCTGAGGAGGTAGTCAAAGAAGAGTAAGTTGAACATGCACCTGATGATGAGGAAGAAATTTTCGAAGACATCATGCCTGTTGATGGCGACGATGGCGAGAATGGTGGTGCGTCTGAGGCCAAAGGACGGTTATGAGGACTAGTGGTTTTTAGGAAGTTGGATCTTGTGTAATATTTTGTAAAAATTCCCTCGACTGGATCTCGGTCATGTGTTATGTCTAAATAATGTATAGTGAATATGGCCACTTTCAAAGCTCTAGTTTGTTGGAAATCGTAGTGGAACGCTAGTGTTGTGGTTTATAATAGCTACTAAGTAGTTTCCCTACTTTTATGTGGTTGTGTTGTGGAGTTGAATTTTTATGCCTTTGCTAAGTTATGTTTAATTTTGTTTATCATATCTTACTTTGGCATGAATGTTCGGATTATCCACAACCGTACCATCGTTAATCCCTCCTTGTTTTCAATAAAATTTTCACAGATGCCGGTTAGAACTCAGTTCCCATGGATCTGGTAGTGCTGGGGGAAAAGGAAATGAGAATGAAGGAACACCATCACCCCCGCCATTCACTCCAGCATAGATGATTGCTCAGTTCCTTGGAACCCAGAGCAATTTAGAAGCTGTTTTACGAGAATTGGTCTCAAATAATGCACGCAATGCTGATCAATATTGTGGCAATGGTGAAAATCAATTTAGTTCATACAAGGATTTTATGGACACCAAGCCAGCAGTTTTTCAGGAAGCGACTGAACCATTACAAGATGATGAGTGGTTGTACACTATTGAGCAGAAATTTTCAGTGCTGAGAATGAATGATAATTTGAAGGTCAATTATGCTGCACTTCAACTTCAAGGACCGGCAGGAATCTGGTGGTCAAACTACAAAGTTACCATTTCTGCAGGTACTGAAATTTCTTGGGATCATTTCAAGTCAGCATTTCGAGGAAATTATGTTCCACCTGGATTGATGAAAATAAAAGCTGCTGAGTTTATGAAATTGACCATGGGTACTAGGAGCTTGACAGAGTATCTCCATGCATTTAATGATCTGTCAAGGTACGCTCCAAGCCTTGTTGACACTGAGGAAAAGAGAATTGAAAGTTTTAAAAGGGGACTTAGCACTAAGCTAATGAAAACCATGGCAAATTCTCCGAGAACAATTTTTAGTGAGTTTATTAGTGATGCTTTGGTCCAAGAGCATCAAAATAATCTTCATACTAATGCAAAAGAACGCAAGAAGGCAATTGAAGAAAGCTTATCTCAGGAGAAGACTCCTTCTGTAAATTATTCTGTTTATTTTCCTCCAATGTCAAGGGTTAGGAGCAGGCCTCCAACAAAGAAGTTGAACAAAAATCACCAGCATAATCTGTATCGTAAGTCCATCATGATGTCCATTCCCAAAGAAAAATCAGGCTCCAAAAATCCAACGGATAGTAAGGGAACAGTTAGCAATGCACCATGTTATAATTGCAGTCAGACAGGTCATTTTTCTAGGAATTGTCCTTATCCAAAGAAACAGTTTGAAAAGACAAGTGTTCAGTATGGCCGTGTTCATTTCAACAATGTTGAAGAGATTCCAGAAGGTGAACCAGTAATAGCTGGCATGTTTCTTGTGAACCAGAGTCCTGCAATTGTATTGTTTGACTCAGGTTCCTCACATTCATTTGTTACTCAAGTGTTTGCGCAAGAGCATGGATATCAGATCACAGAATTGAATTATGGATTTTGCATAAGTTCTGCGGGAGCTGATATCTCCACCAGACAAATGGTTCGTGGAATAATAATCGATATTGGGAACCGAAAGTTTGTGACTAGTCTGATAGTTCTGCCAGGATTGGGAGTAGATGTGATTTTAGGAATGAGTTGGATGAAGAGCTGGGGTGCAAACCTCAATTTGGCTGATCGAATTCTGTCCTTGAACGAACCTTGGGGTAATGGAACTTTTCAAGTGTTTCTACCTCGAAGCTGTGATCTTAAGAGCTTATCTTGTGCTATTGAGACTGCAAATCTGCTTGATATTCCAGTAGTATGTGAGTTTCCCGATGTATTTCCTGATGATCTGCTGAGACTTCCTCCAGATAGAGAAGTTGAATTTGCTATTGAGTTGATTCCTGGTACAACGCCAATATCGAGAAGGCCGTACAGAATGCCACCGGATGAATTAGCGGAACTTAAGAAGCAAATCAAGGAATTATTGGATAAAGGTTTTATTCGACCTAGTACTTCTCTGTGGGGTTCTCCAACTTTATTCGTGAAGAAAAAGGATAAAACACTGAGGATGTGTGTAGATTATCGACCTCTGAATGCCTGTAACTATTAAAAATAAATATCCTTTGCCCTGGATTGATAGTATTGTTTGATCAACTATCCAAAGCTAAGGTATTTTCCAAGATTGATTTGAGATCCGGATATCATCAAATCAAGATTAGACCGCAAGATATTCCAAAAACTGCTTTTTCAACCAGGTACGGGTTGTATGAGTATCTTGTTATGTCCTTCGGCCTAACAAATGCTCCTGCATACTTTATGTACCTGATGAACTCAGTCTTCATGCCAGAATTGGACAAGTTCGTTGTGGTTTTTATCGATGATATATTGATATATTCAGAAAATGAACAAGATCATGCAGAACATCTGAGAGTGGTTCTAACCAGGCTTAGAGATCATAAGTTATATGCAAAATTTAGCAAGTGTGAATTTTGGTTAAAAGAAGTACAATTTCTGGGTCATATCTTGTTTGACAAAGGAATATCAGTTGATCCTGCAAAAGTCCAGCAAGTGCTAGATTGGAAAGCACTAACTTCAGTCACTGAGGTTAGGAGTTTCTTAGGGTTAGCAGGATACTATCATCGCTTTATTCCTGATTTCTCTAAGGTAGCTCAACCCATGACTAAGCTGTTGCATAAAGATAAGAAGTTTGAATGGACTCTAGCGTGTGAAGCAGCCTTCCAAACTCTACGGAATCTGCTTACCACTGCTCCTGTTTTAGCGCAACCCAATATTGAGAAACCATTTGATGTCTACTGTGATGCTTCTAGAACGGGTCTTGGATGTGTTTTGATGCAAGAAGGACGAGTTATTGCTTATGCATCCAGACAACTTAGGAAGCATGAAGAGAATTACCCAACACATGATTTAGAGTTAGCAGCTGTAGTTCATGCTTTAAAGATCTGTAGACATTACCTTATGGGTAATAAATGTCATATTTATACGGACCATAAGAGTCTCAAGTACATTTTCACCCAGCCAGAACTCAATATGAGGCATCGAAGATGGTTGGAACTTATCAAGGATTACGACTTAGAAGTGCACTATCATCCAGGAAAAGCTAATGTAGTTGCTGATGCACTGAGTCGTAAATCCCATAGCATGTTAGTACAACCTTTGATGGAAGATAAATTCAATCTTTTGCATCCAGTTGTGCTACACAATATCAAAGTTAGTTGTGCCCTGGAAGACAAAATTATTGAAGCCCGGAAGATAGATACTGGAATATTTCATATCAAACGTAAGATGATAGAAAAAGAAACCAAACACTTCAGGGTAGATGATAAAGGTATTCTATGGTTCAAAGACCGTTTAGTAGTGCCGAAAGATCGGAATCTTAGAAATGAGATCATGGATGAAGCTCATAGTTCTCCTTTATCCATTCATCCAGGTAGCAGTAAAATGTATCATGATTTAAAACCTCAGTTTTTGGTGGACCAAAATAAAGAAAGAGATTGCAGCATATGTTGCTAGATGTGACACATGTTGTCGAGTTAAAGCAGTTCATATGAAGCCTGCTGGTTTATTACAACCTTTATCTATTCTGGGATGGAAATGGGAAGAGATCAGTATGGATTTCATTGTAGGTCTTCCTACCACTCAGAAAGGATATGATTCAATTTGGGTAATTGTAGATCGTTTAACCAAGTCTGCACATTTTATCCCTGTCAAGAATACTTACCGACCACATGAATATGCAGAGATCTATTTTAATCAGATATTGCGATTACATGGGGTACCTAGAACTATTATTTCAGATAGAGGACCACAATTTATTGCTCATTTCTGGGAACATCTGCATAAACAGATAGGTACCAAGTTAGTCCGAAGTTCGGCATATCATCCTCAAACTTCAGGTCAAACAGAGAGAATCAACCAAATTCTAGAATATATGCTTAGAGCATGTGTTATATCTTCAAAGGGATCATGGGAAAAATGGTTACCATTAGCTGAGTTCTCATATAACAATAGCTATCAAGAGAGTATTCAGATGGCTCCATTTGAAGCTTTATATGGGAGAAAATGTAGAACTCCATTAAATTAGGGTTGAAGCAGGAGAAAGAAGGTACTATGGTATTGATTTTGTCAGAGAAGCCGAAGAAAAAGTAAGGATTATTCAGCAACACATGAAAGCAGCTCAGTCTCGACAGAAAAGTTACGCTGACAAAAGAAGAAGACCAATTGAGTATCGAGTTGGTGATTATGTCTATTTGAAAGTTTCACCAATGAAGGGAGTACAACGTTTTGGTGTTAAACGAAAGTTGGCACCGAGATATGTTAGACCATACCGAATCATTGAGAAGTGTGGAAAGGTAGCATATAAGATACAGTTACCTCCAGAAATGCAAGCAATATTCAATGTTTTCCATGTTTCTCAACTCAAGAAGTGTCTCAGAGTTCCGGAAAAACAAGTAAGGGTTGAGGACATCAAATTGAAAATAGACTTAACCTATGAAGAGAAACCTATTTGGGTAATTGACACTAAAGAGAGAGTGACTCATAGTAAAGTGATCAAATTCTATAAAGTGGTTTGGAATAATCAAGGTGAAGAAGATGCCACATGGGAAAGAGAAGATTACCTAAAAGAAGCATATCCTACTTTCTATAAAAACTGGTACCATCCCTAATCTCGAGGATGAGATTCTTTTAAGGGGGGTGGGGCTGTAACACCCTGGTGTTAAGCATGCATGTCATCTCATTTCATGGGCATGTGCATCATTTCATCATTACGTTTTTAGAGTACATGTGATGATAGCTTGATGTGAGTCATGTCATATATACATATATAGGAATATTTATGTGCTTACATATGCTTACAAAGTGGATTCCAAGTAAAAATGATTTTTCATAGAATCGAAGTTGATAATCTTGTTTAGAGTGCCTAATCAAACATTTGTTATGTTGAAACCATCACTTGATTTGGTCTCTAAATAGGACTGACCTAGAATTTGACTTAGGTCTATTTGGAGTGCTTTTGCAAATTCAAACTGAAAGTCCAATTTAAAATATTTAGATGACCTAGAGCCCTAAATAAAGTTTGTGGGAAATTTCATTTGTGACAAAAGTTATTTTTGGTCCAAGTCATGAAAATACTTTTTACTTGGTCAAAACTAGCTCCCAATGCAGATTAGGGTTTAAATCCATCTCTGAAATTTCTTCTAAGTCATTGGTAATTTCAGTTTGAAAGTAGCTCTGTTTGGCAACCTGTAACTACTAAATCTTATCGAATCAGTTCAAAAAGTTCTAATAAACTTTGTAGTACTCATGTAGCTCTATCTTCCATATTAAAGAAGTTTGCTCTAAGTTGCAATGATCTGGGAGATTTATATTGTCAAAATTTCGGATTCAGTTGAATGAATCAGTATTGAACTTGCTTTGCCTGTTAGCTGAACTGAGTTGGGGCAGCAACGTGTCGTCTTTCCCCTGCGCCACCAGCACGTCCCCGTGTCGCTGCCCTCTGTATCCCACCGCCCAACGAGTATACAGAAACCAAATCGGTCGATGCTTGAGCTGATCCAGTGATTCTGGTCATCCCTATCGTCGGTCTCCTCTCTCTCTCTCTCTCTCTGTCATTCCCAGTGAAAGAGCGAGAGCACCACCGCAGCAATGGCGTCACCGGCAAACGTCCTAGCTCCCAGTTAGCTGCTGTATTCCCCGCGTCCGTAGCTCCAACCTCTCCTTTGCCACCTCCTGGACAACTTTGCCGAGCCCCTGGACCCGTAGGTAAGCCACCCAAGCCCTTCACCGTCGTCGGCTTTCGCCAGAGCGTCATCGGAGCTCCGCCGTCGTGCGGTTCACCGAGGCCAGATTGCTGTGGTTAGTTAATTCCTTGTCTGAATCGCGTTTCCGGCTTGATTAAGGTTTAATTTCATGAATATGGAGATGGTTTCGTGTCTCGTGGTTCGTGTTCGCCGGAACGAAGTTGTGCCACCAACGAACTCGTCGCCGTTCGCCATGGATGGGGCTGTGTGTGTTCCGGTGCTCCATTTTCCAATTGTTTGCAGCTGTAGTGTCTCTAGCTCACCCTGAAGCTTGATGTGTAGTCACGTTCGTCTATCCTGGTCGGAGATGGCCGGCGCCGGGCCGCTCAGCGTTGCCGCCCGCCATGGCCGCCGTCAAGCTCGCTACGGCGAGCCACTGGCTCAACCACCTAGGGCATCGGATGCGTCTCGGTCTTAGGAAGATGACAGTGTGCTCAGCTTAGCCGGAAACCTCATCGTCGACGAGCTCTTCTTCGGTCAAGGCTGCAGCCTCTTCTGTCTCTCTTCCATGTGGGGTTGGGTTGACTGAGGGACCCAGACGTCAGCTCCTCTTACCAGTTCCTGTGTGCAGTTTTGGGTGTGTGAAGCACCTAGGGTTCCCTAGAATTTCGGAAATACTTTTATTCCTATTTCCAGAAATCTGTTAAATGCTTGTAAAAATTCTATAGGGATCTGTACTTATCCAAATAAGGTGAAACAAAGCTTGTTAGTTTTCTGTTAATGAGTACTATCGAGGAAAAATATTAAACCCTAGCACTTAAATGATATTTCTGTGCTTTATTAATTAATTTCTATTTAGGCAGTGAACTTTGAAAATGCATAAGTAATTCTAGGAATGTGATAAAATCATGATTCCACTTTTGTTAACTTTGGTTTGGCATGTAGAACCTAGGAAAAATATTGGTTAGTGTTTTTCTCTGTTATTAATAGGGTTTTCTATTCAAGCCCTAGTTGGGGCTAGAATCTTGATAAATTCACTAAAAGAAATATAATTAGGATGTGGGCATGAATAGTTTTCTGTGATATTTTTATGTGGCAAACAGTATAGGAAAATAGTAAATCTGTTATTTGATACTTTTCATTGTAGAAAGTAGTTTTTACCTAATTTCAGCCTGTCTAGTTGTTATTTTTGCATAGGCAGCTGTAAGTATCCAAATGCTATGAAATTTGAACAGTGACCTGATGTAAACCTATTTAGCCTACTGGAATTTCACCAGAATTTTCTGAGAACAGGAAGTTGTGGGTCCAGTTATAAGCTAACCCAATAACTATGTGATTAAGAGTTCATATGAGTTAACTATGATTAACCATAGTCATATTTTGAGTAATCAGTAGAGTTGTGTGCTGGAATACATGTTCATGACCTGATGGATGATTCCTTAGGGTATCAAGTTATAGGATGGTGTATTAAGGTTTATTGCTATTCCTTAGGGAGTTAATTTGATTTCAAATGCATTGTCCATTTCCTGAAAGCATGCATACCTACGCATCATGTTATTGCATCCTGCGAGATGTGGTCTTTCATGTACCCAATTCATTCATGTCACTTGCATGCATACATGATCGCTAACGAAGGTCACTCGGTTGGAAGTGAGCCCAGTGAAGAAGGAAGTTCCACCGGAGCCTCAAGCGGTCGAACAAAACGCCAACGGAAGCATTGACTTGACGAGTGTACTAACTCTTGATCTACGTCTTTTCTGAAAGGCAAGTCCCGGTGTATTTCCCACTTCCTATGCTTTTACAATTAATGAATCTTGAGTATAGTGATTGATGCATTACGTATAGGAGTTGAAATGAAGCCGTCGATGCATTTTTAATATCCTTGATCCACTAAATATCCTTCACCTAAGTAAGTTCAGGATCGTTTATACTGCTTAGCTATGCTTAGAACCGATAGATATGGTGATTACCGGTCCCCGATATAAAAGGTGAAAAGCACGGTTGGCTATATTTGCTATCGTGAAATAACCATGTGAGCTGAGTGGTGAATTGAGATTTGGCGGGACGATGTATTGGACACAGCAAGACAAGGAGGTCTTGGTTGTGTACCAATCCTCGCCAAGTTAAATAGGAACAGATCCCTGTGGGACATCAGTCGAGATTGAAAGACGCCATCACTTAGCTGGCCGGATAAGTCGTTCCGACCGCGAAGCCGAGTAGCTCTATTCGGGCCAGGAGTTGACGTGTTGAGTGCACTATCTAGAGGAAGGAAGGATGTGTGGGAACACGAAAAGTGAGTCCAAGAGCAGACCGGCCAGGTCTGAGCTTTCTGGTAGTCGGTTGGTTCCTGAGGTGGTGGCTCCGGTCAAATCCGTGAAATGTGACCCGAATAGTACCAAGGGTGACCTAAGGGACCCTGTACAGGTCTGTCTGGGTTTGTGATTGGCATTTGTCACTAGCTGGTTTGCAATCGATTCGAATCGCCATCTCTCCTGGATAGTGAGAAACTGGACTGATCTTCCCTCATGGTAGCAATGGATTAATCTGAACATGAACATGGTTACGAAAGAATGAAATGTCTACTCTATCTATCTTGCTTATAGATGATCCACTCTTGGCACTGTATTGCAACAGTAGGTGTGAGTAAATGTAGATACAAAACTATTTGGCTTCCGCAAATCTGAGTTTTTAATTCTGTATGTAAGAACTCTTGTGCGAACTCCGTATTGTGAATCTATGTAACATGAATGGATGTTGTTGAACCATGTACGATCTTGGTTGTGTTACCATTTGCTTTGAAATCCTTCGAGATTTCACGGACTACCGGGTTTATATGGGCTCAAGTGTGGTCGAATTTACTGTTTCGACGGCTATTGCCGTACTTGTGCTCTTATAAATTGGTTGGTTTTGTCACAATTAACACATTTGTGGAATCCAAACCTGAACAAGACCCCATGGAGGAAGTTATGATGGCAACACTAGAAGAATTGGCTCAACCTACCTTCGATGATGAACACTTTGTTCAAGAAGAGGAAGAGTTAGCAGAGCCCATTGAGCTCGACAAAAATGAGGAATCACCACCTCCTTTGATCGAGCTCAAACCTCTCCCACTTGGCCTAAAATATGTTTTTCTCCATAACAATCGGAACACCCCTGTGATCATTAGTGACAAACTATCCAATGATGAAACCCAACAGCTTGTCACCATCTCAAAGAAACATAGGTCTGCCATAGGCTACTCACTTGAAGACCTCAAGGGCATTAGCCCTGCTCTCTGCACACATCGCATCCCTATCAAGCAAGATTGCACACCTCCAAGGGAGCCACAACGAAGACTTAACAATGCTATGCGAGAGGTTGTTAAGAATGAGGTCCTCAAACTCTTGCATGTAGGGATTATTTATCCCGTGCCATATAGCGAGTGGGTTAGCCCGGTCCAAGTAGTGCCAAAGAAGGGAGGCATGACAGTCGTTAGGAATGAGAAAAATGAACTCATCCCTCAATGAACCGTCACTGGGTGGCGGATGTGCATTGATTACCGGAAGCTAAACATGGCCACTAAGAAGGATCACTTTCCGCTACCGTTCATAGATGAGATGCTAGAACGGCTCGCGAACCATTTCTTCTTTTGCTTCCTTGATGGATATTCCGGGTATCATCAAATCCTGATCCACCCCGATGACCAAAGTAAGACTACTTTCACATGCCCATATGGAACTTACACATACCGACGAATGTCGTTTGGGTTATGCAATGCTCCAGCTACTTTCCAATGGTGCATGATGTCTATTTTCTCTGACATGATCGAGAAAATCATGGAGGTATTCATGGATGACTTTACCGTCTATGGAAAAACCTTTGCTGATTGTTTAGAGAATTTAGATAGAGTCTTACAGCGGTGCGAAGAAAAGCACTTAGTGCTGAACTAGGAGAAATACCATTTTATGGTTTCGGAAGGAATTGTGCTAGGACACAAGGTGTCCGAACGTGGGATAGAGGTGGATAGAGCAAAGATTGAAGTTATTGAACAACTTCAACCTCCTAGGAATGTGAAAGGGATCCGTAGCTTCCTGGGACATGCAGGGTTCTATAGGCGCTTTATTAAAGACTTTTCTCAAATTGCTAGACCTTGACTAGTCTCTTAGCGAAAGATGCCCCTTTCATCTTCAATGATGAGTGCCATGCAGCCTTTCAAACTCTCAAAAAGGCACTCATCTCTGCTCTGATTATTCAACCACCTGATTGGAACCTTCCATTTGAGATCATGTGTGATGCTAGTGACTTTGCGGTTGGAGCCGTTTTAGGCCAAACCAAGGATAAGAGGCATTATGCTATATCCTATGCTAGCAAAACCTTATCTGGACCTCAGCTCAACTATGCTACCACTGAAAAAGAGCTTTTGGCTGTTGTCTTTGCGATAGACAAGTTTAGATCCTACTTAGTGGGAGCAAAGGTAATCATTTACACAGATCATGCTGCTCTTAAATACCTCCTCACTAAGAGAGATGTTAAGCCTCGGCTAATTCAATGGATTCTTCTACTCCAAGAGTTTGACATAGAAATAAGAGATAAGAAAGGAGCAGAGAACTCGGTAGCCGACCACTTGTCTAGGATTCAGTACAAAGAAGCACATGAGTTACCCATCAATGACTACCTAAGGGACGAAACCGTTCTCAAGATAACACACTCCGATCCATGGTATGCAAATATCATGAACTTTATGGTGGCAGGCTATGTCCCACCTGGTGAAGACAAAAGAAAGTTGATCCATGAGAGCCGTTTTCACCTGTGGGACGAGCCATAACTATATCGAGTTTGCTCTGATGGATTGTTGAGAAGATGTGTCCCAATGGCTGAGGCTGTTAAGATTATGGAGAGATGTCACGCCTCGCCATATGGAGGATGTTGGCGGTCCTTACCAACATAAATATAACATCATTTTAATACCAAAACAAATAGAAGATAGGGCTTTTATCTAATCTTTCCACGAGTTTTGTTGTGCACCTAACTTACAGGAATAGCACGTGGAAATGCATGGAAATCTCAAGGAAAACACACTTCCATGAAGCGTATTAAAAGAAGGCGCAAACTAAGAAAATGAGAAAGCTCAAATTATACAATAAACCAAATCCATTCGTAACCACGGGAAAGGCCCAGGCCCACAGGGGAACCGACCACCCGAAGGCGGTGGCCAGATGGCTTTCCCCAGGGACCGACCACCCCCGGGGGCGGCCGCCCCCCCTGGTGGGGCCTCCCGGGCCCATCCTCCTCAGGCGGTGCTCATGGTGGTTTGGCAAAGGCGGTTTCACCTCCTACCATACTTAGAACGCCCAAACCGCCCTTGACCAACTATAAATAGATGTGCTTCACCCCCTCCAACACACACACCAACATTTGGAGCACTACACCTCACATTTCTTACTTGTTCTCTCTAGTTTAGTAGTAGTAGTAGTAGAGCAAGGCAAAGCTATCAAGGAGAGCTTGTCTCCTTGGAGGAATCAAGAACATCTTGGTATGAATACACATCGGTTCTCCTCTATGAGCAAGCTCTTATCTTATTTATATAGCAATGCATCTGAATTAGAGTATAGTCTTGTCCATATTATGATCATAACATGTAAACTAGTTCATAATCTATGTGTTATGTTCTTGATATGTTCATCAAAGTTCTTCATCGTTCATCAAATTAGTATGAATAGAGGAAGAACTAAGGATGGGATAATAGTTCATTGTGCTGTCATGGTTGCTCCTATCCAAGCCTGTCAATTCGTAGGGTTGGGGTCCCGGGGGCTAGGAGTTGTTTCCAATTACAAGGGCGTGGTGCTCGGGTTTGTGGGAATCAGCGGATATGTCGGTACCCCACGGGCAGAGGGGTAGGTGGGCAGGTGGTGACAGCCCTGTCCATCCCTAGCATTCCCCCACGTTCGGGTATTGAGTAGGAGTTCGTAAAGTCTCTATCGGCTGGCAAACCAGCTGTGGGGATCTCCCTATCATCCCAGACTTAGTCCTGATCCTAGTCTTATTAATTCAATGTAATTACTATTCGTTGCATAGCTGTATATGACCAATGCCTGCTCACGTAGTTATTCTTTATTCTTTATTTTATCTTTTATCCTTGAGGTTGCTCCGATGTGTGTGTCCACTATCTTATAAACCTGTTTTAACCCCAGCCTATGCTATGCCTACCTATGCATTCAATAAGTGATCATGTTTATACCAAAAGCTAGATGAATTCACCATGCCCTCCTACGGAAAATTATAAATACGACACCCTTGAATACTCACGGGTCGAAATGCTACAATGATAGTTCTGTGCGCTTGCAGAGTAATCTTATCCTTACTGAGCTATCGATTGACATACCTAAGTACCATTACTTAAGGATTGTAATTCTTGTTGCACCCCACGGCGCCGTGCCACAGTTTTGCATATCGTAAGTAATGACGGTTAGGAAGGCCAATCCGGCACTTCTAACTGCTATTACCAGACTGCATTACCTAGGCTGGCGCCACTAAGGGCCAAGGATTACCTTTCTGAAGTAATGGTGGTCGGGAATGTCAACTTATGTTTCTAGTAATATTATTAAGGACGGACCTTTAGTCTATCTTTAGTAGTAATGCTAAGAAACGCCAACAAGCATTTCTGGCGCTGTTGCTGGGGATGGACTTTTAGTCTATCTTTTGTAACGACGTTAAGAAATGCCAACAAGCATTTCTGGCGCCGTTGCCGGGGATGGACTTTTAGTCTATCTTTTGTAACGACGTTAAGAAATGCCAATAAGAATTTCTGGCGCCGTTGCCGGGGAGGGCAAAAAGAAAATATAAACATCTAGCTTTGGCATAAACTTTGATTACAAAATAAGCATTGGTAGCCATCGCTTATGCAGGCTAACTTTGCTGTTTTCTTCCTTTTTTATTGGAATGAAAACATGATAGTGTATGAGCATCTCCTAAGGAAGAGAAGGCCTCGTACCATCTCTTCTTCTGCTACTCAGCCGGCAAACAAACCGGTCACTTCCGCACCATCCGCTACTACCACCATGTCCAAGTCACTCCGCGAGTATTCCACCCCCGCTATTGCAACCGTGCCTGTTGGGCCCGCTGTCAATGTCGGGAGCAGAAACTTTGAACTCCGCACTGGCCTACTCACGATGGTGCAGGCGAACCAGTTCAGCGGTTTGCCAAGTGAGGACGCAAACGCGCACCTGCAAAACTTTCTTGAGTTGTGCGAGACCATCATCATCAAAGATGTCGCACAGGACACCATCAAACTCCAGTTGTTTCCATTCTCCCTTTCGGGGAAGGAAAAGCAATGGTTTTATCAAAGCAAGGAAGCAGTCAACACGTGGGACAAATGTTCCGCGGCGTTCCTCGCTAAATTCTTCCCCATGAGCAAAACAAATGCTCTGCGGGGAAAATATCAAACTTCCAGCAAACTGCACTCGAGTCCATTCCCGAGGCTTGGGATAGGCTTCAGGAATACACCCAAGCCTGCCCTCACCACAGGATGGAAGATTGGCTCGTGCTCCAAAATTTCTATGAAGGTCTCACGGCCATGTCTAAGGGGCACATAGATGCTGCCGCTGGAGGCGCATTCCTCTCCCTCACCATGGAGAATGCCACGGCGTTAATTGAGAAGATGGTGGCCAACCAATGCTGGGGAGAGGGACGCAAAACACAAAAGGGCATGCACACCGTGAAGGAGAGGGATCTGCTTGCCGCAAAAAATAGAATTAATAATGAAGAAACTTGAAGGACGTGCCACCGATCCTACCACCGGCACTGTCCAGGCCATGGACTTGCACATGACGTGTGAAGTCTGTGGAGATGTTGGCCATTCGGGGAACAACTGTCCCAAAACCCATGAAGAAGCTTCATACGTTAACAACGGGTTTCGCCAACACCAACAAACAGGTACTGGGTGGAACAACCAAAACCGCCCCCAAGGTAATTCTTCCAATTTTAATTCAAATTTCAATTCCTCCCAACCTTCATTAAAAGATCTTATGATAGGACATGCTAAAATAAATGAAAATCTTACAAATAAGCTTTCTCGAAATGATAAAATGTTTGAAACTATAAATACTAAGCTTGATAGCCTATCCTCATCTGTTAAAAATCAAGTAAATTTTAATAAAAAATTGAAACTCAAATTGCCCAACTTGCCTCTGCCGCAAAATCTGCCATTCAAATTTCTAGTTCTGTTGAGAATATAAATTCGGTGACCACGAGAGGGGGTAAGATCACTTGTGATCCCCCACATCCTAACCAAAGAACAGGCAAAACACCAAGACAACAACAGGAAGTACCGGTTGATTCGGCACAACCACATGAAGAATCAATGGAAGAAGAGCCGACACCGGAGGGCTATGGGGACACCACGATGTTGCCTTTCCTCACAAAGTTGAGAAGGAAGAAGAAGGCTGGAGATGAACAGTTTCTCGGATTCGTGGAGATGGTCGAGAAGACACACGTCAGCGTTCCGCTGATGGATGTCTTGCACATACCATCATACGCTAAGTTCATCAAAGATATCATCAACAACAAGCGACCATTGCCGTCCTCAGAAATTGTCAACCTGACCGAAGAGTGTAGCGCAGCAATACTCAATCATCTACCTGAGAAGAAACAAGACCCTGGGTGCCCCACAATCACATGCTCTATAGGCACCCAGCAATTTGACCACGCCTTATGCGATCTTGGGGCGAGTGTGAGCGTCATGCCGAAATCAGTCTTTGATAGACTGAATTTCACCAACTTGGAGCCTACCAACATGACACTTCAGTTGGCCGACTCCTCAATTCGATACCCAGCACAAGACATTCCTGTAAAAATTAGAGGGTATTATGTTCCGGTGGATTTTGTGGTGCTCAATATGGAACTCACCAAAGAAACACCACTCATCCTCGGAAGGCCATTCTTGAGCACGGCAGGAGCACAAATTGATGTTGGAGCTGCAGAAATCCGCTTCAATATCAATGGAGAAGAAGAGAAGTTCAAGTTCAGGCCTCGCCGTCAAGAAGAATGCAATATGATACGCATTCGATATGGGCCGAACCCGCAAGGCATCAAGGAAGTAGAAATTCAACCTCAGCTTTTGAAAAATATATCAAAAATCTCAAAAGAATCAAAGAAAAAGCCGGAGCCAAAAGAAAAGGCGGCTCCCAAACAAAATATAAAGGAGCAGAAAAACAAAATGGCTCCTAAAAAGAGGGAAGAAATCCCCAAGCCTTCACCAAAGAAGACGGTGTGGAAACCCAAGGTAAAAATTAAAAATACTACCACACCGCCCAAAACTACTCACAAAGTATGGAGGCCCAAGCAAGCGTAGCCTTCTACCTCTCCCAAGACGGATGCACCATCATCAAGCAAACAATGAAGGGAGAAAGGTCCTGCTCAACAGACTTAAAAAAGCTGAGCCCTTGACGAAGGTAAACCGGTAAGTTATCCGTAATTTTTACTTTAAATATTTCGAAATTTCTTTTCAATAAATTCTTAATTGATCCCTCTATTAAAAATAAAATTAATAGTAATAATAAAATATATATATAAGTATATAAAATAATATTTCAAATAGATATATGCATGCTTGATGATAATGTTGTATTTATGCCTTGACTAAAATAACCCTATGTTTAAACATGAATCTTTGAGATCATAGGGATATTCCTTCATAAATGCATGATAGTGTGATCTTAAACAAACTTTCACAAATTTCAATCAAATCCATTAGCATATTATACACATGATCACACTAATCTACTTCGCATCAAGCCTGATCGTAACTGGGATAAGAATCTACACAGTCACCTTAACACGAGGCCAAAAGACAGAGGCTGGCAGGCGGGCCCAGGGGACCGACCGCCCCAGGACCGGCTGCCCCCGGTCCAGGCCAATCCGTGCCAATCTTTTTTGTATCTCACTTTGATCACCTCTGCATCACGTACCTGGTTACGATCAAGTTGTTTCCTTGCCAAAGACCTCGATAGTACCTATTTAAACCTCTAAAGGTCTCTTTTTCTCACACCAACCTTGCTCTTCTCCCCCTAGCAAAGCTTGCTAAGCTCTCCCATCTTTAAGTGGCAACCATGTCTAGCTATGCTCTCTCGCTAATCAATGCCCCAGTGGCCATAGCAAACCTAGACATAGCACCCTATCAAGAGAGTTCTTTAGCAAGGGAAAAAACCCGTGTTGTGAAGGAAAAGCCTCTAGCGATCTTGCCAGCACGCTCTCATGCCCCCGAAGGAGGTGCCACAAAGAAGACCGCTGCTGCCCATCCTCCCAATGGCCTCAAGAAGAAAACTCCTAGTGGTAGTAGGCCTAGCAAGCGCGTTGGAGATAAGTCTGCTAGTAAGCCCGCATTTTCGGCCAAGGAGGCAGAATCATCTAGCACCCTTCCTAGAATTAGGTGGCATCTACCTCGGCCTCCCATCAAACGTCGTGCAGGGCAGTACGAAAGCAGTGAAGATGAAGACGACTCTAGTATCATCAATGACCTCATAGCCAAACATGCTAGTTTACGTGCTTTCCTAAGGGCTTTAGAAGACGACATAGAGACCAAAAACAAAGAGATCAGGGACCTTAGCGATGATGTTAATAGTTTCCGCTTCAAGTTCAATCTTAAGCTAAGGAAAGTCGCTAAAGCCCTAGGTGTTGAGCATCATCTTGAGTATCTTTAGGCTGCACCTACTGCACGAATAATTAGGCACACATTTTCGCTTTCATGATCTTTTAAATTTTACTATCAATGTAAATGTGTCTATTTGAGTTTATCAATGAAATAAGGTTTTATGTTGAGCACTTGTTTTCTCTATATATGTATTTTGTGACTAACCAAGACAGGTGTCACAGAAACGACCAATTTATACGAGCACAAGTACAACGATCGCATTTTCGCCTCAATCCAGTCGCACTTGAGCCAATATAAACCCGGTAGTCCGGAAATCTCGAAGGATTTCAAACATTTCATACCCCAAGGATCATTCATTCAGCAATACCCGATCACATGACACATAAGTTCGCAACCGAAATTTAAACATCAGAGTACAACATAGTCTTTTACACAAATAGGGTAGTAGCGGAAGTCAACATAGTTTTACACCACAGAGTTCAAATACGAGTACCATCACATGACCCCGTCACAGCATTCTTACAACAACTAAAGATAGATAATGACCCTGCCCTCGGGTCTAGTCTTCTTCGCCCGCGGGGGTGAAGCAGTTCCTGCAATACGCGTAGAAAACTACACCATCTGCAACAATGGGAATAAAACCCTGAGTACTCAATTGTACTCAGCTAGACTTACCCGACAGGGAGTAAATAAAAAGACTCTCAAGGATATGCAAGGCTTATTTGGTGGAGCTCAGAGGGTAGCATCATTTTGCATCAAAAGCATTACTACAGTAGAACCTCAACTTATTCATTTTAATTGTGATAAGCTTCGATTTCAGTTAAACTATTTACTAGGATTAGCCACTATACTAAGCATTCACTGAATATTGTAGCAATCAATAAAACCATATGATTTCCGATATCCACAGATATCAACCTCATCTCACCATAATCATTATGTTCAAGTTATTAGCCTCTACCTCACCAGAAGATTAGTTCAGTTTCTCACTAACCAGGAGAGATGGCGATTCGAATCGATTGTACCAGCTGGCAAATATGCCAATCACAAACCCTGTCAGCCGAGCCACTGGCTTCTTGGGCCACCGTTAAATCTTTCTGAGTCACAATATGTCGCGGGCTTGGCAGGGACCATATTCTCAGAGACCAACCCACTTCCAGGATGCATCAGGTCCCTGACCTGCCCTTGGTAAGATGGTGTCTCCGCACATACTTCCTACCTCCAGAATATGTCTGCCTAGTCGCACCAATTCCCGGCTCAGAAGGAAATACTCGGCTTCGCGGTCAGAACGACTTATCTGGCCAGCTATGTGACGATGTCCTTCAATCTCAACTGATGTCTGGTGGCCTCAGTCCTAGTCGGCCGCAAGCAGCACCGAAGACGGCATGACCTCAACCATGTCATGCGGTTCCCCGCTACCTAGCCTTGATTCTCTCATTAGACACTGTGGCATGGTGGCACAAATAGTCCATCATGTGGAATCCAACCCCATCATCATTGGTAACCACCTATGCTCGCGAAGGACAGGAAATCCCTCGACTTCTACCGGTCTAAGCATGGCTAAGCATAGGATCGAACCCATCCCCTTGTCTAGTAATAACTTCAGGATCAAGTATAAGTGGACAAGGAATAAATGCAGCAACGGTATCATATCAACTCCTATACTTAAGTGCACAATCATACGATTTAATAAAGACCAGTGTATTTGTAAAAAGAGTAGGTGGAGACTTAGGAATGCTCCGGGGCTTGCCTTTCACAAAGTTAGCGGGTTGGTGATCCGGGCACTCCGGAAGTTCAGCCTCTTCTTCTTGTCCTTCGGAAACCTCGGGCACTTCAATCTCCGGTGGAACTCCCTCCTCCTGTGGATCGAATTGCAACAGTGTCACTCCTCCCGGCGATCCTGTATGCATGATATGCATATATGAGAACTGAGAATGCACATGAAATGCAAGATAGAGATGCACGAATTAACCCACGATATGCAATCAGTTTAACAATCCACACTCATTTATTTCTTTCCTAGACAACCAACTCATACTCACCCTTCTTAAGCAAAGCATAGAACAATTTCTCGTCCCGGGTGAGAGGTCTACAACCTGCACTTAATAATTAACATGCATCAACTAACCTACCACAACCAAAAGATATTTGCTTAGAAACAATTAAATAAACCCTAGCCTATAACTGGACCTACTGCTTACTGTGACCAGAAAAATCCATAGAAATTACAGTAGCTATTACACATTCAGATCAGCCTACTGACAAAATTTCAAGTCATTTGGACAAGTATAACAGTCTACACAAAAATAACAAGCAACCAGCCTTTTAAGCAATGGAAAATACTTAACACAGTGAAAAGTATCAACCAACAGATTTCCTAATTTTCTTAGCTTCTTTCCAACATAACATAGCCCAGGAAAAATATTCATGTCCATAACCTTAACACATTAAGCATGGTGATTTTTGCCAGATTAAAGCATAAAAGGCACATTATACTAGACATCATATAAATAACAGTGAAACACCAGCGAACATATTTTTCATAGATTCTACTTCCCTAAACAAGATGAATGCAACTGGAATCACATTTTTAGCACATTCCTGCAATTACTTATGCATTTATCAAGTTTACAAGCAATTAACAATTTAATTATAACTGCACACAAAAAGTATTCAAAAAGTACATTTTATATTTTTCCTTGATAGAGCTCAGAAATACAAACACAACAAAATTTGGTTCACCCCCATTGGACATTCCTAGCTCCAGATATGAATTTTGGAAGGTTTTACACATTTTCTGGAAATTCCTTTTTATAAATCGAAAACCTAAACCCGATAGAACTGCTACGTGCACCCGGCTCAGTGAACCAGAGGCGCACCCGAACGGCTGACTCGCGGGCCCCGGGGTCGACCCGACCCCACGCGTCAGAGAGAGGAAACAGAGCCGCCGGCGCTGACCGGCGAGAGCTCGCCGACGGCGAGGTCTCCGGCGACGCCGAGGCTACCTACCGACTCGCGGCAACGAGACGAACCCGATGGACCAACTGCCGAGGGTCGTACTCCACCGGAGCGAGCTCGACGGCGGCAATGGCGGACGGCGGTGGTCCGGCGAACTTGCGCCGGCCGATTCCGGCCGTTGCTCGCGCGGCTCGGCCTCGTTCCGTGTTCCTGCAACCCTAGCGGACCTGTGCGCGCGACTAATCGAACTATTGCGCACGGAAACTCACTGACCGCGCTCGCATGGCGGCACGGTGGCGAGCGGTTTCACGGCGAACTTGGGTTCCGGAGAAACGACGGCGAGATAGACCTAACCGACGGTGTGGAATGGATCTACGGCTAACGGAGACTCTTAGACGAGCAAAAGAGAGGGAAGCCGACCCCGGCATCGCCCTCGTCGCGGCGACCCGAGAGCTCGGCGGCGCTCCGGCAATGGCGGACGGCGAGAAGCTCGCTGGAGCTGTACCTTAGGTCGGCTGAGGTCGGCAACGGGTCGGAAACAAAGAGCAGAGCAAGCCGCAGCTGCGCCGAGGGTGGCGCGGTCGGAGACGGCTCGGTGGCGGCGGATTTCACCGCGGCGGTCGCGGCGGAAATGGCGACGGCGGAACTGGCGACGGCGGAGGGGAAAGAGGAGAGCAGCGAGCGAACAGAGGGCGAGAGAGCGGGGAGAGTGAGGGCGAGCGTGCGGGAGACAGCATTGCGTGTTCCCCTTTGTAAGCCGACCGCGCGGCAGCAACGACGGCGTACGGTGCCATCTGGCGGCCGAGGCCTGACGCGGTCGCGCGATTCGCCCGCGATTCGCCCGAGGGTCGAACTGAATCGGCTCCGATTCAGTTTCCGCGGACCCGACTGAAACTCGATTTTTATCGATCTATAACTCGCGATCTAGGGCGTTTCAGCGAAAACTTCACTAATATGGATTGAAGAGCTATACGAGTAGATCATTTCATATTAAGGAACTTTACTCTAGTTCGGCCTGGATTGAGAGATACAAGTCAATGAACAGGGGTACACCGAAACTGAAAACCGGTTTAGACTTAGGAAAATTTGAAAACTTCCAAAACAGCTCCAAATCTGCACTAATTCAACTTTTTGACATTCTTCCACTCATTTTCATGAGTTGACCCAAAAATAAAGTTTGTTGCTTATAAAATTCTACACAACTTTGATTAAGGGTGCACTGACATGCAGAATCTCTAAAATGCCCTTCTTGTTTGGTCAAACAGAATAGCTTTTAAAGGGCTCTCTAGTCAACTATGAGCTAGAGGGGTATTTTGGGAATTTCACCAACATGAACATTGTTCCAAATGTTATCCTAAACATGTATAAAGCATTTAGAACCGTAAACAAGCATCACATTTGCATGTCAACACATTTTGCATAATATGGACATATAAACAAACATATAGCAATAAAAGGGAATCAAATCAAATGCAATGATAATAATGCATGAAATGACATGATCTATGCTTGATGACATGCAAATGCAAGTGTGAAAATAGTAACTAACACTAGGGTGTTACAGCCCTCCCCCTTAAAAGAATCTCGTCCCCGAGATTAGAGTTAATTACCATTGTTTAAAGAAAGACGGATAGACTTCCTTGAGGTAATCTTCTCGCTCCCAAGTCGCATCCCAATAACTTTGGTTGTTCCACACCACCTTATAGAACTTGATCACTCGGCTACGGGTGATTCTTTCTTTGTAATCTATTACTTCAATAGGCTTTTCTTCATAGGTCAAATCTGATTTCAACTTGATATCACCAAAATCCACTTGCTCTTCCGGTACTCGTAAACATTTCTTGAGTTGAGATACATGAAACACATTGAAGATAGTGGACATGTGTGGTGGCAACCGTAACTTGTATGCTACCTTCCCACTTCTTTCCAGAATTTGAAAAGGACCTACAAACCTTGGAGCTAACTTTCGTTTCACTCTGAAGCGTTGCACGCCTTTCATAGGTGACACTTTCAAGTATACATAGTCACTCACTTCAAATTCCAATGGCCTTCTTCGCTTGTCCGCATAGCTCTTTTGACGAGTCTGAGCGGCTTTGAGATGTGTTTGAATGGTATGCACTCTCTCTTCGGCCTCTTTCACAAAGTCAATCCCGTAATATCTCCTTTCGCCTGATTCAACCCAATTGAGAGGAGTTCTACATTTGCGCCCATACAAAGCTTCAAAAGGAGCCATTTGAATACTCTCTTGATAGCTATTGTTGTATGAGAACTCGGCCAAAGGCAACCATTCTTCCCACGAACCTTTAGACGATAGAACACAAGCCCTCAACATATCTTCAAGAATTTGATTTACCCTTTCAGTCTGACCAGAAGTTTGAGGATGATAAGCTGAGCTGCGAACCAAATTGGTTCCCAAACACTTGTGTAGATGCTCCCAGAAGCGCGCAATAAATTACGAGCCTCTGTCGGAAACTATCGTCCTTGGCACACCATGTAACCGAAGTATCTGAGCAAAGTAGAGCTGTGCCAACTGATGAGGACGATCTGTAGTTCGAACTGGTAAGAAATGTGCAATCTTAGTCAATCGATCTACGATCACCCAAATAGAATCGTGGCCTTTTTGCGTTAGAGGTAACCCAGATATGAAATCCATGGTTATCTCATCCCATTTCCAACCTGGAACTGGTAAGGGTTGCAATAGGCCTGCTGGCTTAAGATGAATAGCCTTCATGCGACAACAGGTATGACACCTGGCCACATAGGCTGCAATTTCTTTCTTCATTTTGGTCCACCAGAACCTAGGTTTCAAGTCTTGATACATCTTACTACTACCAGGATGGATAGACAACTTGGACAAATGAGCCTCATCCATAATCTGATTCCTCAACTCACGGTCTTTCGGTACTACCAATCGATCCTTGAACCACAATATACCTTTTTCATCTACTCGGAAATGAAGCATTTCTTGTTCTTTCATCTTCCTCTTGATATGATATATGCCGGGATCTGTTTTCTGACCTTCAATAATCTTGCTTTCCAAAGTACAACTAAGAGTAATATTATTCAACACCACTGGATGCACAAGATTGAACCCATCTGCTAGCAAAGGCTGCAATACATTGCAATGAGACTTTCGGCTCAAGGCATCGGCTACGACATTGGCCTTGCCCGGATGATAGTGTACTTCTAGATCATAGTCTTTGATCAACTCCAACCACCTTCTTTGCCTCATGTTCAACTCAGGCTGAGTGAAAATGTACTTGAGACTCTTGTGATCGGAATAGATATGACATTTGTGACCCATCAAATAGTGGCGCCAAATCTTCAATGCATGAACTACAGCGGCAAGTTCCAAATCATGAGTAGGATAGTTTTGCTCATGTTTTCTCAGTTGACGCGAGGCATAAGCAATGACTCGGCCTTCTTGCATGAGAACACATCCTAACCCAGTGCCACAAGCATCGCAGTACACATCAAAAGGCCTTTCAATATCAGGTTGTGCAAGAACTGGAGCAGTGGTCAACAACGTTTGCAAGGTGCGAAAAGCTGTTTCACACTCCCCACTCCACACAAACTTGGTATCTTTGTGCAATAGCTTGGTCATAGGTTTAGCTATTTTAGAGAAGTCCTGAATAAAGCGGCGATAATACCCAGCTAATCCCAGAAAGCTACGAACCTCAGACACATTTGTTGGTGACTGCCAATCCAACACCTGCTGAACTTTTGACGGATCTACAGAAATACCTTCAGCAGATAAGATATGGCCCAGAAAAGGTACCTTAGTCAACCAAAACTCACACTTGCTGAACTTAGCATACAGCTTATGCTCCCTAAGTCTAGTCAAGACTATCCTCAAGTGTTCAGCATGATCCTCCATGCTCTCAGAGTATACCAGAATATCGTCAATGAAGACTACCACGAACTTATCCAACTCAGGCATGAATACCGAATTCATTAGATACATGAAATGTGCAGGAGCATTGGTTAATCCAAAAGACATAACCAAATACTCATACAATCCATACCTAGTGGAGAAAGCCGTCTTGGGAACATCTTGTGGTCTGATCTTAATTTGATGATACCCAGATCTCAGATCAATTTTGGAGAAAACCTTGGCCTTGGACAATTGATCAAACAAGATATCAATACGAGGTAGAGGATACTTGTTCTTAATTGTCACAGCATTTAGTGGCCTATAGTCCACACACATACGTAAAGTTTCATCCTTCTTCTTAACAAAGATTGCAGGACAGCCCCACGGAGAGGAACTAGGGCGAATGAACCCTTTGTCCAATAACTCCTGGAGTTGTTTCTTGAGTTCAGCTAATTCATGAGGAGGCATTCTATATGGCATTCGAGAAATAGGTGCCGTACCGGGAATAAGTTCTATTGCAAACTCCACATCTCGATCAGGAGGAAGTCCAGGTAGATCATCAGGAAAGACATCAGGAAACTCACACACTACAGGGAGGCTCTGAAGTGTCACGGCCTCCACTGAGAAAGAGAGACTAAAAAGATCTCCCCTACGGGGCAGATGAACCTGAAAAGTGCCTTCACCTTGGGGTTCCCTCAGTGTTAACATCCGGTTAGGGACGTCCAACACCGCACCCCGCTTGTCCATCCAACTAACTCCCAAAATAACATCCAGACTCAACCCTGGTAGCACAATAAGACTACTGATGAAAACCTGATTACCAATCTCGATGGTCACATCCCCGACACCATGACGCGTACAAATTTCAGCCCCAGCTGAAGTTATCCGGAAACTATGGCTCAACTCAACAATTGGTAATGCATGCTTTTGTGCAAATGCTTGACTCACGAAAGAATGCGACGATCCAGAGTCAAACAAAACAATAGCAGGATGCTGATTTACAGAAAACATACCCGCGGTGACTGGTTCACCTTCCGGAAGTTCCTCCGCAGTAGTGTGATGGACACGACCCTGCCTGGGATGAGGACAATAACGAGCAAGATGCCCCTGTTGGCCACAGTTAAAGCATGGCCCCAGACCTTGGTTGGTCCTCACTGGAACGGCGTTGCTTGGAGGAGCATTGTTCTTGTTCAAAGGCACTGTGAAACCTTTCTTGTAGCGCTGAGGCGCTGGCTGCTTCTTTGGAGGGGGTCTGAATTTTGCTCCAGGAACAGCCGGACGGTAAGCAGGGCGATGTGCCACCGCACGACTAGCTGCTGGAGTCCTTGACTCAGAAGAGCTTCCTTCAAATGGCCTCTTGCCTCCCTTGGAAGCAGTGTGCAAGTTGTTCTGTTTCTCTTGGATATAAGCTTCACTGATGAACTCGTTAAAAGTTGTACGAGCGTTGTTCGCCAGAGTCTTCATAAGCTTGGTACTAAGACCTCTCTTGAAGGTTTCAATCTTCTTTTCATCTGTATCTACCATCCACGGGGCATACCTCGACAGATTGTTAAAGGCATGATGATACTGAGTGAGGGTCTTGGTACCCTGAGTAAGCTGCATGAATTCATTGACCTTCATCTTGATCAAGCCTGCTGGAGTGAAATGCCCCCTGAAATCCCTGGTGAACTGCTCCCAGGTGATATCAGCGACCACAGGGTAGGCGGTCTTACGATTGGCCCACCATATTCCAGCTTGGCCTTGTAGTAACATAGCAGCAAAGCTAGCCTTCATGGTTTCAGTCAATCGCAGCACAGAGAATGACTGTTCAATAGTATTTAACCACTCATCAGCTTCCAGCGGCTCTACGGCCTGCTTGAATACCGGAGGCTTAGTGTCCATGAAGTCCTTATAGTTACTGTATTGGTCCTCATCGTTTCCGCGGCGTCCACCTCGATCGCGATTGTGGTTGTTACTAGCAACCATCTGCTGCAAAATCGCTTGCTGGGTGTCCAAGAACTGAGCAAACATTTGTTCCTAGGTACGTGGTGGAGGAGGCGGCAACTCCTCATCTTCATGTTCGTTCCCACCACCACTGGTTGACCCATGACGACGGGTATGAGGTGCCATCTGTAGCAACACGCAACAACCATTGTTAAGTGTCAGTTATGTCAAAGATAACCGAAAGATTATGCCCAAAAGATATCAATGATAATTTTTTATAACCAACAAACGGCACAATAATTCAATAATCATCACACAACCGCACAATAACAAGGCGCAACCAAAAAGGGTTTCCAAGCTGCATAAGTTACCATTACTTAATTAAAAGTTTGATGGTTTCAGCCCTGAACACACAGGGTTCTCTCATTACAATTCAGGTTCTACCCATTACATGACATTAAAGGTTTTCCCAATACAAAAGGGTGCCGATCATGGCAAGATCACTAGAAAAAGCCTAGTCATCGTGGTCACTGTCCACGCCGGACACGTTCCCACCATGGTCATCACTCTCGTCAATAGGCACGATCTCCTCGGGGTCTTCTTCCTCTTCTTCCTCACTTGCTTCACCATCATCAGCTGCAATGAAGATCTCAGGAGCAAACTCCGCTGCCCCCGGAGGATGAAACGGATCAGCACGGTTGTTCAGACGATGAACATCCTGCTGCAACTCCCAGACTTGCTGCTGACTAGCACGCAACTCTTGCAGAAACTCATTGCGCTGACGTGTCAAACTCATATTACGATTGTCAAGCTGGCGGCGAAGATCTGCATTCTCCCTCTCAAGCACCTCGACACGGCGATCAGCTGCCAACAAGGCGCCAGTGCATCGTAACAACTCATTGCGACAGGCAGTGAGAGCTACCACCAAGTCATCTGAGCTACGACGAGCCATACGTGCCCACTCTTCAGCTTCTAACTTCTTCTCCACAGCATCATGCAGGGCTTCAACGCACTTCATCCAACCATCCCTAGTGGAATAGTGCATCCTCAGGACAGCAAACATAGCACTCATAGAAGCACCCGTGCTATGAGCATGCTCGTCCCTGCCTCGCTCTAAAGAAGCTTGGCTAGACTGAGCCCACTCACCCTGAGAAGCATCCACCCTGGGAAAAACATTTGCTGGCTCCAAATCAGCTCTCTTGTTGAACCGGCTGCAAATATCCGTCAACACCTCAAAAGCTGCAAGCTGCGCACCATCCCATGGCGTCCTCATGTCAACTTCCACCTTTATTCCTGGAAACGGCCAACCCCTTTCAAGCACAGGGATAGTCACCCAAACATCAAACCAAGGCTGCACCATGGTTTTCGCTGGCTTCCAGAAATACAGTGGTGGCTCTGCATATCCCACCGACTTCAACAACCTCCATAGCACAGTGGGTGTGCCAAACTGTTCCAGAAACTGACCACTCTGCGGCTCACCTTCAGCTGCCATCTGGTACATTACAACATCTTTCAGCATTTAGAATAAGATAGGACAGCACAAATTTTTACCATAGGGAAGGAAATAGTACAAATAGCTTAAATTAATTTCATGATCATGATGCATGCACGTGCCAACGACCTCACACATAATATATTTTAACTAACGTTATAGTCGGTGGCATACCACGTGCTCTCATATAAGTAACTAACCGTGCTATACGTTTTGCGTGGTTAGTGTACCTGCAGAAGATTCATTTCAGCCCGATCCCAATGTATGCAGGGCAACAAGAAGCACTTTTTGCCGGAAATGTTCCCATGAACATTTGCGACCCCAAAAATTAATTACTCCACCTTACTTCCATAAGTACACATATGGATAACATGTACTCACTTCAGTAACATACTCTCACCATCGATCGATGGTTGTTCGATCTTACACTCACATCTCACCTTACCTTAGGCGACGTGGTACATTGACCCATAAGAAGCAATAAGAAACCGACAGTTCATGATTATCCGCACGATAAAACCAAATGAACCACAAATAGAAATATGATGCAATTTCCCCCAAGTCAGTACTTACCTAAGCCACCTAATTACCACATATACATAGGGCTATAGGACTTGGTCATTGGTACTCATAAGTTTTGCAAACACTTGGTTTAAACCACCTATACACACTATCAGTTGGCAATTAGTCTGTAAAACTCAAAACTCTTTTAGTTTTTAAATAGTCAAGTGACGGTATATGCTGAATTATGCTCTGGTACCAGCTGTCACAGAACCGACCAATTTATACGAGCACAAGTACAACGATCGCATTTTCGCCGCAATCCAGTCGCACTTGAGCCAATATAAACCCGGTAGTCCGGAAATCTCGAAGGATTTCAAACATTTCATACCCCAAGGATCATTCATTCAGCAATACCCGATCACATGACACATAAGTTCGCAACCGAAATTTAAACATCAGAGTACAACATAGTCTTTTACACAAATAGGGTAGTAGCGGAAGTCAACATAGTTTTACACCACAGAGTTCAAATACGAGTACCATCACATGACCCCGTCACAGCATTCTTACAACAACTAAAGATAGATAATGACCCTGCCCTCGGGTCTAGTCTTCTTCGCCCGCGGGGGTGAAGCAGTTCCTGCAATACGCGTAGAAAACTACACCATCTGCAACAATGGGAATAAAACCCTGAGTACTCAATTGTACTCAGCTAGACTTACCCGACAGGGAGTAAATAAAAAGACTCTCAAGGATATGCAAGGCTTATTTGGTGGAGCTCAGAGGGTAGCATCATTTTGCATCAAAAGCATTACTACAGTAGAACCTCAACTTATTCATTTTAATTGTGATAAGCTTCGATTTCAGTTAAACTATTTACTAGGATTAGCCACTATACTAAGCATTCACTGAATATTGTAGCAATCAATAAAACCATATGATTTCCGATATCCACAGATATCAACCTCATCTCACCATAATCATTATGTTCAAGTTATTAGCCTCTACCTCACCAGAAGATCAGTTCAGTTTCTCACTAACCAGGAGAGATGGCGATTCGAATCGATTGTACCAGCTGGCAAATATGCCAATCACAAACCCTGTCAGCTGAGCCACTGGCTTCTTGGGCCACCGTTAAATCTTTCTGAGTCACAATATGTCGCGGGCTTGGCGGGGACCATATTCTCAGAGACCAACCCACTTCCAGGATGCATCAGGTCCCTGACCTGCCCTTGGTAAGATGGTGTCTCCGCACATACTTCCTACCTCCAGAATATGTCTGCCTAGTCGCACCAATTCCCGGCTCAAAAGGAAATACTCGGCTTCGCGGTCAGAACGACTTATCTGGCCAGCTATGTGACGACGTCCTTCAATCTCAACTGATGTCTGGTGGCCTCAGTCCTAGTCGGCCGCAAGTAGCACCGAAGATGGCATGACCTCAACCATGTCATGCGGCTCCCCGCTACCTAGCCTTGATTCTCTCATTAGACACTGTGGCATGGTGGCACATATAGTCCATCATGTGGAATCCAACCCCATCATCATTGGTAACCACCTATGCTCGCGAAGGACAGGAAATCCCTCGACTTCTACCGGTCTAAGCATGGCTAAGCATAGGATCGAACCCATCCCCTTGTCTAGTAATAACTTCAGGATCAAGTATAAGTGGACAAGGAATAAATGCAGCAACGGTATCATATCAACTCCTATACTTAAGTGCACAATCATACGATTTAATAAAGACCAGTATATTTGTAAAAAGAGTAGGTGGAGACTTAGGAATGCTCCGGGGCTTGCCTTTCACAAAGTTAGCGGGTTGGTGATCCGGGCACTCCGGAAGTTCAGCCTCTTCTTCTTGTCCTTCGGAAATCTCGGGCACTTCAATCTCCGGTGGAACCCCCTCCTCCGGTGGATCGAATTACAACAGTGTCACTCCTCCCGGCGATCCTGTATGCATGATATGCATATATGAGAACTGAGAATGCACATGAAATGCAAGATAGAGATGCACGAATTAACCCACGATATGCAATCAGTTTAACAATCCACACTCATTTATTTCTTTCCTAGACAACCAACTCATACTCACCCTTCTTAAGCAAAGCATAGAACAATTTCTCGTCCCGGGTGAGAGGTCTACAACCTGCACTTAATAATTAACATGCATCAACTAACCTACCACAACCAAAAGATATTTGCTTAGAAACAATTAAATAAACCCTAGCCTATAACTGGACCTACTGCTTACTATGACCAGAAAAATCCATAGAAATTACAGTAGCTATTACACATCCAGATCAGCCTACTGACAAAATTTCAAGTCATTTGGACAAGTATAACAGTCTACACAAAAATAACAAGCAACCAGCCTTTTAAGCAATGGAAAATACTTAACACAGTGAAAAGTATCAACCAACAGATTTCCTAATTTTTTTAGCTTCTTTCCAACATAACATAGCCCAGGAAAAATATTCATGTCCATAACCTTAACACATTAAGCATGGTGATTTTTGCCAGATTAAAGCATAAAAGGCACATTATACTAGACATCATATAAATAACAGTGAAACACCAGCAAACATATTTTTCATAGATTCTACTTCCCTAAACAAGATGAATGCAAGTGGAATCACATTTTTAGCACATTCCTGCAATTACTTATGCATTTATCAAGTTTACAAGCAATTAACAATTTAATTATAACTGCACACAAAAAGTATTCAAAAAGTACATTTTATATTTTTCCTTGATAGAGCTTAGAAATACAAACACAACAAAATTTGGTTCACCCCCATTGGACATTCCTAGCTCCAGATATGAATTTTGGAAGGTTTTACACATTTTCTGGAAATTCCTTTTTTTAAATCGAAAACCTAAACCCGATAGAACTGCTACGTGCACCCGGCTCAGTGAACCAGAGGCGCACCCGAACGGCTGACTCGCGGGCCCCGGGGTCGACCCGACCCCACGTGTCAGAGAGAGGAAACAGAGCCGCCGGCGCTGACCAGCGAGAGCTCGCCGACGGCGAGGTCTCCGGCGACGCCGAGGCTACCTACCGACTCGCGGCAACGAGACGAACCCGATGGACCAACTGCCGAGGGTCGTACTCCACCGGAGCGAGCTCGACGGCGGCAATGGCGGACGGCGGTGGTCCGGCGAACTTGCGCCGGCCGATTCCGGCCGTTGCTCGCGCGGCTCGGCCTCGTTCCGTGTTCCTGCAACCCTAGCGGACCTGTGCGCGCGACTAATCGAACTATTGCGCACGGAAACTCACTGACCGCGCTCGCATGGCGGCACGGTGGCGAGCGGTTTCACGGCGAACTTGGGTTCCGGAGAAACGACGGCGAGATAGACCTAACCGACGGTGTGGAATGGATCTACGGCTAACGGAGACTCTTAGACGAGCAAAAGAGAGGGAAGCCGACCCCGGCATCGCCCTCGTCGCGGCGACCCGAGAGCTCGGCGGCGCTCCGGCAATGGCGGACGGCGAGAAGCTCGCTGGAGCTGTACCTTAGGTCGGCTGAGGTCGGCAACGGGTCGGAAACGAAGAGCAGAGCAAGCCGCAGCTGCGCCGAGGGTGGCGCGGTCGGAGACGGCTCGGTGGCGGCGGATTTCACCGCGGCGGTCGCGGCGGAAATGGCGACGGCGGAGGGGAAAGAGGAGAGCAGCGAGCGAACAGAGGGCGAGAGAGCGGGGAGAGTGAGGGCGAGCGTGCGGGAGACAGCATTGCGTGTTCCCCTTTGTAAGCCGACCGCGCGGCAGCAACGACGGCGTACGGCGCCATCTGGCGGCCGAGGCCTGACGCGGTCGCGCGATTCGCCCGCGATTCGCCCGAGGGTCGAACTGAATCGGCTCCGATTCAGTTTCCGCGGACCCGACTGAAACTCGATTTTTATCGATCTATAACTCGCGATCCAGGGCGTTTCAGCGAAAACTTCACTAATATGGATTGAAGAGCTATACGAGTAGATCATTTCATATTAAGGAACTTTACTCTAGTTCGGCCTGGATTGAGAGATACAAGTCAATGAACAGGGGTACACCGAAACTGAAAACCGGTTTAGACTTAGGAAAATTTGAAAACTTCCAAAACAGCTCCAAATCTGCACTAATTCAACTTTTTGACCTTCTTCCACTCATTTTCATGAGTTGACCCATAAATAAAGTTTGTTGCTTATAAAATTCTACACAACTTTGATTAAGGGTGCACTGACATGCAGAATCTCTAAAATGCCCTTCTTGTTTGGTCAAACAGAATAGCTTTTAAAGGGCTCTCTAGTCAACTATGAGCTAGAGGGGTATTTTGGGAATTTCACCAACATGAACATTGTTCCAAATGTTATCCTAAACATGTATAAAGCATTTAGAACCGTAAACAAGCATCACATTTGCATGTCAACACATTTTGCATAATATGGACATATAAACAAACATATAGCAATAAAAGGGAATCAAATCAAATGCAATGATAATAATGCATGAAATGACATGATCTATGCTTGATGACATGCAAATGCAAGTGTGAAAATAGTAACTAACACTAGGGTGTTACAACAGGAAAGAAAACAAGTGTGGGGGAGGACTCTCCAAGACAATTGCACAACAATAAAAATAAAAAAATTCGGTTTGTGCAACCTTTCCCCCTCTCTCATTCTAAAAAGTTTTAAAAAAATAAAATTTAAAATGATGTTTCCTACATACTCCATCAAACATGTCTTCCTACATTCAAAATGTTTGCATACTTTTTATTCCTTGCTAAAATTCCTACAGATTTATGAACACTGTTTAGGGACCCCTTTTTATCTAAGTAATTGACGGATGAGATATAGTAGGATGACATGATGCTTGCTCATTCTTGCAAAGTACTTGGGATTTATCTTACAAAAAACAAAAACTCAATAGCATGTTCCTTGAATGATTGATAAATACCTACCAAGGCCATATATGATTCTATTTAATGAAACCTTCCGCATATGCCACTTATTTTGCATTGAGTTTGGTCAAAATTCTGACCGCTGTTGAGAGATGTTTCATATTACCAAGATCAGAATTCACTTGCACCCACCAAATAAAGGCAATTCTCACCCTAAGAGTTGCGCAAAACATGCACTTCATCCATCCACCAAATAAAAAAAAGAAAAAAAGAAAAGGGGGTGTCGGTTCTCATCCTAAGAACCGCGCATTCCTTCTGCAAAGTTTTACTCCATCCATCTACATTCATAATATCTCCTTATTTAAAGTTTTTCATATACCAATAAAATATATGGGCTATGTTTTTTAAAAAAAGATAGAAAAGAAAGATCATGCCAGGGGCATAAGAAAATAAACGGGAAAGAAAAGTTCAAATACCCGTTAAAAAAATGAATGAAATGAAATGAAGATCTTATAGCCCATATCTTCTTAAGTTTTATCCAGGGAGAATCATGATGCATGGAGTACCAAAAAGATTTAGAATTAGGTTTCCACCTTCATACTTTCCACACACATGCACATTCTGATCTAGGAGTATGGCGCACTCCCTCCGGTATGGTCTGGGGTTTGACTTGACAACATATGTAGGGTAAGTGTGCCTCATCATCTCTCATTCCTACCTAAAACTCCAAATAAGCCTTCTTAGAGGTAGGATGATCAAACCGAAGGCATCACCTTTTCATGCCTTGGTGAGGAACCACTTACAAAAATGAGCAACTTGAGAGAATCATTCAAGGACACAGGCTATCTTTATGTTTTCAAATATTTTACAAAAACCCAAGTATTCCAAACAAGAACAAGAGTAAGAGGATTTGATTCCAAGCTATTCCATTTGTCAATTTCTCAAGAAAGATTTGATAGACACTTTGAAGTTCATAAATCCAGGTGAAGCTTGGAATATCCTGTATGCAGATTCTTTGACAAGGAGGATGAACCCATTTGGTCCTTCGCACTTTACTCGAGGACGAGTAAAGGACCAAGTGTGGGGGAGTTGTTGGTGGTCCTTACCAACATAAATATAACATCATTTTTGTAACACCCTAGTGTTAGTTACTATTTTCACATTTGCATTTGCATGCCATCAAGCATTGATCATGTCATTTCATGCATCATCACAATTTGAATTGAATTAAATCCCTTTATATGCTATATGTTTGTTTATATGCTTACAATGCCATAGATGTGTTAGCATGCAAATGTGATGCTTGTTTACTGTTCTAGATGACTTAAACATGTTTGGGTTAACATTTGGAACAATGTTCATGTTGGTGAAATCCCCAAAATACCCCTCTAGCTCATAGTTGACTAGAAAGCCCTCCTAAACCTATTTTATTTGACCAAACAAGAAAGTTAATTTAGAAACTTTTCATGTCAGAGCACCCTTAATCAAAGTTGTGTATAATTTTATAAGAAACAAACTTTATTTTTGGGTCAACTCATGAAAATGGGTGCAAGGTGGTCAAAATTGTGAAATCATGCAGATTTGGGGCTGTTTTGGAGTTGCTGAAATTTGCTAAGTCTAGTTTTCAGTTTCATTGTACCTGTGTTCTTCGATCCATATCTTTCAAACCAAACCGAATGAATTCAAAGTGTTCTAATACCAAATGATCTACTCATGTAGCTCTTTGAACCATATTAGTGAAGTTTTTCCTGAAACGCCCTATATCGCGAGTTATGGCTCGATCAAAATCGAGTTTCAGTCGGTATTTTGGAACTGAATCGAAATCGATTCTGTCTGGCATCGGTCAGCGTCGACGCGGCTCGCCGCCAGGCATCTCGCACCAGGTGGCGCCGTACGCCGTCGTTGCCCCTCGGCCGGCCTGCAAAACCGAAGGCAACACTCCACTCGGTCTCCTGCACGCTCCACCCGCTCTCTCTCTCGCTCTCGTCTCTCTGCTCTCCTTTTTCCTCTCCGCCGTCGCCATCGCCGCCGAGGCGATGCCGCGGTGAAATCCGCCACCACCGCACCGTCTCCGACTGCTCCATCTCCAGCCGAGCTTCGCCATCCTCTACTCTACCTTCCCCGCCCATTTCTGGAACCAGCCGAGGCAAGGTATAGCACCTAGAGCCCTTCGCCGCCATGCCATTGTCGGAGCGCCGCTGAGCTCACTGCTCGCCGCGTCGAGCACAATGCCGTGGCCGGCTTCGCTCTCTCTTGCTCGTCTAGGTGTCTCTGCCAGTCGTGTATCTAGCCTAGAGGGTCGCCACCGTGTCGCCTTGCGCGCGGTTAGGTCGAGTCCTAGTGGACCAAAGGTCGATTCGCGGGCCGTATAGCTTCGTTAGGGTTCTAGGTTCGCGGAACGAGGCTTACCTTCGCCAGTGAAGGCCGGTAGCGACCGGCGCACGCTCGCCGGAGCTCCGCCGTCCGCCATTGCCGCCGTTGAGCTTGCTCCGGTGGTAGTTAGGTCTCGGGAGTTAGCTCATCGAGTTTGTCTCATTCCCAGGAACACGTAGGTGCCCTCGGTGCCACCGGTGACCTCGCCGCCGGCGAGATAGCGCCGGTCAGCGCCAGCGGCTCTGCTCTCTCTCGGACGCGTGGGACCCGTTTGACCGGGGAGCCCACCGGTCAGTCACTCTGGTGCGCTTCTGGTGCACTAGGCCGGGTGTGTGTAGCGTTTTGAACCGAGTTCGTTTTAAAGGAATTAAGAAAATGAATTTTTAGAAAATTGGTAAAATCTTCTAAAAATCATATCTAGAGCTAGAAGTTTCCAAATGAGGTGAACCAAATTTTGTTGGGTTTGTATTTTTGAGCTCTATATAGGAAAATATGAAATATGACTTTGTGGTAATTTTTCTGTGCAGTTATAATTAATTTGTTATGTGCTTGTAAACTTGATAAATGCATAACTAATTATAGGAATATGCTAAAAATGCAATTCCACTTGCATTAATCTTATTTAGAGTAGTAGGATCTGGGAAAAATATGTTTACTGGTTGGTTACTGTTATTTATATGATGTCATGTGTAACATGCCTTTCATGCTATCTTTTTGATAAATTCACCATGCTTAGTGTAGATAAGTTATGGTTATGAATATTTTTCCTGAGGCTTGTTTTGTGTTAAAGAAGCTAAGAAAAATGGGAAATCTATTGTTTGATACTTTTCACTGTAGTAAGTATTTTCTATTGCTTAAATGGCTGTCTGCTTGTCATTTTTGTGTAGCATGTTATATCTGTCCAAATGACTTGAAATTTTGCCAGTAGCCTAATATGGGAGTGTGTTATCTACTGTAATTTTTCTAGAATTTTCTGGGTACAATAGATGTGAGGTCCAGTTATAAGCTAGTGCTTGTTTAATTGTTTTTAATTGAGTAATAATTGGTTAGGAGATGTTTTCATGCATTTCTGTGATGCTCTAGCTTGGTAACCTTGCTAGACACTTTGGGGTTGATCTTGTTCATGTGTAGGTCAGCTAGGTCAAATGTCTTTGCATATATGCTTTATTCGTGGTTATTAGTTAAAAGGTGGGTGTGGTAGGGAAGTTTGATTCAAATTAATTGTTAGTGCAGGTTGTAGACCTCTTACGCAAGACTAGAAATCTTTCTATAGCTTGCTTAAGAAGGGTGAGTATGTGTTGTTTAGAGAAGAAATATGCACATACTCAGTAAATGTTTGATAAATTATTTGGATACTCACATGTTGTCCAATGCATCTCATGGCTCAAGTTGTGCATCTCTATATTGCATTTCATGTGCATTCTCAGTTCTCATATATGCATATCATGCATACAGGATCGTCGGGAGGAGTTACACTACTGCAATTCGATCCGCCGGAGGAAGGAGTGCCCCCGGAGATCGAGGTGCCGGAAGCTCCCGAGGTCGAGGAGGAAACTGAACTGCCGGAGTGCACTGACCATCAGCCATCTAACTTTGTGAATGGCAAGCCCCGGAGCATCCCTAAGCCTCCACCTATCTCTTTTTATATAAATGCACCGGTCTTTCTTAAATCGTATGACTGTGCACTTAAGTATAGGAGTTGATTTGATATCGTTGCTGCATTTATACCTTGTCCACTATATATATATATTTTGATCCTAGAAATATTACTAGACAAGGGATGGGTTCGATCTTATGCTTAGCCATGCTTAGACCGGTAGAAGTCGAGGGATTTCCTGTCCTTCGCGAACATAGGTAGTGACTAATGATGATGGGGATGGATTCCACATGGTTGACTATATGTGCCACCATGCCACAATGATAATGAGAGAATCAAGGCTAGCTAGCGGGGAGCCGCATGACATGGTTGAGGTCATGCTGTCTTCGGTGCTGCTTGCGACCGACTAGGACTGAGGCCACCAGACATCAGTTGAGATTGAAGGACGTCGTAGCTGGCCAGATAAGTCGTTCTGACCGCGAAGCCGAGTAGTTCTTTCTGAGCCGAGAATTGGTGTGACATGGATAGACATATTCTGGAGGTAGGAAGGATGTGCGGAGACACCATTTTGCCATAGTCAGGTCAGGGACCTGCACTTCCTGTGAGTGGGTTTGTCTCCGAGAATATGGCCCCCGCCAAGCTCGCGATATAATATGACTCAGAAAGATCTAACGGTGACCCAAAAAGCCACTGATCAGGCTGACAGCGTTTGTGATTGGCATGTTTGCCAGTTGGTACAATCGATTCGAATCGCTATCTCTCCTGGTTAATGAGAAACTGAACTGATCTTCTGGTGAGGTAGAGGTTAACAATTTGAACATATTGATTATGGTGAGATGAGGTTGATATCTGTGGATATCGGAAATCATATGGTTATATTGTTTGCTATAATATCAAGTGATTGTTTAGTATAGCTGCAAACCTTAGCTTAATAGCTTAACTGAAATCGAAGCTAAATCATATCTAAAATTATAAGTTGAGGAACTACTGTAGTAATGCTTTTTATGCAAAATGTTGCTATCCTCTGAGCTCCACCAAATAAGCCTGCATATCCTTGAGAGTCTTTTTATTTACTTCCTGTCGGGTAAGTCTAGCTGAGTACAATTGAGTACTCAGGGTTTTATTCCCATTGTTGCAGAAGGAGTAGTCTACTATGCTTATTGCAAGAACTGCTTCAGCCCTGCGGACGAAGAAGATTAGACCTGGGGCAAGGTTGTTATCCATCTTTAGCTTTTGTAAGATGCTGTGACATGGTCAGCTGGTGGTACTCGTATGTGAACTGTGTTGTTTCAAAACTATGTTGACTTCCGCTACTGTTATATTTATCTAAAAGACTATGTTGTACTCTGATGTTTTAATTCGGTTGTAAACTTATGTATCATTTGATGGGTTGTTGCTGAATTTGTAAGATCCTTGGGGTATGTTCTGTTTAAAATGTTAGAAATCCTTCGAGATTTCCGGACTACCGGGTTTATATTGGCTTAAGTGTGACTTGATTGCTACTAAATTGGCGATCATCGTACTTGTGCTCATATAAATTGGTCGGTTCTGTGACAATTTTAATACTAAAACAAATAGAAGATAAGGCTTTTATCTAATCTTTCCACGAGTTTTGTTGTGCACCTAACTTACAGGAATAGCACGTGGAAATGCATGAAAATCTCAAGGAAAGCGCACTTCCAGGAAGCGTATTCAAAGAAGGCACAAACTAAGAAAATGAGAAAGCCCAAATTATACAATAAACCAAATCCATTCGTAACCACGGGGAAGGCCCAGGCCCACAGGGGAACCGACCACCCGAAGGCGGTGGCCAGATGGCATTCCCCAGGGACCGACCGCCCCCGGGGGCGGCCGCCCCCCATCCTCCTCAGGCGGTGCTCATGGCGGTTTGGCAAAGGTGGTTTCACCTCCTACCATATTTAGAACGCCCAAACTGCCCTTGATCAACTATAAATAGATGTGCTTCACCCCCTCCAACACACACACCAACATTTGGAGCACTACACCTCACATTTCTTACTTGTTCTCTCTAGTTTAGTAGTAGTAGTAGAGCAAGGCAAAGCTATCAAGGAGAGCTTGTCTCCTTGGAGGAATCAAGAACATCTTGGTATGAATACACATCGGTTCTCCTCTATGAGCAAGCTCTTATCTTATTTATATAGCAATGCATCTGAATTACAGTATAGTCTTGTCCATATTATGATCATAACATGTAAACTAGTTCATAGTCTATGTGTTATGTTCTTGATATGTTCATCAAAGTTCTTCATCGTTCATCAAATTAGTATGAATAGAGGAAGAACTAAGGATGGGATAAAAGTTCGTTGTGCTGTCATGGTTGCTCCTAGCCGAGCCTGTCAATCCGTAGGGTTGGGGTCCCGGGGGGCTAGGAGTTGTTTCCAATTACACGGGCGTGGTGCTCGGGTATGCGGGAATCAGCGGATATGTCGGTACACCACAGGCAGAGGGGTAGGTGGGCAGGTGGTGACAGCCCTATCCATCCCTAGCATTCCCCTACGTTCGGGTATTGAGTAGGAGTTCGTAAAGTCTCTATCGGCTGGCAGACCAGCTGCGGGAATCTCCCTATCATCCCAGACTTAGTCCTGATCCTAGTATTATTAATTCGATGTAATTACTATTCGTTGCATAGCTGTATATGACCAATGCCTACTCACGTAGTTATTCTTTATTCTTTATTTTATCTTTTATCCTTGAGGTTGCTCCGATGTGTGTGTCCACTATCTTATAAACCTGTTTTAACCCCTGCCTATGCTATGCCTACCTATGCATTCAATAAGTGATCACGTTTATACCAAAAGCTAGATGAATTCACCATGCCCTCCTACGGGAAATTATAAATACGACACCCTTGAATACTCACGGATTGAAATGCTACAATGATAGTTCTGTGTGCTTGCAGAGTAATCTTATTCCTTACTGAGCTATCGATTGGCGTACCTAAGTACCGTTACTTAAGGATTGTAATTCTTGTTGCACCCCACGGCGCCGTGCCACAGTTTTGCATATCGTAAGTAATGACGGTTAGGAAGGTGTGGGGGTATAAGCCCGTATACCCGCATAGTCATACTTGGCCCAAGTCTATCGAACAGGCCTGAACTACCAAGGACGCGTTGCCCATGCGATCTCCAGGAAATCGCGTATATCCGCCGAGTCCTTGGCAGGCAAGAAAATAGTTTTCCTAGGATCTAGCCGATTGGTTTCCCAGATCGACTAGGATTGTAATCTGTTATGTATGGCAAGATCAACTTGTAACCCTGCCCCCCAGACTATTTAAGGCGGGCAGGGGGGTCTACTCGATTCATCTAATCTACTAGCAATACAACACAGCAACATACAGGACGTAAGGTATTACGCCTCGCGGCGGCCTAAACCTGTTTAAATCTCTGTTCCGCACGAATTGTGCTCCCTCGTTCGTCTCAGGCGCACCCTCACCGTCTCATCTACTACCGCGGGCATACCCCTCGGTAGACTATCGCCGGTATTCCGTCGACAGTTGGCGCGCCAGGTAGGGGGTGTGCCACCTGATTCCATGGCGAACAAGGTGATTTTTTCAAGCTCCATCGAGCTCCCGACGCCGGGCTAGATCTTCACGGTGGGATCCATCACCTGGGTCGTCGGCGCGAACGGCGAAGGGGTGATTCTGGACGCAGCTCAGATCCCCTGCGTGTCGCCTCCGACGAAAAGGCTGCCACGCTACGTTCGAAAAAACGTCGACAAAGATGACCTGATCGGGTCTATAGATCGGGTCACCAAGAAGCTGTCAGAGGGACTCCAAATCCTGGAGTCCGTGTCATCCATGACGCACCACCCCTCTTCGCTGTCCCCCGACACAACACTAGTCGTCACCGTCACACCTCTCGAGCGCATTGTCGAGGAGCGACCTCGAGCGGATCGTCCTCCGAACGGCTACTTGCCGCTCGGGCTACAAAACGCAGCTTCCAGCTTCGCTCAAACGCTGCGTCAACACGCTGGCACCAGCTCCTTCATCACCCCCGATAACGTCTGCCCCAACAATGATGATCAAGAGGGTGGCCTTCCCGCCGATCTGCCCCCCATCAAGCAATTTTTTGGGGGACCGGTCCTTGCCATCAACAACGACAGCGACCCGCCGCCCAATGAGTCCGAAGAAGCCCGAGCAGCCCGCGAGGCAAGGAACGCCGATCGCAGACGACGCCGCGAGCAGCAAGCTGAAGCGAGGAGGACTGCGGTGAAGAATCTGGAGCCCGAATTTTGCTTGCTCGGGCAGTACGAGGTCTGCACGACTCCAAGCGCCAATGTCGCCGTCGCGATCGCCGAGGCCAAGAGGCTACCCCAGACTCCAGAGCTCGGGCGGCTCACCGCTCTTCTCCAAGCAACTCAGGTCCAGATCAACGAAGGAAGACAAGCGCCATCTCATAGCACGGCATAGGCTACAGAGCTCGTCGGCGAAGATGGTGAGATGTCTCGCGGTGATCGGAGACCTCATCGGTGAGACGGCGACCAAGAGGTGAACCAATCCGACCTCCGCGCAAAGCTGAAGACCAAAGACCTATGCGGCCGCATCGAGAACAGGAGAGAAGCCAGACACTCAGCAGAGGCCGAGCGACGAAGAGAGTATGATCAAACGCACGGCTTCCCCAACGACAAGACCGTCCCGGAACTGCCATTCACGCCTGCATTTTGAGCAGTTGTCTGGCCTCCTAACTTCAAAGTTGTCGGCGTCAAGACTTACGACGGAAGAGCCGATCCCAACAAATGGCTCAACGTTCTAGATCGCCGTCCAAGCCACCGGTGGAAATAGGGATGTGATGGCCAACTACCTCCCGGTCATGCTCAGCACCTCCGCCAACAACTGGCTTCATAGTTTGAGGCCGAACTCCATCGACACTTGGGATCAGTTGAAAGAGCAGTTCATCAATAACTACCGCGCCACCTGCAAGCAACCGAGCACGAAGTATGATCTTGAAAGACTTTGGCAAGGCTCTCGGGACTCCCTGCGAGACTACATCCGGCACTTCTCGGAAATCAGAAACGACATCCCTGACATCACAGATGCAGAAGCCATCTCCGCGTTTATGCGCGGCCTGAGGCCCGACAAGGAACTGCGGAAGAAATTATACCGCACCAGCCCGACCACCGTTGCCGAGATGCTACGCATCGCCAACAAATACGCCGATGGAAACGACGCAGCTCATCACTCCATTCACAGTCGCCTTCGCTTCCCCGACCAGTCGCGGAACCAAGAAGAGGGCCACCGAATTGATCGGCACCAGGATGATCGAGCTCCTCGGAGAGACTACCGCCGCGATGACCGCGACCATCGACGACGCTCAGAACACCGCCGCTACGATGAACCCGAGAGCTCCAGGGCTGGAGAGAGGCGCCGCCACTACCAAGTTTACAACACCCGACCAGCCCCAAAGCGCAATTACGAGGAGGCCTACTCCAAGCTCCTCGATGCCCAGTGCCCCGTCCACAAGCACCACAAGCACACCATGAGGGAGTGCGAGGGTTTCTCCAGGAAGTTCCAAGCAGAAGAGAAGAAGAAGGCTCGCGTAGAGTCTGACAGGGACCGGCGCGATGACACCGACAAGCCTCCAGGCTTCACTGATGCACACTGAACCGTTTCCACCATCATCGGTGGACGCGCCGCCATCGAGTCAAAGAGGGAGCAGAAACTCGTCAATAGACGTGTCAACTCCGTTGCCAATTTCAACAGCGCAATCGCTGATCCAAGGCTTCCTCCTTGGTCCCACCAAGACATCACCTTCAGCAGGGCCGACCAATGGACCCAGATTCCGTACTTGGGTCGCTTTCCATTGATCGTCGATCCGGTCATACGCACGACGCGTTTCCGGAAGGTGCTCATCGACGGTGGCAGCGGCCTCAACATCCTGTTCTCCGGAGCGGCCAAGGAACTCGGGCTAACAGAAGAAGACTTGCGACCCACATCAGCTCCCTTCTAGGGTATCGTCCCGGGACAGCCGTCATATCCTCGAGGGCAGATAAGCCTCCCGGTTCAGTTCGGGCACCCACAGTGCTTCCGCATCGAGCACATCGACTTCTTGGTGGCCGACTTCGACGCCGCTTATCATGCTATCCTCGGCCGACTAGCTCTGGCGAAATTCGGGGCCATCCCCAACTACACCTACCTCGTCATGAAGATGCCAGCGGAGAACGGCGTCCTTTCCATTCGCGCCGATCTCCAAGTTGCATATGCTTGCGAGCGAGAGGCCATTGCCATGGCGAAAGCTGTCGAAGAATCCATACTCATGAACATCTGTGCTGCGGACGCAAAGCAAGTAGCTCCAGAAGACCAAGTCATCCCAGAGAAGACCCCATCAAGATCAGCCACCAAGAACAAGGAAACGAAGGAGGTTGTCCTGGTCCCCGGCGAGCCAAACAAGACTACTCGCATTGGGGCCGACCTCGATCCCAAATAGGAAGATGCGCTCGTCAGCTTCCTAAGGGAGCATGTAAGCACTTTCGCATGGAAACCAGCGGATATGCCCGGTGTTCCCAGGAAGTTGATCGAGCACTCCTTGAATGTCTCGAAGACCGCCAAGCCAACCAAGCAAAAACTCCGGCGATTCTCTCCAGACAAGAAGGAGGCCATTAGGGTAGAGATAGCTCGGCTCTTAGCTGCAGGCTTCATCAGAGAGGTGTATCACCCTGATTGGGTAGCCAATCCGGTGCTTGTAAGAAAAAATAATAATGAATGGAGAATGTGCGTTGATTACACCGATCTCAACAAACACTGCCCTAAAGAGCCCTTCGGTCTTCCACGAATCGACGAAGTCATCGACTCAACAGCAGGTTGCGAGCTACTCAGCTTCCTTGACTGCTACTCCGGATACCATCAGATCGCTTTGAAGGAAGAAGACCAAGAGAAGACGTCTTTCATCACCCCTTTCGGGGCTTATTGCTACAAGACCATGTCTTTTGGATTGAAGAATGCTGGAGCAACCTACCAACGGGCGATTCAAGCTTGTCTGGACGACCTTATCCCCGACGTCGCTGCAGCATACGTTGATGATGTCGTCATCAAGACTCGAACGGCTGAAGACCTCATCTCCAACCTCGAAGCAGTTTTTGAAAAACTGGACAAATTCCAATGGAAGCTTAATCCTAGCAAGTGTATATTCGGCGTTCGATCCGGCAACTTGCTCGGTAACATCGTCAGCAAGCAAGGCATCCTCCCCAACCCGGAAAAAATCAACGCGGTTATGAGGATGAAGCCTCTGACCAATGTCAAAGATGTGCAAAAGCTCACCGGGTGCATGGCGGCCCTTCGCCGTTTCATCTCCAGACTGGGCGAGAAAGGCCTCCCATTTTTCAAGTTACTAAAAGCTGGCGAGAAGTTCACCTGGTCGGAAGAGGCAGATACAGCCTTCAGAGAACTCAAACGCTTCTTGACGAGCCCTCCGCTTCTCACAGCTCCAAAAAAGGACGAAACATTGCTGATCTACATCGCTGCGACTAATAACGTCGTCAGCACTGCCATCGTCGTTGAACGAGAAGAAGACGGTCACGCCTATCCGGTCCAGCGACCAGCTTACTTCATCAGTGAAGTCCTCAACGAGTCCAAGACCCATTACCCAACGGTGCAGAAATTGATATACGCTGTTCTCGTCACCTCAAGAAATCTCCGTCACTATTTTGAAGGATATTCCATAGCAGTAATCTCTGAATACCCCCTGGGTAGCATCCTCCGAAACAAAGACGCCAACGGCCGGATCCTAAAATGGGCAGTAGAGCTGGGAACATACTCCATTGATTTTCCGCAGCCGAATAACAGTTAAGTCGCAGGTACTCGTCGATTTCATAGCTGAATGGACAGAGATACAAGAGTCTTCGCATCCGGCACAGGAAGAATCCAGCACTTCTAACTGCTATTACCAGACTGCATTACCTAGACCGGCGCCACTAAGGGCCAAGGATTACCTTTATGAAGTAATGGTGGTTGGTAATATCAACTTATGTTTCTAGTATTATTATTAAGGACGGACCTTTAGTCTATCTTTAGTAATAATGCTAAGAAATGGCAACAAGCATTTCTGGCGCCGTTGCTGGGGATGGACTTTTAGTCTATCTTTTGTAATGACGTTAAGAAATGCCAACAAGCATTTCTGGTGCCGTTGCCGGGGATGGACTTTTAGTCTATCTTTTGTAACGACGTTAAGAAATGCCAACAAGCATTTTTGGCGCAGTTGCCAGGGATGGACTTTTAGTCTATCTTTTGTAACGACGTTAAGAAATGCCAATAGAGGACATTATGGAGCGTTTCGGACACATGCCAAGATCTGGCAAAGTGGTTTTTTCTAGCCAATGATGTATGCAGATACAAAGGAGTTTGTTAGAAGATGCCACCGATGTAAAAAACAAGGGAATATAAATTCGCGAGATGCGACGCCTCTCATGAATAATCTCCAAGTAGAACTCTTTGATGTTGGGGGGATTGATTTCATGGGGCCATTCCCTATGTCTGGAAATTGCGAGTATATCTTGGTAGCCGTTGATTACATATCCAAATGGGTAGAAGCGCTGCCATGTCGAGCTGCTGATTCCAAACATGCCAAGAGAATGTTCCATGAAGTCATATTTCCTCGCTTTGGTGTACCTCGGATGGTCATAAGCGATGGAGGGTCTCACTTCATTGATAAGGTCTTCCGGAGGTACCTAGCTGAACATGGAGTTCGTCACAACATCGCAACACCATACCATCCTCAGACCAGTGGTCAAGCAGAAACATCCAACAAACAAATCAAAAATATTCTGTAAAAGACCATAGATGAGATGGGTAGGGGATGGAAGGATAAACTCCCTGATGCACTTTGGGTATACCGAACTGCATACAAGACAGAGTTCAGGGCTCATTGGGCAATCAAGAAGTGGAACATGGATCTTCATCTGGCTGGCAAGAATCGTCAAATGCAACTATCTGATCTTGAAGAATGGAGAGAAAAGGCTTATCACAACTCCAAGATTTACAAGGAAAGAACAAAAAGATGGCATGATAAGAGGATCAAGCACAAGAAGTTCAAGCCTGGAGACAAAGTTCTATTGTTCAATTCAAGAGTAAAGCTCTTTGGACATGGTAAGTTGCGAAGTAAGTGGGATGGACCTTACGAGGTCGTAGACACTTCAACCCATGGAGCCATCACCATCCGAGATGATACAGGTAACATTTTTAAGGTAAATGGCCTGCGGTTGAAAGTTTATCTTGAACCACAAATCAACTTGGGTGAGGAAGTAGATGTGATTGAGTTCATAGAATTCTCACATTAAAACTCACTCAACCTTTCTCATAAAATTGGAAACCTTCCTTAGCTTAGAGTTTTAGAATTTAGATTTTGTCTTCATTAGTTAGTTGAATAAATGTTGACTCTCTGGTGCTTCTCACCAGAAGAGTTCCTTTGCTTTCACTGTTTTCTGTCTATGAATAAAAGCCAGGTATAGTTTTGGAGAAGTGTGGCGGAATGCAACACACCCATGGTGAAGAAGGCGCTGAAGTACACATCATGAATGATAAAAGGGACTGCACACAACTTCTGAAAATCGGTTTGATTCTCTTTCACTTGTTCATATGTTTACCTTCTGCTTGCATTTCTTGCACTTGTTTAATACAAATTAAAAAGAACCAAATTCCACACTTAGATTTAAAATTTGAAAGAGAATAGGAATATAGCTTTTAAGATTGGCATTCATAATGATTACTCCTTACATACACTTGCTGCTTGTGGGAAAAATATCACATAGGGCAATCATATTGACTAAGTTGCTGTGGAGTGTGATATAGTTTTGGCTTAGAAATCCTACCGATTTTAGTCAAGGTGCTTGGAGAATTTTCTTTTGATAAAAATTATAAAAACCATAGCATCACATACTCCTCCACGGTGAGAAATTCCTACGAGAGCCATACTTACAGGATAGAAACCTCCCACATGCTGCTTGCTTTGTGTTAAGTTTTGTCAAGTCTTGTTGACCCTTGTCGAGAGATTTATCATACTCCCAAGATCAAGATCACGTACACCCACATCCATATGCTGTTGGAATTACACAAAAACATGCTTTTTCATCCATCTCAAAATGTTCTACTCCTACACTAGGAGTGAACACCAAAAATATTCTTGATAGGTTTATCCAAATAAATGCTCCAAGTTCATGTTACTATCTCTTAGAAGAATCAAGTTGCAGAGAAGAGGCATAAGGCTAGGCAAAAGTGTGAGATGTGAGAGAAAACAATGGGTATAAAGATGCCCGCCTGAGAGGAAAAAATAGACAAGTGTCCGAATAAATAAAACAATAGGTACTCAGATGCCCGCTGGAAAACAAAGAGAGCAGAAAAGACAAAAAAGAGCTATCCCATGTTGTCCTGCAACATAAGCCTCAAAGTTTCAAAAAGAGAGATTTGTTTACAAGGAGCAAAATTAGAATTAGGTTGGCCACCAAATATTTCACACACATGCACATCTTGATCTAAGAGTATGACATTTCTCTCCTTGGATCCAGGGTTTGACTTTACAACATATGCATGGTAAGTATGCTATATATTTTCCTACCCAAAACTCCACATAAACTTTATAGAAGTAGGGAGGAAAAGAAGGCAATACTCATTTATGCCTTGGTGAGGAATCATACACCATTGAGTGACCGAGAGTACCATTCGAGAAGTATAAAGTGATCTATGTCTTCTTTTGTGAAAACATAAAAAAAACTCCAAGTTGCCGAGATAGGAATTCGGGAAGATGACTTTGCTTTCAAGAGCTGTTCCATTTTTCAACCACTCAAAAAATATGTTAGCCACTCCATAGGTGCCAGGAATATTTTGGAATAATCTACATGCTGGTTCTACATCTTGAGTAGCTATGTTTAAATTTATCTTAACCTTTATTCGGGACGAGCAAAGAGCAAGTGTGGGGGAACTTGTTGACGGTCGTTAAACACTAAATATAACCAACAACTATTGCATGAAAATACCTAAAATAAATTATAAACAATAGTTGTAGGGTTTAAGACCAACGAGTTCCACGAGTTTTATTTTCTCCCGATATTTTGCAGGAATATTTAATTTTTCATGAAATAAAAGTATCTCAAAAGGTGAATTGGAGTACACCATTGCATAGAGCTCATCGCGCTGATCGAAATGGATATATCACTTGCTATATTTGGACTCCGGATGCAAAAGATATTAATTAGAGAAGAAAATACATTTCATCACGTGGGTCCCACGGCACAGTAGCATGCAAGCCAACCAGGCTTCGACAAGTGGCAGTAGCGCAGCGGCCGGCAACAGACAGACAAATAGCAAGGGACAGCTGCTGACAGCGGGCCCCATGCGCAGCAGCAGCTGCTCCCTTTGGAAGGAGCAGGCGCCCCAGCCGGCCAATGCCGACGCTGACACGTGGCGGCTACAGGGCTGGCGTGCGCGCGCTCGCGCAAGGTCGCGCGGGGAGCGCAGCTCAGGCTTTTTCGGCTGACAGGGACACGTGGCGGCGGGGGAGTGGTGCCCAGCGGCGGTGGCGCGGTCCAGTTGGCCAACGCGCGGCTAGGACCGCCCAAACCAGCCGGTTCAGCTGTCCGGAAGAGTCCAGAACTCTCCAGAAAAGCTGCAGACGCGCGGTTTCTTTGGTTTAGCTCCGGTTCAGGCACTTAGGGGCCGGTTCTTGCCCTGGTTTTCTGCGCAGGTCGGTTGGGGAAGTCCTTGGTGACCAAGTAATGTCATCCACTATCCGTACAAGGTCGGTTTAATCCGATGGTACACGTAAAATGTGACGCAGATCGATGATGTGGCAATTCCTTGCCCCTACTCCACCTCGGCCTATATAAGGACGCCCCAGACCCCCTCCAGAAGGCATTCTACATCCCGGAGCTTCAAATTATCTACATAAATTAGGGCTAGTAGGGTCCCTTTAGTTGATCTAGTTCTAGTTCATCTACTTCTAGTTTTAGATCTAGTTCTAGTTCTTCTAGTTGTAAAGAGGGAGAGAGAAGAGGAGAGAGCGGAGGAGGAGCCGGGTCTGTCGGATCTTCCTCAACATTGTACTTTTGTAGTATCCGGTTCATCTTTCAGCAATCTCCAGGTTCTTCAATTTATAAATTATGAGTTCTTTATTTACTTTCAGTATTTGCTTTTAAGTTATTTATTAGTTTCCCGCTTGCATCAAGTGCTCTAGTCTTTGCAACGCTAGAGTAGTAATTAATAGATTAGACGTGGTGTTTAGTCTTGCGATTACCTGGAATTGCACCTAGCCCTACGTATAGTTGTGGTAGCCCCAGGTGGTGACAGCCCTTATGGCCGACGTATTCCACCACGTTCGGGTTAGAGTTTGTAGGACCGTAGTCGGAACTTCCTAGTCCCCTTCTCATCTCAGTCTGAGGCTAGTGTTTTGATGTCCCAAAATAAGTACACTTATAGTATCCTTGATTCTTAGACCATCTAGAGAACTTAGGAAATCTTTCTCTCTCTCCCCACAAAAATTTATATATTTATCCTTGGACGATCTTGGGACCTAATTAGTACACTTCGCGTTCCCCGTAGAAATCGATACCCTGGAATACTTTTGGGTGAAAGCTACAGCGGTATCCGTGCACTTGCGGATCAATCTATTTGCGTTAGGAAACGTCAACAGCGGGCCTACAATAGACGGTCCCTAAAGTTTTTCCCTGTTGGTACAATGCATTGGGACTCTAACCCAAGTACACGGTGACCAAACGGTTTTCCAATCCCTTTTCCGTCGGTGACAATATTTTGGGACTCTAACCCAAGCTACGATCACTGAGCAGAAAATTCCTTCCCGTTGGTGACTAAGGCATTGGGACTCTAACCCAAGTGCTCAACCACTGAACGGAAAACCCCTTTCCATCGTTGATATTGCATTGGCCAAATGCACAACCACCGAACGGAATCATTTTCATTTCCCTCTTTCCATAAATTATCAATAGTATATCACCATAGCTCAGAAAATAGCATTTGAGCAAAAACTAAATTAATTAAGCAGGGCTAAGCATTTTTCAAACATTTTCATTTTAAATCAGGTTTCAAGGGGTATTTCAGTGGTCAAGGTTGGTAATGCATCAATTGGGTTATCACTTAACTCCTATAAACTTAATGCAATAGTTTAAATCAAGTTATAAACAATTTATAAATCACAAGGAAGGGTTTAAATGCACCGGGGCTTGCCTCTATTGCAGGTGAATCACTTCTTCCAAAATACCAGAGAAAACCCAATTGACTCCTCTTGACGAAAAATCCTCCGTCGGACACCAAGCAAGTCTTCCGAAAACCCGTTTACTACACGTAAAATAATAATGCATATTTACCATGATGATATGTATGCCATGATGCACGAGATGCACTAAATTGTAATTTAATAGAAGGCAAACTTAATTTAGAAAGTTGTATGACTTTCCATCACGATAAAGTTGCAAGACAACAAAACCGATTATCGATTATAAATTTTAGGATTTCTTTTTAACAGTTGTTGAAAGCCAAATTAGTTCATCTACAACATTACCACTAAGCAAGTGATCAATCATTAATGATATGTAGATGTTACATGATTTATTAAGTATAATTCTCAAGTACATGTTAATGATGACTTGTTGTGTACAAGTAAAGTGCAAAGAGTCACTTTGGGTTAATGTCCCAGGGTCAATACTCAATTTCAAAAGCCACACAAAACCCTAATACATTAAGGGTTTTCTATTTCTTTATTAATTAATAATTATGCATATATATTATGAAACAATTCAATTTCTTCCAATTGAGCTACAAATTTTTGTGGAGGTAGCCCACAGTACAAAACAATGACTACATAATTTTTATGATTTTTGGATTAATATTTTGGCCTACAAAAATCCCAGAATTCCCATTTGTTAATTAAAAGTCAGATTTTTAATACCTAGCAAAAGTACTGGAAATGTATATTTAATATTTTTCCTAATTAAAGTATATAACAGAGGGGCTTCCTAATTAATTTCATAATTCTTGGAGTTCTAGAATTAATCCCATGAAATAAAAAAATCCAGCACTATTCCCTTTTTCAGAAAATGAAATTCACTCGGGCCAGCAACTAGGCCAGCCCACTTGATGGCCCAGCTCGGCCTCTCTCTCTCGCCTTCACAGGCCAAGTTGGCCCAGCAGGCCCATCCAGGCCCAGCTCGGGCCTCCTTCTTCCCTCCTCCATACGAGCAGAGCAGGGTAGGGGCTCCAACGAAGCCACGGGAACCACCCCTACGTGGGCAACATGATTATGAACCTATCTGGGAGCTCCGTTAAGGAGAGCAGCGCCTCCGGCGAGCATGGACAAGGCTATGGCGGCATGGTCGTGCTTGACAGCGGCGGTGCGGCGCCGTTCCGGTCGGAATGATGCAGTGGAGTTAGGGATGAGGTTCGAAAAAGGTCCAGGGGACTTCACCGAAGCATGATGTGGGCACCGTTAGAGATGGAGGATGACCGGAGGTGCCTCGTTGTCGCAGGACCGCGACCACGGCAGGCGAGCTCCGGCGGCTCCAAGTCCGTTCCGGTGTTTCCTGTCCCCCAGAGGGCAAACGGTCGAGCTGAGCATCACTGAGGAGTTAAAAATGAATGTAAACGGTCTACGAATCACAATGTATCCCACCAGAGGGCTGGCGACGGCGAGGACCACCGAGGCGGTGGGGCTCTGCCTACCTCCGAGAAGAAGACCGGCGACAGGGACCTTCCCAACGCTCTACGGACGACACAAGAGGGTTGGGAAGAAGCGCAAGCATGTGACTAGAATGCTGGCAAAAGGGATTGGACGACAAAGGTTTGTCGGCCGCGAATTTTTCCGGTGACCGGTGGTTGCTCCGGCGAGCCGAGAGAGAAGAAAATAGAGAGGGAGAAGCATTGGCTTTATAGGGGAGGGGAACACGGTATCGACAGGCTCCCAGGGCCCTCACGACCACCACGCCGTCGGCGACATGGCCCCGACTGGGCCCGGGCGGCACCGGCGGGCGGTGCAGGCACGCGCGCCAGGCGCCTGCACGCGCAGAGAAGGGGGGTCCCCGGTACTGTAGCCATACCCCAATGCTCCCCTTTTTTTACCAAATTACCCTTGATTTCATGTAGTAACTCAAAAAATGCCCTTAATAAAAGTTGTAGAAAATTTTGTGCTGAACAACTTTGGTTTTTGGACCCTTTTCAAAGTTTGAATGGATTTTGAGTAATTCAAAAGGGGGTAAAAAGCTCAATTTGAAATTCATTTCAATTTTAATCAAATTCTCAAGATTTTTCTCAATAAGTTGAAAATATACAAAAATAAAAGTTGTTCTACTTGTTAAGCCCTACAACTTTCATTAAAAGAGTTTTGTCAGATTCCTGATGATTTTTGAAATAGCATTTCAAATTTGAATTTTAAAACATTAATTGGAGTTTTATTTGAATTTCCACTGCATAACTTCAAAATCTCCAAAAGTAAAAGTTGTTCCATTTTAAAAGGGCTAAACCTTTTATTAAGGAACTATCATCAGATTCTTGCTAGTTTTTAAATTTGTACTTCAAATTTAGATCTTTAAACATGGATTAAGGTTTTATTTGAAATTATTTTTAATAACTTCAAAATTGCCACAAATAGAAGTTGCTGAACTTTTGAAGATTCACAACTTTTGTTTAAGGCCCAACCTCTAATTCTATTTAGTTTTTGAATTAGGGTTTTGGGTCCGTTGTAGGGTTTATAAATGTTTTTTTTTCCAATTGGAGTTAGAAATACAAACAAACAAGTATTTTTATCTTGAAATCACTCTTAGGTACCTATGCACAATCATATGCAAGAATAAAATTTATTTTGGTTAATGTAAACTAACAGGGTTAAATGCGGGATGATTTGCATGCAATCATGATGACATGACAGGTTTTAGTTATAGTAACACCAGGGGTGTTACAGCTGATCAGTCGTGATGGTATGTGGTATACCAAACCTATAGATAATGTGCTCTTTTACAAACTCGATCACATTTCCAGACGTAGCAGTCTTCACTAGGAACAGCTTCCACCCACTTGTTAAAGTAATCGGTTGCAATTAGGATCCACTTGTGACCTTTACTCGATGGTGGATGGATTTAGCCGATCAGATCGATTCCTCAGCCTCTGAACGGCCATGGCATGACAATAGGATTCATGGCAGAAGCAAGCGATTTCTGTACATTTCCGAACTTTTGGCATTCTTGGCAACCCTTACAATATTTAAAGCAATCCTCGAGCATTGTTTGCCAATAGTTACCAGTCCTTCTGATGATCCACTTCATCTTGTGAGCCGATTGGTGAGCACCACACACTCCTTCATGAACTTCGCTCATCAGCTTTGTCGATTCCACTAGTCCCAAGATATTTCAGCAGCACCCCTTCAATAGTCTTAAAATACAACTGACCATCTAGCAACACATACTTGATAGCCTTGTACCTCAACTTTCTACTGACTCTTTGTGAAGGATCTGCAAGATAATCTGCTATCTCGGGCCACCAGTCATCAGCCGATTGCTCAGTATTGAGGATCTCTTGCATCGATCTGTAACCCGACGCACTCTGCGCCAAGCGATTTGCTTCCTGATTCTGAGCTCTGGGGATATGACAAAGCGAAACTGCCATAAATCCTTTGATCAAAGCCTGACACTGATCGTGATAGCCTCTGAGTTTGTCATCTTTACATTCATATAGGCCGAGCAATTGGTTGATGCCCCAAAAACCTCAATCGCATCGGCCTTTGCCTCATGCAGAAGCTGAAGTCCCTTCCAGATCGCTTCGGATTCAGCTTGATTATTTGTCACGGTAGGCCCGATCTGAAAAGCAAACTCAAAACGCTGCCCTCGTGGTGATATAAGCACTAATCCAATGCCTCCACCTTGCTTGCAGGACGAGCCATCGAAGAACATAGTCCAACGCGCCATGTCAACCACTCCAATAGTACCACCATGATGCTGTGTAATAAAATCGGCTATCGCCTGCCCTTTGACTGGCTTAGCCGATTCGAACCTCAAATCAAACTCAGAGAGTGCCAAGATCCACTTACCAATCCGCCCATTCAGGACTGGCATTGATAACATATGCCTCATAACATCTGCCTTGGACACCACCACGCTCTCGGCTGACAACAAGTAATGCCTCAATTTGGTGCATGAATAGAATAAGCATAAGCGCAACTTCTCAGTCGGTGTGTATCTTATTTCAGGGTCTAAAAGCCTCCTACTCAAATAAAAAACTGCTCTCTCTTGCCCTCAAATTCTTGAAAAAGGGCCGAACCAATCGTATGGCTTTTGGCTGTCACGTACAGCTTAAAAGGCTTTCCTACCTGTGGCGGCACCAAAACAGGTGGAGACTTCATATATTCTTTGATCTCGTCAAAAGCCTTTTGCTATGCGTCACCCCATATTTCAGCTTCAACAATGGTGAGAATAGCAACACTTTCTCCGATAGATTGACAATAAACCTCCTGATAAAATTGATCTTGCCAAGTAAGGACTGCAACTTTTTATTATTGGTCAGAGGCACGAGCTGATCGATGGCTTTCCTGCTCTTGCTACCAACCTCTGTCCCCTGGTGATGAACCATGAAACCCATGAATTCACTAGCCTATACCCCAAATGCACACTTGTTAGGATTCATTTTCAGCCCATGTGTTCTTGTGCACTCCAGGGTCGCCCTTAAATCGGCCAAATGATCTTTATAGCTCTTGGACTTCACGACCACATCATCAATACAGATTTCAACAATTTTGCCGATCAACTTGTGAAATATATAATTCATGGCTCTTTGATAAGTTGCACCGGTATTTTTCAACCCAAAGGTCATCACTACCCACTCGAACAAACCAATCGCACCAGGACACCTAAAAGCTGTCTTAGGAATATCTTCGTCGGCCATAAAAATTTGATTGTAGCCAGCATTACCATCCATGAAGCTGATGACCTGGTGTCCTGCAGCAGAATCGACTAGCATATCGGCTATCGGCATAGGATACCCGTCCATCTGGTAGCTCTGTTCAAATCCCTGAAATCGATGCAGACCCACAACTTGCCATTCTTCTTATATACAGGGACAATATTCGATACCCACTCGGCGTATCGGCAAGCTCGAATGAACTTGGCTTCTAGTAATCTTTCAATTTTGGCCTTGATGTCCGGCAACATGTCTAACTTGAAACGTCGCAGAGGTTGCTTGAACGGCCGATAGCCAGGCTTAATAGGTAGCCGATGCTCAACAATTGATTTATCCAATCCAGGCATCTCATAGTACTCCCAGGCGAAGCAATCTTTGTATTCCTTCAGCAAATCAATCAACACTCGCTGAACTAAGGATCAAGATTGGTGGCAATATAAGTCGGCCTCGGTCTGTCACCAGGTCCAATATCTACTTCTTCAAGATTATCGGCCGACGTAAAGCCATGTCCAAGCTTACCCTCGGTGCCATCGATCAGATTTTTCATTAATAAAAAGACTCAGAGCCGATTGCCCAGACCGGCTGTTGACTCTCATCGCTGACCTTGATAGAGCCTTCATCCCAAGTCTTGCCAGAAAAACAGTCATGATCCCCGGCCTCCCAGTAGGCAGCGTTAGCTGTGGCTACGCTCACCGAATCGTCCGCCGGGACCACTTCAATCTCTTCACCGTGCCACTGGATAACACATTGGTGCATTGTAGACGGCACACAGCAATTGGCATGAATCCAGTCACGCCCAAGCAGCAAGCTATAGGAGCCCTTGCTGTCAATCACGAAGAAGGTAGTGAGCAGCGTCTTCTTCTTGACCGTCAGCTCGACGTTGATTGCCCCCCGGGTATTGGATGAGTTGCCTCCGAAGTCCTTGAGCATCATGTCAGTCTCGATCAAATCATCAGGGCCTTTGCCCAGCTTGCGAAAGGTGGTATAGGGCATGAGATTAACCGTAGCGCCACCATCCACTAGCATCTTGGTCATGGGCATCCCATCAACATTCCCCTTGAGATACAAGGCCTTCAGGTGTCCGTGTTTGGCGGGCTTGTCAAAAGTTGCTTGCTATGCAAAGATCAGCCTGGCAGCACCCTGCTCAGATTCTGACTCATCGGAGTTGGAAGAAGTATCACACATCCTGGCCTTGGGCGCCATGAACTCTGCTGGGAGCACGAACACTATCTGTGCTTCGGCTACTGCCTTCCCTTTATCCTGGGAGGGCTTTTCACGCCAAACCTGCTTTAGGCGCCCCTCTGCTTTGAGTTCTCTATTTCTGAGATGTTGTACCCAGTGCCTTTGACTCCTGGTAAAGTACCCAGGACACCATTGGTTCTCCTGCCAAACCGGCTCTTCGCGCTTGACTAGCGTCACATCGAGCCGATCATGCACGTCCCTTTTTTCACGCCGATCCTGCATATCATGTGGGCGTCCAAGCCTCTCATGCACATACCGGCGGTTGGTTTAAGAGTGCCTATACTCCCGGTACTGATCGCTGTACTCCGGGCAATTGCGGATAGTTGGCAATCTCAAACCTTTGTTCCAGCAGTGTCGGAAAAATGGGCAATACCAGTGATTTTCTTCTTCTTCCCGGCGACAAGCTAGCTCTTCCTGATAGCGGGCCTCTTCCTCGTCACGAGCCCATATCCGGTATTCTTCTTCTTCGAGCTGCCTCCGATGGTTCTTCTCCTTCTCCCGCCGCCACTTGTTCAGCAGATCACGGGAAGTTGGCCTGGTCTTGCCCTACTTCAGCTCAACGGCAGCGATCTCATCTTCATCTTCTGGCTCGGAATCAGAATTGTTGACATATGCAGTGGGCCTGTATTTCCCTTCCTTCCTGAAAGCCTGAGCCTAGACTTTAAGCGCCAACACCCTCTGCATAACTTGGCTGATATTGTCAAACTAAGTGCCGACAAGCTTCTCTTGGACATGCGGGAGGAGGCCACCGACAACTAAGTTGGCGAGTTGCTTGTCCTGTTAGGTTCAATGAGTAGCACATGTTCCTTACTTCCCCGAAACGCTTAATGAAGGCCGAGTCAGTTTCGTTGTGCTTCTGACGCATGCTGGTCAGATCAACAATATCTTTCTCCTCAGTCCTAGAGAAGAAGTAACTGTGGAACTTGCTCTCCAGATCCGCCCAGTTCTGAATCGATCCTTGCTCCAAAGTAGCGAACCAGCTGAACGCCGGCCCGGTCAGTGACAGAGAAAAGAAACGAACCCTGTGGGCCTCCTCTTGTGATGCCTCGCCAAGCTGGGTCAAGTATCAGGCTGATGTGCTCCATGGTGGTCACATCATCCTGTGCACTGAACTTGGTGAAGTCTGGCATGCGATACCTTAAAGGCAACTGCCACGTGGTCGAACCATTCAGGATATGGGCGTTTGTACATGAGCGAGACCCCTGCCTTTGGCTGCAAGCCGAACTGATCTTTGAGCACTGCGCTCATCTTCTTTAATAGCTCGTCCTGTGGTGACTGAGTGTGTCCCCCTTGGTACCCAGGGTTGGGTGCTGAGGTGAGATCCTGATAGGTGTGCCCATAGCGGAAGCCTGGGGGAGCATTCATCATTCCAGTGGTCTGCATGTAAGCTTGGGTCTGCTCAGGAGTGTAATCCCTGTATAGCTTAGGGGAGGCAGCTATTTTTTGAGCCGAGCCCACCGTGTTATTGGGATTTGGAACGGGTGGCTTCTGTTGACTCAGCTGTTGCGGCGGAGTGGCAGAGGTCCCTGCCGCTGCTGTTGCATCAGAGTCTTCTGGAGGTATGCCAAAGTAAGCTGGGCCCAGAGTCTCCCAGTCTTGCCTCTTGATGACGGTCTTCATGATGTCATAAAATGTTTGCAGGAAGACGTTGTGGTGATGCCCAACTGCTCGGTGTGAAGCAGTCCAGATGGTGGATTCTAGGAAGTCTTTGAATTCATCTTCACCTTTGTCGCTGTGGCCGTGCATGATCCACCTTGGGAAAGGGTTCTTCTTTACCACACGGCCCTCATGGGTCTTGCTGAACGACAGCAGGCAGGCATCAGTGTACTCTTCAATGATCTTGTCCAGAACAACAGCATCCTCAGGCTCAATTTCATCGCGCTGGATCTTGATGACGCTATCATCCTTGGGTGCACCGTCCGACGTGCCCTTGTTCTTGGCCATGAGTGAAACGGTCCCACTGGGCGTGCCAAAAAGTGTGTTGACACAAAAAGTAGTTCCTCGCGTTCAACGCACCAGCGAAGCCGGAAACGATCCTCAAAAGCAATGGAGCTTTCACAGATCCAGCTAGCTTCAACCCGGTCTGAGAGTGCCGCTAACTCCCAAGCGAGCCAGTCAATTTGACCTGCAATTGACAAGGAAAAAGATAGTAATCAGTAACATAAGGCGGAACTTGCTGGTGTGTCCAGACAGTTCCAAATATCCGGCCTTATAGGCCCTGCTTCCAGGCTATCGACTAAAGAGTCGATATCCGATATGCATGAATCCATTTTTCCAGAATGAGCATTTTATAGTGTTAAATAACCGATCCACATATATCAAGCAGATGTAATGATTCATAAGTGACTGATTATGATGAAGGTGATGCACACATGTCAACTTATTCAATCGCAAGATATCTCAGTACATAGAAGGGGTGAAATCGGCTATTTAGCCGATTCCGTAAATACGAGCAACATACAAGCCTATAAGATAGACAGTATTTTAACTCTCAAACCAACATATTTAACTCATTGTTTTACAACAGTGGGGATCGAGCGGATCGAGACAGCCGTGATGTAAACCATGATTTAAATCTGTTAGTTATTGAACCTAAATAATGTTTATCTTATTACTTGAGTGCAACTCGTACACAATCAAGATCTACATCTATCAGCTAATGCAAACATATTCTATTTATCAATGTATAAATATGTGACAATCGTCTTTCATTGAATAAATAGATTATTAAATATAAAGCCGACACAAATAGATCCAGATTGGGCAAATTTGGTGAGTGCTGTATGAATGAAACAGATAAACTCCAAAACATCACCGATAACTTGATGAATCTAACTAAGATGCCAAATTAGTTAGAGCTGGTAACTAATCCATGTACATTAATCATCTTAATCTAAGCCTCCGTCCACCAGATGACGTTAAACATAGATTAATCAAGTGAACAAACATGAATCGATAACTAATCCTTATTTGATCTAGGTCCACGTCCACCGGATGACGCTTAAACCCATACCAAACAAGAATCGACCTTGATCTACTACGCTATCATGTCCACCGGATGACATTAAAGAGACAAATCATAGCAAGGCATGACGGTACTTATAAGCAAGCTTGTATCTACCGGATGACACTCAGCCCGATCGAAGAACTCGCCGAGATCTACTTTACTCCTATTCCTAAGGGTTTTTGGCTGGAGCCGAAAGATGTGTTGTATTGATGTGTACGTACGTATTACAATGGCCGAGGTTTATATTTATACCCTAGGTTTGACAAGATAGAGTCCTACTCGAATTATAACTCAAGACACAGAAACTAACAAACTTTCCTATTTTAAAGGTTACTTGGAGTCCAATCTTCCCTTTCCTGAACAGACTGTGATTGTGATTGCTTTCCGGCGCTAAAGACCCATGCTGACGTCATCAACCAATCGACTCTATCTTTGACCGCACCGTCTTTCCAACACTCGATCTGGGACCCAATCGGCTGTTCTCAGCTCTTCGTCTAATAGACTCTGCTTCCCGAAAATCGGCTATCCGCTCGCGGCATCGGTTATCTGCTCCCGGTCCAGATTTTGGTGTAAACAACTATGATTTTTAAAGGTTTAGTTGAAATAAATAAAAAAGAAAAACACAAAACTACCTTCAAAACCGTTTATAACTGGGTCAGGGAGGTAAATCACATTGTTTTAAAAGTTGAGGGAGATTGTTTGTCTGGTTTTGTGGTTTAGGGAGGAAAAATAGACTTTCACAGAAGTTAAAGAAGGAAAAGTAGACTTTTTCCTGTTAGGTTAGGCCCACCCAGCCAGGGTTCAAGGCCCAACCCCGTAAATCACCCCGGCCTAGGATGAATCCCATCCCACGACAAAATGTGCCTTTGGTTAACCCCCGCATGGGCTGCAACCAGGACTACCTTGGCCTTTTCCCCTTGCCCCTGCCCGAGAACAGAGCCCGGCCTATGCTGGAGTGGAAGATATCCCAGTGAGACTTCTCAAGTGCACACAAAGGAGAGCGGAGCACCGCACAAACGAAGGAAGCGGCGGCGGCGGTAGATGCATCGGGCGACGAAGGCATGGATGTAGGACTCCTTCCAAAGTCGATCTCCTCCGACGACCGCGTTCTCACCAGTACTCTCTTCTTTCGCCCTTTCTGGTTCTTGACTTGGTTCTTGCATCTCTTCTTGGATCCGGAGTATTTGGGAGGTTTGGGGTGATGGACGCCATGTGTGATCGGAGCTGCTTCTCTGGCACCACTTGGGCACGGTTATGGTCCCTAGAGCTTCTGCAACGGTGGCTACAGCGTTTGCCTAGGGATCGTGGAGAATTTGTCTCTTCTTGATTCTGGTAGCTGTACTCCCAAGCAAGAAGCATCTATTGTCTTGGAATGGGTGTGCTCAGTATCTCCAAGGTGCTTCTGAATTGCTTGCAACATTCCTAGTATGTCTGGCATGGCTGTAGTCTTGCAGTTTGAGTTTTGGACTTCCTGTAGCTGTAGTTTTCCTTTCCCTTTTGTTGTGGAAACACTAACTGCTGCACATGTCTACATGACTAATTTGCATCGTAAAACGTGGGATACTTCCGAGAGTATCTGATCAACACAACCAAGTCAAATGAATCTTCATGGTTGAGAGTAACTGAAATAATATTTTTCCATGACTGCTATTAAAAGATCGAAAGTTTGCTTATTATATTTAAAATTTTGACTAAAATTATATGGAGAATGTTATAACAATTATAAAATAAAATAAGTATCATTAGATTAGTTATACAACAGATTTTTATAAACGCTAATAGTAATTACTGTAACCGTGGTCCAAATTTGAGTTAATTTAACCGGCACGATACCCATAATAATGGTTATTTTATGGACCGATGGAGTAGTTATTAAAACAATTCTAGGAACACGGGTAATACTCTCGTCCATGGTCATATTTACCTCTAACAGTGCCAAATATATGGATAAAATCATCCTTTTACTCTCAAATCAGACACATTTGGATGAGGTAGTGCTAGTTACTAGTTGAGCTAAAAATTAGATCAAATTAGTTGAATTTAGCTAGTTAGTTGACTAAAAACTAGTGAGATTTTACTTCAAAAAAATTGGCCCACCTTTTAACCTTGCCTCAAATTCTCATTTAGGTCCTATTACTTTATAAAATGTACATTTAGCTCTCTGAACTTGTTCCAAATTCAAACTCGGATCCCTAAATTTGTTTTAAATTCTCATTGTAGTCCCTGAATTTCAAAAACCCTAAACTTATATTACTAATACTATCCCCTTCCCCCGCTGCATTTCTATGAGCCTACCACACTTGTGTGACCATACCGCTCTGCACCGTGTTACTCCAACCATAATAGTATACAATGCTCTGCACACCAAGCTTTCTACGACCTTCTAAGATACTTGGCCGTTCTTGTCGTTGTTGGTGTTTCTTAGCGTAAGTAGAGGAATCCGCAAGCTCACGGATACACCGTTGTAGCACTTCACCCGGAAGTATTTAGGGTATCATATTTTTCCCAAAGAAACGGTTGAACTAGACTCTGTAATTAGTTAGCCCAGGATCACTAGGAGGATGATGGATGAGATAGTGAGGCTTTTCTATGGTTAAGTATTTTAATTGAAAATAACTTTGTTTTACCGCAGGTTGCTTCCGTCTTCGGAGTGTGCCTGGTCTGTCAAGCAATGCCGGTTAAAGCTCTACCTCATGTCAATCAGGGGGATGCCAAGAACGGACAGGGCTGTCACTACCTACCGCTACCGCCCTCGACCGTGAGAACAAGAGGCAAACCGAAGATAGTAGCTATTTATTAGGATGGCTGTATACCCACTATTTACAGCCCAGCACTTTTGAATAATATTTAGCGCCCTCGTCGGAGCCGCAGGCAACTCCGGCAGATAGGTAATGAATTTTATTCTCACGGTAGTAAAATATAGCACCGGCCTTGTCCACTGGATGGAGTCTTTAGTGGCATTAACTACTGCATGGAGAAGTTACTGTATGCGCAGGGATTCAGAACCATGACTGTGCACCACGTAATTTCAATGCTCTTTAATTATTGCTGCTGTTAATTACTGCAGAGAACTTAACTATTGCAGCGGCATCGTAGGTGCAAAATATCACATTCCTAATTTCAAAACTCTTGGTGAGCAATGCCTGTGTCTCTTCTGGGCATTTTTTTTATTATCAGAATATTTCTAGCAAAATTAATTCTCCGGGACATGTGAGCGGTAAATTACGAAGCTCTTACTGATCAATGTTAGGACCGGCTCAGCCGCACTTATTATCCTCTATTTTCATCCTCTATACATTCTAGTCATCAATATTCTCTGTTCTATACATGTTTCTTCCGCACCCATCTTCCTCTATATGTCGTGGTCTATATCAACTACTAAACAACTGGCTCCCACTTGTCATCCTATATAAATTTTATCGAAATATATCTATATAAGATCTTATTTTATAGGATTTATTAAAACAAATTCAACAATATAATTAAAATTTTATTTAGTTTTTTGATTTGTGAGTTGTAGCATTGTTTAGTCAGTTAAATAGCACGGGGCCCACGCATGCACTTTCTTCCCTCCCATCTCGCGCACAGCAGCAGCACCAGTCAGGTCCTATGTTGCCTTTACCGGAGCTCCTCTGTTCCCCGACAGACACAAGACCAGGTGACCTTCGCGGATGATTCAGCCCGTTAGCTTCTTCAATCAGCCGCTTATTTCTAGTCACAGAATAGTATTTTTCTCTCATAATAAATCAGTACAAGTTAAAATCAGTGCTTATTTTCAGCACAAGCGAACAAGCTGTTAAAGGACCCGCTGCAGCTTTCTGATCTGGTATTTTGCTCCTGCAGGACAACATTCCGAATGGCAGTGCAGATGGTCTCATCTTTTTTTTCTAGAAGCATCATATTGCTAATAAAATTATTGATTTGAGGCGCTTGAATGGTAATTTCCAAAGCCTTGGATGAGCAACGTCAAGCCTGGTCTTCGACCCGCTAAAATTTACTGCTTTGAGCTACGTGAGCGATAAAATCTAGTGCCCTATGTGAGCAACGGCTGCTCCGACCTCGTCCCATTTTTTTATTACGAGTATAGTATGGCTGGTAAGTTTACTACTTTGAGCCACGTGGACGGTAAATTCCAATGCCCTATCTGACCAACGGCTTCTCTGGCCTCGTCTCGTTTGTTATTATGAGTAGCTTCGTATAGATGGTAATTTGCCGTTTTGAGCTTTGTTAGCTATAAATTCTAATGCCCTATCTAAGCAACGGCTTCTCTGGCCTCGTCCCTATTTTTTTATTCTAGTATCTTTGTATAGATGGTAAATTTTCTGTTCTAAGCTTCGTTAGCTGTAAATTCTAATGTCCCTATCTGAGCAATGGCTTCTCCAGCCTCGTCCCGTTTTTTAGTACTGGTATCTTTGTATACATGGTAATACCGCTTTGAGCTTCATGAGCGGTAAATTCTAATGCCCTCTCTGAGCAACGGCTTCTCCTGACCTCGTCCCTTTTTTTTATTACGAGTAGGTTGGTATAGATGGTAAATTTACCGCTTTGAGCTTCGTGAGTGGTAAATTTCAATGCCCTATTTGAGTTATGGCTTCTCCATCCTCGTCTTTTTTTTTTAACTAGTATCTTTGTATTGATGGTAAATTTACTACTTTGAACTGCGTGAGCGGTAAATTCCAATGCCCTATCTGAGCAATGGATTCTCCAACCTCATTCTGGTTTTTTTATTACGAGTAGCTTGTTACTAATAATATCATTTGGGGCTATAAATAATTTAGTCCAGACTTGTGGGTACTAAATTTCTTCTAATATTCACCGGCGCATCCGCTATTTGGTCATGCTATTTTTTTTCCAATATTATCATTAGAGCCTATAAATAATTACATCTGGATATGTGCATAGTAAAATTTGCTCTAATAGTCACCAGTGTGTCTAGTCTCTAGGAGACTATTTTCTATTACTAAAATTACTTTTGATGCAATTATTAATAAAATTATCGTTTGGACCTATAAATAATTCTGCCTAGATTTCTCGGTACTAAATTTGCCTATGATAATCAACATGGCATCCGGTATCCAGACGAGGTAATTTTTTATTATTAATAGTAACATTTATGACCTGTGGGTAGTAAAATTTTATTGCTAATAAGATCTTTTATGCCAATAAATAATTCTATCTACACTTTTGAGCAGTAAATAATCCTATCAGAGTAATTTTTATTACTAATAGTATCATTTAATTATATAAATAATTCCATTCGACTTGTGACTAGTGAAATTAACATTGATAGTCATCGTAGAGTCTGATCTAATAGTAGCATTTGGTTATATAAATAACTCCGTCCAGACCTGTAAAAGTAACAATTAACTCTAATAATCATCGAGGTGTCATATCTTCAGATATGGTGGTTTTTATCTACCAGTATTATTTGTTTCTATAAATAATTCCGTGTGGACTCGTGAGGAGTAAAATTAACTTAAACAATCATTTAGGTGTCTAGCATTAGGTTAGGATAATTTTTATTACTATGAGTATCATTTATCTCAATAAATAATTCCATCTGCACCCTGAGTAGTAAAATTAACTCTGATAATCATCGTGGCCTAACTGTGAATAATCATTGCAGCCTCTAGCCTGTAGTTAGGGTAGTTTTTATTATCAGTCAGAGTAAAACTAACTCATTGTGGCGTGCAATCTCCGATCAAGGGCACATGTGCAGTAAACCTGGCTATAGTCCTCACACATTTCTGAATGAGAATAATTTTATTACTATCGTTATCATTTGTTTCTATAAATAATTACCATATATATAGTACATTTGTTTCTTGTAATGAACACTTATATTCGAGGTATCTATCTATATCTAATAATAGAAAATCTAAAACAATTACTTTTATGCCTGATATAGAATCGAATCGATCCAGATAGTATAATATAATAATGAATTGAATTCTATGAATAAAGTACTGGTTATTGAGATCCGTATACAACAGGGACATGAGCATAAACATTTTCAGTGCATTGTCAGCATCAATTATTCATCCTAGAAACCATTGAGAAAGAAATGTATGTATAAACTAAGAACAACAATGCGTGTTCTTATGTGCGAGAGTGCTGGCTGGCTCCACTCGTTAGGAGCCCAGGATGCTGGTAGCACCATGCCATACCCTGGAGCAATTTGGATGCGTGCTCTAATTTCACGAGAAAGAAACCGGACGTTGTCTCGCAGGATCTCGCCACCGTAGAACCTCTAGGGGCGCCGCCGCCTGCATCGAAGCACCACTGCTTGATCGCCTGACATTAGGGACTTACCGGTGAAGGAGCAGACAGGATTGTCAATTATGTAGCGCCCTCGGAACAAAACGATAGGACTCGCACTGCCTGGTGGATGGTACAGCGCCGAGATCTGACGCCGACGAGGACCCACCAACGCCACTAGACCGCTGTGCACCATCGGTTTGCTCACGGATATGCAGGCGACATCCAGAGGTGTGTCTGGCGTGCGCACACCATCGCACTCGCCTCCACGCCGCCGTCGTTGGTGGGCATGAGCCGCTTCCGGTCAGAGGAAGGCAGCCACCATACCATCGGTGGTGAGGAAGGGGATGCTGCCCACCAGCGCGAGACGGAGAGAATTCCCACTGCTGGTCTGGCTGCGCCGTGCCCGGGGCCGCCGTGCCCGTGCGTCTGGTCGTGTTGCCGCCGTGCCCGCGCATCAAGCCGTGCCGCCAGATCTAGTCGAGTCACTGCTTCATGCCGACGGATGCCGTACTAGTGCCGGGGAGTAGGTACGCCAGCGTTAGGAGAGGAGATGCGGTGCCAATGAGGTGGCGGCGTGGTGAGTGCTGTCTCTGTGGATTATATGTAGACAGAGCTAGCATCAACCATCAAGGCGAGGTCTACGGCGATATTCACAGACCAGAGGAATAATAAAACTAGCCAGAACCCCATGTTGAAAATAATACTCCCTCCATCCCAAATTGTAAGTCATTTCAAAAATCTTAGAGAGTCAAACTTTCTTAACTTTGACCAAGTTTATATAATAAGATAATAATATTTACAATATCAACTAAGTATTATTAGATTCTTCGTCAAATACATTTTCATGGTACACTTATTTGGTGTCATAATTCTTCGTATTTTTCTCTATAATTTTGGTCAAAGTTGAAATAGTTTGACTCTCTAAGATTCTTGTAACGACTTATAATTTAGAATGGAGGGAGTAGCAATTTAGCGATGTACAAATTAATTCCGACAATAAGAAAAAGACCAACAGCATGTAAAACATATTTGTGATTTAACACTAGCACTACGATTTGAGACAAAGTCACGCCATCTAGTGCTAGCAATAGAAAAGATGCGAGAACGAACAACAAAGAGAGAGCGGACATGCTTACAGTGGGGTTGTCGGTGCAAATAGTGCAAAAGAAGACGAAGCAAACCGTCGATGGAGATCGGCGAACACCGAGCGTAGAGGAAAGAAGACGTCTAGCGAGCGGTCGCGACGGCGCTTTTCAAAAACATGATACGCCCCCTACCCCGTGCAAGGACACGAGAGAATGTCGGATTTGGAGCCTGCTCTCCCGGCGTCGATAGCACGTCGACGGCGGGATGGGGAAGACTGTAGCAGCACAACACTGTGGAACGGGAAGAGATGAATTCTCTGTATACTGAGGATGACGTCTCGCCCTTTATTTATAGACGTGTCGCAGCTAAGGAAACCAATTAGCCGCTCACTCACAGCATTATAATAATTGACTTGCCGTTTCAACAATTACCATAATACGAGAATAATTGCTTACCAAAACAGGCCAGCGCAATTTTCTTCATGCATGCAAAAATTTCGAGTGGCAAAAGGAAGCCGCGCACCCACAAGGGTTGGAACCGGAAATCGCCGGACCATTCAAGCGCATGTCGTGCGTGCGCGCCCAGTAGCCTCGTCCCGCCCCGCCCGGCGAGGCGAGGTGAGCGCGTGTTTCTTCCTTTTCCCTCTCTCACATAGCTTCAACTAGTTGGAGATAGCCCACACTTTTAAGTTGGCCTCACTCCTCCTAGACTAGCAAGGTGAGACAAAGTCCTCCACCATACCATATATGTATGCATGTGTGAGTGGGCCTTTGAGATTTCTATGGAGATATTTGGGCCAAAGCCCAAATCTTCTAACAATTCCCCACCATATCCTAATTCACGGGATCTCTAATCACATAGGCTGGGTTACTACTAAGGTTAACTCACTTGGGTCTCAATCCCATCTCCTTCGATGCATTGTCAATCACAGTACGTGATAGTCTCTTAGTAAAGGGATCTACCAGGTTCTTAGCTGTCTGAATATAATCCACAGCTATTACTCCGGAGCTCCTTAATTTCCTGACATACTTCAATCTATGCTTTTACATGTTTGCTGGACTTCGCATTATCCTGACTACTCTTCACCTTTGTGATCACTAGTATGATTATCACAATTAATGATAATAGAAAGAATTGGTTTCTCAACTAAGTCCATCAACAGTTCTCGTAACCATTCAGCTTCAATAGAATGCTGTATCCAGAGCTGTGAGTTCTGCCTCTATTGTAGACTTTGCAAATATTGTCTGCTTACAAGACCTCCAAGAGACAGCGCCACCACCCAAAGTGAATATGTATCCACTGGTGGCCTTAAGCTCATCTGCTTCTGTAATCCAATTTGAATCACTATACCCTTTGAGTACCCCCGGGTACCCAGAATAGTGAATTGCATAATTCATAGTACGCTTTAAATAGCGTATTATTCGATCAATACCACGCCAATGATCAGTTCCTGGATTAGAGGAAAATCTGCTCAACTTGTTTACAGCAAATGAGATATCAGTTGCGCTAGCCAGGTACATCAAAGAGCCTAATAATTTGGGAGTATTTCAAATGATCCTTACCTAACCTCTTATTCTTTCGAAGTATTAGGCTAGGATCATAAGGTGTTGGGCAAGGTTTGCTAATCCATGTAACCAAAACGGCTCAATACCTTTTCCACATAATGAGACTGCAAAAGAGTAATCCCACTCTTATCCTTATTAAGTTTAATATTGAGAATTACATCCGCTTCCCCCAAATCTATCATGTCAAAATTTTGGGATAAGAATGACTTTACATCATTAATCTCATCGATACTTGTCCCAAAAATTAGTATGTCGTCAACATATAAGCACAGGATTACTCCTTTGCCCCTACCATAACGGTAGTACACGTAAGTGTCGGCTTCATTTACTGCAAACCCAGCAGAGGTCAGAGTCTTATCAAACTTCTCATGCCACTGCTTGGGTGCCTGCTTTAAGCCGTACAAGGATTTGAGCAACCTGCACACCTTTCCCTCTTGTCCTTGTGCTATAAATCCATCAGGCTGATCCATATAAATTTCTTCCTCTAACTCTCCATTAAGAAAAAGCCGTCTTTACGTCCATCTGATGAACGCGAAGACCATGGGAAGCAACCAAGGATAATAACACTCGGATTGTAGTTAATCTCGCAACCGGTGAGTAAGTATCAAAATAATCCTCGCCTTTCTTTTGTGTATAACCCTTAGCAACAAGCCTGGCCTTGTACTTTTTAGTAGTACCATCAGGCCTAAGCTTCTTTTTAAATACCCTATTTATAGCCAATCGGCTTGCAACCCATAGGTCTATCTATTACTTCCCATGTACCATTTGCAGTAATTGAGTCCAAATCACTTCGGACGGCATCCTTCCAATATTTCGCATCGGGTGATGCATATGCCTCTGCAATGGTAGTAGGAGTATCATCGACAAGATACATAGTGAAGTCTTCACCAAAGAATTTTGTAACCCTTTGTCTCTTACCCGTCTAGGAGCTACAACACTGTCATCCTCTTCGTCGCCATGTGGAGTTATAATTGGTTCAACTATGGGCATTGGTTCAGAAACAAATTCATTTGACGAACTGGGCAAAGAGTAAACATCTTTCATCGGGAATATATTTTCAAAGAAGGTAACATCCCGTGACTCCAAAAGTCAACTAAAATATCAGGCATTTCAGATTTTATCACTAAGAATTTATACGCTGTGCTATGGTGCGTGTATCCTAAAAGGAGAAAATCAAACTGTCTTTGGTCCGAGCTTGCGCTTCTTATTAATTGGTATACTAACCATGGCTAAACAGCCCCATGTGCGCAAGTAGTGGAGAGATGGTTTCCTCCCTTTCCATCCTTCGTAAGGAGTCACATCACTATTTTTAGTGGAAACTCTGTTTAGAACGTGACATGCTATCAAAATAGCCTCCCCCCACCATGCCTTAGCCATATCGAATGTTCCCAACATGGCATTCACCAAGTCCATTAACGTCCGGTTCTTTCTTTCGTTAACCCCATTAGATTGAGGCGAATATGGAGGTGTCCGTTCATGAATTATTCCATTCTCCACACATAAAAGATCAAATTCATTGCAGAAATACTCCCCGCAACGATCAGACCTAACACGTTTGATTTTCTTTTTCAATTGATTCTCTACCTCAGCTTTATAAGTCTTAAAACATTCTAGCGCCTTATCTTTAGTTTTTAGAAGAAAACATAACAGTACTTAGTAGCATCATCAATTAAAGTCATGAAATATCTTTTTCCTCCTTTTGTCAACACACCATTCATTTCACAAATATCAGAATGTATGAGCTCTAATAATATCGTGCACCTCTCATCTACAGCCTTATGTGGCTTACGAGGTTGCTTCGCTTGCACACATGCTTGACACTTAGAGCCTTTGAGAGTGAAAAAATTCAGAATTAAACTCATACTGGATAGACGCGACATACAACCAAAATTAATGTGACACAAACATGAATGCCATATATCAGCCACCGGATTATTTGAATCACACACATGGTTCACAACTTTGTTACAGAAATCGGAGAGTGAAAAGCGAAACAAGCCTCCGCTATCATAGCCTTCGCCAATGAATTGGCCATATCTCGAAATGACTACTTTATTAGACTCGAACACCAGCTATCCACTAACGAGGTTCTTCTTTATTGAGGGGGAATGCTGTACGTTCTTGAGCCTGCACGATCTTTCCCGAAGTAAACTTCAGATCAACCGAACCAACACCAAGAACAAAGGCATGCGACCCATTTCCCATCATGACGGTTAAACCTCGGGTGTCCTGGTAAGATGAAAACATAGAGATATCAGTACAAACATGAATATTGGCTCCTGTATCTATCCATCAATTATTAGATTGACATGCAGAAAATACACTATGTACAGAATTACCATACCCAGATCCGTTAGGATCGCCAATAGTCACATTGGCAGATTTCTGCCCTTGCTGATTCTTCTTGCCTTTGCGGTTCTTGCACTTCTTGGTGAAGTGTCCAGTCTCACCGCAAACGAAGCACACAACTTCATCCATGTTTATCTTCTTCTTCTTGAACTGAGTAGTTTGAACAGCTTTTTGCTTGTTCTTGCAAGCGTGCTGCATCACATTAGCGCTGGACTGCCCTTTAGGTGCTTTTGGTGGAGCATCCTTTGTTCGAGCCTTCTCTTCAACATCAAGACCAGCCAACAAATCCTAACTGGAGATTTTCTATCTTTTATGTTTCGGAGCCGTGGCAAAGTTCCTCCAGGATGGAGGCAACTTGGCAATAATTCCACCGGCCACAAAATTATCAGGCAAAGCGTGTCCGAACTGTTCGAATTCCCTCACAATAAGTTGGAACTCATGAGCCTGTTCCACGACTGAACGGTTTTCAACCATTTTGATGTCGTGGTACTTCTCCATCACATACAGCTCGTGCCCAGCATCTGCAGCATCGAACTTGTGTTCGAGTGCCTCCCACAGTTCAGCACACTTTTGATGTTTATATAAACATCATAGCAACTGATCAGAGAGAACGCTAAGAACGCATCCGACGAAAATCGTCGTAGCCGCAGTGAACTCCTGCACCTCTTTCTTAGATCCGAGAGGTAGTGCGGGAGGATTACTTACGACCCAAAACACGCCCATAGCCGTGAGCCACAAGTGAGCCCTCGTCTGCCATCTCTTAAAATTCACACAAGTGAATTTCTCCAGTTTCATCACATCAGAGTATCCCTTAGTCATCGCTAAATGCCTATCAGGTTTTTCGATTGTGGGAAATAATAGCACAAATTAATTCCGACAATAAGAAAAAGACCAACAGTATGTAAAACATATTTGCTGATTCAACACTAACACTACGATCTGAGATAAAGTTACGCCATCTAGTGCTAGCAATAGAAAGGATGCGAGAACGAACAACAGAGAGAGCAGACATCCTTACAGTAGGGTTGTGGACGCTAATAGTCCAAAAAAAGACGAAATAGACCGTCGATGGAGATCGGCGAACACCGGGACGTAGAGGGAAGAAGACGTCCTAGCGAGCAGTCGCGATAGCACTTTCTAAAAACCTGATACTGCCCCTCTACCCCGTGCAGGGACACGAGAGGACGTCGGCTTTGGAGCCTGCTCTCCCGGCATCGATGGCATGTCGATGGCGGGATGGGGAAGACTGTAGCAGCACAGCACTGTGGAATGTGAAGAGATGAATTCTCTGTGTACTGAGGACTACATCTCGCCCTTTATTTATAGACTGCATTCACAGCTAAGGAAACCAATTAGCCGCTCAATCACAACATTATGATAATTGACTTGCCATTTCAACAATTACCATAATATGAGAATATTGCTTACCAAAACAGGCCAGTGCAATTTTCTCCATGCATGCAAAAATTCCGAGTGGCAAAATAAAGCCGCGCACCCGCAAGGGTTGGAGCCAGAAATCGCCGGACCATTCACGCGCATGTCGTGCATGCACGCCCATTAGCTCCGCCCCGCCCCAGTGAGGCGAGGCGAGCGAGAGCGCGCGCGTGTTTCTTCCTTTTCCCTCTCTCACATAGCTTCAACTAGTTGGAGATAGCCCATACTTTTAAGTTCGGCCTCACTCCTCCTAGACTAATAAGGTAGGACTAAAGTCCCCCACCATACCACATATGCATGCATGTGTGAGTGGGCCTTTGGGATTTCTATGAAGATATTTCAGACAAAGCCCAAATCTTCTAACGGTACCTATACTATGGGTAATAGGAGTATGTATTCATGTTGTTTTGTTCAACTGGAACTAATCCAAGATTACATTCGTTGCTTTTACATGTACTATGTAAACAGGTAGAGGTGCTCCAAAAGTAATATGGTGAAATACAGTTAATCTGGTATGAATAACATTAAAGATTCTGTAGCATAGTGCACTACAGGGCAAATAAGGAAATATACAATATTCAGTTAACAGGAGGCAGGCATTGTAATTTTTGAACGAAAATTCTGAAGGTTCACAAACTAGCACTGTGAACCCCTCGGTACCTTGGTCCATGTTGATTATGTTGATGATGACCAAGTTGTTGATGCAGAGATCTACTACCAGCCGAGCAGAGGCTCTATTCCTGAATGTAGATGTCGTGATCGAAGCTACTACTCTAGAAAAATGCATTGGTGTGCAAGAAGGGGCAATCTAGAGGGAACACAAAGCCTGTGAAATCCTTAAGTGAAAGATGGTTAGCACTATGGACTAAACCTAAAATAGCAAAAGTTACATTAGTGATTAAGTAATTAGAGGTAGTTGATGCTAAAGAGAATAGAGGTGGAGTACATCCGCTACGTAGACCATGGGCCTATAATATTGTGACAGAACCGCCTTAATCATAGGGTCCATGTGCACCTGTCATCGTCCCTAAGGACCCACGATCAGTCTGCACGAGTTCCCCTTGACCTAGGTGGCCTGCCGGGTTCCCTAGGAAACCCTAACCTCCCAAGGATCTCATTGTAAGCATTGCAGTATTACAACAGTTTACACAAATAATTTGAATCAGAGTACAAAGTGCGGAAGTATTACATAAACATAGATTACAAATATAAATTACATTATCCCAACCAGAGTTCCGTAGTGGAGTAGCATCATATAACTAGACACCTTACCCAAGGGTTATACACATCTTCATCCATGCACTATCCATTAACCAGCACGGTCCCACATAAAACTGTACACTCAGCTCACCTGCAACAGGGGTTAACAAACCCTTGAGTACTGGGGTACTCCGCTAAGACTTACCCGACTAAGAAAAAGGAATGAGACTCAGGAATGCAGGCTGAGGGGAGTCAAGGTAAGGCTTGGCAAGAGTCAAAGTATTTTGCGGAAAGAGCATTACCAACCCTGCTTTCAGTATTTAACTCAATATTATTTTAATCAACATCAATAGTTCTCAGTTCTTTCGAGTATCACCTTCAAATCCAATTACTTATTCATTCTCAAAATCATCCTAGTTCCGAACCACTTTTCGCTGAATGGTCGAAGGATCAAGTCTCCATAACCGAGGAGCAACGACGATTCGAATCGATTAATACCCAGCTGGGGATCCCTATCCACACTGCATATGTAGCACTTAACCTTGCATATACCGACCCCACCTACCATGGCTTTTCATACCCCGGAACCGGTCCTGCGCCACCCGAGAGCACAGTACTCCTCTCGTCTCCAGGCACGACGGCCACGAGGGTACACGCTACTCTCGCCATCTTTCCACTCCCAGTGCGTGGATTGTCGGTTCCAGCAGTAGAGCCACCGGAGTCAGAGGCTTCCCGCAGTATGTGGCTAGTTGCAAAGTCTCGATCCAGCAGGCCTACAATGAATGGTCCCTAAACCTTTTCCGACGGCGACAGTGCATTGGGACTCTAACCCAAATACCCTTGTCCCTTCGGTTTTCAAATCCCGTTTCCGTCGGTGACAATTGTTGGGACTCTAATCCCAATGCCACGATCACCGAGCAGGAAAACCCTTCCTCGTTGATGACAGTGAACTAGCTAGGAACACCGCCAATCAACAAAGACATAACCTAGTCCCATAAAGTGATTCATTTGCTTTATCTCATCACAGTTTAAAATAGCATTTTTACAAATCTAATCATTAAGCATGACTAAGCATTTTTCAATACTTTTAATAAATCAGGTTCTCAGGTATTGACAGGTATTCCAGGATGGTAATGCATCAATTGGTTACCACTCAACTCCTATTAACCTAATGCAATAAATTAACTCCAGTGATAAATAATTTTTAAAACAACAAGGAGGGGCAAATGCACCGGGACTTGCCTGTTGCTTGAAGTAGATGGGACTCTGAAGTCAAACGCTGAGAAGATCCACGTCCACCGAGAGAAGACCTTTCTCGGGACTTGCTTCCAATAATATTTACCTGCACGTTCACTACACGAAGTAATAATGCATGCTTAACATGATGATATGCATGCCATGATACATGAGATACATTAAATCACTGATCAATAGAAAGTAAACTTAATTTGTAAGTTGAGTACAACTTGCCTCCATGATAAAGTTGCAGGTCAACGAAACTAATTACTATTGGGTATTAACCACATTATTTTATTGACCATTTTAACAGTCGTTGAAAGTCGAATTAGTTTTTCCCCTAGAACACTGTCAACCCTTTGCCTAAGCAAATTATTAAACCCTATCATCATATGTGAATAACATAAATTATTAGTGTTTCTAATTAACAATTTAATTAAGAACCCAAAAACTAATTAAGGTGCCAAGGATCATTTCAAGTTAATGACTCAGGGACATCACGCATTCCAAAAGTCACACAAAACCCTATATGGCTAGGGTTCCTATTTATTTTATTAAGCGATCTATAGAGTATTAAATAGTGATCAAGCAAACTATTTCTATTTGAGCCCAAACTTTATCAACAACTAGATCTTGCCCTAAAATAGCGCCAAAATAAATTTCATGATTTTTGGATTAACCTATATTTTATTAAAAATCCCGAAAGTTGCATTTTTCAATTACAAGACACATTTATAGCTCATGTAGAAAGTGTCCAAATGCATCGCTTAACATTTTTATAAAATACTAAACACTTCCGGGAGTCTCTGTAAATATTTTTATGATTTTAGGAGCTGCACAATAATTCCTATAAAAATAACAATCTGCAGCACCATTCAAACTCTCAGTAAATCAGAAAACCTAATTAAATCACAGCCATAGGATAAGCAGATTTTGAGATATGATCCAAATATTGCAGGGTGCTCAGGTAAAAACAGATTGAGAGAATTTTGAAACATACCCCAAACCACTTATTTAGATAAACATAACCAAAAGGTATCAAGTTTGATGGTTGTGGACATACCCCACACTCATCACAATCAAAGAAAAATCCAAATCATGCATGATCCATCATCACAAGCATTAATCCACATTATTAAACTCAAGTTTGTGAACCAACTCAAAAGACACAAGACTCGACAACTGACAAACTCAGGACATGACTCAAACTCACATTACTCGCAACTTGATAGCATGAGAAGATCTCCTAAGGGTCCACGGTCGTGCAGGAGCAGGTGCAGCCTGGGTGGTGCCTCTTGCGCTGAGAGACGATAGCCGGGTCGTGCGCCATGGAAGATGGTAGTCTTCCTGGCTGTTCTCCCTGCTGCTGACGCTCCAAGTCGTCGACCCTGTCCTGCAGCCTCTCAAGCTCCAGCCTCATGGTCCTCTGGTCCATCAGAGCTCGGTCCAGGGCGCTGTTGAGCGTGACCACCAGTGGCACTGTGGCTGCCAGCCTGGCGCTCTCGCCCTCCTGCAAGCGCAGCAATCTTGCAACCAGACTCGGTCCGGCGACGTCGAGGGAAGTAGCGGTCGTTCGTCCTCTCGGATGGTGGGGTACACCATCTGCTGGTGCACGTAGAGAGCCTGCCTCGCCGCGTCCTCAACTCCAAACTCACGGGTGTAAGTAGGAGTCAGGGCGCGGGTAACAGTGCGGATCCTCCAGGCCCTCTCGTCGTCACACCAGGTCTTCACTAAGGCCTTCGTGACCCAGTAGTCGGCGTGGTCGGGGTGGAAGAACCTCCTGCTCCTGTACTCCACTGCAACGGAGAGAGTGGCGTACTGCCTCTGCAGGAGTCCCAAGAGCATGGGATGGTAGAACTCGTCTCCATCCGGGGCGGTGTAGGTCTCATGGATCCAGCCCGGACGCGGCTCCTCGTCCTCGTCGTCGTCCTCGGGCGGCGGGTCGTCGCCTCCCCCGCCCTGGACCTCGTCCTCGCCCTGGTCCTGCTCCTCGTCAGAGCGGGAGCGACTGTCGGAGTGGTCGGAGGACTTACCATCGCTGGAGTCCCCCGAGTCGTCGCTCGTGTCTCCTGCAGCCACCTGCTCGGTGAGGTCCTGCTGCGGGATGAACTGGCTGAGGTACTCCGCTCGGGTGGGCACACGTCCTCCATGTGCTCTTGCGGGTGGTTAGCTTCTTGCGCGCCATCGACCTGTTTTAAAATATGATTTAGATCAGAGGGTTTTTACAAAGAATAAGAGTAGTGTACCAGGAAAATTTGTAGTAAATTAGTAAAAGCAATAAAATTTTCCAAGTATTCCTAGGGGGTATCCAGTTCTACCTAAAGAGGGCGTCCTACAGTCAGTTCGGCTTTGATACCAATTTGTAACACCCGAATTTACGAAGAAATCCGAACGAGAGTATATGTGGACCCAGGAAGTCCAAAATCACATATACTACAAATTGAACATCATTATGCACGAACAACGAGTAATAACTTATTACATCATGGAAATTCACATCATTGCCAACGGCATTGTCTTATTACAGCGGATACGTAGAAAGGTAAAAGCTCCCACCCACGGGGACACCAACTGGGGCACGCCGTCTCCATCAGTCCTGGATATCCTCCGGGAAGTCATCAAAGTCTTCATTATCTGGTACCCATCCGGGATTTTTGTGTAGGTGACAACCACAAGTGTCAGTCACCCAGCTCAGCAAGTATACTTATGGGGGATGCAAGGCTCAAAAGGTTGACACAGGTTATAGCAGTTACTTTTAGTTGGTCAAGTTTTACTTAGAGTCTACTTTTAGTAAATTAATGAATTACCCAGATCCCAAGTAAAACAAGTTTCTCTTTGAACATTATATTTAAACAAAACTCCTCAACACTTCCATAGGTATCAACTGATACAAAAAGGATTCAGGCTACTCGTGTCCTGTGAGCACGGCTGATATATCAGATTGGAAGAATTCTGCAGAATTTGTACAAGCTTTAACCCCGAGTCGTAATTCCCATATGCCCGGGATAGCTAGTCCCATAACATTGCCAAGGTGAGCGGGTAGGGAACCACTACGAAGCTTTTCACTAATTACCCTAACAAGTTAGTGGCCGCGAGGTTTCAACAGCAAGGCGAATGGAGCCCCCCTTCAAGAATGGCACACCATGTGACCGCAGCCCAGCACACATCTTGACAGGCTCGAAACCCATTCTAGAACCCAGGCCCCCTCTTGCGCCTTTCGGTAACCACTAACGAGATAGAGAAAAAAACTAGTTACTTGGCTAAGATCAGAGCCCATTGATTCTCGTGGATGTACGGCTTTCCTAGGGAGGTCAACTTTCAATGAAAGTCCTGACGGAGGGCAATTAGAGTACAAAAACCCATACTCCAATGCCCTTCGAGCTTTGTTGATAAAAACATATTTTATCCAATATTGCATAATTCTTAAGTCAGGATTTCATAATAGCATTGTTAAGCATAGCAGCTAGTAACTCTAATATGCATAAACCCCCCCATAGGTAACAAGGTGATTGATTGGTAAAATCTAAACTGAGTGTATATATGTGGCTAAGGCTTACAAGATTAGACACATGCACATGTATATATATATATATATTATTTAATGATTGCTAGGTAACAAGGAAAACCATATGTTATACTTGCCTTCGAAGTTGTCCTTCTCCTGAGACTGCTCAAAGTCTTGATCTTCGAACACGTCGTCCTCTAAACGCGAGATTTCCAATCAACAAGCATACAGACAATCATCACATGCAAGAGATAATATCATAATTAGAACAATACACCATACACAATAACATAGAATGGAGAAAATAAATAGATAAATAAAATCTACACGTTGCTAGGAACACATGAGCGCAAGAATCGCTTAAATCGGACCTAAAATGAAAAAGATATGAACAAAACCATTTTCAGGGGCATTTCTATAAATAAAAACATTTTTCTAAAGGTCTATAACTGAAACCGAGGACTAATCTGCGAGGGAGATAAAAACAGAGGGGTTTTTAAGCTTAAAAACAGCCCTTGGTACTTAGATTCAAAAACTAGAGAAAACCGAGGTTAAAACTGTTAAAAATAGGGCCTGAAAACAATTACTTTTGAACTACATAGGACTGCGGCATTATTCCTAGAAACTTAGAGGGCTCTGGTGAAAAAGAGGCATGGCGAGCCGCGGTTGACCGCGCCGTCAACTGACAGGGTGCCACACGGCACTCCGCGATTGGCGCGGTCCACCACCTGGGCCATGAACCCGCCTGCTCGGCGCAGTGGACAGAGTCCATGGGTCCACCGTGGACCGGTTACGATATCGAACCGGTATCGTCTAATCGCGGCCATCAGAACGGGATCCAACAGCCGGAGTGAGATGGGGAAAGTGCTCCACTGTGCACCGTGCTGTTCGGGGTGGCGCCATGGACCGCCGCTAGCTCAGGTTCACCGGAAAAGTGCAAACCGGCACTGGAGTGCTCAAAACTTGAAGCCAACCCCACCAAAACGTAGCACGAGCGCTCAGCGAATCCGAAGATGGGACTTACGGGCGCGAGGGCTCACGGGAGCGCCTCGCTCCGCGGCGGCGCCGTGGCCGAAGGCCACGGATGGCGCGGCTATGGCGAAACCAAGCACCACGAGGAGAACCGAGGGCTCAGAGAGGAAGAGTAGTTTACCGTGGGTCTGGAGAAGAGGCTCCTGAAGACCGGCGAGGCCCCTCTGGTCCAACGGCGAGCGGCGGTTCACTGGACAGAGAAAACGGCCAGTGAACCCAAAATTGAGGCAAGATGTGATTGAATCGGAAGAATTGGAAAGACTCACGGTTGCAGCACTTCTTGAGAAGCTCCATGGTAACTCACCGTCGACGCTTGGCGTTCTGAACAGTGGAATCGAGCTCGGCAGCGAGCTCGCGGTGGTGGGAGACGACTGGAAAGAGAAAGGGGAAACTCGGAAGCCTCGAGCTCGCCTTTATAGGACTGGTCGAGGGCGGTAAAGGGTCGCGAGCGTTTCCAGCTGCGCGGAGTGGGTGGCTGGGTGGCCATCAAAGCCACCGAGCGGCAGTTACAGGAGGGGATGCGTCGGCGGTGTGCCTCCCTGGCTGGAGGTAGAAGAAGGCGCGCGGGCCACTGACGGGTGGGCCCGACCAGTCAGCCAGAGAGAGGAGGAAGAGGGCGAGGGGCGCTGCAGGTTGCCTTCACGCGGACATGGGCCGAACCCGGTGGGCCACTGCCTGCGTGCGCAAGAGAAGCCGGGCCAGCTCCGAGACAGGCCAAACTGGGCCGGCGGCTTGCGCGCTGCGTGCGCAAGGGAAGGGAAGAGGAGCGGGCTGGCTGGGCCAAAAGGAGCGGGAGGGAGAAAAAAAAGAGAGGAAATAAACTCCTTTTTATTTTCTGTTTTCAAAATACAAACATTTTGAATTCAAAATTTTGAAAACAACACAAGCAAGCTATCATCCACAACACAAAATATTATGCACCAGCATGAATACAACAAAGAATTGAAATGCTTGTTTTTTCCCTAATAATTTTTTTAACAATATCATTTTTCTTATTCTAGGTTTAGGGAAAAATAATTACATGCGAAAAAATCAATTTTAAATTCCTATTTCAAAAGGTAATTTTTTTAAGGATGCTACAATTGCCCTAAGCACAAGCCATCAATATAATTCAAACTTGTTTTAGTTGATGCAGGGCAAAATTAATAGCAATCACAGATGACATCCAATGCTTTATGATGACATGCCAAATTTTAGTTAAGTAACACAGTGGTGCTACAGCCCTTCCCTCTTAAAGAAATCTCGTCCCGAGATTTAGTAACGCTAAAAACCCTGGGTTGAGTAATAAAAAAGAAAATGTGTCACCCAAACACATTTCTTTCATTTCTATAGAATAGGTGGGGAAGTTTACATTTCTACAAAATAGCAGAAATAGATCAGGCTACAGAGAAGCATAGAATTCCGGAAAGTTCTTAGATAGAAAATCTTCAGATTCCCATGTAGCCTCTTCTTCAGAGTGCTGATTCCACTAAACCTTATACCACTTGGTAGTAGTCCTTCGAGTGACTCGATCCTTTTGATCCAAAAATCTGATTGGATATTCGGCATATGTCAAATCAGACTGAAGTTCTACCCCTTCGAGGTCGATGACTCGATCAGGCACTCGAAGACACTTCTTCAACTGCGACACGTGAAACACATTGTGAACCTCTGACAATTTCTCAGGCAATTTCAGTCGATACGCTACAGGTCCACACCTCTGTATAATTTGGAACGGACCAATGTAGCGCGGGGATAACTTTCCTTTAACCCCGAAACGACTGACTCCCTTCATAGGTGAGACATTCAGATACACATATTCTCCTACTTCGAATGTTAGGGGTCGACGTCTCCTGTCAGCATAACTCTTTTGGCGAGACTGTGCCGCCTTCATATTAGCCCGAATAGTTCGAACTTTTTCTTCGGCCTCTTTGACCATGTCAACTCCAAAGAACCATCGTTCCCCGGGTTCAAACCAATTCAGCGGGGTTCGACATCTGCGACCATATACTGCTTCGAATGGTGCCATCTTGATGCTTTCCTGATAACTATTATTATAAGAAAATTCTATCAAGGGCAAACATTCATCCCAACTAACCGAATAATTGAGAACACAGGCTCTCAGCATATCCTTGAGAATCTGATTGACTCTCTCAGTTTGACCCCCCCAGTCTAAGGATGATAAGCAGTACTGTGCAGGAGCTTGGTACCCATGGACTCATGGAAAGATTTCCAAAAATTGGAGACGAACTGTGTACCTCTGTCAGACACAATAGTCTTCGGCACCCCGAAGTTTCATGATGTTATTAATGTACAACTTTGCATAGGTCGATGCAGGATAGAGGATTTTGACAGGTATAAAGTGAGCCTGTTTAGTGAGGCGATCCACTATTACCCAGATTGAATGAAACCCTCGGGATGTCTTGGGTAAACCCACTATAAAGTCCATACTGATATCCTCCCATTGCCTCCAGGAATAGGCAATGGGTGGAGTTCACCCGCTGATTTCTTATGTACAGCTTTTACTCTCTGACAGGTATCACATTCAGCAACATATTGAGCAATCTCAATCTTTATTTTGGTCCACCAGAATCTCTATTTCAGGTCTTGATACATCTTGTTGCTTCCTGGATGAATAGAAAATCTAGTTAAGTGCGCTTCATCAAGGATCTTTTTATGTAACTCAGGAACCTTTGGAACTACAAGACGATTCTTGAACCATACGACACCATCATCATCAATTCGGAAACAGTCAGCTTTCCCAGCTAAAACTTTTTCATTGATGTGTTTAATGCCCTTATTCTCTTTCTGTGCAGTAATGATCTCATCTCGGATAGTTGACTCAATACTGAGGTTAGTTAAACTACCTTGTTGACCCATCTCAATGTTCAACTTTTCAAGCTCATAACACAAAGAAAGGTCTAACGGCTTCACAGTCAGACAGTGGCAGTGAACCTTTCTACTAAGTGCATCGGCAACTACGTTTGTCTTACCAGGATGGTAATGCACTTCCAGATCATAGTCCTTTATCAGTTCGAGCCATCTTCTTTGCCTCATGTTCAATTCTGACTGAGTGAAGATATACTTCAAACTCTTGTGATCTGTATATATATGACAAGTGTTGCCTAGCAGATAATGACGTTAGATCTTTAGAGCGTGAACAACAGTGGCTAACTCTAGATCATGAGTTGGATAGTGCTCTTCATGTCGCTTCAGCTGACGAGATGCATATGCAATGACTCGTCCTTCTTGCATCAGCACACAACCAATACCAATGCCTGAGGCATCGCAATACACGTCGAACGGCTTCATCGATGTCAGGCTGAGCTAAGATAGGAGCAGTGGTCAAAAGCTTTTTTAAAGTCTGAAAAGCTTCTTCACACTCAACTGACCATTTGATCATATCATTCTTAAGCAACTCACTAATTGGCGTAGCTATCTTAGAGAAGTTAGGGATGAATCGGCGATAGTATCCTGCCATTCCCAGGAAACTTCTGACTTGATGAACAGTGGTCGGCAGGTTGCCAATTCAAGACTTCCTCAACCTTGCTGGGATCGACAGCTACGCCTTTAGCTGATAGAATATGTCCCAGAAATTGGATTTCCTTCAACCAAAATGCACACTTGCTGAACTTGGCATACAACTTATGCTCCCTTAATCGGGTCAGAACAATGCGAAGATGTTCCGCATGCTCCTCCTCACTCCTTGAATATATCAGGATATCATCTATGAATACGACCACAAACTTGTCAAGCTCTGGCATGAACACAGAGTTCATCAGTTACATGAAATGAGAAGGAGCATTGGTCAGACCGAAAGACATGACCAAATACTCATATAACCCATAACGAGTGGTGAAAGCTGTCTTAGGAATATCTTCGGGACGAATCTTTATTTGGTGATACTCGGAGCGAAGGTCAATCTTAGAAAACACCTTTGCTCCAGCAAGCTGATCAAAAGGAAGATCAATTCGAGGCAGAGGGTATTTGTTCTTAATAGTGACTTCATTCAACGGTCTATAGTCAACAAACAACCTTAGAGTCTTGTCCTTCTTCTTCACAAAGATAGTAGGACAACCCCATGGAGAAGAGCTTGGTCTGATAAATCCCTTATCAAGCAACTCTTGCAACTGAATCTTTAGTTTTGCCAACTCATTCAGAGGCATTCTATAGGACCTTCGGGAAATTGGAGCTGTTCCCGGCTTCAACTCAATGGTAAACTCTACATCCCGGTCTGGAGGTAATCCAGGCAGATCTTCAGGAAACACATCTGGAAACTCACAAACTACTGGAATGTCCTGAACTTCTTTCACTGAGGTGGCATTAACTCTTTCAACAGCCCTCTGAGGTGTTGGAAGTTGGATGAGAAGTTGAGAAGAACTATTAGGTAAGTTCACCTTTATAGTTCTATTCAGAGGATCTATAATAGCTCCTCGCTGGTACATCCAGTTCATACATAGGATCACATCTATATCTTGATCCTTTAACACTATCATGGATGTGGGGAAAATATGACCACTCAAGTCTATAGGTACCTGATATACCATTTCTTTGGTACTCAGTCGTCTCCCAGGCGATTGCACTATAATACTTTCCTTAGCTTCCCTAATTGGAATATCATGCTCAATGACAAATGTACGATTGATGAAAGTATGAGATGCACCAAAATCAAAAAGCATAATAGCAGAATGATTTGCAACAGGAAACCTACCAAGCATAACGGGTTCCCCTTCTGGAATCTCATTGACCTGAGTATAGTGGACTTGTCCGACTTTCTTCATGGCCTTACCTTTCTGGTTCTGCTGGTTGTTACGGTTTTGATTCTGCTGCTGCTACTGACCACCAGCAACCCTTGGAACATTCTGATTATACTGTCTCGAAAATGGGCAATCACGAGAGTAATGCCCGAGCTTCCCACAGTTAAAGCATGGAGCATTGTAGTTTGGTGGTGGAGCTTGGATACGAACACCAGGGGCGTTCGGCTGAGTGGTATTTGGCTTATTAGTGTTCTGTGGTGCAGCAGCAGGACGGATAACAACCTGTTGCCGGGGTGGGTATTGTGGCTGTGGATACTAGGTACGTTGGTGTTGAACAGGATGGAACACAATCTTCTGGCGCTTCTTACCACCAGAAGATCCGGTCAGCACATTCTTCTTCTTTCGCTTCTCCGCCTGATGAGCACAGTTCTTAGCTTCATAGGCGATTGCTATATTGACCGCCTAGGTGGTAAGTGGCATCTGTGTTTGAGGTCAACACTCTCTAAATTTTAGAGTTCAAACCCCTTTCAAAGCAGTCTTTCTTCTTGCAATCAGCGTTCACATGATCGGGTGCATATTGAGAAAGGTGGTTGAACTTGGACACATACTGCATCATGGTGTCCTCCTTCTGGCGAAGTGCAAGAAACTCATCTAACTTCAGCTTCATTACTCCAACAGGAATGTAATGGGCACGAAAACCTTCACGGAAACTCGGCCCATGTCACAGGGTGATCTTCCGGCTAGGCGGCAACAAAGTTCGCTCACCAGCCGCTGGCAGCTCCCCGAAGCTGCTGTGCTGCGAACAAAGGCTTCTGATATTCGGTGCATTGAATAAGACTAAACTTTTGCTCCATGGTGCGGAGCCAATCATCAGCCTCCAATGGCTCATCAGCCTTAGTGAAAACCGGTGTACGGGTATCTGTGACATCCACATAAGTGGTTTCATCCCGGTTGTTACGCCCATGACTGGTTTCCCTGATTATTCTGATTTTGATTATGTGCCAGTTGAGCAGTGGCATTCGCCAGTGCGGCGATAGCATCAGCTAATGTTGGTGGAATTGGTGGCGGGTTAGGAAGCTCATCTCTGCCATGAGAGATTCCAGCCTCATCAGAAGCACGAGTACGCACCGGCATCTGTATATATATAAGCAAGCCATATTCACATATACATATTTCAAACCTTAGCAGTACATAACTCTTTACAGATTACAATACCAAAATTTGTCGCGCTCCTAGCACGACACAGCTTAGTGGTTAGCCTAACTTAGATAACTATTCTACATACCCAACCTAAGGCTTAAACTATCCTAATCAGTGCTGGTTGATGTAGGCATGTTGCTGGCCTCGCTGGATCCCTCGTCCCATTCACCCTGGTCCACCTCATTGGACGCGCCGTGAGGGTGCAGCTGATGGTACAGTCGGTACATCTCCTCGCGCACCACCTCATTCTGCCGCTCGAGGTCCCTTGCATAAACCTCCAACTCGTGAACTCGAGTTAGGGCGAGGTCCCCCTGCTGTCCCACGAGGTCACATTCTGCCATCACCTCCCGCAGACGTGTCTTCAATTGGCGCACTTCGATCGCGCCCCTGCATCGGTTGTCAAACATCCTATCAAGACGCTCGTGCAGCCTCTCGATCTCCGCCCACAGCTTAGCTTGGATGCTGTTGGAAGTGACTCTTGGGGCGATCTGGTGCTATGGCACACCTCAGGGTCCAACCCTCTTGCGAGCGGTGCGCTTGGTACGGGCCATCTGTAGAAGGCAAGCTAGAATTAGTTTAAAGAAATTACAGGTTAACAAGAATAGGTTTGGTTCTACTAAACCCATGCTCCCTTTAAGAAGGAAGGTAATTATTATCAAGTTTAACAATTATGATGCATGCAACGTACTTACGAAACAATCACATGCAAAATAATAAATTGGCTTGATAATAAATTTTTAAACATAGGGCTAGTATATCATAGATGCTATTTCCCTATTAAATTTATTAAGACAAGATAATAAGCAATTTGGACCAAATTATAAATTAATAATGGATCCAATCATTTTGAAATTTTGCAAAAAAACCCTGCAAGTCTTTGCAATTAAGGCTCCGGTACTAGCTGTGACAGAACCTCCTAAGCTATATGGCCCACATGCACCTGTCGTCGTCCCAAAGACCTTCGACGGCCGTGCAGGTGACCCACATAACCTAAAAGGGTCTGCCGGGTTTACACGGAAACCCGTTTTCTCGAACAGGATCTTAATTGCGAAGAGATTGCAGAGTACAACATTTCATACAAATTATACAACTCGGAGTACAAGAGCGGAAGACTTAAAATATTATATATGATTACAAACCAAGGTTCTTAATTAAACATAGGTACGGTTATTACAACCCAAAATACGAGTAGTGGCAGTAGGTAAGTAGCTTATACAACATATATTACATAGTATCCCTGCCCAAGGGATCAAATACTCACTCACTGTCACTATCATCCTCAACAACCTCCTCGAACACCGTCATGCAGCAAGGCCCAAAGCAGACCTTGGGTTGCTGATTTCCTGCAGCATAGGGTTAACAAACCCTGAGTACATGGGGTACTCCGCAAGACTTACCCGACTAAAAATTGGGGAGAAGACTTAGGAATGCAGGCTGAGGGGATTTAAGAGAGGCTTTAGCAAGAATCAAAGAGTTTTGCAGAAAAGCTCTCTAAGTCAGCTGAAAACTTAATCCTGAATCTAGATTCATTCATTAAGGTGATCTCAGTATTCACCCATTTCCCACATCTTTCACCTAGTTCCGAATCACTCTTCGCTGTAAGTCAAAGGATCAAGTCTCCATTAACCGAGAAGCAACAGCGATTCGAATCGATTGAAAACCCAGCTGGGGATCCCTATCCATACTGCATATGTAGCACTTAAGCTTGCATATACCAACTCCACCTACCACGGCTTTTCCAAAACTTGAACCGGTCCTGCGCCACCCGAGAGCACAGTACTCCTCTCCTCTCAAGGCATGCCGGCCACGAGGGTACACGCTACTCTCTCCATCTCTCCACTCCGAGTGTGTGGTTGTCGGTTCAAGTAGAGGAGCGACTGGAGTCAGAGGCTTTCCGTAGTATGTGGCTCTTTAAAAAGTCTTGATCATAGCAGGCCGATAACGAATGGTCCCTAATGGATTCCATTTCGTAATAGACAGTCAGAGACACTACATTGAGACTCCTTTCTCAATGCAAGTCTACTGCCCTGTCGAATAATTATAATAGTTCATAGTAATATACCCCAAGCTTACAAAATATCTTTTTCATAAAACTTAACTATTAAGCATGGCTAAGAATTTTGTAATCATTTGCATTTTAAACAGGTATCAAGGATGGATAATCAATTCGTCAAGGTAGGTAAATGCAGCAAGTAGGTAACAATCAACTCCTATCACCTAATGCAGTATATTAACTCAAGGTGATAAACTTTTAAATAACAAGGGGGGTTAATGCACCGGGGCTAGCCTTGTTGCACGACGAGGGACGGATCAGGATCAAAACCGCAGATGTCGAATCCTCCGACGGCTCCTGAGGTCTCGTCAACGATGACTTCCTCGGTCTTGACACCTTCGGCTTCGGTTACTATACGTGATAATGATGCATGCTTAATGACGGTGCAAATGATATGATTGACAAATAAATAAATGTTAATCTAATAACCTTGAGTACAACATTCCTTCACGGTAAAGTTGTAATCAGGATCTCACCAAACAGTGTTATTGTTACATAATTATTTCATTAATTATTTTAACAGTCATAGAAAGCCGCAATTAACATGACTTTCAATACTAAGGAAAGTGCTTAGGACCAATTAGGGTTTCCTGATCCTAAGTCTTCACACAATCCAAAATAACACAAAAACCCTAAAGTGATTTACACTAAATATCATTTTTATTTATTTATTTAATTAGGGATAAATCACAAATGATAAAACTTTATCTAAATAGGCTACAGATTTCTGTGGAGGTAGCTCATGACTCAAAACAGTAGCACAATAAATTTCACAATTTTTGGATAATTATTTTGAGCTACAAAAATCATGGAATGGCCATTTCTTAATTAAAATGTCTATTTTTATCACAAACAGATAATGCTCAAAATAAAAATTTCGTATTTTTCATAAATACTACATTACTCAGAGAGGCTATACAATTTATTTCGTGATTTTTGGATCTGTACATTAATTCCCACAAAATTCACAAAATTTAGCACTAATTATTCATTTCAAAAATGAAAAGAACATTTACTGAGGGGGTTACTGGGCCGGCCCATTAGGCCTAGTAGAGCCTAGCTTGGGCTTCTTCTTCCTCTGCTCAAACAGAGCAGCGCAGGCGGAGCACGCACACGCGTGTGGCAGCTGCCTGCCGCGGAGCTTGCCGCCGGCGGCCCCTCGGGCCGAGCCGAGCACCTCCACGTGCTTTCCGACATGTAACGAACCTCCCTAGGGACACAGTCGAATGGATCATGGCTTAGTTTGAGTCCCACCACGGCCATGGCGGCCAGGCCGCACGGACACAGCGGCGTGAGGCGTTCCAGAAACTCCAAGCTGCCTGAGACCCAACCAAATGCCTACGAAGCTTTAGTAAGCTCACCACTACTCGATGCTCGTGTCGGTTGAAGCGGGAGAGAGGTCTGGAGACCATTGTTGACGTTGATGGCGGTTGTGGCTGCGTGCTCCAGCGACGAAGGACTCGTTCCGGCGACTGCAATGCTCAAAAGAAGAAACGGCCGAGTTGACGAGCTTCACAAGACCACATAGAGCATAGAACGAAGGTCAAGAAGGAGTGGGCATCACCGGTTAGAGCTAGCCTCGTCGAGGTTGAGCTCGGCGGCGTTCCAGGTCGGACTCTGGGACGAACGTCGATGCACGACGATTCCGGCGATGATAGGACACGGGGGCGGGCTCAATCGATTCACATGAAGATGGAATAGCTTCTTGCGCACTCAATTTGGCATGTTGGCAAATGGGGACGGCGAATTTGGAGCGAATCAGTGGCGGTCGGCAGGGAACGGAGAAGGAAAAGGAACACAATGACGTCGCCTTCGCGGCTCTATAGAGAAAGGAAGAACTTGGGGCCTTGACACGTCGGGGCGAGGCTTGCCACGTCGCCCTAAGCAACGCCATGCGCACAACTGCGTGCCCGTGCACGGGGAAGCGACGGCGATGAAGCAAGCAGGCAGAGAGGAGGTGGCGCTGCATTGCCCTCTGAGTTACTGTAGCAGAGGATTATCCCTAAATTTGTTTTCTTTAAATTACTTCGGATTTCGTACAATAAGTCAAAAAACATCCAATGTATGAAATGTGTAAAATTTGAAACTGAACAACTTTGGTATTTAAATCATTCTCAAATTTTTAATATTTTTGAAGTTATTTAAAATGGGGTAAATAGCCCTTTTTAAATTCATACCAAATCTCAAATATTTTTTGAATAAGTTCAAAATCTGTAAACATCAAAGTTGTTCAACTCAGTGACCTTTACAATTTTTATTTAAGGGTCATCCCCAAATTCCAAATAATTTTTGAATTGAAGTTTTAAATTCAAATTTGAAAGTGGAAAGTCAGGTTTAATTTGAATTTCCATATGGAAACTTGAAAAACTTTGTAAACCAAAGTTGCTCTACTTAATAAGAGCTACAACTTTTCTTTTGAGACCAAAGCCCAATTCCTTATATTTTTGAAACTAGGGTTTTAGCCCATTCTAGGGTTTAAAAATTAATTTGCGGTTAATTTCACTCTATTGCCCTAAGCACAAGCCATCAATATAATTCAAACTTATTTTAGTTGATGCAGGGCAAAATTAATAGCAATCACACATGACATGCAATGCTTCATGATGACATGCCAAATTTTAGTTCAGTAACACAGTGGTGTTACATATACGTGGCAGGGAGCGGTACATCGGACAACCACCGGACGCGTCCGGTGCCAACTTAACCAGTGTTCCGGTGTGCACGCAGAAACTGTAAAGCAGGCTAGTTTTTCACTCTCACTTATAAATAGCCAATCAACCGGTCTTGGGAGTCTCTCTTACGCATTTCACTCATTGCTAAGCATCTCTTGATCCTCCTAAGCCTCTCCTACTTACTCTAGAGCTTGATTCTCATCCATAGTAAGCTAGGGAGTGATCAAAGTGTATTGTGTTTATCTAGATCATCAATTGGCACTTGTTGATCGTTGTTGATGCGGATTTTCATCTATTCTCTTGGTGATTTCCGTCACCTAGACGGTTTTGGAGCAACGGAGGAGTTGGCGGAGTTGGAGATTGTCTCCGGCCACTCCCGGAGGTCTTTGTGAGGGGTTTGCACTTTCCCCGGTGGAGAGCCGCAAGGTAGCCTAATACATTGCTCGTGTCATTGAGTTACCTTGCTCGTGGTAGGTTCTAGTGGCGCTCATTGGTTGAGCTTGACATTAGGTTGTCAATTAGCCACCGAACCACCGAGTATTGGTCGACACAACGGGGACTAGCGAGCCAGCAAGCACGTGAACCTCGGGATAAATTCATTGTCTCCATTGTGTTGATTGGGATTTCATTGTGACCATCACCTTCGAGTGTATTGGTATTCATATCGGTGATTAGCTAACTACTCTACTCGGAGTATAACACTACTACACTCAACTCTTTACCATGAGCACCTTATTTGTGTAGTAGAAGTTCTAGTAGTGTGTTTGTCCACCTAGGAGTAAAGTAGTTACAACCTAGAGTAGCTTGTGTGTGTACTTAGAGATTCTCAGTAGAACGGTTAGGAGGCTTGCACTTTTGAGTAGGCTAGCGCAAAACTCGCTTCGCCATTTTTGTTACTAACCACTTGATCAAGTGTTGTTTGTAGTTTTTTTTAATTAGGCTATTCACCCCCATTTAGCCTCTTTGGACCTATCATCGGGGCTTATGGAGAAATCATCGGTGAGTTGCCCGAGCTTTGTTGGGCTTATGGAGAGGTCGGCGGCGAAGAACCATGGAGATAATTTCCGGAGATATATTGAGGTAAGAGAATATGGAGAAAAATATTAAAAATATCACTTACCTCGATTGAGGTCAAGCGGAGTGGTCGGCGTGTCGAGGAGTCGCTTGACGTGGCTCGCGTGCTTGCTGCTGTCAAGGTCGTGTAACACCCCTGGTGTTACTGTAACTAAAACCTGCCATGTCATCATCCGCATCTGCAAATCATCTCAATTTTTCCCTGTTAATATGCATTAACAAAAATAAGTTTTATTCTTGCATCTAATTGTGCATAGGTATATTGATGTGTAATTATTTAAATACAATTAGGAAATAAAAAGAAAATCATTTTAAACCCTAAAACGAACCCTAAAACCCTAACTCAAAAACTAGAAAGCACTAGAGGTTGGGCCTTAAACCAAAGTTGTAAATATTTAAGGGTTGAGCAATTTCTATTTTGAACAACTTTGAAGTTATTAAAAAGATTTCAAATAAAACATTAATCTATATTTTAAAGTCAAAAATTGAAACTCAATTTCAAAACTAAAAGGAATCTGATGAAAGTGCTTTAATAAAAGTTGTTGACCTTTTAAAATGGAACAACTTTCATTTTTGGAGATTTTAAAGTTTACCAGTGCAAATTTAAATTAAACCCCAAGTAGTGTTTGTTAATTCAAAATTAAAATGCCATTTCAAAAACTATCAAAAATTTGGACAAACTCCTTTAATGAAATTTGTAAGTATTTTCAAGTTGAACAGCTTTTATATTTGGGAATTTTGAAGTTATGAATAGGAAATTCAAATGAAACTCAAAACTGTGATTTCAAATTTTAATTTGAAAGGCTATTTCAAAAATCATCAAGAATCTGACAAAACTCTATTAATGAAAGTTGTAGAGCTTGACAAGTTCAACCACTTTTATTTTTACATATTTTCAAGTTATATAGAAAAATTTGGAGAATTTAATTGAATTGCATTTGAAATTCAAATTGGGGATTTACCCCCTTTTTGATAATTTCAAAACCATTTCGAATTTGGACATGATACAAAAAGCAAAAATACTCTTCACAAAATTTGTCATAACTTTTATTTTTAGAGAATCTAAAGTTGAGTTGTGGATTGGGATGAATTGGAGCCAATAGGGTTTGACCCTAGACCTGGGCTACTCTACCCGGCCCCTACAGGGCGCTCTGCCCGCGTGCACGCGTGCGCCGCGCCTCGCGCCGGCGCCGTCCGGTCGGTCCGGGGCCCGGTCGCCGCCGGTACACTGGTCGTGTGGGGGTCCGGAGAGGTCTGCCGCCCATTTCCACCCCTCTGCTCGCCTATAAAGCCGACGGGGCGCCTCTTGTTCTCTCCTCTCTCCGGCTCGTCGGCAATCAATCGGTTCGCCTGTGAAATTCGTCGCTCTCGCTCCATCCATTGTCCAATTAGCCCTGCCTGTAGGTTCTTTACTCCACTGCGCACCATTTGAGCCTGTCCGTGTCGCCTCTAGTTGCCTGAGTCAGCCGGGTTGCGTCGTCTTTCTCACGGGCAGCAGGAGCACCGCCACAGCTTGTTCTCCTATGACCAACGCCTTGTGGTGCGTCTCTTCCCTCACCAATACCTGTTTCATAACCGTAATGGTTCCTTGAATCTTCATGGCCAATTGGTTCGCCGTTTTCATTTCAGGTGGTTTCGGAACGAGGCCCTTGCCGCCGTGAGCACGCCACCGCAACTACCGTCTACGACACCACCGAACTCCAGTGTTTTCCCGCTCCAACAAACGTGCGCACCTGTGCCTAGGTGAGTCCCTAGAAGCTCCGAGGGTAGAAGTTTAGGTCCGGTAACGTTCCCTATTGCCGGAACGCGGCTACACCGCCATGCGCAGCATGCCGAGCCGCCATGAGCGCCGCCGAGCCCACTGTGAACCCTAGCCCGAGAACCCAAGTCACTAGATCGGTTTGCCTTCGCGAGGGACGCATGTTGCTAAACTTTCGCCCCGCCGGAGCGGTCACCGGCGGCGAGCTGCTGCGTCCGGTAGCCGCCGCACACGCACGTGTAAGACCCCTGGTGTTACGGTAAGTAAAATCCTGCCATGTCATCATGATTGCATGCAAATCATCTCGCATAAACTCATTATTCCTGTGCATCACTAAAATAATTTTATTTCCATATGTGGTTGTACATAGGTGATTTAGAGTGTTTTATTATATAAATATTGGTATTGGTGTATAATTACCTAAATCCAATTAGAAAGTAGAAAGAAAAATTATTTGTAAACCCTACGTCGGACCCGAAACCCTAATTGAAAAACTAAAAGGAATTAGGTGTTGGGTCCTAAACAAAAGTTGTAAATCTTTAAAAGTTGAGCAACTTCTATTTTGGGCAATTTTGAAGTTATTAAAAATAATTTCAAATAAAACCTCAATTCATGCTTTAAAGTTTAGAGTGAAAACTCAATTTCAAAAACTAAACGGAATCTGATGAAAGTGATTTAATAAAAATTTTAGATATTTTAAAATGGGACAACTTTCATTTTTGGAGGTTTTGAAGTTTAACAGTGGAAATTTAAATTAAACCCCAATTAGTGTTTGCTAATTCAAATTTAAAATGCCCTTTCAAAACCTATCAAGAATTTGGGCAAACTCCTTTAATGAAAGTTGTAAAGCTTTTCATGTTGAACAACTTTTATATTTGGGGATTTTGAATTTATGCACTGAGATTTCAAATTAAACCCTAATGAGTGTTCTAGAATTTAAATTTGAAATATCATTTCAAAAACTACAAAGAATCTGACCAAACTTCCTTATTAGGAGTTGTAGAGGTCAGCAAATAGAACAATTTTTATTTTTATATATTTTCAAGTTATTGAGAAAAATTGGGAGAATTTAATCGAATTGCAAATCAAATTCAAATTGAGTTTTACCCCCTTTTATTTAAATTCAAATCTATGCAGAATTTGAACATACTTCAAATAGCAAAAGTATTCTACATGAAATTTGGTACAACTTTTATTTTGGGGGTTCCTACTGTAGCTACACGGATTAGGGGGTAATTTGAAATAGATAGGGTTTGACCCTGTTCTGTCTACAGTGCCAGGCTCCTACCCGGTCGTGCACGCGTGCGCCGCGCCGCGCGCTGGCGCCGTCCGGCAGGGTAGGGCGCTGTCGCGGCCATCGTCTTCAGCACGGGGGCCCTGGACCGTCGTCTCGCCCTTATCCTCTCCACCATTTCCCCTATAAGAAGCCCGAGCCCACCCTTTTCTCCTTCTCTTCCGTGCTCTCGCCGCCGACGAGCTCTCGGGAGAACAAAATTCGTCGTGTCTTGCCCACCTCCATCCTCGCCACCTTGCCACTAGTTGTGTCACACCCTTGCGCATCTAATCGACCTAATGGTACAAGCCTTAGTGCCCTGAGAGTGCCGGAATGCTCCTCGTCGTCTCGGAGTCCAGCAAAAGCGCCGCCATGCTCGGTCGAGCGTGACCGGGTCGTTGCAGTGAGTTTCTTTTCTTTCAGTGGCGTGTCCTAGATTCTGTTTGATCCTATGAAGCTTAACAACTAGACGGATTCGTCGTTGATCAGCAGAAGCCGCCGGAACGGACTCGGAGTCGCTGGAGCTCGCCGCCGTGGTCGCGGTCCGCGACAACAAGGCACCTCCGGCCATGCTCCGTCTCTATCAGTGCACGCTTCATGCTCCGGTGAGCCCCTTGGACCGTTTCCGAGCCTAAGCCGAACTCTACTGCATCCTTGCGACCGGAACGGCGCCGCGCCGCCGTGTCAAGCACCACCGAGCCGCCATGGCCGCCCACTAAGTCCGTTTGAGTGCTCTAGGTGCGCGCACGACTTGCTAGATACGGAAGCATCGCGTAGTGGAGCAGGGAGGGGTGCCCTAGTTCGCCATTGTGGCTGCCGCCGGCCGGCTGTTGGTAGTCCTTAAGTCACATTTTATACCGCCAATAATAATATAAATCCATGGAACATCATAGAAAAATATTCTTTAATTAACAAGTTCTACGAGTTTTGGTGTTTTCCACTATTTTGCAAGAATATCCAAGTTTTCACAACATAAAAGTATCTCAAATAATAAAATGGACTACACCACTGCGGAGAGCTTGTTGCGCTGATCAAAATGCATATATTATTTGCATTATTTGGAGTTCCCAATAAAAAGATATATAAGTTCGAATCCAATTTAAGACTCCACGAGTAGGCTTGAGTATTTTGGCCATAACTCACTCATCCGAACTCCGATTGGGCTGAATCACTAGTCAAAATGAAGCTATCGACGAGGCCCATGTGCTCCAAAAAAAATAGTTGCCAGATGGGCCCACCAGGGGACAGGCCACCCCCGGGACCGGCCGCACCCTTGGTGGGGCCTCTCGGGCCCAGTTTTCTTCTGACAGGTGTAGGGCGGTTCCCCAAGGACAGTCCCACCTACGATCAACACAGATGGCAAGTGGAAACCACCCTTTGGAGGTCGGTTTGGATCTTTCCATGTGAAGATGATCCTTTTGCATAGAACCCCCTCCTCTCAAGCTATAAAAGGAGGCCTCCTCTTTACACCTGTTCCTGAATTGATTCACCAACACAAGAGGTCACAATGTAGAGAGGAAGGGCAAGCTCCATTCCATTAGCTTATAGCTAATTTAGTATATGGAGTGAGAGAGGGCAAGAACTGGAGAAAGAGCAAAGTCGAAGCAGTTCTGCCTCCGGGTGGACGAAGTGCCGGGCTTGTCGGCTCTCGATCCAACTTGTACCTCTACGATAGTCTTGCTACTTGAAGTAAGAAGTTCGTGTTCAACTTTGGTTCGATTCATTCAGCATGTTACTTCCATAAAGCTACTTGTTTGTGGGATCGTCGTTCGTCCTTTGGACGGATGCTCTGGTAAGAGGACTCCTGATAGAGACGGATGTTCCTGTACGCCGCAAAAGTAGTAGTCGCCTTCGTAGACGTGGTGTCTAGGTCGGAGTCTACCTTCGTATGTTGTGCACGCCCACGGGCAGAGGGGTAGGTGGCAGGTGGTGACAGCCCTCTCCACTTGTACCAGCATCCCCCATGTTCGGCCACGGAATAGCGCTGATACTGGTATCGCTTGGCAGACCAGGTGCGTCAGTGGGCCTGAAGCAAGCAAGTAGTAGGGAAGTTTCCATCGTTTATATGCGTTTGACCTTAGAAGAACCTCTCTACCCAAGCTATCCCTTCTGTCTCTTCTGAGTAAACTAGTTTAAGAGACTAAGTACAAAGACCGTTCCTCTGGGAAATTACGATACCCTGAATACTTCCGGGTGAAGGCTACAACGGTACTTCTGTGCGCTTGCGGACTTTTCTGCTGACACTAAGAAGCGCCAACAAGCTTTCTGGTGCCGTTGCCAGGGAACGGTTGTTGTATTTATCTCCGGACCTAGTTCACCCGTGTATCCTTGTGTTTTATCAAAAAAAAATCTTTTATCTTTTCTTTTTATAAAAACAAAATATTCCCTTTTATCCGATCCTTTCACCATGAAGCCAGCTCCAAATTCAAAATCCTTCTGCTTCAAAGGGGGAGTTCTTTGAACCACATTCTTTTTCAAAACCAAAATTTCCATCCAGTTATGAACTCCACCCAAGATTTAAAGCTATGGCTCGGACAAAACCCTTCTTTGGTCACGACAATGAAAATTCTTTTGACCACTTGCAAAAATTCAAGGAATTGTGTTTATGCCTAAGCATTCTTGGCATGACACAAAAAATTCTTAAGTGGAAGTTGTTTCTGTTCTCCCTCAAGGGGAGGCAAAACAATGGTACACTGATGTCGTAGAAAGTGCAAATAGAGAATGGGATGAACTTAAGATCAAGTTTTATCTTGCATTCTTACTCATGTCTCGTATCGCCGCTCTACCAAGGGCAAACCTCGACTTTGAGCAAAACGAGAAGGAGTCCATAGGTACAGCCTAGGTCAGGTTTACAATGTTTATACATGCTGACCTAGACTTGTCTTTATCCGATAATGTGCTTTTGCATATCCTTTGTTCGGATCTAGACATAGATGCTGCCCTATGCTTTGACATATCCGTTGGAGGGCCGTTTTCATAAAAACCATGACGGAATAGAGGAAAAATCCTTGTTTACATCCTAGAGAAGCATGCTTCTCCCATCATCATACCCAAACCCCTCCATACAAGGGCATGTCAAGTTCTGAAGAGCCCTCAGCAGCCGAATCCTTTCCCTTGCCACCCTTCGATTCGTTTGTTGAGCCCTCGCCCGAACCACGAACACCGAAGGAAGTAATGTTTTATCCTTCGGAGTTCGCTATCAAAATTCGAGGATTATGGCAGAACTTCGAAAACATTTCTTGGCACAAAATTCTGACATTTCTTAGGAAGTCTCCCCTAATATGGAGTCATCGAAAGTACGGTTGTTGCTTGTTGGAAGTGAAACGTTCTTCTAAAGAAATTCAGATTCTTTCACCTCCCACAACCATGTCTTGCTCATTAAAGGGGACTTCTGTGAAAGCCCTACACAACCTCACAGTTGGGACTACTTTCATTCCAGTGAAAACCCTTTTAGGGCGATATGCCGCTAGTCCCGACCGACAAACTTTTCAGAAGTCCATCCGGACTCATCTTTGAGTTTTGTGGGATTGTTAGGGTTATGCCATTGGAAATTAACGAAACCGAAGTTTCTTATACTTCCTCATCTATGCCATCCTCGATTTTGATCTTCTCATAGGGCACCCTCTTGAAAATCTCATTTATATATATTAAAAAAGAAGGGAGCCCCGATGAGAAGTTTGAAAGTTTTGCTTCTGCCAGCCATAGCACTTGCTCGAAAACCTAAAGGCGAAGCAAAGCTACTTGTTCGAGTATGCAAATCCTTCTCCTACGCCCTTGCTCGAACAAGATGCATGTCCCTCTGGCCATCAAGAACATTGTTCTCGATAATGGTCAAGGTTAAGAGATCATCCTCCATGATATATGTTTTGAGAATGAAAACTTCCATGCCACGGACATGCCCGAAGCAACAACTCTAGAGCCAAGAAGGAGCCCGCTAACAAGCATGGTTTTGAGGTCCCTCACATTTATGCTCAAGGTCTCTAGAGTTTGTTTCGCTTCGAACCACCTGCTTCTATGAGGATCTCGCAACCATCTCTTGATTCTAGTTGTTCAACTTTTTGAGAGAATGGTTGTGAATGCTTATGTTTGTCATGAACATTGCAAATCCCATAGTAGTACGATGGTGCGTACCTTGCAGCTTGAATATTAATGCCTATGATTGGTGGTAAAGCTGGGAACTACACCACCATTGATTGCTGCAAGAAGAAGTTCCCACGGTCAAGCTTAAGACCATAACTTAAGCACTGCCGGGAGATACCCCGGATTATCCTTAAAAAAATATATTTATTTATTATTATTACTATTGTTATTTTCAAAAAAAATATATATCTTCTTTGAATGGTGAGGGCATGTTGTCAAGTTAGTATGCACCTACGGGTATGTCGCTAACCATTTCAGCAAAGATTAAGAAGAACTCGAGTCATATGATGCTTGACGACATGAAACGACATCAACTACAAAAGCTTGATGCACTCCTAGGTAATGGAACACACTCGTAAGAAGGCCCTAACTCTGCACTTGACTTTTATGCAAAAGTCCTAGTGTGGGGGAGGACGGTCAGAAACCCAAGTTCCATGTACACCAAAGGGTCATTCAAAAAAAATGATGATGAAGATATCAGCCTCGCCTTGCAAAAAAAAAGAAGGGAGAGTTAATATATATATATTGAAAAAAAGAGAGAGAGACGAAATATAAAAAAAAGAGAAGAAAAAAATGAATGAAAGAAAAAAAAGAAGAGAGATGAGGGAGACTAAAAAAAGAAAAAAAAAGAAAGAGAACTAAAAGATTGGGAGTCACCCTCTTCTGAACCTTTGCTAGTATCATCAAGGCCCGTGGCCCATGCTCATTGATGTGTGTGTGGCCTGGCTTCGGAGATCACCTGAGCAGAACCATCATGTTAGCTGCAATAACAACTTCAACGCCTCATACATATATGTTGCCGGTACATATACTCAGGTATGTGAACGTAAATAAATGTTCACCAACTTCTTATAATTGTCTTCATTTGATCATACAAATTCATGCTTCCTTTGCTTATGTTATAAACTCTGGTTTGGGTGTAGTCTTATAAAGTACATCCATAGGTATTTTTTTAAATTAAGCATGGTGCTTAGGTTAAAATGGCCTTCTTTGATCAAAATTTGACATGGTGTTGAAATTTGATCAATGAACTTTGAGTTGTTGACATAATCAATGAAAGTAATCTGATATGGAGATAAAGCAAGGCATATCTTTCTCTGCATCTTTATCTTGGCCTTGTTTATAAAAAGTTGAGTGAACAAGTTTTCAATAAAAAAGAAATAATAATAATATCTTTCTTGCTCTCTGGTCTTATAGCCAATAGAGTCCTTGCTTGTTGTTGTTGCTCTTGTTTTGTTTTCTTTTTATCAAAATAAAGCAGGTACAAGAATAAGTGTGGGTGAGATCTCTCAAGCATACCTAACACACCTTCAAGATCTCCCCTCCACGTTGCACAACACCGAGTGACTCATCACGCAACAAGGACAGGACACATGACTTCCATAAACCTCCTTCATCTTCAACGGTGGTTTGTGCACCTCTACCCTCACATCTCCCTAAGTTCTGAAGTTTTAAATCTGATAATCTAAAAATGCAAAACTTCTGACACGCCATCTCCATGCTATCCTTTGATAAAATTTGCATACTCCTTATTCCTCGCCAACATTCCTATAACTTGTGAACAACTATCATAGGGACTCCATGTTGTCTAAGTAATTGGAGTATGTGATATAGCTGGATGATTTGAACCTTGCGCTTTTTATGATGGACTTGGGATTTATTTTATAAAATCAAAATGAGATGGCATGCTCCTCAATGATAATGAATTTCCCACCAAGGCCATATGACATGTTTAACTTCTGCAAACCTTTAGTCATATGCTGCTTGTCGGATCATTGAGTTTTGTCAAATTGTTGTGACCTATGTGAGATTATGGTCATGCACCCATGATTGAGATTCATACGCACCCACCAATAAAATGCCCACCCTTACACTAAGAGTTGCGCACAACTGTTGGTGGTCCTTATGGATAAATTTTATACACCAACTTAGACTAAAAAGAGGATTAACAATCATATTCTAGCACATATGCCTTTACTACTAATAAGTTCCACTTGTACCCCTAACATTCATGTTTTACAAGTTTTATGGCATAACAAGTGGAAATACGTATCAACATGGAGAAAGCGCAAAGTCAAATGACGAATCCAACAAATGCGCAAACAAAGAATACTAAAGAAGCCCACCTTCAAAGCGTAATTGGATCCATCCGTAACCACGGGGGAGGCCCAGGCCAAGGGGGCAACCGACCACCCGAAGGCGATGGCCAGATGGCGCTCCCCAGGGACCGACCGCCCCCAGGGGCGACCGTCCCCTGGTGGGCCTCCCGGGCCCATCTTTCTTAGGCGGTGCTCAAGGCGGTTTGCTGATGGCGGTTTCACCTCCTTCCAAGTTTAGATGCGCCAAACCATCGTAGTTCCACTATAAATAGATGGTGCTCCATCCCCTTCAACACACACATCATTTGGAGTCATCTACCTCACACCTCTCACTTGTATCTTTATAGTAGTATTAGTAGTTTGTGAGCAAGGCAAGAGCTATCAAGGAGAGCTTGTCTCCTTGGAAGAAAAGGATCATCTTGGTATGAATACAATTCGGTCTTCTTCCATGAGAAGTTCTTATCATACTTATATGATTATGCATATGAACTAGAGTCTAGTTATGATCCTGCTATGAGCATAGTACATGAGCTAGAACATAGTTTATGTATCATATTCTTGACTTGTTCATCATTGTTCTTCATTGTTCATCGAATTAGTATGAATAGAGGAAGAACTAGGAATGAGGTGATGGTTCGTCGTGCTATCATGGTTGCTCTTAACCTAGCCTAGTCAATCCGAAGGGTTGGGGTCCGCGAGGGTTAGGAGTTGTTTCCAAGTATGCAAGCATGGAGCTTGGGTATGCGGAGATCGGCGGATATGTCGGTATCCCACGGGCAGAGGGGTAGGTGGACAGGTGGTGACAGCCCTGTCCATCCCTAGCATTCCCCCACGTTTGGATATTGAGTAGGAGTTCATAAAGCCTCTATCAGCTGGCAGACCAGCTGCGGGGATCTCCCTATCACCCCAGACTTAGTCCTGATACTAGAACTACTAATTAGATGATTTGCTAACGGTTCTTTGCATAATTATATATGACGAATGCCTGCTCAGTTAGATATATTCTTTTATTCTTTATTTTCCTTTTATCCTTGAGGTTGATCCATATGTGTGTCCACTATCTTGAAATCATGTTTTATTCCTGTTTACTCTATGCCTAACATTGCACTCAATAAGTGATCATGTTTACACCACGCTTGATGCATATTGCCCTTCTACGGGAAATTATAAATACGACACCCTACTCACGGGTTGAAATGCTACAATGATAGTTCTGTCCGCTTGTAGAGTAATATTATTCCTTACTAAGCTATCGATTCGTGTACCTAAGTACCGTTACTTAAGGATTGTAATTCTTGTTGCACCCCACGGCGCCGTGCCACAGCTTTGCATATCGTAAGTAATGACGGTTAGGAAGGCCAATCCGGCACTTCTAACTGCTATTACCAGACTGCATTATCTAGGCCGGCGCCACTAAGGGTCAAGGATTATCTTTCTGAAGTAATGGTGGTTGGGAATGTCAACTTATGTTTCTAAGTATTATTATTGAGGACGGACCTTTAGTCTATCTTTAGTAGTAATGCTAAGAAACGCCAACTAGCATTTCTGGTGCCGTTGCCGGGGATGGACTTTTAGTCTATCTTTTGTAACGACGTTAAGAAATGCTAACAAGCATTTCTGGCGCCGTTGCCGGGGATGGACTTTTAGTCTATCTTTTGTAACGACGTTAAGAAATGCCAACAACAACATGCACCCTGTCATCCACCAAAAACGCCAACTCTTACCCTAAGAGTTGTACACTCTTCCACCAAATAAAAATGCCGACTCTTACCCTAAGAGTCGCGCATTTATCCTCCACCATATAATTACTCCTCGCATTCCATCATTCAAAGTTTGCATTAAGAAGAGATATGGGCTATGTTAAAAAAAAGTAATGCCAAGGGACACAAAAAAAAGAGAATATATATATATATATATACACATGCCAAGGGGCACGAATAGAGAGAAAAATTTTTAGCAATAAACAAACGGGAAAGTCCAAAGCTCTGTTCAAGAAAAAAAATACATATATGAATATTTCCTTTTATAGCCCATACTTTTCAAAGAATCATCCATCTATCCAATAAAGAGAGTCATGATGCATGGAGTACCAAAAACAGTTAGAATTAGGAATCATCTTCCATGCCACACACTTGCACATCTCAATCTAGTGTATGACTTGTATTTCCGTGCGGTTCGGTTTTTGACTTGACAATATATGTGATGCAAGTATGCCCACTTTCATACCTACCCAAAACTCCAATCAAAATGTTTAGAGATGGGTTATGAAAGAAGGCAATTCCAAAATGCCTTGGTGAGGAACCAGACACATACATGAGCGATTTGAGAGTATCATTTGAGGAGCAAGGATATCTTTTCTTTTTCAAAAATCTTATAAAAACCCAAGTTTCTGAGCTAACTAATGCAAGGGGATTTGAATCCATGTTTTTCCATTATTTAATTACCCAAGAAAATGTGGTAGACACTTTGAAGTTCACAAGTGCAGGTGAAGCTTGGAATATCTTGTATGCAGGTTATATATCAAGGAGATGACCCATCTTAATCCTTTAAACTTTTATTCGAGGACGAGCAAAGGACTAAGTGTGGGGGTCTTGTTGGCGGTCCTTATGTCACATTTTATACCGCCAATAATAATATAAATCCATGGAATATCATAGAAAAATATTCTTTAATTAACAAGTTCCACGAGTTTTGGTGTTTTCCACTATGTTGCAGGAATATCCGAGTTTCACAACATAAAAGTATCTCAAATAATAAAATTGACTATACCATTGCGGAGAGTTTGTCGCGCTGATCAAAATGCATATATTATTTGCATTATTTGGAGTTCCCAATAAAAAGATATATAAGTTCAAATCCAATTTAGGACTCCACGAGTAGGCTTGAGTATTTTGGCCATAACTCACTCATCCGAACTCCGATTTGGCTGAATCACTAGTCAAAACGAAGCTATCAACGAGGCCCATGTGATCCCAAAAAGGCAGTGGCTAGATGGGCCCACCAGGGGACCGGCCGCCCTCGGGACAGGCCGCACCCCTGGTGGGGCCTCTCGGTCCCAGTTTTCTTCTGACAGGTATAGGGCGGTTCCCTAAGGACGGTCCCACCTACGATCAACACAGATGGCAAGTGGAAACTGTCCTTTGGAGGTCGGTTTGGATCTTTCCATGTGAGGATGATCCTTTTTGCATAGAATCCCCTCCTCTCAAGCTATAAAAGGAGGCCTCCTCTCTATACCTATTCATGAATTGATTCACTAACACAAGAGGTCACAATGTAGAGAGGAAGAGCAAGCTCCATTCCATTAGCTTATAGCTAATTTAGTATAGGGAGTGAGAGAGGACAAGAACTGGAGAAAGAGCAGAGTCGAAGCAGTTCTGCCTCTGGGTGGACGAAGTGCCGGGCTTGTCGGCTCTCGATCCAACTTGTACCTCTACGGTCGTCTTGCTACTTGAAGTAAGAAGTTCGTGTTCAACTTTGGTTTGATTCATTAAGCATGTTACTTCCATAAAGCTACTTGTTTGTGGGATCGTCGTTCGTCTTTTGGACGGATGCTCTAGTAAGAGGACTCCTGATAAAGACGGATGTTCCTGTACGCCGCTAGAGTAGTAGTCACCTTCGCAGACGTGGTGTCTAGGTCGGAGTCTATCTTCGTATGTTGCGCGCGCCCATGGGCAGAGGGGTAGGTGGCAGGTGGTGACAGCCCTGTTCACTCGTACCAGCATCCTCCCACGTTTAGCCGTGGAATAGCGCTGATACTGGTATCGCTTGGCAGACCAGGTGTGTCAGTGGGCCTGAAGTAAGCAAGTAGTGGGGAAGTTTTCATCGTTTATATGCGTTTGACCTTAGAAGAACCTCTCTACCCAAGCTATCCCTTCCGTCTTTTCTGAGTAAACTAGTTTAAGAGACTAAGTACAAAGACCGTTCCTCTAGGAAAATTACGATACCCTGAATACTTCCGGGTGAAGGCTACAACGGTACTTCCGTGCGCTTGCGGACTTTTCTGCTGACGCTAAGAAGCGCCAACACCGGCCGCCGCTTCGGAGGAGCCCAGGAATGAGAGGGGAGCGCGTGGGCTGGACGGGCCTATTGGGCGGTTTCGGACCGGTTCGCTCTATTTATTTAGTGGCGAATAAAATTGGTTTATGGAATTTTATTATAGGAAACAGTGCTGAAGATTTTTATTTTTGTAGGAATTATTTTGCTGTACCAAAAATCATGAAAATTTTTGTGGATGTTCCTTGGGATGAGTAGAATGCCATAAAAATATTAAATAAATGTTTTGGACACTTTCTATCAGATCTAAAAATTGATAGATTAATTGATAAATGCAAATTTAAACAATTTTAATTAATCCTCTGTAATTCCAAAAATCATGAAATTTATTTTGGCATTGTTTTGATGCAAGCTCTGTCTGTTGGCAAAGTTTGGGCTCAAATGGAGGTAATTAAAATTACTAACCATGTAATGTTGGATAATTTGGTTAATTAATTAAATAGAAAATCATAAGGATAAGGGTTAAGTGATTTTTGGATTGAGTGCTAACCTCGGGTCTGTCACCCTTGTGACCCGAGGTACCTTGAGTTTTTCCTAGGTAACTTTAGTAGTAGCTAGATAGCTGTGCAGCGACATTCTATAATTGTTAAAATGAAAAATTGTTAATTATTATCGAAAGTTAGATTTGTTGGGTTGCAACTTTACCGTGAAGGACAGTGTACTCAAGGTTGTGCATTACTTATTACTATGTTATGTGCTCCATCTCATCTGCACCATATTAAGCATACATCATTGCATACGGGTAGAGACCGACAACGAGGAAGTGAAAGTTGAGGCATCCGCTGAGGAGGTTGTTCCTGAGGTGGCTCAGAGGTTCGACATTTGTGGGACTGATCCCGACCCGATGCTCTACGCAATCCAAGGCAAGCCCCATGCATTCAGCCCCTTCCTTGTGATTTGAAAAATGTTTATAACTTGAGTTAATCTATTGCATTAAGTTGATAGGAGTTGATTGATAACCCAATTGCTGCATTACCAACCTTGACCACTGAAATTCCTCGAAACCATTTTAAAAATAAAATATTTGAAAATGCCTAGCCCTGCTTGAATAATTTAGATTTGCGCAAAATGCTATTTTTAAGCTATTGTGATATATTATTGAGTAATTCATGAAAAAGGGAATTGGTAATGTTCCCGTTCAGTGGCTGTGCACCTGATCAGTACATCGTCACTGATGGGAGGGGATGTTTCTGTCGGGTGGTTGTATCTCTTGGGTTAGAGTCTCAAGGTTTGACCACCGATGGAAAATGGAAATGTTTCGCTCGGTTGATGTGCACATGGGGCGGCGTTCCCTATGTCTTATCGCCGGTAGGCATGGATTTGAAAACCGTTGCGTAACTGTGTACTTGGGTTAGAGTCTCAATGCATGGTCACCGACGGAAAAAGATTAGGGACCGTTCGTTGTTGGCCTGCTGGATCGAGACTTTTGTAACTAGCCACATACTTCGGGAAGCCCTATCTTCCGGTGGCTCCACTACTTGAACCGACAACCACACACTGGGAGTGGAGAGATGGCGAGAGTAGCATGTACCCTCGTGGCCGGCGTGTCTGGAGACGAGAGGAGTACTGTGCTCTCGGGTGGCGCTGGACCGGTTCAGGGTTTGGAAAAAGCCATGGTAGACGGGGTTGGCATATGCAAGCTTAGGTGCTACATATGCATTGTGGATAGGGATCCCCAGCTGGGTATTAATCGATTCAAATCGTCGTTGCTCCTCGGTTATTGGAGACTTGATCCACTGACTTACCCTGAAAAGTGGTTCGGAACTAGGATGTTTTTGAGAATGAAAAAGTAATTGGAATTGGAGGACATATGTGAAAGAACTGAGAACTATTGATATTGATTATAATAATATTGAGTAAAATACTGAAAGAAGGATTAGTAGTGCTTTTTCAGTAAAATACTTTAACTCTTGCTAAAGCCTTACCTTGATTTCCCTTAGCCTGCATTCCTAAGTCTCATTCCTTTTTCTAGTACTCAGGGTTTGTTAACCCCTGTTGTACGTGACCCGAGAGTACAGTTCTGCTTGAGACTGTGCCGGTTGGTGGATCGGGCATGGATGATGATGTGTATTATATAACCCTTGGGCAGCGTGTCTAGTTGTATACAGCTACTCCATTATGAAACTCGGGTTTGGGATAATGTTATTTTTATTTGTATATCTATGTTTATGTAATACTTCCGCACTCTTCACTCTAATTTGTATTATTTGTGTAAACTGTTGTGATACTTGCAAGGTCTTTACAATGAGATCCTCGGGTGAATTAGGGTTTCCGAGAAAACTCGGCAGGCCACCTAGGTCAAGGGGAACTCGTGCAGACTGATCATGGGTCCTTAGATGATGGTGCACGTGGGCCCTATGATTAAGGCGGTTCTGTCACAAGTGGTATTAGAGCATTTCATTGTAAAGTACTTGCAGTGTTACTTTACAAAAACTTCAAAATGATTTGGAATGAATAAAATTAATGGGGTAGTTTGGTCTAAGTTGCTTCTGAACTTTCCTCATTCATTCTATAGGATCTTTCCTTGAGTATTTCTATAGATCTCTAGTCAGGCTTTGAGCTTAGTAGTGGATTAGCACCTTAAGTATGCCCTATGTTGAAAAACCTTGAGTGCAGGTCACTCTACTAATTAATTTAATTAGTATAATACGTATATATCAGAGTATTCTGATTCGCGTTGGAACGCTCATGCATCATGACATTACAACTATTAATAATTCCCCTATTATGGAGTATATCTCTACTTTCCTAAGTAAAACTTATTTCAAAATATATTTTGGTTAAAAAATATAAAATCCCACCTTTCTTCTGAACAGATGGATCCACAAGACCCTGCTACTGGGATTGATGAGTGTCTGGTTATGTTCGGAACCCCTGCAGTGTTGTGGTAGCTACTGCAAGAAGTAGGCTCCTCGGAATCACCAAAGTATCATTGGTCCCGCACTGTTCTCCTTGGTCGACCAGTGGTACAAAGTGTCCCTTCAGATCTCAGCTTGTACCACCGCTCCGTTCTGGCCAGCTTGGGAAGCATAGGCTGAAGGTATGAGTCCCTTGGGAAGGAGCTCAGGCTATAGCATTGGAAGTTCTGAGAAAGATCTGCTTTAGGTGTCAGAAAGAAGTCAGAGTTTCTACTCTGAGAATGTTTCCGTCAGAGGCGCTAGGTAATTGGGGCTGTCTTCAACAACAAGCCAAGCAACTGGAAGAAAGTTTTGATAAACAGGATGTTGACACTTCTTAGCGCAACCACCAGAGACAGGGTGTTAGGCTATCTTTGATAATGGCGCCAGAAGTGCCGTGAGGGTATTTCTTATGTCTATTGGATAATTCTGCAAACGCACAGAATATACCGCTGTAGCACTTCACCCGGGAGTATTCCAAGGTATCGTTATTTATTTTATCCCAAGGAAGAGCGGTTGCTAGGAATAATTAATAAATGAGAGAGAGATCTTTAAGTCTATTGCAACTTAGTATCAACTAGTGATAGGGGGGTAAATCGATAAATAGAGGAAAGGGTAATGACACAAAGACACGACAAGGTTTAGGATAACTAGTAGAGTAAAGGTAGGTGGGAGGACAACGAGTGAGTATAAGACTCCTATGACTCTTACTTTACTCTTGTGAACTATCTTATCAAATGGATGAATTACACTAAGACAGCTACCTTACTTCCGGTGTGTAGGGGGTAGTGTGAAACAATAGAGGATATAACCTCTACCCAAAGCACCTACTCTCTTATGGGAGCCTACCTTTTAAGAACTTGCCTAAAACATGTGGAGGGATACTAACACTAGACAGGGCTTGTCACCACCTGCTAGCACCCACTGACAATCCGTGCGACAAGCGGCATTCAAGGGCAAGATCTAGCCTAAGCCCCACGCTTACAATAATTCTCACTACTCTAGCTGGGTACCAAACAGCTAAAGCACCCTATGACAGGCAATGAACTACACACGTGAGCTGGTTACAAGATCACGATCTAGTGTAAATCAACTATAAGGCAGGACAAGACACAACAATACTATAATGAATAGTAAAGCAATAAGTAAAGACTTAGTAAACTAAAGATAATATATTGATAAAGGTAAAGTCTTACAGAAGAAAAGGTACAAGAGCTATACCAGACTCTCCAGCAGACGACTCCAAAGACCCCAAGCATAGCTCGACTCGACTCTAACTCCCACACTAGACTAATACTACTACTAAAGAGTGGAACTCTAGCTTCTCTTGTCTCTTGTGTATCTTGTGTGTCTTGAAGAGAGTGATGGCAGCCTCTATTTATAGGGGAGAGTGGAGGGGCGCCACGTCAGCGATCCGTGTGCCTTTCCACCTTGGCCCTTGGATGAACCGACATTGAACCGCCTCAAGATGGATGGCATTGGTGAATCCAGCATGTGGGAAGCAAGCAGGAAGGCGGTGGGGGCCAACCGACCTGGCTGGGCACCAGGGGGGTCGATCGACCCCCTATGACTGGTGGTCCCAGCTAGGTGTTGTCCCCACCAGTCATAGAGCATGGCTGTGTACTTGATTTGTTGGTACTCGTCGGTTTACACCTTGATCCATGTGCCTTGATTTCCACCGTTGAATGGAAACACACATTTGATCCAAAGGTGGAAATGAGCTGGGTGGAGTGTCACACGGATTGTGCCATGTCAGCAGAGCCCTGGTGGGCCCCACATGTGGGTCGGCCAAACCCAATGTGGGCCCTCCAGGTGCTCCACTCTCTTCTATCTGCTTCCTTGTGTCATTTCTTGAAGTGTGATGATCTAGTGCCTCCATATGTGGGTCGGCCGAACCACATATGTGAGCTCCAGCTGCTGCATTTTGTCCTGTTTTGATCTTCCCTGTATTCACAAGCTAAGAGTACAAGTGAAACTAGTTATTGATAAAATATGTTCATGATATGCTTATTCTTCCTTAAATCCGAGGTATGTTGACGGTGTTTGAATCAGGATTTTTATGGTATATCCACCATCAACAAGATTCCCCAAGCTTAGTGTTGACAGTTGTTAAGTACTAAAAATAACCATCAACTGTAGCATGATTTGACACAAAATGAATCACAAAGCATAGTTATAGGTTTTGATTCTAACGAGTTCCATGAGTTTTGGTGTTCACACTTGTGTTGTAGGAATATGCAATTTTCCATCAATAAAGTATCTTTAACAAGCAATTAGACTGCACCATTATGACGGGCTCGTCGAGACGATCGAAACAGACCTATCATTTGCTATATTCGGAGTCCGGAATCAAAATCTGCGGCAACACATGCACCATTGGACTGCAGGAGGCCCAAGAAGGCAACACGACAAAATTGGGCCCGAACCGCCACAGTGGGGCACCGGCCGGTGCCAGGGTAGGGCCGGCCAGCCCCACCATTAGGGTTTTGGCCCTTGGCTTCTGGAGTCTTCCTCCACCGCCTTTGAGGAGTCATCTCGACCCCACGTTAAGTCGGTTTGATCCAACGGCGCGTATTCATCCCACCGAGCTATAAATAAAGGGGCAGACCCCCTGGAGGCATCCCTATTCCTGAGCTTCAATTCAATATCTCCAGTTAGGGTTAGATGTAGCAATTAGGAGAGACTAGTTCTTCTAGATCTAGTCTTGTTTAGAGAAGTAGAGAGATAGAGTAGAGGAGTAGAGTTCTGAAGGAGTTCCGGCCTGTCGGCGCTTCTTCGTAGCTGTATTCTTCTGGATTCAGCTTCCTCGCCCGGAGCTGTGTTCTAAGGTACTTTTGTATTCAACTTCTAATTCAAGTAAGCATTTGTTCTTATTCGTTCTTAAGTTTGCTAAATTGATGATAGCTTCCGGATTCGATCTTATTAAAATTTCTAGACCATGCTTTCCCTGGCAACGGCGCCAGAAATGCTTGTGACACTTCTTAGCGCAACCACCAGAGACAGCGTGTTAGGCTATCTCTGATAATGGCGCCAGAAGTGCCCTGAGGTATTTCTTATGTCTATTGGATAATTCCGCAAGCGCACAGAATATACCGCTGTAGCACTTCACCTGGGAGTATTCCAAGGTATCATTATTTATTTTATCCCAAGGGAAATCGATTGCTAGAAATGTTAATAGAAGGAGATCCTTAAATCTATCTCAACTTAGCACAACTAGTGCAGAGGGGGTAATCGAAATATGATAGGAAGGTGATGATTCAAAGATAACAAATGAAATGCTAAAAGATAACTAGTGTAGTGTAACTAGGGGGAGGACAACGAGTGAGAAAGGTTCCTATGATTCAAACTCTACTCCTGTGATCTATCCTATCAAATGGACAAAGTACACTAAGACTGCTACCTTACTTCCAGTGTGTAGGGGGTAGTGCGAGACAATAGAGGATATAACCTCTATTCGAAGCGCCTACACTCTTATGGGAGCCTACCTTTTAAGAACATGGCTAAAACACGTGGAGGGATACCAAGACTAGACAGGGCTGTCACCACCTGCTAGCACCCATAAACAATCCGTGCGACAAGCAGCATTCAAAGGCAAGATCTAGTCTAACACCACGCTTACACTAAGCCTTACTACTCTAGCTGTGATCAAGGCAACTAGAGCACCCTATAACAGGCGATGAACTACACACGTGAGCTGGTTACAGGATCACAATCTAATGAAAACCGACCAAGTAATATGATAACTCACAACAATACTATTAAAGTAATGCACTAAGTAAAGATTCAGTAAAGTAAAGCAGGAATAATATATTAAAGTAGATAAGTCTTACAGAAAGAGAAAGATATAAGAGCTATACCAGACTCTCCAGTAGACGACTCCGGAGACCCCGAGCGCAGCTCGACTCAACTCTAACTCCCACACTAGACTACAACTACTACTAAAGGTGGAACTACACTACTCTTCACTTGTATCTTGAATGAATCATGTCTTGAGAGGGTGGAGGCAGCCTCTATATATAGGGGGAAGTGGAGAGGTGCCACGTCAGCGATCCGTGTGATCCTTCATTCTCCTCCCTTGGATAAACCATCACTGGAACCGCCTTAGATGGACGGCGGTGGCAAATCCATCACGTGGAAGGTATGCATGAAGGCGGTGGAGGCCAACCGACTTGGCTGGGCACCAGGGGGGTCGGCCGACCCCCTATGATAGGTGGGCCTAGCCAGGTGTGGTCCCCACCAGTCATAGAGTGTTGCCTTGTGCTAGTTCTGTCTTGATTGTGTTGTTTCACGCCTTGATCCGTGTGCTTTGATTCTCCACCGTTGAATGGAAATACATGTTGATCTGATGGTGGAATTGAGCTGGGTAGAGTGTCACACAGATCTTGCCGTGTCACCAGAGCCAGGTGGGCCCCATGGTGGGGTCGGCCGACCCACACATGGGCCCACTCTGAGCTCTCCTCTCTTCTAAGTGATGCCTTGAGTCATTTGTTGAAGTGTGATGAATTGTTTCCCAAATAACTGGTTCGGCCGACCCAGCAATTTGGACTCCAAGTGCTCCAATTTGTTCTGTTTTGATCTTCCCTGCATTCACAAGCTAAGAGTACAAGTGGAACTAGTTATTGATAAAAAATATATTCATGTTATGTTGATCTTCCTTGAATCCGAGGCCTGTTGACGGTGTTTGAATCCTTAGTACCAAGTGCAGAACAAAATACTTCTCTTTTGAATGGAAAAATTGGCTATAAAATTTCACCCATTTTACCTTAGTCCTTTATGGGGCTAATGGCCTTTCTTTTGCCTTAGGTGGTTGAGAGACAGAACAGTTTAACTTGAGCACTACTTTTCTCATTCTTTCGCAAGTTTCATACTGGAGGTTTTAGCAATGTTTTGCAAAAGAAAACTTAATGTTCCTCATATGGTTCTCTCATGTCGCTCAAATGGTGTATGATTCCTTACCAAGGCACAAAATAATTGTTGCCTTCTTTTTGTCATCTTACCTCTAAAAATGGCTTATGTGAAGCTTAAGGTAGGAATGAAAGAATATAGCATACTTACTTTGTATATATTGTAGAGTCAAAGTTTGGATCCAAAGAGAGAAGTGTCATGCCCTTAGGTCAAGATGTGCAAGTGTGTGGAAAATATGAACTATAATGCTCCTTTATTTGAAATTGTATCTCTCTCTAATAAATTTTAGAGACATGGCTATCATTTTCCCTTCTTTTATTCATGAGCCTAGACTTGCTCATATATTTTTCTTTTCTTTTCTATGGACTCTCTTGTGTCCATCTTTCTTTCTTTTTATTTTGCATAGCCTTTTGTCTCTTCTATCATAATAACTAAAAGAGATTTTCTATGACTTTAACACATGGAGCATTTATTTGGTGGAGATGAAAGGCATGTGGTTGCGTACTTCCAGTGTAGAAGCAGCATATATATATGTGTTGTGTACGTGATCTTGATCTTGGGAGCATGATAAGACTCTCAGTAAGGGTCAACAAGACTTGACAACACTCAATACAAAGCAAATAGCTTATGTAGAAGGTTTTAGACATGTGTAGCATATATGGCTGTGGTAGGAATTTATCACCATTGAGGAACAATAAGGTTTTGATTGTTTAAGAAATAAATCTCCAGTAATCATGCATGCCTAGAACAATATTATAGCAGCTCTTATTTCACTATATCATGTCTCACAACAACTTAGACTTAGTTCTAGCTCTTAGCATCCATAAAGTTTTTGGGTTCATGATGATTTTAAATAAGCCAAGTAATCCATATTCAAAGAAATACTAAGTTGTGGACTAGGCATTAAAGAAATATTAACAGAGCAACTGTTCATCATTTCGAATGAGAAAGATTAACATACATGAACAAAAAATATTTTTGGTGTTTTTATTTTATTCTATTTAAATGCATTAAATTAAAAATAATATAAAATACTGAGATAGAATACTTACCTTGGTGGTGGAGAGAATCTCCCCCAAGCTTGCACTTTTGCAGATATCTCACTGAGGTGAACGTGGAGGATATGGTGGTGGATAGTGAGGTGGATATTGTGGTGGATATGCTGGTGGATATGGCCGCGGGAACTACTGTGGGTGCTGTGGAATATATGATGGTGGAGGTATGTTGTGATGTGCATAGAGGGCCGCCCACCGTCTGCCAATCTGCTCTTGAAAATTTTGGAGCTGCTGCTGGGTTTGTGCAGTGTTGTCGTGAATGGCCTCATGGCCAGCCCGCAGCACACCAAACTAGGTGCGTTAGCAACTCTATGTCATGTTGATGGCTTCGCGTCCCTGCATCCTGCATAGATGAGTAAGAAAATCGGGCACTCTGTGCCCCTGACCAGGCGCCCTCCTCCAGAGCTGGAGGCCTGCATGGCATTTGAGCTGCCTGCATAGGTGCTGTCATCTTCTTCGGATGATTCATTACGCTGTGCAGTACGCGTTCTTTCACGGGTAGCAGGTCCTGAAAAAGTCCAACGGCCGCCTACTCCTGCAATGTTAGGCACTAAAGGGTGGCCCCCATATAGTTTTAATTCTGGGCATGGCAAAGTGAGTCTTGCATCGCTATTATGGAGTTTAAATTCTATTGTTTCTTGGGGACCACCGGCAATAATATGAGCCTTAATGAAATATTCCTCACCCAGGATAGTTCTATGTGCGGGTATGTAATCATTAAATCCATTTAGCAGTTCAAGGTAACTACACAATTTTTTGATGATGGATGTGAAATCAAATGATCCAATTCTTGATGGTGCAGTAATCCAATGCTCTACCATGGCTTTTAAAGGTGATACTCGGATTTTATATACCATGGCATACATTATTCTTAAATCAATTTTTCTCACAATTCTAACATCATCCCGGGGAAACAAAGAGATTCCTAGCCATCTATGCAAAAATCACAGTGTGGGGTTGCAAATGTGACTAGTGCGCGGTTTTCTAATTCTATTTTCCCCTGTTATGTCATGCCAAAATTCAAGTTTATTCAACCTACGGGTAGCAGATTCTAAATTTGAGGTGCAATTCATGAAGCCTAGGCAAGCACTAAACTGGTCCCAAGTAAGATCATAAGCTTGATTAAACAGGCGAAAATAGATGTTGTCTCTAGTTGCTTTTACTGTGCACATAAATTCTAGGGTGAGACTCCTGCTACCTTGGTACCCAGAAAAATCCCAGAATTCACCCCATCCTATTGCACCAAAAACATCAAAGAACTCCTCATACATACCTGTGTGTTGGAGGAGTCCTAAATCAATTACCTTCGTGTGTTCAAAGTTACGGTTGCGGATGGAGTTGAGGACGAGAAGTTCTTGTGGAGTGACCCAAATGCCTGTTTCTTGGTCTTGTGTTCTAATAGGTTCTTCTTCTTCTTCGGATTCTTCATTGACTTCTTCATGATCATTAGGAGGTTGTTCAACATTTTCCGTGTTGTTGCTTGGCTCAGTTGCTTCAGACACGTATTCATCCTGTGACCCCGAGAGTCGTATCTCAGTGTCATGGGAGGATGATCGTCGCAATGAACTCCCGCTCAATGCTGAGCGCACTTTCTTTGCTGCGGCCTTGAATGGGTTCTTCATATTTGCACAAAACAAAAACACGAACCAAGCTTCGGATGATAGGGGTTAGCTTAGTTTAATGAGCCTCTTACCGGATGATTACCTTACTTAGCTCCCTTGGGTGATGAACACTTGAACAAGGATGAGAGGAAAATATTTTTGTGTTTTCTTTTTGGAAAGGAAATAGCCTTGTTGGGAGGTGAGAGAGGGTTTTGGAGTGTCGGAGTGCTCTGCTGGTGGTTTCGTCAAAGCAAGGTGCTCACAAGCATGGGAGTTAAATGGAGAAGGAAGTAGAGGTGTAGGGGGTACAAAGCCTAGTTCGGCCGACCCCTGCCCTCTCTCCAAATGCATCAATAATTTGAAGAATCCCTGCCTTAGTGAAAGGAACAAAATTAGGAGTGATGGGGTTTCAATCCATGGGTCAGCCAAACCCCCCATCACCTCCACTTTGGTGCCATGTGAAGCATGGTGTCGGCCAGTGATTCATAGGTTGATGGCTTGCTCTTGTGGTCTATTATTGCCTGGTGAAACATCGACTTTTCTCTACTTTGGATGCTTGCTCATGGAATCCTTTCTTGGAGTGAGTGGTGAATGGAACAAAGGGCCAAAGGAGGGGGCAAGACATGACTATGGCTAGTGGATGTTTGCTCAGGAGATGCTTCACGGGAGAATTCTTTTAAAAGGTGTTTTGCTTAAGGGTTTAAGTAAGAATCTTTCCCATGATTAGCAAAAGGTGTTTTGATCAAAGTTTGCATGAGTGGAAATAAGGAGAGAGAGAATGGACTTTGTCATGACAAACTTTTCTCTCGGCCCACTCATGGTTGTTGTGTGTATTTCTCGCGTCAGCAATTTATTAAAGCAGAAGATGAGAAGGAGAGAAATTCCAGCTCCTAGAGTGCAAGTTAACAGATATATGTCTTGCAGCACTCTATAGGGTAGCTCACAAGAAGTGTAGATAGCTAAGACTAGAACATGTGAGTGCACAGAAAAGTGACTGAGAAAATTTCCAGGTTGCCATGCTACGTTGATATAGATGATCAAGGTTGATATACTATATTTTAAGGTGTTGTCATGCTTGGGACATATCAAGACATGGCATGCATGGAAATGGACAAGAGGTGGTAGGTGGGAGACACCAGGGTGGGGTCGATCGACCCCACCATGGGCCCCACCTGATGTCATCTTTACTCAGGAGGTTAATTAATCGATTATTATAATGTTGAGCTTGATTATTAGTCGATAGAAAACGAGTTGGAGATTAATGCTAAAATAAATTAAGCAAATAAAGGAAGTAAACTTTAATTAAATGTTAGTGTACTTACCTTGATGGAAGAGTTATTCCCTTAGGTCCTTGCAGTAGGCTCTCCTTCTTGGGCTAATGTAGGAATTTTCTTCGGAGGCATCACCGGTTGTATTACCTTTCTCTTCCATATTTGCTTGCTTTTTGCTCGTGGTTGTGATTTGGGCTTCTTTAGATCTCTCACAATAGCGAATGCATGTATCTCTCTTAACATGATCAATGAGCATTACTCAACCTTCGGTCGAAATTTGAATGTTTCCAGGGTCCCATTGATAGTGAATTGAATTTCTCCAGCTCCAACATCAATATGTGCATTGGTGGTGCTGAGGAACGGTCTCCCCAAGATGAGTGGAGTATTCTCATCCACTTCCATGTCCAGGACCACAAAGTCCACGGGGACAAAGAATCCGCGTATCTTGACGGGTAAGTTTTCCGCTATCGCGGCCAGGTAATGGACCGATCGATCCGCCAGCTGCAAATGTATTGACGTAGGGGACAAGATAGTATGATTGAGTTTTTCGAACACTACCTTTGGCTTGACGTTGACACTTGCTCCCAAGTCGCACAGTGCATGTTCAAAGTATTGTGTCCCAATGGAGCAGTCAATGGTGGGACACCCAGGGTCCTTCTTCTTGGTTGGCAGTTGGTTCAATATAGCCGCGCTGCATTCCTCCGTCAATTTGACAACTTCCATTGTGGGCAGCAGGGCTCTTATTGTTGAGGATGTCTCTTAGATACTTGGCGTAGGTTGGTACCTGCATTGCGTCAAGTAATGGAATATGCACGTAAAGATGACGAATTACCGTCGACGAATTTTCTGAATTGTTCGTCGGTGGTTTGCTTCGTTGTTCTTGGGAAAGGTAGCAGCACATTGGTGTCATAATATTCGTGTGGGGCCGTCTTTCATTGGAACTTGGTGTTGTCATCAGGCGCTGGCAATTCTTCTTCTTCTTCATCATCTTCCTTGTCTTTTCTTGCAGCCTTCCCTGCCATGTTAGGATGTGGTGGATCGTGAGTGGACTTGCCTCCCCTTGTGATCACCGTATTGATATTTGAAGTATTGCAAGTATTTTTAGGAGGTGAAGTAGTAGCAACAAGATCAGCTAATTAAGATTCTAGCATTTTATTAAAACTCATTTGTTCTTTAACAGAAGAAGCGAGAGCATCCATTTTAGCATTTAATGTTTCAAGGGTCTTATCATTTTCTATCAGCTTTTTATTCATGCTTTCATTTATTTTAGCTTGATTCATAACAAGATCTTTTAATGATAATTGATTACCAAAATTTACCTTACATTGAAACTTGGAGTTCGACGCCCATCTTCCTTGTTGAGGATATTTCGAATTGTTGTTGATGGCGTCTATCTTCTCAGAATTTAATTTGGAATAAGATATACTACATACCTGATTCCATTGATGCTTGGAAGCATAGTGTCGAATGGCCTCTCGGTCTTTCTTGAAGTTAGCACATTCTTCCAACCTTCTCAAGAGGAGATCCATCTTCTCAGAGATTGCATCTACTTCATGGATGGTATGTGTGTTCTTCTTCTTGCATTGGAGTCAATCTTCATTCCACCCTTGATTTGCCACCATCTTTTCTATCGGATTCTTGGCTTATGTGACATTGAGTGAAGTGAATGCTCCTCTAGCAGCGGCATCAAGGTGACTACGGGTTATTGGGGTTAGCCCATGGTAGAAACCTTGAATCAGGAGCCATTCTTGGATTACATGATGAGGACATTCCCGAATGTATTCCTGGAGACGTTCCCATGCTTCGGGAAATGTCTTATCCACTTGCTGTGTAAAGCCTGAGATCTTTCCTCGAAGAGCAGTGGTTTTGCCCATCGAGAAGAACTTCTTGAGGAATGCATTGGCGCAACTTGTCCAATTGCCAATGTCTTCAGGATAAGCACAGAACCATTGCTTTGCCTTTCCGATCAAGGAGAACAGAAAAAGGCGACAACAGATGGCGTCCACTTTGACTCCTTTTATGGCAATGGTACCACACAATTCTAGGAAATTCTGGAGATGTGCATTTGCATCCTCATGGGGCTTTCCGCTGAATGAGTTGGCTTGCACCATATTGATAAGAGATGGCTTGAGCTCAAAAGTGGCATTCCCCAAGCTAAGCTGCGGACCTGTGGCGACATTGTCGGCTGACGGTGCAAAATGCTCGAAGATGGTCTTTTGGGCCATAGCTTCCTTAGGTGACAGTGCTGAGCTTCCTTCCTTGAGTGGTTCCAATACCAAATCGGACCTCCGATCGGAGACTGAACGGTGTCAAGAATTCCTGGTGGATGTCTCTGGATTTTCTATTGCTGTGGCTTGAAACTGAAATCCACTCATGTATGCCTTGCTTCACGATAAAGAGAAGCAAAGGCAAGGGTAAGCCCTACTATAACTAATTGATACTAAATTGATGATAGGTTTCAGATTCGATCTTATTAAAATTTCTAGACTATGCTTTCCCCGGCAACGGCGCCAAAAATACTTGTTGACACTTCTTAGCGCAACCACCAGACAGGGTGTTAGGCTATCTCTGATAATGGCGCCAGAAATGCCCTGAGTTATTTCTTATGTCTATTGGCTAATTTCGCAAGCGCACAGAATATACCACTGTAGCACTTCACCCGGGAGTATTCCAAGGTATCATTATTTATTTTATCCCAAGGGAAAGCGATTGCTAGAAATGTTAATAGAAGGAGATCCTTAAATCTATCTCAACTTAGCACAACTAGTGGAGAGGGAGTAATCGAAATATGATTCAAAGATAACAAATGAAATACTAGAAGATAACTAGTGTAGTGTAACTAGGTGGGAGGACAACGAGTGAGAAAGGTTCCTATGATTAAAACTCTACTCCTGTGATCTATCCTATCAAATGGACGAAGTACACTAAGACTGCTACCTTACTTCCGGTGTGTAGGGGGTAGTGCGAGACAATAGAGGATATAACCTCTACCCGAAGCGCCTACTCTCTTATGGGAGCCTACCTTTTAAGAACTTGCCTAAAACACGTGGAGGGATACTAAGACTAGACAGGGCTGTCACCACCTGCTAGCTCTTGGCGGTCCTTATAGATCATTTTTTACCGCCAACTAATGCCTAAAGGGAGAGAAACTATCATACTTTAACACATAGACATATGCTATTAATAGAGTTCCACTTGTACCCCTAGTGTTTATGTTTTTACAGGATTTATGGTGAAACAAGTGGAAGTGCATAACACCAATTGGAAAGCGCAAAGGAGAAATGTGAATTCAGAGAATGCGCAACCAAGAATAACAAAGAAGACCATCTTTATTACAAATCTGGGCCCATTCGTAACCAATGGAGAGGTCTAGGCCCAGAGGAGAAAAAACCACGCGAAGGCGGTGGCCAAATGGGCCCACCAGGGGACCGACCGGTCTCGGGGGCGGCCGTCCCCCTGGTGGGGCCTCTCGGGCCCAGTTTTCTTCTGGCGGTTGTAGGGCGGTTCCCCAAGGACGGTCCCACATACGATCAACACAGATGGAAAGTGAAAACCACCCTTTGGAGGTCGGTTTGGTTCCTTCCATGTGGGGATGATCCTTTTGCATAGAACTCCCTCCTCTAAAGCTATAAAAGGAGGCCTCCTCTCTACACCTATTCATGAATTGATTCACCAACACAAGAGGTCACAATGTAGAGAGGAAGAGCAAGCTCCATTCCATTAGCTTCTAGCTGATTTATTATAGGAGTGAGAGAGGGCAAGATCTGGAGAAAGAGCGGAGTCGATGCAGTTCTGCCTCTGGGTGGACGAAGTGCTGGGCTTGTCGGCTCTCGATCCAACTTGTACCTCTATGATCTTCTTGCTACTTGAAGTAAGAAGTTCGTGTTTAACTTTGGTTTGATTCATTAAGCATGTTACTTTCATAAAGCTACTTGTTTGTGGGATCGTCGTTCGTCCTTTGGACGAATGCTCTAGTACGAGGACTCCTGATAGAGATGGATGTTCCTGTACGCCGCTAGAGTAGTTGTCGCCTTCGTAGACGTGGTGTCTAAGTCGGGGTCTACCTTCGTATATTGCGCGTGCCCACGGGCAGAAGGGTAGGTGGCAGGTGGTGACAGCCCTGTCCACTCGTATCTGAATTCCCCCACGTTCGGCCGCGGAGTAGCGCTGATACTGGTATCGGCTGGTAGACCAGCTGCGTCAGTGGGCCTGAAACAGGCAAGTAGTGGGGAAGTTACCATCGCTTATATGCGTTTGACCTTAGAAGAACCTCTCTACCCAAGCTATCCCTTCCGTCTCTTCTGAGTAAACTAGTTTAAGAGACTAAGTACAAAGACCGTTCCTCTGGGAAATTACGATACGCTGAATACTTCCTGGTGAAGGCTACAACGGTACTTCCGTGCGCTTGCGGACTTTTCTGCTGACGCTAAGAAGCGCCAATAAGCTTTCTGGCGCCGTTGCCAGGGAACGGTTGTCGTATTTATCTCCGAACCTTGTTCACTCGTGTGTCCTTGTGTCTTATAAAACAATATTTCTTCTATGTTCATGACTCTCCTTCATGAAGTCTATCTTTCAAAAAGAGAAAGGGCATTATTATTTTTAAAATTGCACGTTCAAATTTTTGCACATGGACAAAAAGATTTCTATTCACTCTCGTATCATCTTCTCTTATTTTCACAAAGCATTTTAAAAAATAAATAGTTTTTATTATTCTTGTTCTCTCTTTCTACAGTAATGCCCTTTCAAAATTCAAAATCAAAATATTTCTCCTAAGGACGAGTTCTTGTAGCCACCATCGAAGCCAACCATAGCTTCTGGCTTCAATCTTTGCCCTAGCTTTGGCGGTCAAGCTTATGACCATAAAGAAAGCACTACAGGGTGAAACCCCGGATTTTTAAAAATATATATATTAAAATTATTTATAAGTTGTTGTCCTCTTAAATATAAATAAATTTTTGCTAAAATGTTTTTAATAAATGCTAGTTTGCTTTCAAAGTTTTACATACAGCATGTTTTGGTTTGAAGTATGATTGATCATCATATCTTCATAAGCATTTTAATTTAAGCATGGAGCTTAGGTTAAAATTGCCTACCTTGATTAAACGACATGTCTAATCATTGTTCCAAAACTGCTGGGTGTAGGCTTTAAATAAAAAAATTTGAGTTATTTTATTTATCAATGAAAATATTCTATTAAATGGTTAAAAAATAAAGAAATATTTTGAAAATCTAAGATTTAAAAACTTATCTTTAAAATAAGTTCTTTTTTTGTTCTTATAAAATAAAAATGAATCTTCATTAAAAGAAATTTGTTAATAACGTCCACCCTTGCATAATAAAGTTTCGATAAATTAAAAAAAAACAAATCGCTCAATTTGCTTCCTGCATATCTTTTCCAATTCGGTGATCACATGGAAAAGGTAAGAGCCCTTGCGATCTACCAAACCATAACCATGCAGAAAAACCAGAAATGGTGGGTGCAACCCTGATCCTTTGGCTTTGAGTTAGCTTGGGGGAAGACCATAACAAGGTAACATGTATCTCTATCCCTCTCATATCATTTTGTTACCTTGCAAAAAAAAAAGAAATGAAAAAAATAATAATAATAAAATTCTTTTTTAATAAATGTAAGCACATGTTGTCAAGTTAGTATGCACCTTTGGGTATTGTTGTCACTAACCATTTCAGGTTAACAAAGAAAGGACATACGAAGCTTAAGAACATGAGAGCAACATCAACAACACACATTGATGATCTTTGGTGATGGAACAAACTCAAAAGGAGACCCTGACCTTGCACACTTGACTTTCAACAAAGTCCAAGTGTGGGGGAGGACGGTGTGAGTCTCACCTCAAGATCACCTTGGTTCAAAAGAAAAAGAGATGTTGGCTCTACCTTGCTTAAAAAAATGGGAAGTGAAAAGAAAAAAAACAAGAGAAGAGATTGTTAAAAAAAAGGGAATAGTAAATATATATATATAATATTGAAGGAGAGAGAAGGAGCAGGTTGGCCCCACATGTTAGAAGAGGAACACTTATGGGTTGCCAGACTCTGCCCATCATTATTTTGCATAAGCAAGAAGGGCTCACCCAAAGCCTTTGCTACTATCATCAGGGCCATGGCCCACACACACTAAGCCATGAGAATGGCCTGGCCTGGTGATTCACCTGAGAAAAGTCATCATGCGAACCGCAATAACAACTCTATAGGAGTATTTACTGTGGTGGCATAAAAAAATGATAATAGCATCTGTATTTACGTTCTTCCATTATGAAAATCCTAAGCTCCATGAGAATAAATATTTTTAGTGGTGGCATAAAAATAAAATATACATCATGCATACATATTTACTTTTCTGCATAAGAAAATCAGAAAATCCTAAAAAGAATCCTGCTAGAACCTATCAATTTAAAATCAACTCAAAAGAATAATCAATTACTTATTGGCTGACCGCTAACCCCTTATCACATTCGAGTCTCGAGGTTTGGTTTTCTTGTTGGAGTATAATTATGCAGGATAACACTATGTGTGAGGAGTGAGTTCATCAGTGGAGCCCACTAGGACTACTGCTGACAAGCTTGCTCTAAAGATCATCGGCACCAAGTATTGCAAACATTTAGCTTGGGGGAGGAGCATCCCCTAGTTATCAGGTAACTATACCTATGCGATCATCAAGTCTATTTTATAAAGTTATAAAATACCAAAAATATGTGGGCACATGAAGGTCCACGCCTTTTAGAAAAACCCAAAAAATATGTGGGCACATGAAGGTCCACCCAATTAGGAAACTTCTACTGGAAATATAAAATCAATCACTTACCATGGAGTGGTACTAAACCTAACCCCTCTGCATGAGATTTGGTATTTTTGTTGGCAATTGAGTTTCACAGGAAAATATAAGATCAAAGAGCTAGTCAACCTGACGCCCTTACACTGCCGATATACTTGCTCCCAGAAGGATCACTCAATTTGCAACATCAAAAGCCCTGTCAAACATCCAGCTTGGGGGAGGGCACCCTCCATTTAAAATCCAGCTAAGTATAAGGTTCCCACCTTATTATTATTGTACCATATCGCTTTTTCGCGTGAGTTAGCTAGTAAGATAAAATTTGAAAACCAAATAAAAACTTAGCTATATATTAGAGTAGTCTTAGAGTGTGTCTATAGTCAGTCTAGATTAGAGTCAAATAAAAACTGGAGAACATTAAAATTTTATCTTGGAGATGATGAATAGTTGCTCTGCCGTAATTCCTTTCAAGTGTCTAGTTTTCAATCTTAAATTCTCCCGAGTTTTTGATACTACTGTTTTGGCTTAAGAATTTACTCTGAACCTAAAACTTGTGGAGGCATATGTTTGAGCTAAGTCTAGGTGATTGATTGATATGATACATGAAGGTTGAGCTGCTATTTATCTTATTCCTAGCAATACTAAGTTCTGGAGATTTATTTTAAATTTAAAATCTTACATGATGAGCTTTTGTATGACAAAGTGTGAATTCCTACCAAAGCCATATTTGATACATTTAGAGATAGGAAAACCTTTGCACATTTATGCTGCTTGCTTTGCATTGAGTTTAGTCAACCTTTGTTGTATACCATATGAGAGTCTTGTCATGCTTTTAAAATCAAGATCACTTACACACTCCACCCACATATGCATTACTCCTACTCTGGGAGTAAGCGCAATCATTTTCCACTTCCATCTAGATCCACCTTAAAAAAAATTTCTCCTACACTGGGAGTAAACACCCAAAAATATACCCTATAGGACAGCCCCTGTTTAATTGCTCTAAGTTCTTATCATTATCTCTCCAATTATTTATATTCAAAGGATGCATGTGGCTATGCAAAAGTATTGAAAAAAAAAGAAAAGGGAGTAAAAGATGGACAAGTGTCCCAACAATTAAAACAATGGTTACTTAGATGCCCGCCTCCCTAAAAAAATTAGAGAGAGAAAGAAATGAAGAAAAAGGAAATAAAGATAGCCCATGTTTTCCCGAACAGTTCTAAGTTCCAAGAGAGAGATCTATTTTTAAAAGAGCAAAAGTAGAATTAGAATTAGCCACCATATATATACCTATCCACCAGATTCCATACACATGCACATCTTGGTTTGATTGTATGACTTGACTCTCTGTGGATCCATTGTTTGACTTTACAATATATGAATTGCAAGTATGCTCATCCTTATTATTGCCACTCCTATAAGCTCCACTATAATTCTTAGTTGTAGGAAGGCATAACATCATTAATGCCTCAGTGAGATCCATAAATACCACATATATTAAGAGACTTGAGGGTGTCATACAATTAAGCTCTGAGTTTTATTTCGAAAACTTGCAAAACTCCGGAATATTGGTACTTTGAAGAATTTGAGACATAGTGTTTGACTTGATAGTTCTATCTTTCGATTGCTCAAGACTTATGCAAAAGCTGAGAAGCTCCACAGTTAAAAGTAAAATGGGAAAGTTTGAAAGTTAGAGCAGTTTTTTCTAATCCGGAGGAGAATTTATGTTTGAAAGCATGTGTACTTGGAAGGCATGAAGCATTGTAGCAACTCCTGATCCAAGTTTATTAGCAATTAGGCTTAGTTTGTTTGCTAAGGGACTAGCAAAGGGTAAGCTTGGGGGTAATGTTAACGGTCCTTAAGTACTAAAAATAACCATCAACTATAGCATGATTTGATACAAAATGAATCACAAAGCATAGTTATAGGTTTTGATTCTAACGAGTTCCACGAGTTTTGGTGTTCTCACTTGTATTGTAGGAATATGCAATTTTCCATCAATAAGGTATCTTAAATAAGTAATTAGACTGCACCATTATGACGGGCTCGTCGAGACGATCGAAACGGACCTATCATTTGCTATATTCGGAGTTTGGAATCAAAATCTGCGGCAACACATGCACCATTGTACTGCAGGAGGCCCAAGAAGACAACACGACGAAATTGGGCCCGAACCGCCATAGTGGGGCACCGGCCAGCGCCAGGGTGGGGCCAGCCTGGCCCCACCATTAGGGTTTTGGCCCTCGGCTTCTGGAGTCTTCCTCCACTGCCTTTGAGGAGTCATCTCGACCCCCCGTTAAGTCGGTTTGATCCAACGGCACGTATTCATCCCACCGGGCTATAAATAAAGGGGCAGACCCCCCTGGAGGCATCCCTATTCCTGAGCTTCAATTCAATATCTCCAGTTAGGGTTAGATGCAGCAATTAAGAGAGACTAGTTCTTCTAGATCTAGTCTTGTTCAGAGAAGTAGAGAGATAGAGTAGAGGAGTAGAGTTCTGGAGGAGTTCCGGCCTGTCAGCGCTTCTTCGTAGCTGTATTCTTCTGGATTCAGCTTCCTCGCCCGGAGCTGTGTTCTGAGGTACTTTTGTATTCAACTTCTAATTCAAGTAAGCATTTGTTCTTAATTGTTCTTAAGTTTGCAACTCATATTGAGTACTTTGATCTTGGTCATTACTTGATTGAAGTAGTATTTCGTAGTGTAGGCGTGGTGCCTAGGCGAGGTTTACTTGTGAATGTCCCCTGATTGGACGGATAGTGATAGTTTGCGTAGGTAACAGGTACGTTGATTCCTCTGTAGTCCACTTCCCGTTGATAGGATTGATAGGTGTATAAGTGTTTGGTAGGAGGGAACTCTGATTTCCACTCTTATTCATTTCACTGCCCAGTTAGAACGATATTATTCAAAGCTTACCGGTTGTTGGAACTAGATAATCATTAGCTATTTCCTCTTTCTTGATATTATCTCGCCTAATTGTAGGGTTAAGTTCATCGGCTTGGTCATTATCACCTACTGTTCCTTGTGGATACGATATTTAAAACCTCCGGGTGAAGTGCTATATCGGTATTACATCTGTGCGCTTGCGGATAATCTGATAATAATAATATTTAGTAGAGTGCAGTTAATTTATACCAACATTTAGCCTTTGCTCGTCCCATGCAAATAATTAAATTTAGCCTCGGTGGATCAGGAGTTGCTACAATGTTCATATTTCCTTAGTACCAAGTGCACAACAGAATATTTCTCTTTTGAATGGAAAAATTGGCTATAAAAAAATTCACCCATTTTACCTTAGTCCTTTATGGGGCTAATGACCTTTCCCTTGCCTTAGGTGGTTGAGAGACAGAATAGCTTAACTTGAGCACTGCTTTTCTCATTCTTTGCAAGTTTCATACTGGAGGTTTTAGCAATGTTTTGCAAAAGAAAAACTTAATGTTCCTCAAATGGTTCTCTCGTGTCGCTTCAATGGTGTATGATTCCTTACCAAGGCACAAAGTAAATGTTGCCTTCTTTATCATCCTACTCCTAAAAATGGCTTATGTGGGGCTTAAGGTAGGAATGAAAGAGTATAGCATACTTACTTTGCATGTATTGTAGAGTCAAAGCTTGGATCCAAAGAGAGAAGTGTCATGCCCTTAGATCAAGATGTGCAAGTGTGTGGAAAATATGAACTATAATGCTCCTCTATTTGAAATTGTATCTCTCTCTAATAAATTTTTAGAGACATGGCTATCATTTTTCATTTCTTTATTCATGAGCCTAGACTTGCTCATATATTTTTTCTTTTCTTTTCTATGGACTTCCCATGTCCATCTTTCTTTCTTTTTCTTTTCATTTTGCATAGCCTTTTGTCTCTTCTACCATATTGACTAAGAGAGATATTTTAAAACTTTAACATATGGAGCATTTATTTGGTGAGAATGAAATGCATGTTGTTGCGTACTTTAATGCACGATGCTGATATAATTCATAAGTGCCATGGCTATAACAAAGTATTCATTCGTAATTTAAATAGGTTGGCATTCTATCCATTCTTTACCTTGATTTCTCATGGGGCCTGTAGTTTCTCTAATTTCTTGAGCGGTTGCAAGACAGAATGGTTATAGCAGATTCACCAATCATTCATTCTTTGATAGACCTTCTATCTGGAGGTTTTATGATTTTTTGTAAAATAAAACAAGTTCCTCAAATGATTCTCTTAATCGCTCAATGTGTATGATTACCTCACCAAAGGCATTGTAGTGTTGCCTTTAAATCCTACCACTAAGCCTGAGAGTCGAGTTTTTAGGTAGGTATGTGGGCATACTTACATCACCTGTATTGCTGAGTCAAAGACCGGACCATAAGGAGATACAAGTCATACACTTTGATTGAGATGTGCAAGTGTGTGGAATATAAGTATGGTGGAAACCTATCTCTAATTTTTTTGGCACTCCATACATCATGACTCTCTTTTATTGGATGGAACGAAGTCTTTTGGAGAGATATGGGCTATAGAAAGATCATCCTCTTTTTTTGAACGGGTATTTGGATTTTCTGTCCCGTTTGTTTTCTCATGCCCCTTGGTTTTCTCTTTTTTTCTTTTCTTCTTCTTCTTTTTTTTACATAGCCGATATCTTTTTATTGACGTATGGAAACTTAAGGATGGAGAGATGTCATGATGGCGAATGCAAGGAGTGAAAATTTTGTATGAAGAATGCGCGATTCTCATAGTGAGGGTCGGTCATTTTTATTTGGTAAAAACAGAGGGTGCAACTCTCAGGGTAAGAGTTGGCGTATTTTTTTGGTGGATGGAAGGGTGCATGTTGTGCGCAACTCTCAGGGTGAGAGTCGGCTTTATTTGGTGGGCGTACGTGAATCTCAATCATGAGTGCATGACTATAATCTCACTAGGTCTCAGCTTTTTGACTCGACTCAAAGTTCCGCAAGCAGCATATGACTAAAGTTTTGCAAAAGTAGAGCATGTCATATGGCCTTAGGTAGGTATTTCAGAATCATTGGGGAACTTTTAATTTTTGAATTTTTGAAAAGAAAACTCCTGGATGCCAAGTTTCTCTTAGAACAAAGTCATAGCAAAATCTATTTGTACCATCTCATATCTTGCAACAACTTAGAAAAGGATCTTGCAATTGCAACTCACAAGATTTCAAGTTCTCAGAATGAGACATTTTTAGCCAACAAACTTTAATCTTGAGGAATACTAAGTTATAACTTAGGCACAAACGAATTATTGACAGAGCAACTATTCATCATTTCAACAGAAGAGAAACTAACATATATTAGCACATATGGGAGTGGAATATTTTAATTTATTTATTATTTATTATTTTATTTTATTTATTTATTTTCTTTTTCTCTTTTTTTTTTAATAAGAAAATAAAATTACGGAATTTTTAAAATGCGAGAAATAAAGTGCAAGAATTTTAAAGATACATGTTACCTCTGTGGGGTCTCCTCCCCCAAGCTAGTTCAAGGCTTAGGTCCCGGGAATTGTCCCATAGACCAAAGGTAGGCCATCTGTGCCTCGTGCCGCCACCGGTTTCCATCTTCGAGGTTCACGAAGTGCTGCTGGTACTGCTCATGCCATTGAGTGGCAGTCTAGATGTGAGCGTTGAGCATACCTTGGATCTGCCTATTTTGCAGCTCTAGTCCTCCCATGCGTGTGTTGAGAATCTCTAATGTGACCGGCTGTGGGTGAAGTAGAGGTGGTATGCCTTCAGAATTTGAGGAGTGCACATGCTCATGCTGCCTTGATCCTCCTGCCTCAGTGTGAGTGCTGCCACCCTGACCCTCCAGCCCCGTGAGGGTGAGGAATGTGTCCCATACCATATCCATACCCAGGGGTGAACCTGGGTGTAGACATGACAGGGGACCATCCCATCCCTGGTGTCATGGTGGGCATGGCTGGTGGTGTAGGCTGTACGGATGGTGCAGACTCCTCCTCCTGTACTCCTCTCCTTCGTGATCTCCTGCGGGAAACAGAACTCCTGCGTGCTTCTTCCTTCTCGACAAGGTCGAAGGTGAGTGATGGGGATTTATATAAAGCGAGATTCGGGTTAGGTAACGGTATCTCGTTTATATATCCCGGAAAATAAAATACCAAATTCTGTCCCGATTCGTCACGTTTTAAAGTGTGGGCTTGTACGAAATAGAACTCATTGAGCATAATGCGAGGAGTGGAGAGATAAACAATAGTATTAGCACCATGAGGATCAATACTAGTGGCAAGACAAGTGATGAGTGAAGTGCACATGATAGGTGTAGAAGTTTTAAAAGAATTCAACCAATGCTTAACAATATCATAGACAGGAGCGACTTTAATCTTTTTAAGCACGGTACAAAGCAACTTCAACTCAATATCATAAGCATGATGCGTGTCCTCTCTAGGAAAGAAAGAATTAGCAATCCACTTAAGCATAAACCTCAAAATAGGATGATGGATGTTGTTCATATTAGGTTGGAATTTTCCAGTCATATTTTGTCCGGTTATCAAGTGCCAAAAAGTATGATGATGATAACCTGAGAGAGAAAAACCCAAGTCAACAGAGCATCGCTCATGAAAGCCTAAGTGGTTAGCAAAATCCTTCCAATAAAGACTATGCTCCTTCCCAAAGCAGCGGAAAGTAATACCATAATCGACAATTTGTACAGTGCCCAAGACTTGGATGGTCAATAGACGAGATCCAAGTTCGTGCACAGGGGCAACTCGGCTCCATCCAACATTTTCAAAAATGGTATTAAATTCGACGTCCATACCTGTCTGCTGGAGAAAGTGTGGGTCGAAGGCCGGTATATGCAGGAACTCGCGTTCCTTGAGGAGGTTGTATTCTTGCATTTCCCGCTCGCTCTCCAAGTCGATGAAGTGGGAGTCGGCCTCATCAATGGCGTGGCCTCTTGGCGCCTCCTCTTCTTCATGCAGCGGGCTATCCTCGCTTGCGGGGGGGGGGGGGGGGGCCTTGGCTAGACTCCCCACGAGAACGACGGCCTTTCCGGAACATGCCGGAAATCCGACCTCCGATCCCACTCATGGTGAGTGAGCTTAGCACGAGAGCTTGCTTTGTGGTGAAAATGCAAGAGGTTCTTGCAGAATTTTCTTGCACTTGAACTTTGTGGAAAGTATTTGGAGAGTGGTGGAGCAATAGAGTGATGGAGGGAGTGAAAAAATGTGAGTGTGAGAGGGGTGGGGAGTTCCACCCAAGATCCTGGTATTTATATACTTGATCGCAGCGGGGGAGCGCTCCTTGCAACGGCTAGTAGCCATTGGCAAAAGGCTGCGCTGCAAAGCCGTTGGGACAGGAGGGTGGTCGCCCCTAGGACCGGCCGGTCCCCTGATTGGGCCGGCTCTGTCCCGTCTTTTTGCAGCGCCATCCAACGGCTACCCCCAAGAGGTAGCCGGTTACGAATGGCTCCCATTCGAAACTTTACTCCTAATTTTGATTTTCCACAAATTTATATGAAACTTTTTGGTTTTCAAAAATTATTTTAAAAATAAGATTTGGACATAACAAAAGCTAAACTTTCAAAAAATGATTTTTATAAAATTTTTAGAGGGAAATTTATTTTGGGCTAGAATTTAGAGTTTTATAAAAGTAGAAAGAGGGAGACTCTTTTCGAATGCAAAGAAACAATTTTATGAAAGATATCTATTTATTATATAAATATGTATATATTTATTTATTTATATATATATATTTTAAAAGGATATGATACAATACCTGAGTGGGGACACCTTCCCCAAGCTTGAATGATGGTATGGGCCCCTTCAGATATTTATTTATTTATTTATTTTTGGATAACTGCCGATGACCTTCGGCAAGGGCTCAACGTTTACAGTCCGTTGGCAAGACTCTTCTTCCTTTATTGCTCTGTAGCTGCATGAACAAACTCGGGAGAAGCCTCGGGTTGCCCCGGGATTTTTCCCGTATTGTTAACAGGGATAGAAGCAGCTATTTGAGCTATTTTGGTTTCTATCATTTTGTTGAAACTTGCTTGATTTTGAACAGAAGATGACAGAGTTTCAAGCTTTGCATTTATATTTTCAAACATTTTATCGTTGAAAGATAGCTTTTTGGTCAGATTCTCATTGATCTTAGCTTGTCCTAACACGAGGTCTTTTAAGGAAGGTTGGTTTGAATTGTAATTTGAATTAAAATTATTACCTTGCGGGCGGTGTTGCTTGTTCCACCCGTTATTACCTTGCCGAGGTTGGCGAAACCCATTATTGACATATGAAGCTTCTTCTTGGGTTTCGGGGCAGTTGTTCCCCTGAGTGGCCAACGTTCCCACAGACTTCACATGTCATGTGTGAGTCCATGGCCTGGACGGTACTCATGGTAGGGTTGGTGGTACGATCGTCCAGCTTTTGCATCAGCAAGTCTATTTGTGCGGCTAGCAAGTCCGTCTCCTTCACGGTATGCGTGCCTTTTTATGTTTTTCTTCCTTCTCCCCAACTCTGGTTGGCCACCATCTTCTCAATGAGTGCAGTTGCATCCGCGATGGTGAGGGAGAGGAATGCACCTCCAGCTGCGGCATCTACGTGCCCTTTTGACATGGCCGTGAGGCCTTCATAGAAGTTTTGGAGCACGAGCCAATCTTCCATTCCATAATGAGGACAGGCTCGGATGTATTCCTGAAGCCTTTCCCAAGCTTCGAGGATGGACTCTAGCGAAGATTGCTGGAAATTTGAAATCTTTCCCTTTAGAGCACTGGTCTTGCTCATGAGGAAAAACTTGGCGAGGAACGCCGTGGACCATTTGTCTCACATGTTAACGGCTTCCTTGTTTTGGTAGAACCATTGCTTCGCTTTCCCCGTAAGGGAGAAAGGAAACAAGCGAAGTCTGATGCTGTCCTATGCGACATTCTTGATGATAATGGTGTCGCACAGCTCAAGGAAGTGTTGCAGGTGAGCATTTGCCTCCTCACTTGGCAAGCCACAGAACTGACTTGCCTACACCATTGAAATAAGGCCCGTACGGATCTCGATATTTCCATCTCCAACATTGACAGCGGGCCCAACGGGCACGTTGGCAACAACGGGAGTGGAGTAGTCACGGAGTGTCTTGGCCATAGCGGTAGTGGCGGATGGTGCGAGAATGACCGGTTCGTCTGCCGATGGGGTAGCAGAGGAAGAAGCGGTACGAGACCTTTTCTTCCTTAGAAGTGTTTCCGGATTACTGGTGAAATTGGTCGGCAGAGCAAAACCGTTCATACACTATCCTGTTTTCATTCCAATAAAAAGAGGAAGAAAACAGCGAAGTTAGCCTGTTTAAACTACGTCTACCAATGCTTTATTATGCAATCGATGTTTATGCCAACTTAGATGTTTTTTTTGCCCTCCCCGGCAACGGCGCCAGAAATGCTTGTTGGCGTTTCTTTGCATCACTACTAAAGATAGACTATAAGTCCTGTCCTTAATAATAATATTAGAAACGTAAGTTGACATTCCCAACCACCATCACTTCAGAAAGGTAACCCTTGGCCCTTAATGGCGCCGGCCTAGGTAATGCAGTCTGGTAATAGCAGTTAGAAGTGCCGGATTGGCCTTCCTAACCGTCATTACTTACGATATGCAAAACTGTGACACGGTGCCGTAGGGTGCACAAGAATTACAATCCTTAAGTAATGGTACTTAGGTACGCCGATCGATAGCTCAATAAGAATTAAGATTACTCTGCAAGCGCACAGAACTATCATTGTAGCATTTCAACCCGTGAGTATTCAAGGGTGTCGTATTTATAATTTCTCGTAGTAGGGCAATATGCATCAAGCGTGGTGTAAACATGATCACTTATTGAGTGCAATGGTAGGCATAGAGTAAACAGGAATAAAACATGATTTCAAAATAGTGGACACACATCTGGGTCAACCTCAAGGATAAAAAGGGAAAATAAAGAATAAAAGAATATATCTAACTGAGCAGGCATTGGTCATATATAATTATGCAAAGAACTGCTAGCATCACATCTAATTAGTGAGTCTAGTATCAGAACTAAGTCTGGGGTGATAGGGAGATCCCCGCAGCTGGTCTGCCAGCCGATAGGGACTTTACGAACTCCTACTTCAATATCCGAACGTGGGGGGGGTGCTAGGAATGGACAGGGCTGTCACCACCTGCCCACCTACCCCTCTGCCCGTGGGATACCGACATATTCGCTGATCTCCGCATACCTGAGCACCATGCTCACGTACTTGGAAACAAGTCCTAACCTCCGCGGACCCCAACCCTTCGGATTGATAGGCTAGGTTAAGAGCAATCAAGAAGGCACGACGAACCATCACCTCATTCCTAGTTCTTCCTCTATTCATACTAATTCGATGAACAATGAAGAACGATGATGAACAAGTCAAGAACATGACACATAAACTATATTCTAGTCCATATATTATGCTCATAACAAGATCATAACTTTGCTCTAGTTCATATGCATGAACATATAAATAAGATAAGAACTTGCTCATGAAAGAAGATGATCCTTTTCTTCCAAGGAGACAAGCTCTCCTCGATAGCTCTTGCCTTGTGTTGGCGGTCCTTAAAGCCTATTTCTTACCGCCAATATGTTACTAAAATAAATAGTAGGTAGGGCTTTAAACTAACATTTCCATAAGTTTTGGTGTGTACTTGACTTACAGGTGTGACATGTGGAAATGCGCAAAAACCATAAAGAAAGCGCACATCCAAGAAACGTATTCAGAGAAGGCGCTATCCAAGAAAATAAGAAAGCCTACCTCAAACGCTAAACTGGATCCATCCGTAACCGCGGGGGAGGCCCAGGCCCAGGGAGCAACCGACCACCCGAAGGCGGTGGCCAGATGGCGCTCCCCAGGGACCTGACCGCCCCCGGGGGCGGCCGCCCCACTGGTAGGGCCTCTCGGGCCCATCCTTCTCAGGCGGTGCGTAGGTCGGTTCCCTCAAGGCGGTTCCACCTGCTTCCATATTTGTTGGCGCCCGAACCGTCCTTGTTAGACTATAAAAGAGAGGGAGAGCTCCCCTCCAACGCACACCATCATTTGGAGCCATTTATCTCACCTCTCACTTGTATTCTTTAGATTAGTTTTAGTATTAGAGCAAGGCAAGAGCTAGCAAGGAGAGTTTGTATCCCTGGAAGAAAAGGATCATCTTGGTATGAATACAATTCGGTCTTCTTCCATGAGCAAGTTCTTATCATACTTATATGATTATGCATATGAACTAGAGTCTAGTTATGATCTTGTTATAAGCATAGTACATGAGCTAGAACATAGTTTACGTATCATGTTCTTGACTTGTTCATCATCGTTCTTCATCGTTCATCGAATTAGTATGAATAGAGGAAGAACTAGGAATGAGGTGATGGTTCGTCGTGCTGTCATGGTTGCTCTTAACCTAGCCTGTCAATCCGAAGGGTTGGGGTCCTAGGGGGTTAGGAGTTGTCTCCAAGTACGTGAGCATGGTGCTTGGGTATGCGGAGATCGGCGAATATGCCGGTATCCCATGGGCAGAGGGGTAAGGTGGGCAGGTGGTGATAGCCCTGTCCATCCCTAGCACTCCCCCACGTTCGGATATTGGGTAGGAGTTCGTAAAGTCTCTATTGGCTGGCAGAGCAGCTGCGGGGATCTCCCTGTCATCCCAGACTTAGTCCTGATACTAGACATGCTAGTTAGATGTCTACTAACAGTTCTTTGCATAGTTATATATGACCAAAGCCTGCTCAATTAGATATATTATTTTATTCTTTATTTCTCTTTTATCCTTGAGGTCGGCTCAGATGTGTGTCCACTATCTTTGAACTATGATTTACCCCTGCCTATGCTATGTCTACCTATGCATTCAATAAGTGATCATGTCTATGCCAAAGCTAGATGCATTCGTCCTGCCCTCCTACGGGAAATTATAAATACGACACCCCACGGGTTGAAATGCTACAATGATAGTTCTGTGAGCTTGCGGATTTATCTATACTGAGCTATCATGATTAGGCATACCTAAGTACCATTACCTAAGGATTGTAATTCTTGTTGCACCCCAAGGCGCCGTGCCACAATTTTGCATATCGTAAGTAATGACGGTTAGGAAGGCCAATCCGGCACTTCTAACTGCTATTACCAGACTGCTTTACCTAGGCCAGCACCATTAAGGACCAAGGGTTACCTTTCTGAAGTAATGGTGGTTGGGAATGTCAACTTACGTTTCTAGTATCGTTAATAGGAATGGGCTTTTAGTCTATCTTTAGTAATGATGCTAAGAAACGCCAACAAGCATTTCTGGCGCCGTTGCCAGGGGAGGACAAAAGGAAATAAAAACATCTAGCTTGGCATAGGCTTTGATTGCATAATAAGCAAAAGGTGGCCATAGTTTAGGCATGTTAGCTTCTCTTGTTTTCTTCCTCTTTTTATTGGAAAGAAAATAGGATAGTGTATGAGTGGTTTCGACCTGTCGAACAATTTCACCGACAATCCAGGAGGCACTCCTAAGGAAGAACAGGTCCCACACCATCCGCTACTATCATCATGGCCAAGACACTCCGCGACTACTCCACCCCTACTGTTGCCAACGTGCCCGTTGGGCCCGCTGTCAATATCGGGAATGGAAACTTCGAGCTCCGTACTGGCCTAATCAAGATGGTGCAGGCAAGCCAGTTCTGTGGCTTGCCAAATGAGGACGCAAATGCTCATCTTCAACACTTCCTTGAATTGTGCGACACCATCGTCATCAAAGACGTCGCACCAACTAGCATCAAGCTCCGCTTGTTTCCTTTTTCCCTTGTGGGGAAGGCGAAGCAGTGGTTCTACCAAAATAAGGAAGCTGTCAACACATGGGACAAATGTTCCATGGCGTTCCTCGCCAAGTTCTTCCCCATGAGAAAAACCATTGCTCTAAGGAGGGAGATATCCAACTTCCAGCAAACATCACTCGAGTCCATCCCTCAGGCATGGGAGAGGCTGCAGGACTATGTCCGAGCCTATCCCCACCATGGAATGGAAGATTGGCTGGTGCTCCAGAACTTTTACGAGGGCCTTGATGGCCATGTCAAAAGGGCACCTTGACGCCGCAGCTGGAGGAGCATTCCTCTCCCTCACCATCGAGAATGCCACTGCACTCATCGAAAATATGACAGCAAACCAAAGCTGGGGAGAAGGAAGAGAAACACAGGAAGGCATGCATACCGTGAAGGAGACAGATTTGCTTGCCGCAAAGATAGACTTCCTAATAAAGAGGTTGGACGACCGTGCCACCGAACCCACCACAGGCACCGTCCAAGCCACAGACTCACACATGACATGTGAAGTCTGTGGAAATGTTGGCCATTCGGGGAACAGCTGTCCCGAAACCCAGGAAGAAGCGACCTACGTCAACAACGGGTTTCGCCAACATCAACAACCAGGTAATAATGGGTGGAATAACCATAACCCCCCACAAGGTAATTCTTCTAATCTCAATTCAAATCTCAAATTGAATTTCAATCAACCTTCCTCGAGAGATTTTGTTTTAAGGTAAGCTAAGTTTAATGCAGATCTTGCTAGAAAGCTTTCCTTTAATGATAAAACATTTGAATCTATAAATGTTAAAATTGAAACTCTATCTTCTCTTATTAAACATCAGTTGATTTTCAATAAAATGATAGGAAAACAATTTGCTCAAATTGCTGCTTCTATTCCTATCAACTAATACGGGAAAAATCTCGGGGCAACCCGAGAATTCTCCCAAGTTTGTTCATGCAGCTGTAGAGCAATGAAGAGGGGGAAGTCTTGCCAATAGACTATAAATGTTGAGCCCTTGCTGAAGGTCATCGGTAGTTATCTTTCAAAAAAAAGAGAGAGAAAAAAAGGGAGAGAGAGAAAAGAAAAGAACTCTACTCCTTTACACCTTTGCTACCAATAAGGCCAAGGTCCATATACACTAGTTTGTGTGTGTGATCTGGCCTGATGGTTCACCTGAGTTGGAGCTTGTACGTCCACGCCACCGGTGCAGCATCGTCAAAGAAATCCACATATGCTGCCGGTAAGAACACATTAGGTATGCAAAAGGTAATAAATGTTCACCAACCCCTTCGCTCATACTTGTCTCCTTATGATCATTCAAATTCATGCTTCCCAGTTTATGACATATGCTCATGTTTGGATGTATTCTTGCAAGTAACATTCATAGGCTGTTTTCAAATTAAGCATGGTGCTTAGGTTGAAATAGTCTTCTTTAATCATGTTTTGACATGGTGTTGAAATTTGATTAATGAACCTTGAGTTGTTTTCATAAACAATGGCAGTAATCTGATATGGGGATAAGTCTTGGCTATGTTTTCGTTGCATCTTTTATATCAGCCTTGTTTGAGCTCTAATAAAAGTTGGTTGAACAAGTTCCTAATAAAATAAAAATAACTAAATAATAAAATTTTGTTTCCTTGATCTTTTAGCCAATAAGACTCTTGCCTGTTGTAGTCCCTCTTGTTTTGTTTTCTTTGTTATAATAAAAGCAGGTACAAAAAAATAAGTGTGGGGGAGATCTCTCAAGCATAACTACAACAAATTCGAGATCTCCCTAACACATTGCACAAACATCGAGCAACCCATCAAACAAAAGGACGAGACAAACAACTTCCATTAGTTCCTTCATCTTCAACGATGGTTTGTGCAACTCTACCCTTGCTCTTTTCAAGGCTTTGAAATTTAACTTTGAACACTTTTGAAAAACTCTTGATGCTCCATCTCCAGTGGCATCCTGTGATTAAAGTTTGCATACTCTTTATTCCTTGCCAATATTCCTATTACTTGTGAACACTTATCATAGGGACCCCATTTTATCTAAGTGATTGACGAATGAGATATAGTAGGATGACATGACGCTTGCTCATTTCTTGCAAAGAACTTGGGATTTATTTTTACAAAACAAAAATCAATATAGCATATTCCTTGAATGATTGCAAATACCTACCAAGGCCATACATGATCTTTCATGACAAAACCTTCCACATATGCATCTTACTTTGTATTGAGTTTGGTCAAGTTTTGTGACCCCTGTTGAGAGAAATTTCATGCTCCCAAGATCAGATTTCACGCACCCACAAATAAGGTTGCCAACTCTTATACTAAGAGTTGAGCACAACATTCATCCATCCACCAAATAATTGCACTACTCCTACCTTGGGAGTAGGCTGCAAAATATACCTTCCACTTTGATCCACTCAAAATGTTCTACCCTTACACTAGGGGTGAACCAAAAATATACTTATTAGGTCCCATCCAAATAAATGCTCTGAATCTTTGTTCACATCTCCCTTAAAGTTTTTGTTGCAAATAAAAGCATGAGGCTATCTTCCAAAAGGTGAAAAAAAGGTGGAGAAAAAATGAGAAAAAAAGAAAAAAAAAGTGGAGAAGAAAAGAAAAAGAAGAAGAGAAATATATATAAATATATATACATAAAGAAGAGAGAGAATAAGGATAGCTCATGCCCTCATAAAAGATTTTTCTAAGTTCCTAATAAGGAGGGAGATGTGTTTCAAAGAGCATAGTGGAAGTAGGTTAGACACCAATAATATCCACCATATTCTTTGCACACACATGCACATTCTGATCTAAGAGTATGACGCTTCCCTCCGGTGCGGTCCAGGGTTTGACTTGACAATACATGCAAGGTAAGTATGCCTTAGTATTTTCCTCCCTACCTAAAGCTCCAGATAAACTTTTTAGAGGTAGGGTGATCAAGTGAAGGCAATCCCTATATATGCCTTGGTGAGGAACCACATACAAATAAGTGACTTGAGAGAATCATTCAAGGAACAAGTGCTATATTTTTGTTTTCAAAACATCACAAAGACCCAAGTTTCTGAGCAGGGATACGAGTAAGAAGATTTGAATCCAAGCTATTCCATTTTTCAATTACCCAAGATGACTTGGTAGACACTTGGAAGTTCACAGGTTTAAGTGAAGCTTGGAATAACTTGTACGCAGATTTCAAATCAAGGAGATAAACCCGCTTAGTCCTTCAAACCTTTACTCGAGGACGAGCAAAGGACTAAGTGTGGGGAAGTTGTTGGCGGTCCTTAAAGCCTATTTCTTACCGCCAATATGTTACTAAAATAAATAGTAGGTAGGGCTTTAAACTAACATTTCCACAAGTTTTGGTGTGTACTTGACTTACAGGTGTGACATGTGGAAATGCACAAAAACCATAAAGAAAGCACACATCCAGGAAACATATTCAGAGAAGGCGCTATCCAAGAAAATAATAAAGCCTACCTCAGACGCTAAACTGGATCCATCCGCAACCGCGGGGGAGGCCCAAGCCCAGGGAGCAACCGACCACCCGAAGGCGGTGGCCAGATGGCGCTCCCCAGGGACCGACTGCCCCCGGGGGCGGCCGCCCCCCTGGTGGGGCCTCCTGGGCCCATCCTTTCTCAAGCGGTGCGTCGGTCGGTTCCCTCTAGGCGGTTCCACCTGCTTCCATATTTGTTGGCGCCCGAACCGTCCTTGTTAGACTATAAAAGAGAGGGAGAGCTCCCCTCCAACACATACCATCATTTGGAGCCATTTACCTCACCTCTCACTTGTATTCTTTAGATTAGTTTTAGTATTAGAGCAAGGCAAGAGCTAGCAAGGAGAGTTTGTATCCCTGGAAGAAAAGGATCATCTTGGTATGAATACAATTCGGTCTTCTTCCATGAGCAAGTTCTTATCATACTTATATGATTATGCATATGAACTAGAGTCTAGTTATGATCTTGTTATGAGCATAGTACATGAGCTAGAACATAGTTTATGTATCATGTTCTTGACTTGTTCATCATCGTTCTTCACCGTTCATCGAATTAGTATGAATAGAGGAAGAACTAGGAATGAGGTGATGGTTCGTCGTACTGTCATGGTTGCTCTTAACCTAGCCTGTCAATCCGAAGGGTTGGGGTCCTAGGGGGTTAGGAGTTGTCTCCAAGTACGCGAGCATGGTGCTCTGGTATGCGGAGATCGGCGAATATGCCGGTATCCCATGGGCAGAGGGGTAGGTGGGCAGGTGGTGACAGCCCTGTCCATCCTAGCACTCCACTTTCGGATATTGGGTAGGAGTTCGTAAAGTGTCTATTGGCTGGCAGACCAGCTGCGGGGATCTCCCTTTCATCCCAGACTTAGTCCTGATACTAGACATGCTAGTTAGATGTTTACTAACAGTTCTTTGCATGGTTATATATGACCAATGCCTGCTCAATTAGATATATTCTTTTATTCTTTATTTCTCTTTTATCCTTGAGGTCAGGCTCAGATGTGTGTCCACTAAATTTGAACTATGATTTACCCCTGCCTATGCTATGTCTACCTATGCATTCAATAAGTGATCATGTCTATTGCAAAGCTAGATGCATTCGTCCTGTCCTCCTATGGGAAATTATAAATACGGCACCTCACGGGTTGAAATGCTACAATGATAGTTCCGTGCGCTTGCGGATTTATCTATACTGAGCGATCATGATTGGCATAGCCTAAGTACCATTACCTAAGGATTGTAATTCTTATTGCACCCCAAGGCGTCGTGCCACAGTTTTGCACTATCGTAAGTAATGACGGTTAGGAAGGCCAATCCGGCACTTCTAACTGCTATTACCAGACTGCTTTACCTAGGCCGGCCCTATTAAGGGCCAAGGGTTACCTTTCTGAAGTAATGGTGGTTGGGAATATCAACTTACATTTCTAGTATCGTTACTAGGAATGGGCTTTTAGTCTATCTTTAGTAATGACGCTAAGAAACGCCAACACCTTGCTCACAAACTACTAGTACTACTCTAAAGATACAAGTGAGAGGTGTGAGGTAGATGACTCCAAAATGATGTGTGTTTGTGAAGGGGTGGAGCACCATCTATTTATAGCTAAGATAGGACGATTTGGGCGCTCCAGGTTTGGAAGGAGGTGAAACCACCCTTGTGAAACCGCCTAGAGCACCGCCACCGAAGACTAGGCCCGGGAGGCCCACCAGGGGGGTGACTGGTCCTAGGGGCGGTCGCACCCCTAGCTAGGCCCGCTGGCCACTGCCTTCTGGTGGTCAGTTGCTATCTGGGCCTGGGCCTCTCCCGTGGTTACGGATGGATCCAATTCAGCTTTTTGAGGTGGGCTTTCTTATTTTCTTGGTTTGCGTATTTGCGGAATACGTCATTTGCTTTTGCGCTTCTTCCATGATGTTGTGCATTTCCACTTGTTACACCATTAAATCCTGCAGAACATGAATACTAGGGGTACATGTGGAACTTATTAGTAGTAAAGGCATATATGCTAGAATATGTTTGTCTTTCTTCTTTTTAGTCTAAATTGGCGGCATAAAAGTGATCCATAAGGACCGCCAACACCCAGCGTTGTGCTTCTTCATCTTGTATGGCTTGCAATAATTGGGCATTTAGTTGTGCCAGATTCAGCAGTTGCATCTTGTTCAACTCGCATATCGCCCATGTCGTTGATGAGTTGATCCATTTTCCGACCCTTGGTTCCGACGACCCCTCGCCTGTGTGGACGGACGGGGAGTGCGCATTATTGGAGTGTGCTGTTGAGGCCATTCCGTGGAGCCTGAAATGTCCATGGAACTTGCCTCATCGCCTTCTTCATCGTCTCCTCCTGCTAGTCGTGAGGTGCCGCCTTGCTCAAATTGAGCGGCCTGTGACATGCTCCTTGTCACCCTTCTTGTTCCTGCAACATTTTGGCTTCTTGCCTCTCGATCCCAATTTTATGGTTAGTGCACGCAGCGCATACAACCGACGCCTCTCACATGAGAGAGAGATTTCGACTGTATGGCCTGGATAAATCATTTTAAGATCACCATTTTCATCTCTTTTTAGGACTTGAGCACTTATGAAGAAATCTTCAGTTATAATGTCTCTAGGAGAAGCAATATATTCAATGTAGTGTTTTCCATTTAGCATGTCCATTGTTTCAGCAGTGCGAGTGATAAAAGAGGTAAAGAATATAGGCTTGCTTCTATGGAAAATACCAAGCCAAAAGCGGACTAAAATTTTAGCAGTGAAACTTTTATTTTCTTGGTCATGGCATAAAGCAGTCTTAGTTCATCATTAAGAAGAGTTATGGCCATCCAATAGCGGAGCAAGCGCAAAGTGGGATTATGGATTTCATCAGTTTTAGGATCAGAGCAATCATTAGATCCAGTTATGGCTTTCCAGAAATCAGCTTTATCAAATTTTCTTGTGGTGTTTACTAGATCTAGATGACGGTTGTTATCAAAGCCAAGTGCCATACTTAAAAACTCCCCAAGTTAAATTATACTCTTGATTGAACATGCGAAAGTAGACATTATCATCTATGACTTGTAAAGAGCATAAAAATTCCATGGTGAGCATTTTAATTCCAAGTTCTTGCACTTCCCAAAAGATTCCCCACCCAATTGTATTGAAAATAGTATTAAACTCTACGGTCATACCTGTGTTGTCCAAAAGGACAGAGTCGATGGTGCCGGTATGTTCATAACCGCGGTGTCAGGATGGAGAGGTACCTTTGGTACTCTTCTTGGTCCAGCATGAGGCCGCTCTCGGGGTCAAGAGTCCTCTTGGGAGGCACTCCAAAGCTTTGTCTCGGTGGAGCTTCTCTTCCTTCACCTTCGTCATGGTGGGGTCGTCGGGAGGAACTCCCTACGACACCCTTGGCCATTCTTGAATGCGGAGGAGAACTTCTTCATCTTCCTGCAATAATGAGACAACACAAGAACACACTAGGACAACAAGGATTAGCGTTAGCGTTAGCGTTAGCTGTCCCAATGTTAGTAGTCCTTGCGGGGTATGGTTACCTCCACAAACCGCTCTTGTGGGTAGGAGTACTCCACAAACAAGTTGTTGAGAGCAAAGATAAGCTTCTACTACAACAATATTTTTGGATTTTTGTTTTGAGTGGCTAACTACAACTAAACTTGAGAAAGAACTTGCTCAACTAGAGAAAAGAAGAGAGATTATGTGCTCGAGATGATTCGGCTAGTTTGGGTGTGGAAATGAGCACACAATGCGGGGATATATATAAGGGGAGAAGGGCTGGTGACCAGGCCACTAGGGCCAGGTCGGCCAACCCCATTATGGCAGTGTCAGAGCTGCTTTCACCTTTGGACAGAGAATCTATTTGAATTCAAACATAATTTTGCAGAAAGGGCTTTAAACATGGGTCGACCGACCCATGTTTGGTCATCTTTTCAGCTTTAAACAGTGTGTTTCACTTTGTCCAGTAAAGTAAAAATTAGTGGTGGAACAAAAGTGGAAAAAGTTTTCAGAGATTCCCTTGTCTAGTGTTTTGTGAAAGAGAAAGGTGTATGACAAAACTGGGTACGTGCTTCAAAGTGATTCCCATGGACCATGGGAGCACTAATGCATGCCAAAGTATCAACTTTTCAGAATTTGGATGGTAGTGAGTGTTGGATTCTCTTTGGAGCATGTGAAAGTGGTCATGACAAAAGGTGGTCGATCAAATTCAAAAGGAGTTGGTGTTTAAAGTTGAGACAATGATCAGGACACCAGACCAACATCACCAGAGGTGAGTGGGCCCCATGTGGGGTCATTCGACCCCACCTTGGGTGGTCCCACCACCTCAGGCGTGAGCACTACAGTTCTTTTCAAGTTTTATTTATCTAAGTTCTTTATTTTGTTGAAATAAAATATTGCAAATTTAAATATGAAATGCAATGAAAAAGATGCAGGAATTAAAATTCAGGAATTAAATATGAGATAAATACTGATTTACCTTGCCAGCAAGGGCTCCATGTTTTAGGTCCGTAGAGCAGGACCTCTCATTTTCGGGTTCATTCTTCGGGTGCATCGATTGGTCCCGGAGATGGGGATCGTGATGAACGCACCTCTTTCTTCCGCCATTCCTTCTTGGTTGATGCTTGTGACTCAGCAGAGTCAGCCTTGTTCACCGCCTCAGCTTTACTTACCAGTTCGGCCTTTTTGGCCTTCGGCGGTTGATTCTTCCGGCGGGGTGCATATTGTGGCTTGTTTCTTCACAGGTTCTTCCTTGCCTATTGCATAGATTTATAGCCATTGAAAGGACATTTAATTCTCTTACCTAGGAGTTGGAAGTAGACTTGGCCGGATCCCATGTAGATGATGGCATTCACGGTGTTGAGGAACGGCCTTCCCAGGATGACGGGGACTTCGTCATCGGCCCCCATATCGAGAATGATGAAGTCGGCGGGGATGTATTCGTCTTGAACTTTGACAAGGATGTCCCTTGCCAATCCCTTGGGGAACTGAATGGATTGATCCACCATCTGCAATTTGACAAATATGGGGTACAAAGGTCCCCTTAGTAGATTTTCATACATTACCTTGGACATGATGTTCACTCTAGATCCAAGGTTACAGAAGGCATTGTTGAAGGTGTGTGGCCCGATCTCGCAGGTGATGGTAGGATGGCCAGGGTCACTCTTCTTGGCCATGAATGGCGGGTCAAGAAGGCAACCCGGATTTGGCCTGACCGAAGGCTTACCAAACCTCGTGGAAATTAACTTGATACCCTCAATTGGTTCCTCAGGTTTCCCTAGGATCTTACCTTGTTCGAAGGATGGGACAACTGCTGCTATTTGAGCTAATGTGTTTCTAGCATTTTATTAAAGCTCAATTGATTTTTCATAGCAGTGTTAAACCTATCCATTTTCTCACTAAGATTTTCAAGAATCTTATCATTAGCCATTATTTTCTTGTTTATACTATCATTGATTTTAGATTGGCCTAAGACAAGATCTTTAAGCGAAGGTTGGCTACCAAAAGAATTATTAAAATTATTGCTGTAACCATTACCTTGATTTTCTTGGTAGAAGGGGCGCGAGTTCCATCCTCCTTGTTGCTAGGGTCGATACCCATTGTTGTTGTTGTTGTTGATGAAGCTCACTTCTTCCTTCGTCTTGGGACAGTTGTTGCCCAAGTGATCTTCTCCTCCACATACCTCGCACCACGGATCAGCTTCAATTGCTCGTGCGGTGGCCGTGGTTCGAATGGCCTCTTGTTCCCTTTTGGAACCTTCCTCAATCTTTTTCATCAAGAGGTCCATTTTTGCTGAGAGCATGTCCACCTCACGAACGGTGTGCATACCCCATTTCTTGGGCTGGAGACGCTCCTTATTCCATCCTTGGTTGATAACCATCTTTTCAATGAGGTCTTTAGCATCCTTGACATTATGTTGCAGGAATGCTCCTCCAGCGGCAGCATCAAAGTGACTGCGGTCTAATCCAGTTAGCCCATGGTAGAACCTTGGATTAGTAACCATTCTTCAATCCCATGATGAGGACAAGCACAAATGTACTCCTAGAGACGTTCCCATGCTTCGGGAATCGTCTCATCAGCTTGCTGTTGGAAGCTTGAGATCTTTCCACGAAGAGCGCCGGTTTTCCCCATTGGGAAGAATTTCTTGAGAAATGCGTTGGTGCACTTCTCCCAAGTGGTAGCTTCATTCTTGTTGACATAGAACCATTGCTTCACCTTCCCAAGCAGTGAGAATGGGAATAGGCGAAGGCGGATGGAGTCTGCCGAGACATTCTTGATAGTGAAGGTACCACACACCTCCAAGAAATGCTAGAGATGGGCATTAGCATGTTCATGCGGCTTCCCACAGAACGGGTTGGCTTGCACCATGTTGATAAGTGCTGGCTTGAGCTCAAAGGTGGCATCCCCCAAGTTGAGCTGCGGACCAGTGGCAATGTTGTCAGCCGACGGTGCAGAGAACTCAGAGATGGTCTTTTGGGCCATAGCTTCGTTGATTGATAGTGCGGAGCCTCTTTCCTCGAACGGATTCAGGTTTGAGATGAACCTTTGAGGTGGAACTTGACGGCGTCTAGTTCTCCTCAACAATTGCTCAGGATCTTCAACAAAATTTGAGAGTAATTAGAAACCGCTCATGCACTGTCTAGCTTCACGATAATGAGAAACAAGGACAGAGGTAAGCCCCTAACACTAATCGATAACTAGATTGATAGTAGACTCCGGATTCAATTTTTATTAATATTCCTAGACTGATGCTTTCCCCGGCAACGGTGCTAGAAATGCTTGTTGACACTTCATAGTGTAATCACCAGAGACAGGGTGTTAGGCTATCTCTGATAACAGCGCCAGAAGTGCTATGAGGGTATTTCTTATGTTTATTGGATAATTTCACAAGCGCACAGAATATACCGCTGTAGCACTTCACCCGGGAGTATTCCAAGGTATCGTTATTTATTTTATCCCAAGGAAAAGCGGTTGCTAGGAATAATTAATAAAAGAGAGAGATCCTTAAGTCTATAGCAACTTAGTATCAACTAGTGATAGGGGGTAAATCGATAAATAGAGGAAAAGGTAATGACACAAAGACACGATAAGGTTTAGGATAACTAAGGATAACTAGTAGAGTAAAGCTAGGTGGGAGGACAACGAGTGAGTATAAGACTGCTATGACTCTTACTTTACTCTTTTGGACTATCTTATCAAATGGATGAATTACACTAAGACAGCTACCTTACTTCCGGTGTGTAGGGGGTAGTGCGAAACAATAGAGGATATAACCTCTACCCAAAGCACCTACTCTCTTATGGGAGCCTACCTTTTAAGAACTTTCCTAAACCAAGTGGAGGGATACTAAGACTAGACAGGGCTGTCACCACTTGCTAGCACCCACTAACAATCCGTGCGACAAGCGGCATTCAAAGGCAAGACCTAGCCTAAGCACCACGCTTACACTAATTCTCACTACTCTAGCTGGGTACCAAACAGCTAAAGCTCCCTATGACAGGCAATGAACTACACATATGAGCTGGTTATAGGATCACGATCTAGTGTAAATCAACTATAAGGCAAGACAAGACATAACAATACTATAATGAATAGTAAAGCACTAAGTAAAGACTTAGTAAAGTAAAGTAAAGATAATATATTGATAAAAGTAAAGTCTTACAGAAGGAAAGGTACAAGAGCTATACCAGACTCTCCAGTAGACGACTCCGGAGACCCCGAGCGTAGCTCGACTCGACTCTAGCTCCCACACTAGACTAATACTACTACTAAAGAGTGGAACTCTAGCTTCTCTTGTTTCTTGTGTATCTTGTGTGTCTTGAAGAGAGTGATGGCAGCCTCTATTTATAGGGGAGAGTGGAGGGACGCCACTTAGCGATCCTTGTGCCTTTCCACCTTGGCCCTTGGATGAACCGACCTTGAACCGCCCCAATATGGACGGCATTGGTAAATCCAGCACATGGAAAGCATCCAGGAAGGCGGTGGGGGCCAACCCACCTGGCTGGGCACCAGGGGGTCGACTGACCCCCTATGACAGGTGGCTCCAGCTAGGTGTTGTCCCCACTAGTCATAGAGCATGGCTGTGTACTTGATTTGTTGGTACTCGTCGGTTTACGCCTTGATCCATGTGCCTTGATCTTCCACCGTTGAATGAAAACACACCTTTGACCCAAAGGTGGAAATGAGCTGGGTGGAGTGTCACACGGATTGTGCCATGTCAAACGAGCCCTGGTAGGCCCCACATGTGGGTCGACTGAACCCAATGTGGGCCCTCCAGGTGCTCAACTCTCTTCTATCTGCTTCCTTGTGTCATTTCTTGAAGTGTGATGATCTAGTACCTCCATATGTGGGTCGGCCGAACCACATATGTGAGCTCCAGCTGCTGCATTTTGTCCTGTTTTGATCTTCCCTGTATTCACAAGCTAAGAGTACAAGTGGAACTAGTTATTGATAAAATATGTTCATGATATGCTTATTCTTCCTTGAATCCGAGGTTTGTTGACGGTGTTTGAATAGGGATTTTTATGGTATATCCACCGTCAGCACAGGATCCCATTTTGGTCGCCACTACTCGAGCTATGCTAGCCATCCTTAACTTGCATCTGACCCATGAGCGAGGACGCGAGGAATGGCAGGAACTTTACTCTGAAAGCTATGAAGCACTCAAGAGTACAGAATTAAAGAAGAAGAAGGCCAATAAGAAAGCCCTAAAGTGGCAAGAGGCTGCTCAGAGCGGTAACATTGAAAGGATCGGTCTGGATGTCTAGATAGAAGCACTCGAAGCACAGCAACAAGTAGACCAGCACTGCATAGAAGAGCTGGAGAGTCTGGTGGATAGTATTCACCTTCAGACAGGACTTCTCATCCAGCAGCGTGAAGAAACTCATTCTTATGCCGTAATGGCAAGGGACGGCCTTAGAGAGACCGTTGGATATTTGCAGCATCAGGATGTGATGTTTTGGGGCCTGCACAACACCTATCAGCAACAACTCCAGGCAGCCCATCAGAATATCACCAATCTGCAATGAGAAATGCAAATGCTCCACGCCATGAATGATCCAATGCCAGCAATGCCAGAAATGGGGTTTGCAGAAGCTGACAATCAAGAAGAGTTTAGTTCAGTAGAGAATGCATATGAAGAATTAGAGGAAGCAGCGAATGACTCAGAGTCCGAAGTGATGAGTGGTCAGGTCGATTAGCTTATGAAGATAGATTTCCTAGACCCAGTGTTAGATTAGATCAAATCTAAGGTTAAGTGTCTTTGTAATTCAAAACCCTATGTCGGTAGGAAACTGGTGTAATGGTAGTTCAATAAGTTGGAGTAAGTCGACCTAAGCTAGTAGTCATTGTGAACTAATATGTAAACCTCGGATAATCCTTTGTCATCTGTCAAATGGTTTTCTACTTAAGTTTATGAGTGTTAGGTGTGTTCAAAAGTTGGTAAATTTTGCCATAAGACTAGGTTTTACCAATCCTCATTAATCTTCGCTCCAAAAGTTTCCAGTCCTTGGGGAACTTCTGGATGCAGTCGACCCAACACCAAAACTCGATAAATTTTTACTATCTAAATCTACGTATGTGTCAGCCTTGATTTTCTCCTTTCATGACACATGCTATTTCCTTGAAACCGCCAATCAACATGTGTTGGTTGAAAGATATTGTAATTGTAATCTATGGGATATCATGCTCTAAGACTATGAGACAGCGTCGAAATCTGGGTCTCCTATGGTTCGCAACCATGGGAAAATTACTGCCGGATGCTCGCTGCTATCAGGCTTGATGGTCATGATCATAGCCTGCAATTAATGTGCTTTCGCTCTTTTTCAAATACCTTTCACAAAATTCATATCCATATTTCTTCATGAATTTCAAAATTCTTTTGCTATTTATAACTGTGTTAAAACCTACTTTGAGAATTCACATCTGATGTCTTCGGATTCTCATAATTCTTTGTCCTTGCAATCATCTTAATCTCATCTGATAAAATAACGGGAACCGATTTGGAAATGATACCTAAGATCCAGTCACTTGGAAATGGTATGTGCGATCCGCTCAGGATTCTCTGTTGTTTTATGGATTTCTGGTTATTTATAAACACCTTGAGATCTATTTGAGAATTCACTTCTTTGGAAACTTTAGGACGCACTTAAATTCGCCCACAGACTCAGTACGAAAACCTAACACTAGACCATGACTTTTTATCTGCATACGTGTCATGCCTCGATCCGACACGTACCGCTCACTCAAATTTAACATGTTATTCCAAAATCATTATGGTTGTGCCTATAGTGGTGCCATGACCTGTGACCACGGTGTCGCGTCGAAACCTAGGGTTCCTGGCGTGCCATGGCCGCACAGAGATTCTACAAGGCACGCGCAGGTATCGAGGTTTAGGGTTGTGACATACTATAGCTTCGCAATTAATAAAATTTCTTTGCTTGCACTTTATGTGGAAACAAATCCATCTGGCTACGATGTAACATGATCTACGGCTGCGATACAATATAGCAACCTGGGATCTCCTGTAACTCACAATCACATGAGATTCTGAAGGGTATATGCTCGTATCAAGGTCTGTGATCATTTTACATCATAGCCACAATCGATATGCTTTCTCTCTTTTTACTAAAGTTACTTTAATTGTGTTCTATGAGGGTATCTTGACCCGTGACTATGATGCCGTGTCAAAACTTAAAATCTTCTGTGGACTGCAGCCACATAAGACCTTACTAGGGTACACATTGGTATCGTGGTCGGTACTCCTGAATCCTCGTAGCTTACAATTAATGTGCCCTCACTCTCTTTGAAACCATCCTCAAACAATGTTCCCCATAAAAGGTTTACCTTGAAGAAGTAGACTGTAAAACTTTTAGTTTAGAGAGACAACTGATTAGGTCAAAATAAGAATCTTCGATAATAACAGGTAGAGAGAGAAATGTGGGCTAGTAGCTTGTCAACACAAGCATCTGAGCACCTGTCAGCTGCACAAGAGGTAGTTCATGTATCACCATTCGAGAAGTGTCTTCAAGTGCCAGATCGAGTTATTGACTTATAAGTGTGAATTGAACCAGATCTGACAAACACTGAGTACCGAATACGAGTCCTAGGCTGGAAAGATTGTGTTACTCATCGAACCACAACAAAATGGTACAAGGTACAATGCAGTCAGCATTCAGAAGAAGAAGCAACCCGAGAATCAGAGAGTTACCTATCTAAAAGTTTTCCAAAGTTCTTTGCTATTCTTTAAAAGTAGTTTATCCCTTTCAAGTCTTACAAAATATAAACCCCTACTTGCTCTATAGTCAAGTTTTTAAAAAAATGTTTACTTGACACATTTTTTTCCCTTACTAAAACCAAGGCTTTAGCCGTGTCTTAAATCTCGAGACGAGATTTATTTTGAGGGGGGAAGGATGTAACACCCCTGGTGTTACGGTAACTAAAACCTGCCATGTCATCTGATTGCATGCAAATCATCTCGCATAAACTCATTATTCCTGTGCATCACTAAAATAATTTTATTTCCATATGTGGTTGTGCATAGGTGATTTAGAGTGTTTTATTATATAAATGTTGGTATTGGTGTATAATTACCTAAATCCAATTAGAAAGTAGAAAGAAAAATTATTAATAAACCCCACGTCGGACCCAAAACCCTAATTGAAAAACTAAAAGGAATTAGGTGTTGGGTCTTAAACAAAAATTGTAGAACTTTAAAAGTTGAGCAACTTCTATTTTGGGCAAATTTGAAGTTATTAAAATAATTTCAAATAAAACCTCAATTCATGCTTTAAAGTTTAGAGTGAAAACTCAATTTCAAAAACTAAAAGGAATCTGATGAAAGTGATTTAATAAAAATTTTAGATATTTTAAAATGGGACAACTTTCATTTTTGGAGGTTTTAAAGTTTACCAGTGGAAATTTAAATTAAACCCTAATTAGTGTTTGCTAATTCAAATTTAAAATGCCCTTTCAAAAGCTATCAAAAATTTGGGCAACCTTGTTTAATGAAAGTTGTAAGGCTTTCCAATTTGAACAACTTTTATATTTGGGGATTTTGAACTTATGCATTGAGATTTCAAATTAAACCCTAATGAGTGTTCTAGAATTTAAATTTGAAATGTCATTTCAAAAACTACAAAGAATCTGACCAAACTTCCTTATTAGGAGTTGTAGAGCTTAGCAAATAGAACAATTTTTGTTTTTACAGATTTTCAAGTTATTGAGAAAAATTAGGAGAATTTAATCGAATTGCAAATCAAATTCAAATTGAGTTTTACCCCCTTTTATTTAAATTCAAATCTATGCAGAATTTGAACATACTTCAAAAAGTAAAAGTATTCTACACGAAATTTGGTACAACTTTTATTTTTGTGGTTCCTACTGTAGCTACACGGATTAGGGGGTAATTTGAAATAGATAGGGTTTGACCATGTTTTGTCTACAGTACCAGGCCCCTACCCGGCCGTGCACGTGTGCGCCGCGCCGCGCGTTGGCGCCGTCCGGGCGGGCAGGGCGCTGTCGCGGCCATCGTCGTCGGCGCGGGGGCCCCGGACCGTCGTCACGCCCTTATCCTCTCCACCATTTCCCCTATAAGAAGCCCGAGCCCTCCCTTTTCTCCTCTTCCGTGCTCTCGCCGCCGATGAGCTCTCGGGAGACGATGAAATTTGTCGTGTCTCGCCCACCTCCATCCTCGCCACCTTGCCACTAGTTGTGTCACGCCCTTGCGCATCTAATCCACCTAATGGTACAAGCCTTAGTGCCCTGAGAGTGCCGGAATGCTCGTCGTCATCTCGGAGTCCGGCAAAAGCGCCGCCATGCTCGGTCGAGCGTGACCGGGTCGTTGCAGTGAGTTTCTTTTCTTTCAGTGGCATGTCCTAGATTCTGGGTGATCCTATGAAGCTTAACAACTAGACGGATTCGTCGTTCATCAGCAGAAGCCGCCGGAACGGACTCGGAGTCGCCGGAGCTCGCCGTCGTGGTCGCTATCCGCGACAACAAGGCATCTCTGGCCATGCTCCGTCTCTATCAGTGCACGCTTCATGCTCCGGTGAGCCCCCTGGACCGTTTCCGAGCCTAAGCCGAACTCTACTGCATCCTTGCGACCGGAACGGCGCCGCGCTGCCGTGTCAAGCACCACCGAGCCGCCATGGCCGCCCGCTATGTCCGTTTGAGTGCTCTAGGTGTGCACTCGACTTGCTAGATATGGAAGCATCGCATAGTGGACCAGGCAGGGGTGCCCTGGTTCGCCGTTGTGGCTGCCGCCACGGCGGAGCCGCTGTGCCCGCGCGAGCGCTCGCCTGTGCAAGGAAGGAGAGGGGAAGATGCCGGGTGGGCCTCGCTGGGCCGCCTGGGTCGGCCTAGTGGCTTGGGAGGAGCCCGAGAATGAGAGGGGGAGCACGTGGGCTGGACGGGCCTGTTGGGCCATTTCGGACCGGTTCGCTCTATTTATTTAGTGGCGAATAAAATTGGTTTATGGAATTTTATTATAGGAAAAAGTGCTGAAGTTTGTTATTTTTGTAGGAATTATTTTGCTATACCAAAGATCATGAAAATTTTTGTAGATATTCTTTGAGATGATTAGAATGCTATAAAAATATTAAATAAATGTTTTGGACACTTTCTGTAAGATCTAAAAATCGATAGGTTAATTGATAAATATAACTTTGAACAATTTTAATTAATCCTCTGTAATTCCAAAATTCATGAAATTTATTTTGGTACTATTTTAATGCAAGCTCTGTCTGTTGGTAAAGTTTGGGCTCCAATGGAGGTAATTAAAATTACTAACCACGTAATGTTGGAAAATTTGATTAATTAAATTAAATAGAAAATCATAAGGATAAGGGTTAAGTAATTTTTGGATTGAGTGCTAACCTCGGGTCTGTCACCCTTGTGACCCGAGGTACCTTGAGTTTTTCCTAGGTAACTTTAGTAGTAGCTAGATAGCTGTGCAGGGACTTTCTATAATTGTTGAAATGAAAAATTGTTAATTATTCTCGAAAGTTAGATTTGTTGGGTTGCAACTTTACCGTGAAGGAAAGTGTAATCAAGGCTGTGCATTACTTATTACTATGTTATGTGCTCCATCTCATCTGCACCATATTAAGCATGCATCGTTGCATACGTGCAGAGACCGGCAACGAGGAAGTGAAAGTTGAGGCATCCGCTGAGGTTGTTCCTGAGGTGGCTCAGAGGTTCGACATTTATGGGACTCATCTCGACCTAACGCTCTACGCAATCCAAGGCAAGCCCCGGTGCATTCAGCCACTTCCTTGTGATTTGAAAAATGTTTATAACTTGAGTTAATCTATTGCATTAAGTTGATAGGAGTTGATTGATAACCTAATTGCTGCATTACCAACCTTGACCACTAAAATTCCTCGAAACCATTTTAAAAATAAAATATTTGAAAATGCTTAGCCCTGCTTAAATAATTTAGATTTGTGCAAAATGCTATTTTTGAGCTATTGTGATATATTATTGAGTAATTCATGAAAAAGGGAATTGATAATATTCCCGTTCGGTGGCTGTGCACCTGATCAGTACATCATCACTGACGGGAGGGGATGCTTCTGTTGGGTGATTGTATCTCTTGGGTTAGAGTCCCAAGGTTTGACCACCGATGGAAAAGGAAAATGTTTCGCTCGGTTGATGTGCACATGGGGCGGCGTTCCCCATGTCTTGTCGCTGGCAGGCATGGATTTGGAAACCGTTGGGTAACTGTGTACTTGGGTTAGAGTCTCAATGCATGGTCACCGATGGAAAAAGATTAGGGACCGTTCGTTGTAGGCCTGCTGGATCGAGACTTTTGCAACTAGCCACATACTTCGGGAAGCCATTTCTCCGGTGGCTCCACCGCTTGAACCGACAACCACGCACTGGGAGTGGAGAGATGGCGAGAGTAACGTGACCCTCGTGGTCGGCGTGCCTGGAGACGAGAGGAGAACTGTGCTCTCGGGTGGCGCAGGACCGGTTCAGGGGTTAAAAAAGCCGTGGTAGACGGGGTTGGCATATGCAAGCTTAGGTGCTACATATGCAATGTGGATAGGGATCCCTAGCTGGATATTAATCGATTCGAATCGTCGTTGCTCCTCAGTTAATGGAGACTTGATCCACTGACTTACCCCGAAAAGTGGTTCGGAACTAGGATGTTTTTGAGAATGAACAAGTAATTGGAATTAAAGGATATATGTGAAAGAACTGAGAACTATTGATATTGATTATAATAATATTGAGTAAAATACTGAAAGAAGGATTAGTAGTGCTTTTTACGCAAAATACTTTGACTCTTACTAAAGCCTTACCTTGATTTCCCTCAGCCTGCATTCCTGAGTCTCATTCCTTTTTCTTAGTCGGGTAAGTCTTGCGGAGTACCCCCAGTACTCAGGGTTTGTTAACCCCTGATGCAGGTGACCCGAGAGTATAGTTCTCCTTGAGACTGTGCCGGTTGGCGGATCGGGCATGGATGATGATGTGTATGATATAACCCTTGGGCAGGGTGTCTAGTTGTATACAGCTACTCCACTACCAAACTTTGGTTCGGGATAATGTTATTTTTATTTGTAAATCTATGTTTATGTAATACTTCCGCACTCTTCACTCTGATTTGTATTATTTGTGTAAACTGTTGTGATACTTGCAAGGTCTTTATAATGAGATCCTTGGGTGAATTAGCGTTTCCGAGGAAACCCGGCAGGCCACCTAGGTCAAGGGGAACTCGTGCAGACTGATCATGGGTCCTTAGAGACGATGACGGTGCACGTGGGCCCTATGATTAAGGCGGTTCTGTCACAGCGCTTGTGAACACAGGAGGGGAGAGGAAGGCCGCGCGGGCCGTAATTGGGCCAGACCGACCGCGCAGGAGAGCGCGCGGAGGGAGTGCGGGAGCGCGTGGGCCGGCCTGCTCGCACTGTGGGCCGAGCCAGGCTGCTTTGCGCCCGAAATTCTTCCATTTCTTTTTGATTTCCTTTATTCCTAAACATGTGCTGATTTGTTATTTTCTTATTTAATTATTGGCACATGGTAAATGTATGAAATTTTTATGTTGCCTCTATAGGAGGTACTAAACACATGAAAAATGTAAAATCTGGATTTTGAGTAGTTTCTGCATGATTCAAAATTAATCCTTTTAATTAATAAATGGGAGTTCTATGATTTTAGGGGCTAAAATATTAGTCCAAAAATTTTGAAATTTGTTTTGCTACTATTTCATGGTAGTAACAACCTGTACAAAAAGTTTGGGTTTGTTTTTATAAAGTTTGCTTAAGTAATTAATTCAAATTTGATTTAGGGGTTTGAAATATTAATAAAAGACAATATGAATTAGGGAATTGATTGGCTTAGTCTTTGATTACTTTTGGGTGGTGTTGAAGATCGTGAAGCACCTAACCCATGCTGTCCCATCACATGTAACGATTTATTTGTTGTAATTATAATCACCATGTCTAGTTGAATGATACTCTAATTAATAATATCGATGAGAGGATGTTGTTGGCTCACAACTTTATCATGAAAGAAAAACTATGCTCAACTTTCTAAATTTAATTTACTTTATATTAATTCACACTTTAGTGTATTTCATGCATCATGGCATACATATCATCATGTTAAGCATGCATTATTCTTACGTGTAGTGAACGTGGGATAGTTTATTATCTGAAGCAAAGTCCCGAGTAAGGTCTTCACTCGATGGTCGTGGATCTTTCTTGATGGTTGACTTCCGGGTTCTATCTACTCCAAGCAACAGGCAAGCCCTAGTGCATTCAGCCCCTTCCTTGTGATTTACAAAATGTTTATAACTTGAGTTAATCTATTGCATTAAGTTGATAGGAGTTGTGTGATAACCCAATTGATGCATTACCACCCTTGACCGCTGAAATACTCTCCTTCAAACCTGATTTAAAATGAAAATATTTGAAAAATTCTTAGCCCTGCTTAACTAATTTAGTTTTGCTCAAAATCCTATTCGCTGAGCTATGGTGATATATATTGATAATTCATGGAAAAAGGGAAATGAAAATGATTCCGTTCGGCGGTTGTGCACTTGGCCAGTGCATTGTCACCGACGGAAAGGGATTTTCCGTTTGGTGGTTGTATCATTTGGGTTAGAATCCCAATGTTTGACCACCGAGGGAAGAGGGAACTGTCCGCTCGGTCGGTTGAACACTTGGGTTAGTGTCCCATTGCTTTTTCGTCGGCGCGCAGGGATTTGAAAACCGTTTGGCTGCCTTATACTTGGGTTAGAGTCCCAATGCATGGTTGCTGACGGAAAAAGAATTAGGGACCGTCCGTTGTAGGCCCGCTGTGATCGAGACTTTGCAACTAGCCACATACTACGAAAAGCCATATCTCCGGTGGCTCCACTGCTTGAACCAACAACCACGCACTGGGAGTGGAGAGATTGTGAGAGTAGCGTGTACCCTCATGGCCGGCATGCCTGGAGACGAGAGGAGTACTGTGCTCTCAGGTGGCGCAGGACCGGTTAAGGGGTTGGAAAAGCCGTGGTAGATGGGGTTGGCATATGCAAGCTTAGGTTCTACATATGCAGTGTGGATAGGGATCCCCAGCTGGGTACTAATCGATTCGAATCGTCGTTGCTCCTCGGATATGGAGACTCGATCCTTTGACTTACAATTGGAAAGTGGTTCGGAACTAGGATGTTTTTGAGAATGAATAAATAATTGGAATTGAAGGATGCATATGAAGAACTGAGATCTATGGTTACTGATTAAAATAATACTGAGTTAAAATATTGAAAGTAGGATTAAAGATTAGCATTGCTTTTTCGCAAAATACTTTGACTCTTGCTAAAGCCTTACCTTGACTCCCCTCAGCCTGCATTCCTGAGTCTCATTCCTTTTCTTAAGTCGGGTAAGTCTTGTGGAGTACCCAGTACTCAGGGTTTGTTAACCCCCTGTTGCAGGTGAATTAAGTGTACAGTTCTGCGTGGGATCGTGCAGGTCAACGGATCGTGCATGTATACATACCCTTGGGTAGGGTGTATGGTTGTAGGCAGCTACTCCACTACGAATCTCTGGTTGGGATAATGTAATCTAAGTTTGTAAATTTATATTTTTGTAATACTTCCGCACTCTTTACTCTGCTTTATATTAATTGTGCAAACTGTTGTAATACTGTAAGGCTTACAATGCAGACTCTCGGGGAAATTAGGGTTTCCTAGGAGACCCGGCTGGCCACCTAGGTCAAGGGGAACTCGTGCAGACTGATCGTGGGTCCTTAGGGACGATGACGGTGCACGTGGTCCATATGATTAAGGTGGTTCTGTCACAAGTGGTATCAGAGCATCTCATTGTAAAGTACTTACAGTATTACTTTACAAAACTTCAAAATATTTTGGATCAAATAAAATCAATGGGGTAGTTTGGTCCGAGTTGCTTCTGAACTTTCCTCATTCATTCTATAGGATCTTTCCTTGATTCTTTCTATAGGTCTATAGATAGGTCTTGAGTTTAGTAGTGCATTAGCTCACTAAGTATAATATGTTGTAAAATATTGAGTGCATGTCACTCTAGTATTTGATCAATATATACATATATGTCAGAGTATTCTGAATTGCGTTGGAACGCTCATGCATCATGACATTACAACAATTAAAAAAATTTCCCTCATTATGAATATGTATACTTTCTGAAATAAAACTTACTTCAAAATGTATTTTGGTTAAAAATAAATTCCCACCCTTTCCTTAAATAGATGGATCCACAAGACCCTGCTACTGGAATTGACGAATGTTTGGATATGCTTGGAACCACCAAAATATCGTTGGCCCCACATCATTCTCCTTGGTCGGTCATGGGATGCAGTGTCCCTATAGGTCCTAGCCAGAGCATTAACAATAGACCGACTACACATTACTTTTGAAAACTTCAAAAGGTTTTATAAATTAGGAACTGTTTGAAGAAAACAAAGTAAAAATGACTCTTCTAGCTTTTCTTGAGCTTGCTGAAAGATCCGGTGATGATTTCTGATACCTGAAGTCGAACACATCCAAGAGTTTCAGCTCTTCTTCTAAGGATCGGTGAAGAGTCGAAGTTCTCCAACAATGATCTATAGGATGATTCTCGATCTCTCTCTGAATTAGAGTAAAGATAATATAAAAAGTATTGTCCCATAGGTATAGGTTACATGCTCACTAACGTTGTAAAGACGCATAGGACGAGCATTCATCATATCATTCACATAAGACTAAAAAATATAAGTTTTTAAATTTTCCCCTTATATATTTTGAGTGCAGCCGTTGTCCTGTATAGCTGTTCCGTTTTATAAATCTTGACGTGGACCAGGTTTTGACCAATCCTTATTAATCTTCGTTCCATAAGTTCCTAATCCTTGGGAACTTCTAGATGCAATTGAAATTAATTTCATCAAATACACAAAACCATGAATTGGTTCTCGACTTTCCAACCTAATGTATGTGTCATGCCTTGATGTGGCACATACCACTTCCATGAATTCAATATGCCATTTAAGAAATTAGGGTAATTGTGTCCTATGGTGGTACCATGACTAGTAACCACGATGCTGCGACGGAACCTAGGGTCTCTTGTATGCCCGAGTCATACGAGATTCTGTTGGGTGCACGCGGGTATCGAGGTTTAAGATTGTGGTCTGCCATAGCTTCACAATTCATGAGCTCTCTTTCATTTGCACCTTTCATGGAAACGAATCCTTCTCATTGTGATGTATTATGATCTACGAATACAACATAATGTCGAAACTTGAATCCTCTTGTGGCTCGCTACCACAAGAAATTTTACAAAGTATTCGCTTACGTTGAGATCCATAGTCATCATACATCATAATCCTAATTGTTGTACCTTCATTTTTGCGACTTCTTTTGACCGAGACTACCTTAATTGAACCTGATAATGGTGTTTCGGCCGTGACTACGGTGCCTTGCAAAACTGAGAATCTTTTGTGGCATGCTAACACACAAATTTTTCTCAGGTCACATACTGATATCATAGTTAGTGCTCCTCACCCATCAAGGTTACAATTAATATGCTCTCTTCTATCGCTACTCTTTGCTCCATAAGTTTCCAGTCCTTTGGAACTTCTGGATTGCACTCAATTTGATACAAGGAATTATCAAATCCTTGACTTATCTGCGTATGTGTCAGTCCTTCCCTTCTCCTTTCACGACACATACTATTTCCTTGAAATTTTTAACCAACATGTCAGGTGTGGTTGAAAGCTATTGTATTTGTAGTCTATGGGATATCATGATCCATGACCATGATGCAGCGTCAAAATCTGGGGTCTCTTATGGGTTGCAACCATAAGAAGTTACTGTTGGACGCTCGCTGTTATCAGAGTTAGTGGTCATGATCCTAGCCTGCAGTTATTATGCTTTCCCTCCTTTTGAAATCTCCTTTGGAAATTCATATCCATACTTTTCCTAAATTTCTATAAATCCTTGCTATGTATAACTAGCTTGAAACGTACTTTAAGAATACACTTCTTCACAAAAGTCCAGGATGCACTTGAACTTAACCCATTGACCCGGTGTAAAAACCTAGCCCTAGTCCTTACTTTCCGCTAGTGTATGTGTCATGCCTTGATTCGAGACTTATCACTTCCTTGAATTCAACATGTTGGTTGTGCCCTGTAATGGTGCTATGACCAGTGACCACAGTGCCACGTCGAAACCTAGAGTCTCTTGCGTGCCATGGTCACCCGAGATTTTACTAGTTACGCGAAGGTATTGGGGTCTCAAGTCATGATTCACTATAGCTTTACATCTAATAAGTCCTCTTTTGTTACCCGTTTTGTGAAAAAGAATTTCCTTAGCTGTGGTGCAATTTGATATGCGATTTGCGATACAATATAGCAACCCAAGATCTCCTTTAACTCGTGATCACGCGGGATTTTGAAAGGGTATATGCTCGTATCGTGATTTTTGGTCAGTTTCCTCATAGCCATCATAAATATGTCTTTTCTCTTTTGACTGAGGTTACTTTAATTAGTGCTCTACAATGGTATCTCGACCCGTGACTATGGTGCCGTGACAAAACTTGGAATCTTCTGTGGACTGCAGCCACATAAGACCATACCGGGGTACGCACTAGTGCCGTAGTCGGTACTCCTGAACCATTATAGCTCGCAATTGGAAGTGCTCTCACTCTCCTTGAAACCTCTTTGGGAAGTAGCGAATGATTCGAAATCAGAAATAGTGAGCGGTCATGTCAGTTAACTAATAAAGACAGTCTAGCAGGTTGCATCGCGTCAACGTAAGCTGGTAGTTAAGGCTAACTACGCTATATGCTTCGTATAATCCTTGCATCACTTTTGTAAAAAAAGTTTCTACTTACGTTTATGAGTAGTAGGTGTGTTCTTAATGTGATAGATAACCAAAATTGAAGTTTTAAAAGACACATTGGTTTGAGGGGTTTTACTGGGCGTGTCTGATGATGGTGTTAGGCTTAGTGGCCGATGGTGCCGTGACGAAACCGGGGGCTTCCCGTGCCATGCACACAAGGGTTGGCTGCTCGGCACGCGCTGGTATCGTCATCGTTCACCTTAGCTCATTATGAACCCACATTCAAGTAACATTCCTCATAAGGGTTTAGATCAAAAAGTAGAGTTTAAAGTTCTTAGTGTTGAGAGTCAACTGATTAGATCAAGGAAGAATTCTCATTATATTGGCTAGGAAATTAAGTACGGACCAATAGTTATCATCTGAAGTTGCTCGAACAGTTGTTAGCAATGCGCACTGTATTCCATGTATCTTAACTTAAGAAGTGTCTTCAAATTCTAGATCGAGTTGTTGGCTTAGAAGGAGTAGAACTCGAGCAAATCTGGCACCCTCCGAGTATTCAATACGAGTCTTAGGCCGGAAAGGTCATGTTACTCGAAGAATCACCACAAGATAGTACAAGATACAATGGAGTCAGCATTCAGAATAAGAAGCCACTCGGGAACCAGAAAATCTCCTATCTGAAATCTTTCCTAAAAGTTCCTTACTATTCTTTAAAAGTAATTTATCCCTTTCCAGTCTTATAAAAAGTAAACCCCCTACTTGCTCTACAGTCAAGTTTGAAAAACGTTTACTTGACACATTTTCTTTTCCATTACTAAAACTAAGGCTTTAGCCGTTTCTTAAATCTCGAGATGAGATTTATTTTAAGGGGGAAGGATGTAACACCCCTGGTGTTACTGTAATTAAAACCTGCCATGTCATCATCGGCATCTGCAAATCATCTCGCATTTTTCCCTGTTAATGTGCATTAACAAAAATAAGTTTTATTCTAGCATCTGATTGTGCATAGGTATATTGATATGTAATTATCTAAATACAATTAGGAAATAAAAAGAAAATCATTTTAAACCCTAAAAAGACCCTAAAACCCTAACTCAAAAACTAGAAGGCACTAGAGTTTGGGCCTTAAACAATAGTTGTAAATCTTTAATGGTTGAGTAATTTCTATTTTGAGCAACTTTGAAGTTATTAAAAATGATTTCAAATAAAACATTAATCTATGTTTTAAAGTCAAGAATTGAAACTCAATTTCAAAAGTAAAAGTAATTTGATGAAAGTGCTTTAATAAAAGCTGTAGATCTTTTAAAATGGAACAACTTTCATTTTTGGAGATTTTGAAGTTTACTAGTGAAAATTTAAATTAAACCCCAAGTAGTGTTTGTCAATTCAAAATTAAAATATCATTTCAAAAACTATCAAGAATTTGGACAAACTCCTTTAATGAAAGTTGTAAGTATTTTCAAGTTGAACAACTTTTATATTTGGGAATTTTTAAGTTATGAATAGGAAATTCAAATTAAACTCAAAATAGTGATTTCAAATTTTAATTTGAAAGGCTATTTCAAAAATCATCAAGAATCTGATAAAACTCTATTAATAAAAGTTGTAGAGCTTGACAAGTTGAACCACTTTTATTTTTATAGATTTTCAAGTTATATAGAAAACTTTGAGAATTTAATTGAATTGTATTTGAAATTCAAATTGGGGATTTACCCCCTTTTTGATAATTTCAAAACCATTTCGAATTTGAACATGATTCAAAAAGCAAAAATACTCTTCACAAAATTTGTCACAACTTTTATTTTTAGAGAATCTGAAGTTGAGTTGTGGATTGGGATGAATTGGAGCCAATAGGGTTTGACCCTAGACCTGGGCTACTGTACCCGGCCCCTACAGGGCGCTCTGCCCGCGTGCATGTTGACGGTATTTATATCCTGTTTTCTACCATTATAACCGTCAATAAAACACTCTTTTTAGGGAAGAAACAAGCTGTAACACCCAAAAATTTGCATCAATTTAAAATAGGGGAAACAATTTAATCGTGCTATTGCATAATCATTTAATTTAGGGAAATAATAATTTTTCACAAATATAAAATCAAACCTAGGTCATACACATGTATGATGCATTCATACTGGAGCATTTCTTCTTTGTACTGTTGTAGCTTAATTGAATTTTTCAAATGTTCAAAACAATGATTCAAATTCTATTTGGAAAATAGAAAAGGAAAATAGCAAACCCCTCCTCCCTTCCTTTTGGCCCGAGGGCCCAGTCCCCCTCTTTTCCCCGGCCTGCTCCTTCCCTCTTCTTTCTATTGGGCCGAAGCTAGCGCGCCGGCCCAGCTAGCAAGCTAGCCCAGCCAGCAGCAGCGCAGCATTCCTCCTCCCTTGCCTTCTCTGAGGCTGATGAGCCGGGCCCGCGTGGCAGTCCCTTCCCTTTCCTTCTACTTCGCGGGCATCCAGAACAGAGCACCGCAGCCGCGCCCTCCTTCGCCGCGCCCTTCCTCTCTCGCTGTGGCTGCCAGTGGACCCTAACCCCCCTGTGCCGCTGACCCGAGGGACCCGCAGGTCAGCGTCATCCCTCCGCGCTTCCCCCTTGCTGACCGAGCGGGGCACGGCGATGAAACGGACTCGACCGAGTTCGTCGGAGAGCCGGACTCCGATCCAATCCCCTATCTCCTCACGCCTCGGGTGTATATAAGCTCAGGCGAACCCCTGCTGCCACCACCATGCAACCCTTGTAGCTGCCGCCTCTCTGCCCACGCACGAACAGAGCCGCCACTTGAAGCTTTCCGCTGCCGTGAGCAATTCAGGCCGATTCGTCGTGGTATCGTCCGCGCAAGCACCTCTCGGAGGTTTGTATTGAATCTGCGAACACACCGAGCCATTTTCCTCCTTGATTCGTCCTCTAACACCACCTCTCCACCGTCGCAGAGACTCGTCACCCGCTGGACCTCATCGACGACCACTCCCGAGCTGATTTCCGTCCGGGATTTTGCCCTAGGTGAGCTCGCGGATGCTCCCTCTCTCTCCCGATGCCTTTCCCGATCCGTTTCATGCACCGTAGACCGAATTCGCGTTCGCCGGCGAACTTCCGGCCATGGCGCCGCCGTGCGCCCTCTGCTCCGGCCAGGAGCACCGCCGGCCGCCCACCCGATCTAATCTGGGCCGTCGATTTTAAATCGAACGGTCTACAGAGCACCGTACCCCTTCGGCTGGCAGTTTTATTAAAAACCCCATGCAGTTTTTAATGTTAATCCCCGCGGTCCTATTACGTATTTTTCAGTTTACGCTTTCCGAATTAGAATACGCATTTGTCTCGGTTCAATTAAAAAGCTGTTTTCTGATTTTACAGAATTGCCACTGATTTTCATTTGATCATAAATATCACGTTTTAGATCCGATTTGAACGACTCAAATTGCGTTAGTTTCATAATTTTATAATCTATCAGATAATACCACTGCTGCATATATTACTCACTAATAAATTTCGAGGTTATATTTAATCCATTATTTATCTATTGTAAATCTTGTTTAATTCATAACTCTCTCGTTTTAAGTCCGATTTTCGCGTGCTTTATATCGATGTGATCGTAGCGACGTGTAGATTCGTTTTATAACCTTCTTAATTTATTTTCTCTCTGTTGGTGTACTGTTCTAATGAAAACTCTTGTTTGTATGCATGATTGCCCCTGTATGCGTGTGTGTTGTTATGATGGATCGAGTATAGACGGTGAGCTTTACGTGGGTGATCAAGATCAGTACTTCGACAACCCGGATCACCAGGAGTTTGCTGATCAAGGCAAGTATTAGTATGAATCATCCTTGTTGTCCTATTCACCGAATAAATAATTGCATTTGCATGTGTCTTCCTTGTTAACCATAGTTACTTCCTAGTTTTGTTATCCTGTTCCTTGCAACCTATGGGATTATGCATATGGTAATTGATGCTAGTGCATTATTGATATCATGATCATGTAAACTGATTAATTGAATATGCAATAAGGATTAAAAGATGCCTTTTTAGCAACATGGAACTAGGGGATTCGAGCATAGTTTTGTGATGCTCAAAATCCTTCACCTTTGGTAATGATCTATAAGTATGACACTGGGATTGACAGTGCAACTATGAGAGCTACATGCCTCTGGTTTTAGTCAAGTATGGGTACTTTATCTAGCTTGTTAGAGGTTACCGAAAGGCGTGATGGGACCTGCCGACTCGGGTATAGTGCGGCTCCTGTCCGAGTGTGTATAACCTGCGTGACCTTGTGCCACGAAGAAGGGGGGCTCTACATCTGCTTGCCGGGTTCCTAGCGGCCCTAACTTGTTAGACGGAGTACTTTGAAAGACTTCATAGTGAAACCCTGCTCACTCACCTTGGTAGTGTTATGGGAGTAATTAACCCGAGCAACTGGGAATCACGGCTCATAGTGAAAGTGCACAACCTCTGCAGAGTGTAAAACTAGTATACTAGCCGAGCTCACAGTCACGAGCGGCCTTGGACGTCTTATGGAGTAGTTATCGTTTGGGGTGATGCTTACTTGCTGCTAAATCTATTTATTGCTACTCGTTAATTATGTTTACTATGATCATGAGAATGGGCTTATTCATTTGTTGCTATCCAACTGCATAAAAGATGATTAATTAAAAGCAACCTGCTGTTAAAACCGTGTCAACCTTTTGAGCCTCATTAACCCATGCTAGTCTTGTTGAGTACGACATGTACTTACGCTTGTTTATTTTTCAATACTCGGTTAAAAATCCCGGATGGGTAACAGATGGTGATAGTGATGAGGACTACCCAGAGGACTACTAGACTTGTGCTTCACCAGTCGACGTCCCTGTGCTATGGAGCTACCGCGAGAGTTATCTTTATTTTCCGCTGTGTAATGACTTTGATATTATTCGCTATGTAATAAACATTGGGTATGATACAATTTATGCAATTTGTTGGCTTATGTGCGTGACTGATCTCTGGGCGCACATAAGTTTATGCATCCCATTTTATCCTTAAAATTGTGTGTGACAAATTGCTATCAGAGCCGTGTTGACTGTAGGACGCAAGCCTAGTTAGCACTGGATAGCCCTTAGCTTTGTTTACCTCTTTTACTTGTATTAATTTGTTACAAGTTTTTGCTGATATCCTACCCTTGTCCATTGCAAAATTTTGACTTAATCTTATTTCTTGTAGATGGCCAACCTTAAGCGCACTGCTCGCAAGCGTGTCATGCCACCTAAGAGGTACCTGCAACGCTTCATCTCTGGCGGACGTGTTTCCCGACCGGAGGTACCCGTGGAAGATCCCGTGGAAGACGTACCCGTGGAGGAGCCCCAGCAGGAGGTGCCCACAGAGGAGCCCTAGTGAAGAGCCCTTGGAAGACAGCTCTGAAGACGTACCTATGGAGGACCCTCAGGAAGATGAACCCTGAGAAGGTGGAGCCGCAGGGCGACCAGGATTGTGCTGGCGACCCTGATGACGGAGATGATGGAGGCGACTCGGATGACTCCGACGACCCCGATGACGATGGTGACGACGATGGAGACCAAGGTGGAAACCCCTGGGTGGGAATGATTCACTATGATCATCATGGTGATGACTACTACCACCCGCTGCTCCTCGACTTGGTGCGCCGCTTCTACCCCAACGCCTCGGTGCTGTACAAGACGGAGCACTGGAAGCACCCAGACTACGCTGACTACTATGAGACGAAGGTGTACATCAAGGAGGGAAGCCAGGTGAAGAATATCCACTATGCTGTCTCCGTTCGACTCTCCAAAGCTGCCGCCATCAAGGATGCCTGCACGACAAGCTCTCATGGTGCACCGCCATGAGAATTGGGACATCATCAAGTGGGAGATGCACCGCTACCTTCCCCGCCGTCAGAGTGGCCAAGCTAACTGCAGCATCGCCGGTCCACTTGGAGAAGTGAATCGCCCGACTCCACGCTGCCTTGGAGTGTTTGGCCCAGACCAACACTTTTCTGGACCAGACACTGGATGAGCTGAACGCCAGGATTGAAGCTAACTACAGGCTCAGCCGGGCGGTGGATGAGTTGAACAGGCAACTCGGTGTTGGACCCCCTCCACCATCACCAAGGTGCCCAGCTGAATCACCGCCAAGGAACCGAGGTGACCATGGAGATGCTCACACCCGCACCGACATCGACCCCTAGAGGAGTTACCCCCCAGTTAGTAGCAAAAGACGCTAGTAGCACAAGTTGAGTCAAGTCGAGTCTAGTTCGTGTCTTGTGAACTTTTGTGCTAGGTTGCTTTTTCTTATGAACAATGCTTGATTTGGAGTTTGTAATGAGTGCTGATATTGTGGGCATGTCCGCAAATCTCTTTTATATAGGTTTGAATTAATGCATAATAGTTGGGTTGATTATCTCAGTTTCCAGCAGTGCTATTTTTCAGACCTCTCTGTCTTAGTTATTTTTCCTATTTAATTATATATGACCAAAAATCGTGAAAATTTTTTGTGAAAAACTAGACTTCTGTAGTTTTCTTTGGCCGCAAGAATCATCTCAATATCAGTTACGGTTTGGGAGAAACAAATGTCACAGGCCAAAGTTTCTGCGCTGTCTGTTACTCTGGAACAGTTTTGAATCAAATCTGTTTTTGATAAAGTTAGCGACAGAATCTGGAGAGATGGTCTGAATGAAAGTTGTAGAGTTTTTCTCATGCTTTCCAACCATGTATAGCACGTCTCTGTTTGACTTCAGGAACTCCAGATATGATTGTTTTTCTACGCTGCTGATTGTTGGATCGCGCCCAGAATTTCCTGTTCTAGTCTTTTAAGTGTTATTTTAATGGAAAAGAATTCTAAACCTCACCTCAATGATTTGAACAGCAGATGGCCCACACCAGGAGGAACCCAAGGGGCGATGGCACCTCTGAAGAAAATGCTAATCCACCACTACCTCCGCCACAGCCTAACATGGAGCAGCTGATGATGATGCAAACACAGTTGATGCAGCAGATGGCCCAGAACATTCAACTGCTGCAGCGAAACAATGGCAATGGGAACCCACCTCCACCACCCCGTGACAAGAGAAGCGAATTCTTGAAGGGACGCCCTCCCACTTTTGACCATTCCAGTGATCCTCTCCAAGCTGATGATTGGCTGCGTGCAATAGAAAGGCAGCTGGAGATCGCCCAATGCAACGACGTCGAGAAGGTTCTCTATGCATCTGGGCAGTTGCAGGGAGCTGCTCTGGATTGGTGGGAGTCTTTCCAGTTTTGGACGTGCCGACCCCATCTCTTGGCAGCAATTCCGTGAGGGTTTCCGCAATCATCATGTGCCTGCAGGTTTAATGAAGCTGAAGAAGAAGGAGTTTCTTTCTCTGAAGCAAGGCGGCATGCTTGTTGCTGAGTACCATGACAAGTTCATCCAGTTGTCGTGATATGCACCAAAGGAGGTTGAAGATGATGCCAAGAAGCAAGAGCTTTTCTTGGAGGGACTGAATGATCATCTCCAGTACCAGTTGCTCTCCCACACTTTCGCCAACTTCCAACAGTTGGTGGACAAAGCCCTGATCATCGAGAGCAAACGCCGAGAGATAGATGAGAAGAAGAAGAAGAGGAAGTTTCAAGGGCAGTCGTCTGGAAGCAACAGCCGCTTCCGCAACAACCAGCAGCAGCCTCAGCAGCAACAACGTTTCCAGGGACAGTCTGGATTCAAGAACAATTTCCAGAATCAACAACGTTCCCAGAACCAGCAGCATTCCCAGTACCAGCGACAAGGTGGCAACCAGGCGCCACAACTGACTGCTCCCAACAACATCCCAGTGAAGAATGGTGCCCCCAACAAGTGCTTCCGCTGTGGCAAAGAAGGACACTTGTCCTACAATTGTCCCGAGAAGCAGAATCCCCAAGCCTCCCAGAAGCAGAACAACCAGCAGAGAGTGCCACCTCACACCGGGAAGGTGAACCATGTGTCGGTTGATATGGCACAGGAGACTCCAGAGGTCATGATGGGTACGTTCAATATCGACTCCATCCCCGCTACAGTTCTTTTTGACTCTGGTGCTTCGCATACTTTCATTTCGCACACATTTGTTAGAAAACATGGTATTCCCCTTAGTGTCATGAAACATCCTATTATGGTTTCTTCTCCGGGTGGTGTTATGCAAGCTACTCTTCCGTGTCTCCCGATTACTGTCTCATTAAGGGAGGTAGAATTCGAGATAACCCCTACTGTACTAAATACTGCCGGAATTGATCTTATCCTGGGTATGGATTGGATGAAGAAATACAACACGAACATAGGGTGTAAGGAGAAGGTTGTAACTGTCACTACACCAAAGGGAGATGAGGTCCGAGTTGAGGTTGCTCTGCAAGTGCAACAACAAGCCATGGTACATCAGCTCAGAGAAGATGTGCAGCCGGATAACTCAGTGGTGGATGAGTTTGAAGATGTGTTTCCAGATGAGTTGCCAGGTATGCCGCCTGACCGTGACATTGAATTCATTATTGAGTTATTACCTGGTACTGCACCTATAGCTAAACGTCCATATAGAATGGGAGTTAAAGAATTAGAAGAACTTAAGAAACAAATTAAAGAACTGTCAGAAAAAGGTTTCATTCGTCCTAGTTCTTCACCTTGGGGAGCCCCGGTTATTTTTGTTGATAAGAAAGATGGTAGTCAAAGGATGTGTGTTGATTATCGGTCACTGAATGAGGTCACCATTAAGAACAAGTATCCATTGCCTAGAATTGATGACTTATTTGATCAGTTGAGAGGTGCTTGTGTGTTCTCCAAGATTGATCTTCGTTCAGGTTATCATCAGTTGAAGATTCGTGACTCTGACATACCTAAGACTGCATTCACTACTCGGTATGGATTGTATGAGTATACGGTAATGTCCTTTGGTTTGACTAATGCACCTGCCTACTTCATGTATCTGATGAACAAGGTATTCATGGAATTCTTGGATAAGTTTGTTGTGGTGTTCATCGATGATATTCTAATCTACTCCAAGAATGAAGAAGAGCATGCTGAGCATCTAAGGTTGGTTTTGCAGAAGCTCAGGGAACATAAGCTGTATGCCAAGCGAAGTAAGTGCGAGTTCTGGTTGAGAGAAGTTGCTTTTCTAGGACATATTGTGTCCAATGGTGGAATTTCTGTAGATCCAAGCAAGGTGGCAGATGTGTTGAATTGGAAGCCGCCAACTGATGTGACTGGCATTCGTAGTTTTCTTGGTTTAGCTGGTTACTACCGAAGGTTCATTGAAGGATTCTCCAAGCTTGCAAAGCCAATGACTTCCTTGCTAGAGAAGAATGCCAAGTTTGTGTGGTCTGAGAAGTGCCAAGCTAGTTTTGAAGAATTGAAGAAGAGATTGACAACAGCCCCAGTGTTGGTTTTGCCAGATCTGAGTAAGAAGTTCTCTATCTATTGTGATGCTTCCCGCCTAGGTCTTGGTTGTGTACTCATGCAAGAAGGAAGAGTTGTAGCATATGCATCAAGGCAGCTGAGGAAGCATGAGTTGAATTATCCTACTCATGATTTGGAGCTAGCAGCTGTGGTTCACGCTCTGAAGTTATGGAGGCATTATCTGATTGGTCATAAGTGCGACATTTATACTGATCATAAGAGCTTGAAGTATATCTTCACCCAGTCAGAGTTGAATTTGAGGCAACGTCGTTGGTTGGAATTGATAAAGGATTATGATTTGGAAGTGCACTATCATCCTGGCAAAGCAAATGTTGTAGCAGATGCTCTTAGTAGAAAGAGTTATGCTAATGAGATTCGAGCAACCACTATACCCGCAGAGTTGTGTGCAGAGATGGAGCGTCTCAACTTGGGAATTGTAATCAATGCTATTGAGATGGAGATTGAACCAACATTGGAGCAAGAGATATGCAAGGCTCAGTTAGAAGATGAGAAGCTCAAGGAGATAGCGGAAAACATTGTGATTGGAAAATCACCCGGATTCAGGCTGGATGAGAATGGAACCTTATGGTTTGGAAAGAGACTCTGTGTACCTGAAGTGAAGTCTATCCGTGATGCCATACTGCGTGAAGCTCATGAGTCAGCATATTCTATACACCCAGGAAGTACCAAGATGTATTTGGACCTGAAGGAAAAATATTGGTGGGTTGGACTAAAGCGTGATGTAGCAGAATATGTGGCTATATGTGATACCTGTCAGAGAGTTAAAGCTGAACACCAGAGACCTGCAGGATTGCTACAACCACTAAAGATACCTGAGTGGAAGTGGGAAGAAGTCGGTATGGACTTCATAGTTGGATTACCACGTACTCAGAGAGGTTATGATTCAATCTGGGTAATTGTGGATCGACTGGCTAAAGTAGCTCATTTCCTTCCAGTCAAGACCACTTATGGAGGTCCTAAACTAGCAGAGTTGTATATAGAGAGAATAGTGTGTCTGCATGGAGTTCCAAAGAAAATTGTGTCTGATAAGGGTACTCAATTCACCTCACATTTCTGGCAAAAGATACATGAGTCTCTAGGTACTAAGCTGAATTTCAGTTCTGCATATCATCCTCAGACTGACGGTCAAACTGAACAAATTAATCAGATTTTGGAAGATATGTTGAGAGCTTGTGCTTTACAGTATGGAACGAGTTGGGATAAGAGTCTGCCGTATGCGGAGTTCTCTTATAATAATAGTTACCAGAAAAGTCTCAAGATGGCACCCTTCGAAGCATTGTATGGACGCAAGTGCAGGACACCCTTGTTTTGGAATCAAACTGGAGAAAGTCAAGTGTTTGGACCGGATGTGTTGAGAGACGCAGAGGAGCAAGTCCAGACAATAAGAGAGAACTTGAGAATAGCACAATCTAGACAGAAGAGCTATGCGGATACACGGAGATGAGAATTAGCCTTTGAAGTGGGAGACTATGTATATCTTAAAGTGTCACCAATGAGAAGTGTGAAGAGGTTCAACAAGAAAGGAAAGTTAGCACCAAGGTATATTGGTCCTTTCAAAATCTTGGAAAGACGTGGTGAAGTGGCCTATCAGCTTGAACTTCCGGAAAGTTTGTCCGGTGTGCATGATGTGTTCCACATATCTCAATTGAGAAAGTGTTTGAGAGTACCGGAAGAGCAGGTTCCTGTCGAGGAAATAGTTTTCAAGGAGGGTCTCACATATGAGGAACATCCCGTGAAGATTTTGGAAACCGCGGAAAGAGTTACAAGAAGTCGAGTTATAAAAATGTGCAAGGTGCAGTGGCATCGGTACTCTGAGGAAGAAGCTACCTGGGAAAGAGAGGAAGATCTCAGAGAAAAGTACCCGGAGTTGTTTGAGTAAGCACCAACCGAATCTCGAGGACGAGATTATTTTTAAGTGAGGTAGAATTGTAACACCCAAAAATTTGCATCAATTTAAAATAGGGGAAACAATTTAATCGTGCTATTGCATAATCATTTAATTTAGGGAAATAATAATTTTTCACAAATATAAAATCAAACCTAGGTCATACACATGTATGATGCATTCATGCTGGAGCATTTCTTCTTTGTATTGTTGTAGCTTATTTGAATTTTTCAAATGTTCAAAACAATGATTCAAATTCTATTTGGAAAATGGGTTGGAAAACTTCCTCCCTTCCTTTTGGCCCGAGGGCCCAGTCCCCCACTTTTCCCCGGCCTGCTCCCTCCATCTTCTTTCTATTGGGCCGAAGCCAGCGCGTCGGCCCAGCTAGCAAGCTAGCCCAGCCAGCAGCAGCGCAGCATTCCCCCTCCCTTGCCTTCTCTGAGGCTGATGAGCCGGGCTCGCGTGGCAGTCCCTTCCCTTTCCTTCTACTTCGCGGGCATCCAGAACAGAGCACCGCAGCCACGCCCTCCTTCGCCGCACCCTTCCTCTCTCGCTGCAGCTGCCAGTGGACCCTAAACCCCCTGTGCCGCTGACCCGAGGGACCCGCAGGTCAGCGTCGTCCCTCCGCGCTTCCCCCTTGCTGACCGAGCGGGACACGGCGATGAAACGGACTCGACCGAGTTCGTCGGAGAGCCGGACTCCGATCCAATCCCCTATCTCCTCACGCCTCGGGTGTATATAAGCTCAGGCGAACCCCTGCTGCCACCACCATGCAACCCTAGTAGCTGCCGCCTCTCTGCCCATGCACGAACAGAGCCGCCGCTTGAAGCTTTCCGCTGCCGTGAGCAATTCAGGCCGATTCGTCGTGGTATCGTCCGCGCAAGCACCTCTCGGAGGTTTGTATTGAATCTGTCGAACACACCGAGCCATTTTCCTCCTTGATTCGTGCTCTAACACCGCCTCTCCGCCGTCGCAGAGACTCGTCACCCGCTGGACCTCGTCGACGACCACTCCCGAGCTGATTTCCGTCCGGGATTTTGCCCTAGGTGAGCTCGCGGATGCTCCCTCTCTCTCCCGATGCCTTTCCCGATCCGTTTCATGCACCATAGACCGAATTCACATTCGCCGGCGAACTTCCGGCCATGGCGCCGCCGTGCGCCCTCTGCTCCGGCCAGGAGCACCGCCGGCCGCCCACCCGATCTAATCTGGGCCGTCGATTTTAAATCGAACGGTCTACAGAGCACCGTACCCCTTCGGCTGGCAGTTTTATTAAAAACCCCATGCAGTTTTTAATGTTAATCCCCGCGGTCCTATTACGTATTTTTCAGTTTACGCTTTCCGAATTAGAATACGCATTTGTCTCGGTTCAATTAAAAAGCTGTTTTCTGATTTTACAGAATTGCCACTGATTTTCATTTGATCATAAATATCACGTTTTAGATCCGATTTGAACGACTCAAATTGCGTTAGTTTCATAATTTTATAATCTATCAGATAATACCACTGCTGCATATACTACTCACTAATAAATTTCGAGGTTATATTTAATCCATTATTTATCTATTGTAAATCTTGTTTAATTCATAACTCTCTCGTTTTAAGTCCGATTTTCGCGTGCTTTATATCGATGTGATCGTAGCGTCGTGTAGATTCATTTTATAACCTTCTTAATTTATTTTCTCTCTGTTGGTGTACTGTTCTAATGAAAACTCTTGTTTGTATGCATGATTGCCCCTGTATGCGTGTGTGTTGTTATGATGGATCGAGTATAGACGGTGAGCTTTACGTGGGTGATCAAGATCAGTACTTCGACAACCCGGATCACCAGGAGTTTGCTGATCAAGGCAAGTATTAGTATGGATCATCCTTGTTGTCCTATTCACCGAATAAATAATTGCATTTGCATGTGTCTTCCTTGTTAACCATAGTTACTTCCTAGTTTTGTTATCCTGTTCCTTGCAGCCTATGGGATTATGTATATGGTAATTGATGCTAGTGCGTTATTGATATAATGATCATGTAAACTGATTAATTGAATATGCAATAAGGATTAAAAGATGCCTTTTTAGCAACATGGAACTTGGGGATTCGAGCATAGTTTTGTGATGCTCAAAATCCTTCACCTTTGGTAATGATCTATAAGTATGACACCGGGATTGACAGTGCAACTATGAGGGCTACATGCCTCTGGTTTTAGTCAAGTATGGGTACTTTATCTAGCTTGTTAGAGGTTACCGAAAGGCGTGATGGGACCTGTCGACTCGGGTGTAGTGCGGCTCCTGTCCGAGTGTGTATAACCTGCGTGACCTTGTGCCACGAAGAAGGGGGGCTCTACATCTGCTTGCCGGGTTCCTAGCGGCCCTAACTTGTTAGACGGAGTACTTTGAAAGACTTCATAGTGAAACCCTGCTCACTCACCTTGGTAGTGTTATGGGAGTAATTAACCCGAGCAACTGGGAATCACGGCTCATAGTGAAAGTGCACAACCTCTGCAGAGTGTAAAACTAGTATACTAACCGAGCTCACGGTCACGAGCGGCCTTGGACATCTTATGGAGTAGTTATCGTTTGGGGTGATGCTTACTTGCTGCTAAATCTATTTATTGCTACTCGTTAATTGTGTTTACTATGATCATGAGAATGGGCTTATTCATTTGTTGCTATCCAACTGCATAAAAGATGATTAATTAAAAGCAACCTGCTATTAAAACCGTGTCAACCTTTTGAGCCTCATTAACCCATGCTAGTCTTGTTGAGTACGACATGTACTTACGCTTGTTTATTTTTCAATACTCGGTTAAAAATCCCGGATGGGTAACAGATGGTGATAGTGATGAGGACTACCCAGAGGACTACTAGACTTGTGCTTCACCAGTCGACGTCCCTGTGCTATGGAGCTACCGCGGGAGTTATCTTTATTTTCCGCTGTGTAATGACTTTGATATTATTCGCTATGTAATAAACATTGGGTATGATACAATTTATGCAATTTGTTGGCTTATGTGCGTGACTGATCTCTGGGCGCACATAAGTTTATGCATCCCATTTTATCCTTAAAATTGTGTGTGACAAATTGCTATCAGAGCCGTGTTGACTGTAGGACGCAAGCCTAGTTAGCACTGGATAGCCCTTAGCTTTGTTTACCTCTTTTACTTGTATTAATTTGTTACAAGTTTTTGCTGATATCCTACCCTTGTCCATTGCAAAATTTTGACTTAATCTTATTTCTTGTAGATGGCCAACCTTAAGCGCACTGCTCGCAAGCGTGTCATGCCACCTAAGAGGTACCTGCAACGCTTCATCTCTGGCGGACGTGTTTCCCGACCGGAGGTACCCGTGGAAGATCCCGTGGAAGACGTACCCGTGGAGGAGCCCCAGCAGGAGGTGCCCACAGAGGAGCCCAGTGAAGAGCCCTTGGAAGACAGCTCTGAAGACGTACCTATGGAGGACCCTCAGGAAGATGAACCCGAGAAGGTGGAGCCGCAGGGCGACCAGGATTGTGCTGGCGACCCTGATGACGGAGATGATGGAGGCGACTCGGATGACTCCGACGACCCCGATGACGATGGTGACGACGATGGAGACCAAGGTGGAAACCCCTGGGTGGGAATGATTCACTATGATCATCATGGTGATGACTACTACCACCCGCTGCTCCTCGACTTGGTGCGCCGCTTCTACCCCAACGCCTCGGTGCTGTACAAGACGGAGCACTGGAAGCACCCAGACTACGCTGACTACTATGAGACGAAGGTGTACATCAAGGAGGGAAGCCAGGTGAAGAATATCCACTATGCTGTCTCCGTTCGACTCTCCAAAGCTGCCGCCATCAAGGATGCCGCACGACAAGCTCTCATGGTGCACCGCCATGAGAATTGGGACATCATCAAGTGGGAGATGCACCGCTACCTTCCCCGCCGTCAGAGTGGCCAAGCTAACTGCAGCATCGCCGGTCCACTTGGAGAAGTGATCGCCCGACTCCACGCTGCCTTGGAGTGTTTGGCCCAGACCAACACTTTTCTGGACCAGACACTGGATGAGCTGAACGCCAGGATTGAAGCTAACTACAGGCTCAGCCGGGCGGTGGATGAGTTGAACAGGCAACTCGGTGTTGGACCCCCTCCACCATCACCAAGGTGCCCAGCTGAATCACCGCCAAGGAACCGAGGTGACCATGGAGATGCTCACACCCGCACCGACATCGACCCCTAGAGGAGTTACCCCCCAGTTAGTAGCAAAAGACGCTAGTAGCACAAGTTGAGTCAAGTCGAGTCTAGTTCGTGTCTTGTGAACTTTTGTGCTAGGTTGCTTTTTCTTATGAACAATGCTTGATTTGGAGTTTGTAATGAGTGCTGATATTGTGGGCATGTCCGCAAATCTCTTTTATATAGGTTTGAATTAATGCATAATAGTTGGGTTGATTATCTCAGTTTCCAGCAGTGCTATTTTTCAGACCTCTCTGTCTTAGTTATTTTTCCTATTTAATTATATACGACCAAAAATCGTGAAATTTTTTTGTGAAAAACTAGACTTCTGTAGTTTTCTTTGGCCGCAAGAATCATCTCAATATCAGTTACGGTTTGGGAGAAACAAATGTCACAGGTCAAAGTTTCTGCGCTGTCTGTTACTCTGGAACAGTTTCGAATCAAATCTGTTTTTTATAAAGTTAATGACAGAATCTGTAGAGATGGTCTGAATAAAAGTTGTAGAGTTTTTCTCATGCTTTCCAACCATGTATAGCACGTCTCTGTTTGACTTCAGGAACTCCAGATATGATTGTTTTTCTACGCTGCTGATTGTTGGATCGCGCCCAGAATTTCCTGTTCTAGTCTTTTAAGTGTTATTTTAATGGAAAAGAATTCTAAACCTCACCTCAATGATTTGAACAGCAGATGGCCCACACCAGGAGGAACCCAAGGGGCGATGGCACCTCTGAAGAAAATGCTAATCCACCACCACCTCTGCCACAGCCTAACATGGAGCAGCTGATGATGATGCAAACACAGTTGATGCAGCAGATGGCCCAGAACATTCAACTGCTGCAGCGAAACAATGGCAATGGGAACCCACCTCCACCACCCCGTGACAAGAGAAGCGAATTCTTGAAGGAACGCCCTCCCACTTTTGACCATTCCAGTGATCCTCTCCAAGCTGATGATTGGCTGCGTGCAATAGAAAGGCAGCTGGAGATCGCCCAATGCAACGATGTCGAGAAGGTTCTCTATGCATTTGGGCAGTTGCAAGGAGCTGCTCTGGATTGGTGGGAGTCTTTCCGTTTTGGACGTGCCGACCCCATCTCTTGGCAGCAATTCTGTGAGGGTTTCCGCAATCATCATGTGCCTGCAGGTTTAATGAAGTTGAAGAAGAAGGAGTTTCTTTCTCTGAAGCAAGGCGGCATGCTTGTTGCTGAGTACCATGACAAGTTCATCCAGTTGTCGTGATATGCACCAAAGGAGGTTGAAGATGATGCCAAGAAGCAAGAGCTTTTCTTGGTGGGACTGAATGATCATCTCCAGTACCAGTTGCTCTCCCACACTTTCGCCAACTTCCAACAGTTGGTGGACAAAGCCCTGATCATCGAGAGCAAACGCCGAGAGATAGATGAGAAGAAGAAGAAGAGGAAGTTTCAAGGGCAGTCGTCTGGAAGCAACAGCCGCTTCCGCAACAACCAGCAGCAGCCTCAGCAGCAACAACGTTTCCAGGGACAGTCTGGATTCAAGAACAATTTCCAGAATCAACAACGTTCCCAGAACCAGCAGCGTTCCCAGTACCAGCGACAAGGTGGCAACCAGGCGCCACAACTGACTGCTCCCAACAACATCCCAGTGAAGAATGGTGCCCCCAACAAGTGCTTCCGCTGTGGCAAAGAAGGACACTTGTCCTACAATTGTCCCGAGAAGCAGAATCCCCAAGCCTCCCAGAAGCAGAACAACCAGCAGAGAGTGCCACCTCACACCGGGAAGGTGAACCATGTGTCGGTTGATATGGCACAGGAGACTCCAGAGGTCATGATGGGTACGTTCAATATCGACTCCATCCCCGCTACAGTTCTTTTTGACTCTGGTGCTTCGCATACTTTCATTTCGCACACATTTGTTAGAAAACATGGTATTCCCCTTAGTGTCATGAAACATCCTATTATGGTTTCTTCTCCGGGTGGTGTTATGCAAGCTACTCTTCCGTGTCTCCCGATTACTGTCTCATTAAGGGAGGTAGAATTCGAGATAACCCCTACTGTACTAAATACTGCCGGAATTGATCTTATCCTGGGTATGGATTGGATGAAGAAATACAACACGAACATAGGGTGTAAGGAGAAGGTTGTAACTGTCACTACACCAAAGGGAGATGAGGTCCGAGTTGAGGTTGCTCTGCAAGTGCAACAACAAGCCATGGTACATCAGCTCAGAGAAGATGTGCAGCCGGATAACTCAGTGGTGGATGAGTTTGAAGATGTGTTTCCAGATGAGTTGCCAGGTATGCCGCCTGACCGTGACATTGAATTCATTATTGAGTTATTACCTGGTACTGCACCTATAGCTAAACGTCCATATAGAATGGGAGTTAAAGAATTAGAAGAACTTAAGAAACAAATTAAAGAACTGTCAGAAAAAGGTTTCATTCGTCCTAGTTCTTCACCTTGGGGAGCCCCGGTTATTTTTGTTGATAAGAAAGATGGTAGTCAAAGGATGTGTGTTGATTATCGGTCACTGAATGAGGTCACCATTAAGAACAAGTATCCATTGCCTAGAATTGATGACTTATTTGATCAGTTGAGAGGTGCTTGTGTGTTCTCCAAGATTGATCTTCGTTCAGGTTATCATCAGTTGAAGATTCGTGACTCTGACATACCTAAGACTGCATTCACTACTCGGTATGGATTGTATGAGTATACGGTAATGTCCTTTGGTTTGACTAATGCACCTGCCTACTTCATGTATCTGATGAACAAGGTATTCATGGAATTCTTGGATAAGTTTGTTGTGGTGTTCATCGATGATATTCTAATCTACTCCAAGAATGAAGAAGAGCATGCTGAGCATCTAAGGTTGGTTTTGCAGAAGCTCAGGGAACATAAGCTGTATGCCAAGCGAAGTAAGTGCGAGTTCTGGTTGAGAGAAGTTGCTTTTCTAGGACATATTGTGTCCAATGGTGGAATTTCTGTAGATCCAAGCAAGGTGGCAGATGTGTTGAATTGGAAGCCGCCAACTGATGTGACTGGCATTCGTAGTTTTCTTGGTTTAGCTGGTTACTACCGAAGGTTCATTGAAGGATTCTCCAAGCTTGCAAAGCCAATGACTTCCTTGCTAGAGAAGAATGCCAAGTTTGTGTGGTCTGAGAAGTGCCAAGCTAGTTTTGAAGAATTGAAGAAGAGATTGACAACAGCCCCAGTGTTGGTTTTGCCAGATCTGAGTAAGAAGTTCTCTATCTATTGTGATGCTTCCCGCCTAGGTCTTGGTTGTGTACTCATGCAAGAAGGAAGAGTTGTAGCATATGCATCAAGGCAGCTGAGGAAGCATGAGTTGAATTATCCTACTCATGATTTGGAGCTAGCAGCTGTGGTTCACGCTCTGAAGTTATGGAGGCATTATCTGATTGGTCATAAGTGCGGCATTTATACTGATCATAAGAGCTTGAAGTATATCTTCACCCAGTCAGAGTTGAATTTGAGGCAACGTCGTTGGTTGGAATTGATAAAGCATTATGATTTGGAAGTGCACTATCATCCTGGCAAAGCAAATGTTGTAGCAGATGCTCTTAGTAGAAAGAGTTATGCTAATGAGATTCGAGCAACCACTATACCCGCAGAGTTGTGTGCAGAGATGGAGCGTCTCAACTTGGGAATTGTGATCAATGCTATTGAGATGGAGGTTGAACCAACATTGGAGCAAGAGATATGCAAGGCTCAGTTAGAAGATGAGAAGCTCAAGGAGATAGCGGAAAACATTGTGATTGGAAAATCACCCGGATTCAGGCTGGATGAGAATGGAACCTTATGGTTTGGAAAGAGACTCTGTGTACCTGAAGTGAAGTCTATCCGTGATGCCATACTGCGTGAAGCTCATGAGTCAGCATATTCTATACACCCAGGAAGTACCAAGATGTATTTGGACCTGAAGGAAAAATATTGGTGGGTTGGACTAAAGCGTGATGTAGCAGAATATGTGGCTATATGTGATACCTGTCAGAGAGTTAAAGCTGAACACCAGAGACCTGCAGGATTGCTACAACCACTAAAGATACCTGAGTGGAAGTGGGAAGAAGTCGGTATGGACTTCATAGTTGGATTGCCACGTACTCAGAGAGGTTATGATTCAATCTGGGTAATTGTGGATCGACTGGCTAAAGTAGCTCATTTCCTTCCAGTCAAGACCACTTATGGAGGTCCTAAACTAGCAGAGTTGTATATAGAGAGAATAGTGTGTCTGCATGGAGTTCCAAAGAAAATTGTGTCTGATAGGAGTACTCAATTCACCTCACATTTCTGGCAAAAGATACATGAGTCTCTAGGTACTAAGCTGAATTTCAGTTCTGCATATCATCCTCAGACTGACGGTCAAACTGAACAAATTAATCAGATTTTGGAAGATATGTTGAGAGCTTGTGCTTTACAGTATGGAACGAGTTGGGATAAGAGTCTGCCGTATGCGGAGTTCTCTTATAATAATAGTTACCAGAAAAGTCTCAAGATGGCACCCTTCGAAGCATTGTATGGACGCAAGTGCAGGACACCCTTGTTTTGCAATCAAACTGGAGAAAGTCAAGTGTTTGGACCGGATGTGTTGAGAGACGCAGAGGAGCAAGTCCAGACAATAAGAGAGAACTTGAGAATAGCACAATCTAGACAGAAGAGCTATGCGGATACACGGAGATGAGAATTAGCCTTTGAAGTGGGAGACTATGTATATCTTAAAGTGTCACCAATGAGAAGTGTGAAGAGGTTCAACAAGAAAGGAAAGTTAGCACCAAGGTATATTGGTCCTTTCAAAATCTTGGAAAGACGTGGTGAAGTGGCCTATCAGCTTGAACTTCCGGAAAGTTTGTCCGGTGTGCATGATGTGTTCCACATATCTCAATTGAGAAAGTGTTTGAGAGTACTGGAAGAGCAGGTTCCTGTCAAGGAAATAGTTTTCAAGGAGGGTCTCACATATGAGGAACATCCCGTGAAGATTTTGGAAACCACGGAAAGAGTTACAAGAAGTCGAGTTATAAAAATGTGCAAGGTGCAGTGGCATCGGTACTCTGAGGAAGAAGCTACCTGGGAAAGAGAGGAAGATCTCAGAGAAAAGTACCCGGAGTTGTTTGAGTAAGCACCAACCGAATCTCGAGGACGAGATTATTTTTAAGTGAGGTAGAATTGTAACGCCCAAAAATTTGCATCAATTTAAAATAGGGGAAACAATTTAATCGTGCTATTGCATAATCATTTAATTTAGGGAAATAATAATTTTTCACAAATATAAAATCAAACCTAGGTCATACACATGTATGATGCATTCATGCTAGAGCATTTCTTCTTTGTATTGTTGTAGCTTATTTGAATTTTTCAAATGTTCAAAACAATGATTCAAATTCTATTTGGAAAATGGGTTGGAAAACTTCCTCCCTTCCTTTTGGCCCGAGGGCCCAGTCCCCCACTTTTCCCCGGCCTGCTCCCTCCCTCTTCTTTCTATTGGGCCGAAGCCAGTGCGCCGGCCCAGCTAGCAAGCTAGCCCAGCCAGCAGCAGCGCAGCATTCCCCCTCCCTTGCCTTTTCTGAGGCTGATGAGCCGGGCCCGCGTGGCAGTCCCTTCCCTTTCCTTCTACTTCGCGGGCATCCAGAACAGAGCACCGCAGCCGCGCCCTCCTTCGCCGCGCCCTTCCTCTCTCGCTGTGGCTGCCAGTGGACCCTAACCCCCCTGTGCCGCTGACCCGAGGGACCCGTAGGTCAGCGTCGTCCCTCCGCGCTTCCCCCTTGCTGACCGAGCGGGACACGGCGATGAAACGGACTCGACCGAGTTCGTCGGAGAGCCGGACTCCGATCCAATCCCCTATCTCCTCACGCCTCGGGTGTATATAAGCTCAGGCGAACCCCTGCTGCCACCACCATGCAACCCTAGTAGCTGCCGCCTCTCTGCCCATGCACGAACAGAGCCGCCGCTTGAAGCTTTCCGCTGCCGTGAGCAATTCAGGCCGATTCGTCGTGGTATCGTCCGCGCAAGCACCTCTCGGAGGTTTGTATTGAATCTGCGAACACACCGAGCCATTTTCCTCCTTGATTCGTGCTCTAACACCGCCTCTCCGCCGTCGCAGAGACTCGTCACCCGCTGGACCTCGTCGACGACCACTCCCGAGCTGATTTCCGTCCAGGATTTTGCCCTAGGTGAGCTCGCGGATGCTCCCTCTCTCTCCCGATGCCTTTCCCGATCCGTTTCATGCACCGTAGACCGAATTCGCGTTCGCCAGCGAACTTCCGGCCATGGCGCCACCGTGCGCCCTCTGCTCCGGCCAGGAGCACCGCCGGCCGCCCACCCGATCTAATCTGGGCCGTCGATTTTAAATCGAACGGTCTACAGAGCACCGTACCCCTTCGGCTGGCAGTTTTATTAAAATCCCCATGCAGTTTTTAATGTTAATCCCCGCGGTCCTATTACGTATTATTCAGTTTACGCTTTCTGAATTAGAATACGCATTTGTCTCGGTTCAATTAAAAAGCTGTTTTCTGATTTTACAGAATTGCCACTGATTTTCATTTGATCATAAATATCACGTTTTAGATCCGATTTGAACGACTCAAATTGGGTTAGTTTCATAATTTTATAATCTATCAGATAATACCACTGCTGCATATATTACTCACTAATAAATTTCGAGGTTATATTTAATCCATTATTTATCTATTGTAAATCTTGTTTAATTCATAACTCTCTCGTTTTAAGTCCGATTTTCGTGTGCTTTATATCGATGTGATCGTAGCGACGTGTAGATTCGTTTTATAACCTTCTTAATTTATTTTCTCTCTGTTGGTGTACTGTTCTAATGAAAACTCTTGTTTGTATGCATGATTGCCCCTGTATGCGTGTGTGTTGTTATGATGGATCGAGTATAGACGGTGAGCTTTACGTGGGTGATGAAGATCAGTACTTCGACAACCCGGATCACCAGGAGTTTGCTGATCAAGGCAAGTATTAGTATGGATCATCCTTGTTGTCCTATTCACCGAATAAATAATTGCATTTGCATGTGTCTTCCTTGTTAACCATAGTTACTTTCTAGTTTTGTTATCCTGTTCCTTGCAACCTATGGGATTATGCATATGGTAATTGATGCTAGTGCGTTATTGATATCATGATCATGTAAACTGATTAATTGAATATGCAATAAGGATTAAAAGATGCCTTTTTAGCAACATGGAACTAGGGGATTCGAGCATAGTTTTGTGATGCTCAAAATCCTTCACCTTTGGTAATGATCTATAAGTATGACACCGGGATTGACAGTGCAACTATGAGGGCTACATGCCTCTGGTTTTAGTCAAGTATGGGTACTTTATCTAGCTTGTTAGAGGTTACCGAAAGGCGTGATGGGACCTGCCGACTCGGGTATAGTGCGGCTCCTATCCGAGTGTGTATAACCTGCGTGACCTTGTGCCACGAAGAAGGGGGGCTCTACATCTGTTTGCCGGGTTCCTAGCAGCCCTAACTTGTTAGACGGAGTACTTTGAAAGACTTCATAGTGAAACCCTGCTCACTCACCTTGGTAGTGTTATGGGAGTAATTAACCCGAGCAACTGGGAATCACGGCTCATAGTGAAAGTGCACAACCTCTGCAGAGTGTAAAACTGGTATACTAGCCGAGCTCACGGTCACGAGCGGCCTTGGACGTCTTATGGAGTAGTTATCGTTTGGGGTGATGCTTACTTGCTGCTAAATCTATTTATTGCTACTCGTTAATTATGTTTACTATGATCATGAGAATGGGCTTATTCATTTGTTGCTATCCAACTGCATAACAGATGATTAATTAAAAGCAACCTGCTGTTAAAACCGTGTCAACCTTTTGAGCCTCATTAACCCATGCTAGTCTTGTTGAGTACGACATGTACTTACGCTTGTTTATTTTTCAATACTCGGTTAAAAATCCCGGATGGGTAACAGATGGTGATAGTGATGAGGACTACCCAGAGGACTACTAGACTTGTGCTTCACTAGTCGACGTCCCTGTGCTATGGAGCTACCGCGAGAGTTATCTTTATTTTCCGCTGTGTAATGACTTTCGATATTATTCGCTATGTAATAAACATTGGGTATGATACAATTTATGCAATTTGTTGGCTTATGTGCGTGACTGATCTCTGGGCGCACATAAGTTTATGCATCCCATTTTATCCTTAAAATTGGGTGTGACACAAGCAAACACATAGTGACTAGGATACAAATAACTTGGTTCCATATGTACATGTTAGTATTTGTTTGCAGGTGCTCAAACTAGGTGTTTTCAGAGTAGAGAAGCACCAAGAAGAGAGTGGAGCACCTGGAGGGCCCACATGCAGGTCGGCCGACCCACATGTGGGGTCACTAGGGCTCTGCTAACATGGCACGATCCATGTGACATCCTACTCGCTCAATTCCACTATCAGATCAAAGTTGTGTTTCCAATCAACGGTGAAAGATCAACGCATATGGATCCAGGCGTGAACCGATAGGACCAAGGCAAAACAAGTACATAGCCACACTCTATGACATGTGGGGACCACAGTGGTGGGCCCACCTTGCCATAGGTGGGTCGGCCGACCCACCCATGGTGGGCCCAGGCCACCGCCTTGCTTCACCGACTTCCTGCATGCTTTCCACGTGATGGTTTTACCACTACCGTTCAAGGACGGTTTGATCCAACGGTGCATGATGGAGGTCACGCGGATTGATGACATGACAAGTGGAGTAGCCTCTACTCCACCTCCCCCTATAAATACCCCGTAGTCCTTCACTCTAGACATCAAGGAAAAAAGTATCAAGTGTATCATAGAGAGAAAGACTACTTTAATAGCTTTAGTGTTAGAATAAGAGGGAAAAGAGTGAGGGAAGTCTTCAGTAGAAAGCCCCAGGCCTGTCGGGAGTCTTCTCCAAGGTGTACCTCAGCGGATGCAAGCTTCTAGAAAGTTTTCCATCTGAGTCCTTCTAGTATTTGATATTCTGGTTCTGGTACTTTAAGTATATACTTGCTTTACTTAGTGAAGTACTCTAGTCTCTAGCTAAGATTAGAGTAGTAAGTATAGTGTAGACGTGGTGTCTAGGCTATATCTTATTAGTGTGGGCCGCTTGTCGCACGGTTTGTTTGTGGGTGCCAGCAAGTGGTGACAGCCTTGCCTGCTCTTAGTATCCCTCCACGTGTGTAAGACAAGTTATTAAAACGGCAGGGCATCAATACAATAGCATAGCCGCCTCGGGAGGAGTTATATCTCCTTCTGTTTCGCATATCGCCTCTTGTAAAGAGAGGAGGTGGTAAACCTCTTTATTCTTAGAAAGCCAAGACCAGATATCGTTTGCTACATAGAACCTCTCTATACCTATATTCCTAAACCCCTTTGATCACCAAATCCTTTGATCACTATCTGACTGGTCTTGAACCTAGTTCACTTCATGTTCCCCGTAGGAAAATACGATACCTAGAATACTCCCGGTGAAGGCTGCATTGACTACCGTACGCTTGCAGGTATATCTGTTTGCCACTTCTGGTGTCAACAAGCTTTCTGGCGCCGTTGCCAGGGATCGGTAGCTGTCTTAACTAGAGTCGAGTCGTCTTAGTTATCCTTGTTTGATCAAAACTATCTCTTTCACACACACATGGATCAAACACCTATCTTTGAGTATGCTGCTCCATCGGGCGCTAGTATGGAGCCGCCTAGTTCATCAAAGGCCATTTTGGCTGTTCGTTATGAGCTACGCCCTGAGTCTCATAGCGATGGTTCAGGAGAAACCTTTTTCTGGGGATGAAGATGAGAACCCCTATACACACCTACTGAGATTTTGAACAATTATGCTTTTGCATACATATCCAAGGGATGAGACGAGGTACCCTTAAGTGGAAGCTATTTCCATTCTCTTTGACGGGAATAGCCAAATGATGGTATACTCGTCACGTAGGTAGTGTAAATGGAGAATGGGAGAAGCTGCAATCAAAGTTTTGTATCACCTTCTTCTCCATTCCCTGAGTTGCTCATCTTCCTGTAGAGATCCTAAACTTTAGACAAAAGGGAAAAGAGCCTCTAGGTGCGGTATGGGCCCGTTTCACAGACTTAGTATCTTCTGGCCCTGATTTAGCTATAACTGAGCTAGCACTCCTGCAACATTTCTACCTCGGTCTTAGCCAAAATTCCGCACAATTTCTTGATTTAGCCTCCATGGGAGCATTCTTGCATCTCTCTATTAGTGAAGGTAAGGAAGTTCTTGCGAAAATTCTCGAAAACACCCCCTACACTAATGTCTATGATGAAGCCCCCGAGGAAGATCAAACCCCGAAGGACGAACCTACGATAGCCGGAACCTCACTACTCACATCACAAGCTGTCGAACCTAAACCAAAACCACCAAATCCTCCAGAGGAAGTTAAATCTCTGGAATTTCCTCTTGATATCGAGGCTGATCTCTTCTCCGATTTCGGAAATGCCTCGAATCAACCTGTGCAAAAGAAGTCTACAACACGTAGAGCTCCAAATGATCACATCCCACATTGCCTAGAGACCCGCTATCTCAAGGAGACTGGTCAAGTGCTCGCGTCCATTATTAGTGACGAATGGCTGAAGGAGGTCGAAACCTCATCTGAGGTTATTAGGACCCTATCTTGCTTCACAACCATTCCTTGCGTCATAAATAGGACTACCATAGACTCTCTTTATGACCCCGCTGTAGGAGTGAGTATTATGTCTAAGTTATTAGCAAATGCACTCCTAGGAGAGGAACCTCTAGCCCCGACCAACAAATTTCTTAAATTACCCTATGGGAAATTGGGTGAAAGCTGCGGGATTGCACAGACCATTCCTGTCACAATTAACAAGGTCCATATCCTCCTGCACTTTTTTATTTTCGATATTGAGGAATTTGACTTGTTGATTGGACACCCGCTCATGAGATTCCTTGATGGATTCCATGGGGGGAACCTTGAAGGCCATCTCGGGAAGAACCTTTGTCTTTCGATTCCGCTAGCAAATTCTGCCAACTCTAAGGCAGAAATGCACCCCGAGTCTGACCCGATAGAGGAAGCAATGGCTGCATCTCTTCTAGAACCTTCTCATCCTGATCTAGAAGAGGATGCTAAGGATTTCATCCAAGAAGAGGCTGAATTAGAAGAACCTTTAGATTTGGATAAATCTGAATCCCCCATCTAAACCCTCTATAGAACTTAAGCCCCTTCCTTCTGGACTTAAGTATGCCTTCCTTAATGGTGATAGAGAGACTCCCGTAATCATTAGTGACCAACACCGCTCTGTCTTAGGATACTCCCTTCAAGATCTTAAGGGAATTAGTCCCACTCATTGCACCCATCGCATCCCTATTGAGCAACATGTTGCACCTGTCTAGGGAGCCGCGGCGGAGTCTAAATAATGCGATGAGAGTAGTAAAGAAAGAGGTCTTGAAACTCTTGCACGTAGGCATAATCTACCCTATTCCTAACAGTGAGTGGGTCAAGCCCTGTCCATGTAGTGCCTAAGAAAGGAGGGATGACGGTTGTTAAAAATGAGAAAAATGAACTAATCCCTCAACGAACCGTCACGGGTTGGAGAATGTGTATAGATTACCGAAAACTTAACAAGGCCAGAAAGAAAGATCACTTTCCGTTGCCATTCATCGATGAGATGTTGGAACGGCTTGCAAAACATTCTTTCTTCTGTTTGCTTGATGGGTATTCGGGTTATCACCAAATTCCAATCCATCCCGACGACCAAAGTAAGACAATCTTCACATGCCCCTATGGAACATAAGCATACAGGCGCATGTCCTTTGGCCTATGCAATGCTCCTACCTCTTTCCAAAGGTGCATGATGTCCTATCTTCTCCGATATGATCGAAGAAATTATGGAGGTGTTCATGGACGACTTCTCAGTCTATGGCAAAATCTTCAATCACTGCCTAGAGAATCTGGACCAGTGTCTTGCAAAGATGTGAGGAAAAGCACTTAGTCTTGAACTGGGAGAAATGCCACTTCATGGTTCAAGAAGGAATAGTGCTAGGATATAGAGTGTCCGAGCGTGGGATAGAGGTGGATAGAGCTAAAATAGAGGTTATCGAGCAACTTCCACCGCCCACGAATGTTAAGGGTGTTCAGCAGATTTCTTGGTCATGCAGGATTCTATAGAAGGTTTATAAATGACTTACCCCAAATTGCTAGACCTTTAACAAACCTGCTTGCCAAAGATTCACCCTTTAACTTGATGATGAGTGCTTAGACTCCTTTTATTATCTTAAGAAAGCACACGTCTCTGCGCCAATCATACAATCACCTGATTGGACGCTTCCTTTTGAGGTTATGTGTGATGCTAGTGACTATGCTATAGGTGCTGTCTTAGGACAAAACAAAGATAAGAAACATCATGCAATCTCATATGCTAGCAAAACCTTAACTGGGCCACAACTGAATTATGCAACAACTGAAAAAGAACTGTTGGCCAGTAGTTTTTGCTATAGACAAGTTTAGATCTTACTTAGTTGGAGCTAAAGTAATCATCTACACTGATCGTGCTGCTTTAAAATACTTGCTCACTAAGAAAGATGCTAAACCAAGAGTAATAAGATGGATATTACTGCTCAAAGAATTTGATCTTGAAACTAAAGATAAAAAGGGAGTAGAAAACTTTGTAGCCGATCATTTGTCTAGAATGCAATTCAAAGACAAACAAGATCTACCCATCGATGACTTCCTGCGAGACGACACACTCCTCAAGGTCACGGACTCCAACCCCTGGTAGGCAAACATTGTCAATTTCATGGTCACAGCATATGTGCCACCAGGAGCAGATAAGAAGAAACTCATCCAAGAGAGTAAGGTGCACCTCTGGGATGAGACATATCTGTACAGAGTCTGCAATGATGGAATATTGAGGAGGTGCGTGCCAATGAATGAAGCAATCAAGATCATTGAGAAATGCCATGGAGTAGAGTATGTAGGCCATTATGGGGTATTTAGAACCCACGCAAAGATATGGCAAAGTGGATTCTTTTGGCCTACTATGTACAAAGATGCACAAGACTATGTGAAGAGATGTGCAAGATGTCAGAAATATGGAAATATCAACACCCGGGATGCAATGCCACTTCACAAACAACCTTCAAGTGGAATTATTTGATGCATGGAGAATTGACTACATGGGTCCATTCCCCAAGTCTCAAGGTTGTGAGTACATCCTGGTGGCAATGAATTATGTGTCCAAATGGGTGGAAGCCATGCCTTGCACGACCGCTGATGCTTCACATTCAAAAAGGATGTTTAAAGAAGTCATATTCCCAAGATTTGGCACCCCCAGACTAGTCATAAGCGATGGAGGATCACACTTTATAGACAGAGGCTTCCGACGTTTCCTGGCCGACATGGGTATAAAACATAATGTTGCAACTCCATACCATCCCCAGACAAGTGGCCAAGCGGAGACGTCCAATAAGCAAATCAAGAACAACCTACAAAAGACAGTCAATGAGATGGGGACAGCTTGGAAGAGCAAACTACCGGATGCACTCTGGGCATACAGGACCGCATACAAGACCCCAATTGGTATGTCACCATACTAGCTTGTATATGGGAAGACATGCCATCTACCGGTAGAGCTAGAGCATAGAGCACATTGGGCAATCTAACAATGGAATATGGATCTGCCCTCTGCTGGAAGAAATAGAAAGATGCTGAATCTCAGAGCTTGAGGAATGGAGAGAAAAAGCCTATCACAATGCCAGGATCTATAAAGAGAGAACCAAAAGGTGGCATGACAAGAAGATCAAGCCCAAGGAATTCCATCATGGAGACAAAGTCCTAATGTTCAACTCAAGGGTCAAGCTATTTGGCCACTGGAAAGCCAAGGAGCAAATGGGAAGGACCGTACCTGGTAATCAATGCAGCAATGCAAGGAACCGTCATGCTTCAAGACGACGACGGCAACATCTTTAAGGTAAATGGTCATCGTCTCAAAGTTTTTCATGAACATGCACCAATAGAAGAAGAAGTTGACATGATAGAATTCATCCTTGATAATGAATTAACATAACTAAAATCTACATGTCTTACTTTCTCTTTTCAATTATTTTTATATCTTGATCATTAGATAGGTTTCAAATAATTAGAAATTCCTCCTTTTAACACTTTGGGTCCCCAAATCCCCCAAGTAGAAGTGGATAGCCAAAATTCGGTGACCACTTGGGTTCAAAACTAGTCCAAGCTATAAAATTTTAGAAACAAATAATTTGGTCGCGCTGGGTCATCCAAACCCAGGTTGGGCGACCCACACTTGGCTCAATTTAAAATTTTGGAAAATGGGACAGTGTTCAGGAGGTCTTGTAGGTGACGTGACAGAAATCTGGGGCGATTTTATAGGTCGACCAACCGATATTTGGCACCCCTCCACCTCGTCACATTTAGGAAAGCATTTGGGGAGCTTGTGGGGAAGTCACCATGGCCAAATGACCCATATATCGGGTCGGCCGAACCGCCCAGGGCAACCTGGTGCCACCCATCGGCTCCAGAACGTTGTGCCAACGTTCCCCCGATGTTTTCTCGCGATTTCGAAAAGGAGAACATTGGCACTCGTCTTCTTAACTGTAACAGCCTAGAAATCACTTTTGGAAAATAGGATTAAAATTTGCAAAACACTTGTATTTTTTCCTCTCTTGAATTAATTAGGTAACAAATAATTTTTATAAATAATATGGGAGCTTGATTATTTTGTTGCATTCATGCTGGTGCATTTTATTCTTGCTTGTGTGCAGGTTAGGTTGCTTGAAAAACTTTTCAAAAATCCAAATTCAAAAGTGTGAAGGTTTGTGAAAATCTGAAAAGGGAAAGCCTTTTCTTTTCCCTCTCCCTCCCTTCCTCCTTTTCGGCCCAGAGCCGCAGCTGGCCCAGCTCTCCCTCCTCCCCTCCCTACGCGCTCCGCGCCAGCTGGTAGGCCGCCGGCCCAGTGCCGCCCGCTGCGCTACCGCTCTCCCTCTCCCGCTGGCAATCCAGCCCCGCCTGTCGGCCGCACGCGCATGCTAACCGCCTGGGCCCACGCGTCAGTGGCCCGGAGGCCTTTCCCCTTCCTCCAGCCGGGGCGTCGCGCCGCCGCCGCCTCGCCTCCGGTAACCACCACTGCTAGTGGCCTTAATGGCCACTCTGCGCCCCCTCCGACCGAGTGGAGCACCCCAGGGCCCTTGACCTCCCTTGCCCGACCGTATAAAGGCGAGGACGAACCCCTCAGCCCCTCTTTCGCACCCCGCCGCCACACCAGAGTGCCACCGCACGCCGGAGTCCCTCCGGTGACCCTCTGCCTCCTCTACCGCGTTGCCGAGCCGTCCTAGGTAACGCTGCGCAAAATTGTGCCCCTGCCGAGCCTCCTCACCTCCTTTTGGCTCGGAATCAAGCTTACTCGAGCCTCTTCTCTCTCTCCGCAGGTCCGCCGCCGACGAGCCCCGCCCCGGTGAACTTCTCCGCCGGAACCGTGCCCCGTTCCGTGCTCGCCGTGACCCCTCGGTCACGCCGGTGCCCTCCAATCTGTCTCCCGTGCATCGGAACCTTCCCGTCCACGCGTGCCGACGAGTTCGAGCATTCCGGCCATGGCGCCGCCGTGTGCCGTGCCCCGGTAGACCTCCCCGTACCCTCCGTCGAGCTCGCCGTCGCCCCCGCATCCCTCCGGTGCCCTCGGTGTGGCAAGCCGAGGCCAGCAGCGCCCTCCCGGGTGCTCGCCGACGAGGCCACGACCGCTCCCATGGCGCGCCGCCGCACGCAGCGCTGCCCCGCGGTGGTCGGCACCTCCCCCAACCCGCGTGGTCCACCGTGGACCGGTGGACCCGAGCCCCGCGGCCGGTCCACAGCACGCGCCGTGAACCGAGCGAATCCCAGCTCGCCACATGGCCAGCCTATCGGCCACGAGTGCGACCCCACTGGCACTTTTGCGCAAAAGCCCCTGACCTTCTGAGAAATCAACCCGCAGTCCGGATCAGTTCAAATCCTTTTATTTTAAGTCCTGTTTTCTTCCAGTCTGCCCCCTGGTCTTCTCTGGTCTTTGCACCGGGCCCAGAGTGTGCTGTTTTGCCTTCTAATCCCTCTGTTTTAGGTATAATTACGATAGCAGCGCCGGTTTAAATTAAAAGGGCTTCAAAATAATATCTTATTTACAATTTAGCCCCTGGAAAATGGTTTTAGCCATATCTTTCTCATTTTAACTTTGTTTTCAGTGATCCACGTATCCATGTGTTCGTAGAGACGAGTTGAATAATTCTATTTAGTTATTTTCTATCTTTTGATACATGGTGTATTGTTCTAATAGTATTTTATATATTTCTATGCATGTGATGGATGGTTTGATGCTTGATTGGTGATATTCGTGGTTTTAGAGGGTGAGTTCTTCGAGGAAAGTGATCACGAGCAGTTCCAAGACCCAGTGGATTTTCAAGGCAAGTGTATATATGGTTTCCTTGTTACCTATGGAATGTATTATCCCCATAATCATGTGCATTTACCCGACTTGATGAACCATAGGATTTACCTAGTATATTCTGTACCTTATACCTTGTTATACCTATGGGGGTTTTGCATTAAGCTGAGTAGTGCTTCGCTCAATCAAGGATAATATTGATATTGATTAACTACTTTATGCAACTTGATAAAACATGCTTTTTAACAACATGGTTAAGAGACTAGAGCTATGAACCCTTTTAAGCTCTAGTCACCTTTGCTCGGACTTTTACTTAAAGCGGCCACCCAGGAAATCCCCGTACAACCATGAGAACCACATGGCTCTGATCTTAGATGAGTAACTAGATCAACTCTAGCTTGTTAGTAGTTACCGAAAGGCGCTAGATGGGGTCTAGGTTCAAGAATGGGTTCCGAGCCTGTCAAGATGTGTGATGGGCTGCGGTCACATGGTGTGCCATTCTTGAAGGGGGCCTCCATTCGCCTTGCCGAAAACCTTGCATCTACTAACTGTTAGAGTGACTAGTGAAAGGCTTCATAGTGACTCCCTGCCCGCTCACCTTGGCAGTGTTATGGGGGTAGCTCCCCCAGGCAATCGAGAATTCATGACTCACGGTGAAAGTGTACACACTCTGCAGAGTTAACTCCATTTGATATATCAGCCACACTCGTGATCATGAGCAGCCTGGATCCTTTTTCTATAAGTCTATTGTCCGAAGGATTTTGGAGAATAGTCAACTTAATTATTTGATATCAACTTTGGGTTGAGGGATATTCTCTAATATAGATAAATAGGATAGTATTAAAAGTTGACCAACTAAAACTTGACTACAGCTAAGCTAAATACAACCCTTTTGAGCCTTGCATCCTCATTATATACTTGCTGAGCGTGGTAAGCTGACGCTTATTGTTGTTTACCAATTCATCAAAAATCCCGGATGGGTACCAGATGATGATGAGTTCGTCGAGTTCCCGGAGGACATCCAGGATCCCTAAAGTTGGTGTGCCCCCATTTGGTGTCCCTGTGTATCCGTTGTAATAAAAGCCGTTGGCTATGATGTGAACACTCTATGATGTAATAAGTTAAATACTCGTTGTTCGTGCATAATGATGTTCAATTTGTGGTATATGTGGTTTTTGAACTTCCTGGGTCCACATATACTCTCGTTTGGATTTCTTCATAAATCTGGGTGTTACATTAACCCCTTCCTCTCCTTCTGCCTTCCACCTCCATTCTTTCACAATTCCAGCACCCTTCTTTGACCTTGAGATATCAGAGAGATCCACCATGGCCCCTACTAGCAAGAATGCCATCATCCCCACTGGAGAAGGCACTTCCAAGCCCCAAAGGTCACTGACCGAAAGCCTGGAGAGAGCTTTGGCCGTCAACGTGCTGGTGGTGGAGCCCCTGAACTCGCTGCCGCCGACTGGAGGGCCGCCGAGGGCCAGGGCCGGGTCGCCCGACCCTAGAAGGGTTCAGCCTGACCACCCCACGGCCGTCCCCTCGGTCCACTTCTTCGCCAAGGTCACTCTCTCCATGACGGGATCTCTGAAATCCCCCTGTTCGATCACCCACGCCAATTAGGCCTACCACAGGCCAATTGGCATTGAAGGGGAAGATTCCAGAGGTGCCGGAACAGCGCCCCAACTCTCTACTCGGATTCGTCAAGGAGCATCAGCTTCTACACCCCTTCCACACCCACCATGTTTAAAGGCCGCAAGATCGTTGGTGGTGGGCTGGGTGTAGGGAAGGTGTTCGTCCCTCCTCTCACCTCGGATGAGAAGAAGCTATTAAGGGAATCCCTTGACTCCAACTCCAACTCTCCTTCCCATATCCGGAGAAAGTTGGATACACCATCAATCAATGGCCCACCAGGCCAATTTGAAGATGATCGAGAAGAGAAAAGCGACATGGAGAAGATGCTCAAGATTGTAGCTAGTCCTAGGAAAAGGAATAATGAATTAGAGGAGACAGTGTCGGAATTAAGGATGGCGCACTTAGATATGGAGGATAACTTTCGCACGCTCGGCATTAGCACCAATGCGAAGCTCAAGCGAGTGGCCAATGCTATTGACCAAGAGAACATCCTAACTCCACCTTCTCCTTAGATTAGGATTCCTTTAGAATAAAGTAGGCACTACCTAGATTTCCCTTTTTAAAGTTTTAATTTTTACAATTGTAATCATGCCTACATCAATTCTAAGAAGTCGAATAAATTGCTTTTGCGTTGTGCTGGTGTGTTGCCACCAGCAGAACACCTACACTTGATGTTGTTCTCTGTTCCTAGTGTCACCAGATGGAAAGAACCAAGTGTGGGGGGTCAAACGACCCCCTCAACAGCTCTCACAGTGATTTTGAACATGTCACGGTGCACGGCATGTTCGCTGGATCAAACAGGACACGAAAGGTCACACAAAATGGGTCGAACGACCCACAAAATGATGCCCAACGGGAAAGCAATTGTGCAGGATTACGTTTTGAGATGAGGAGATTCAAATGGAGGGGACAACGGCCCTTTGGTGGGGTTGGCTGACCCCACCATTGGGGCCTGGACCCAGCAGACAGACTCCCTACAGAGAGTATGCCTCCTGACTGGTTTGCACAATTCCTCCCTCTCGAATCATAGATTTCCTTAATTTATTTCTTTATTCTTCAATAAAAATGAAAATAAAAAATTTGAATACTTGCATCCCAAAATAAAAGAGATAAAATTCATGACATTTGAAGAGTAGAGGTGACACAAAGTTCAAATTTATGCATATGCCTATGCTTGTGGGGAAATATCTTGATAGGAAACCATATTGACTAAGATATTGATAAATGTGAGATAACTCTTGGCTCATGATTCACACTTTTCCATTCAAAGTACTTAGAGGTTTATTTGTGAAAATGTCATAAAACCATAGTGTCACTTACTCCTCAATAGTAAGAGAACTCCTACCAAAGCCATATATGATCATCATGCTCGAAACCCCTTCTAATCATGCTACTTGCATTTGCTTTGAGTTTGATCAAACCTTGTTGACCCTTGTTGAGAAGTATGTCATAGTCCAAAGATCAAGATCACATATACACCACACATATATGCTGCTTCTACACTGAAAGTACGCAACAACATGCCATTCATTTCCATTAAATAAATGCTCCATGTTTTAAAGGTCAATGAATATCTCTCTTAGTTGACATAGAAAAAGCGACAATGGCTATGCAAAATGAAAAAGAAAGAAAGATGGACAAGTGGAAGTCCAAGAAAAAGGAAATATATATATATTTGAGCAAGTCCAGGCTCATGAATAAAAAGAAAAGAAAAGAAAAATGATAGCCATGTCCCAAAACAAAGTAGAGAGAGATCATCTCAAATAAAGGAGCATTATAGTTTACCATTTTCCACACACTTGCACATCTTGATCTAGGTCTATGACATTTTTCTCCTTGGATCCTTGTTTTGACTTTACAACATATGCAATGCAAGTATGCTTGCCATGTTTATCCCTACCTGAACTACACATAAGCCTGATAGATGTAGGATAAAACAAAGAAGGCATCCTCAAGATATGCCTTGGTAAGGAATCATATACAATTGAGTGACTTAAGAGTACTATTTGAGGAGTAAGAATGAACTATGTGCTTTCTTTTTGAAACTAATATAAAAAATTCTAAGTACTGAGAAGGTAAAAAGTAAGATGACTTTGCCTTGAGAGTTATTTCATTTCTCAACATCCCAAGAATATACGCTGGACAATGCCACATAACCCACTGGTATAAGCTATGTGTTAAATGAAAACTTTGTTCACCACTATTTTGGATATGTCTTTTCAACCTTTCTTTCTAACCTTTACTCGAGGACGAGCAAAGACTTAAGTGTGGGGGTCTTGTTGACGGTATTTATACCCTGTTTTCTACCATCATAACCATCAACAAAACACTCTTTTCAGGGAAGAATCAAGCAAACACATAGTGACTAGGGTACAAATAACTTGGTTCCACATGTACATGTTAGTATTTGTTTGCAGGTGCTCAAACTAGGTGTTTTTAGAGTAGAGAAGCACCAAGAAGAGAGTGGAGCACATGGAAGGCCCACATGCAGGTCCGCCGACCCACATGTGGGGCCCACTAGGGCTCTGCTAACATGGCATGATCCATGTGACATCCTACTCGCTCAATTCCACCATCAGATCAAAGTTGTGTTTCCAATCAACGGTGGAAGATCAAAGCATATGGATCCAGGCGTGAACCGACAAGACCAAGGTAAAACAAGTACATAGCCACACTCTATGACATGCGAGGACCATAGTGGTGGGCCCACCATGCCATAGGGGGGTCGGCCGACCCACCCATGGTGGACCTAGGCCACCGCCTTGCTGCACCGACTTCCTGCATGCTTCCCACGTGATGGTTTTACCACTGTCGTTCATCTGAGGCTGGTTTCAAGGAAGGTTTGATCCAACGGTGCATGATGGAGGTCACGCGGATTGATGACGTGGCAGTGGAGTAGCCTCTACTCCACCTCCCCCTATAAATACCCCCTAGTCCTTCACTCTAGACATCAAGGAAAAAAGTATCAAGTGTATTATAGAGCGAAAGACTTACTTTAGTAGCTTTAGTGTTAGAATAAGAGGAAAGAAAGTGAGGGAAGTCTTCAGGAGAAAGCCCCAGGCCTGTCGGGAGTCTTCTCCAAGGTGTACCTCAGCGGATGCAAGCTTCTAGTAAGTTTTCCATCTGAGTCCTTCTAGTATTTGATATTCTGGTTCTGGTACTTTAAGTATATACTTTCTTTGTTTGCACATTGCTTTACTTAGTGAAGTACTCTAGTCTCTAGCTAAGATTAGAGTAGTAAGTATAGTGTAGATGTGGTATCTAGGCTATATCTTATCAGTGTGGGCCGCTTGTCGCACGGATTGTTTGTGGGTGCCAGCAAGTGGTGACAGCCTTGTCTGGTCTTAGTATCCCTCCACGTGCGTAAGACAAGTTATTAAAATAGCAGGGTATCAATACAATAGCACAGCCACCTCGGGAGGAGTTACATCTCCTCGTGTTTCACCTATCGCCTCTTGTAAAGGGAGGAGGTGATAAACCTCTTTATTCTTAGAAAGCTAAGACCAGATATCGTTTGCTACATAGAACCTCTCTATACCTATATCCTAAACCCCTTTGATCACCAAATCCTTTGATCACTATCTGACGGTCTTGAACCTAGTTAAGTTCACTTCACATTCCCGTGGAAAATACGATACCTAGAATACTCCCGGTGAAGGCTACATTGACTACCATATGCTTGCGGTATATCCGTTTGCCACTTCTGGTGTCAACAGTGCACGCGTGCGCTGCGCTTCGTGCCGGCACCGTTCGGTCAGGTCCGGGGCCCGGTCGCCGCCAGTACACTAGTTGTGTGGGGGGTGCGGAGAGGTCTACCGCCCGTTTCCACCCCTCTGCTCGCCTATAAAGCCGACGGGGCGCCTCTTGTTCTCTCCTCTCTCCGGCTCGTCGGCAATCAATCGGTTTGCCGTGAAATTCGTCACTCTCTCTTCACCATTGTCCAATTAGCTCTGCCTGTAGGTTCTTCTCCACTGCGCTCCATTTGAGCCTATCCATGTCGCCTCTAGTTGCCTGAGTCGGCCGGGTTGCGTCGTCTTTCTCACGGGCGGCAGGAGCGCCGCTGTGGCTTGTTCTCCTGTGACCAGTGCCTTGTGGTGCTTCTCTTCCCTCACCAATACCTATTTCATAACCGTAGTGGTGCCTTGAATCTTCTTGGCCAATCGATTCGCCGTTTCCGTTTCAGGTGGTTTTGGAACGAGGCCCTCGCCGCCGTGAGCACGCCGCCGCAACCATCGTCTACGACACCACCGAACTCCAGTGTTTTCCTGCTCCAACAAACGTGCGCACCGTGCCTAGGTGAGTCCCTGGAAGCTCCGAGGGATAGAAGTTTAGGTCCGGTAAGGTTCCCCATTGCCGGAACGTGGCTACGCTGCCATGCGCAGCATGCCGAGCTGCCATGAGCGTAGCCGAGCCCACTGTGAACCCTAGCCCGAGAACCCAAGTCACTCGATCAGTTCGCCTTCGTGAGGGATGCATGTTGGCGAACTTTCGCCCTGCCGGAGCGGTCACCGGCGGTGAGCCGCTAGCGCCGGCAGCCGCCGCACACGCACGGGTGAACACAGGAGGGGAGAGGAAGGCCGAGCAGGCCGCGCTGGCCGTAATTGGGCTAGACCAGCCGCGCGGGAGAGCGCGCGGAGGGAGTGCGGGAGTGCGTTGGCCGGCCTGCTCGCGCTGTGGGACGAGCCGGGCTGCTTTGCGCCCGAAATTCTTCCTTTTCTTTTTGATTTCCTTTATTCCTAAACATGTGCTGATTTCTTATTTTCTTATTTAATTATTGGCACATGATAAATGTATGAAAATTTTTATGTTGCCTCTATAGGAGGTACTAAACACATGAAAAATGTAAAACCTGGATTTTCAGTAGTTTCTGCATGATTCAAAAATAATCCTTTTAATTAATAAATGGGAGTTCTATGATTTTAGGGGCTAAAATATTAGTCCAAAAATTTTGAAATTTGTTTTGCTACTATTTCATGGTAGTAACAACCTATACAAAAAGTTTGGGTCTGTTTTGAGAAAGTTTGCTTAAGTAATTAATTCAAATTTGATTTAGGGGTTTGAAATATTAATAAAAGACAATATGAATTAGGGAATTGATTGGCTTAGTCTTTGATTACTTTTGGTTGGTGGTGAAGATCGTGAAGCACCTAACCCTTGCTGTCCCATGACATGTAACGATTTATTTGTTGTAATTATAATCACCATGTCTAATTGAATGAAACTCTAATTAATAATATCGATGAGAGGATGTTGTTCGCTCACAACTTTATCATGAAGGAAAAACTATGCTCAACTTTCTAAATTTAATTTACTTTATATTAATTCACACTTTACTATATTTCATGCATCATGGCATACATATCATCATGTTAAGCATGCATTATTCTAACGTGTAGTGAACGTGGGATAGTTTATTATCTGAAGCAAAGTCCTGAGTAAGGTCTTCACTCGATGGACGTGGATCTTTCTCGATGGTTGACTTCCGGGTTCTATCAACTCCAAGCAACAGGCAAGCCCCGGTGCATTTAGCCCCTTCCTTGTGATTTACAAAATGTTTATAACTTGAGTTAATCTATTGCATTAAGTTGATAGGAGTTGTGTGATAACCCAATTGATGCATTACCACCCTTGACCACTAAAATACTCTCCTTCAAACCTGATTTAAAATGAAAATGTTTGAAAAATGCTTAGCCTTGCTTAACTAATTTAGTTTTGCTCATAATGCTATTTGCTGAGCTATGGTGATATACTATTGATAATTCATGGAAAAAGGGAAATGAAAATGATTCCGTTCGACGGTTGTGCACTTGGCCAGTACATTGTCACCAACGGAAAGGGATTTTCTGTTTGGTGGTTGTATCATTTGGGTTAGAGTCCCAATGTTTGACCACCGATGGAAAAGGGAACTGTCCTGCTCAGTGGTTGAACACTTAGGTGTTGACGGTCGTTAAGTACCAATTTTATACTGTGACAGAACCTCCCGAATTACCATGGCCCACGTGCACTGCCGTAGTCCAACGACCTTCGACTGCTATGCACGGGAGCCTGATAACTTAGGAAGCCCTGTCGGGTGCTCTCGCGAACACCGCAATGTCTCACCGAGGATCATTTCATGGGACAGAAACCAACCATCTTATTACATTCATTCAAAGAGTTCAAAATACATCAGAGTAAAAAGCGGAAAAAGTACAATTATAGTTTACAATTTCCAGTGATAGTCTTTACAAAACCTCTTGTCGATAGAGACAAGATAAGGTAGCTCTTACACTTATAAGTGATATAGATGACATCTTGCCCAAGGAAGTGCTGATAAGCACATGTCATCTACTGCATAGGGCGGCTCTTCGAGTGTCCACCAGCTTGGCGATAGCCAAACCTGTACAGCTCCTTACTTTAACCTGCAACAGGGAGTTAACAAACCCTGAGTACATGGGGTACTCCGCAAGACTTACCCGACTAAAAATTGGGGAGAAGACTCAGGAATGCAGGCTGAGGGGAATCAAGGAGAGGCTTTAGCAAGAATCAAAGAATTTTGCAGAAAAGCTCTCTAAATCAACTTAACATTTGATCTCAAAGCTAGATTAGTTTTATTCAGTTATCTCGTCATCAATTCCCTTTCCCACATTTACCTAGTTCTGAACCACTCTTCGCTGTAAGTCGAAGGATCAAGTCTCCATTGACCGAGGAGCAACGATGATTCGAATCGATTGAAAACCCAGCTGGGGATCCCTATCCACACTGCATATGTAGCACCTAAACTTGCATATGCCAACCCCGCCTACCACGGCTTTTCCAAACCTTGAACCGGTCCTGCGCCACCCGAGAGCACAGTACTCCTCTCCTCTCCAGGCACGCCGGCCACGAGGGTACACGCTACTCTCGCCATCTCTCCACTCCCAGTGCGTGGTTGTCGGTTCAAGTAGAGGAGCGACCGGAGTCAGAGGCTTTCCGTAGTATGTGGCTAGTTGCAAAGTCTTGATCCAGCAGGCCGACAACGAATGGTCCCTAATGGATTCCATTTCGTTTTCTAAATAGACAGTCAGAGACACTACATTGAGACTCCTTTCTCAATGCAAGTCTACTGCCCTGTCAAACAATTATAACAGTTCATAGTAGTATACCCCAAGCATACAAAATATCTTTTTCATAAAGCTTAACTATTAAGCATGGCTAAGCGTTTTATAAACATTTGCTTTTAAATCAGATTTCAAGGATAATATATCAAGGCAGGTAAATGCAGCAAGTAGGTGACAATCAACTCCTATCAACCTAATGCAGCAATTTAATTCAAGGTGATAAAGATTTATAAAACACAAGGAGGGGCTAATGCACCAGGGCTTGCCTGTTGCTTGAAGCAGATACAACCCTGAAGTCTATCACCGAGGAAACTCCACGTCCAGAGAGTGAAGACCAACTCGGGATTTGCTTCAGATACGAATATCCCGCGTTCACTACATGAAATATTAATGCATGATGAAATGCATGGCATGATGCATAATGGAAACATACAAATACATTACATTAAATATTCAAAGAAAGTTAAATACTACTTTCCTTTATGATAAAGTTGCAAGCCAACAAGACTAGCTTGTTGTCCAACAACTTGGGTTAGCGGTTTACGAGTACCTATTAGGAATTCTATGCACGACTTAGGGTACGGAAAGGTCCAAAAAAAAGAAGTCGTTCTACTTGGATGTTTTTACCCATGAAATTGCATCTTAAAGAAACAACCTCATGACACAACAGGTCAGGATAACCTGTAATTAAGGGTTACTTTGTTTTGGTAAACCTCAAGGTAATTACCAACTAACAATAAGGGTCATTAAGTTCTTATTAAGATTCTATTATCATGGTGGTTATTATCTCACCTAAACATTTTATTAACTATTATTAACCACCACATAACAATAATAAATTATTCTATTAAATAAGTTGCCAAGGATTATTTAAAGTGTTAACAATCCCTGGTCTTCACTCAATCCAAAAACCACAAGGCACAATACATTTCATATATTAAGAAAGAAATTAAATAAATTTATTTAACTACTCAGCCTCTACTGTTGGACCGGCCCGAACGACCAACACGGTCCAGATTGGCTCCCTTAGCACTCCCAATATAAATGGCCCAGTCCAACCCGGCTCCAGCCCACTCTGGCCAAGCCAGAGTGGTGAAGCCATGGCCACCGGCCAGCCAGGCCAAGCTCGGCCAGGGCTGCAAGCGGCCGGAGGTGGCCAAGAGGGCGGAAATGGGTCACAAAGCTCCCAGTCCCCTAACTAAGCTCATGGTAATCTCAGTTCCCTGATTTGATGATTCGGAATAAACCCTAAGCCATTAATACTACACACCATTTTAATTATTAATTCATTAGGGATAAATTACAAAACAACTAAACTTTATCCAAATGAGAGGTAGCTCACAGTAAATAACAACTATTACAAAAATTTCATAATTTTTGGATCAATATTTTGAGCTATAAAAATCAGGGAAATGTCATTTATTAATTAAAATATACATTTTTATAGTCTATAGAAAATACTCAAAATGCCTATATAATATTTTTCATAAATACTACACCACACAAAGAATCTACCACATTTATTGCATAATTTTTGGAGTTGTATAAATATCTATACAAAATAAATAAAACTGAGCACTATTCCTTTAATCCGAAAATGAAAAATCATATTGCCAGCTCCACTGGACCGGCCCACCTCGGCCCAGCCAGGCCCAGTTCGGGTCTTCTCCTACCTCCAGCTCTCTTCCAGACAGGGCAGAGAGGGCACGCGAGTGCACGCTCTGCCGGCCGCGGTGGCCTGCCGGCGGCGGCAACTCCGGCGAAGGGCAAGGCCCCCGACGAGAGCCCAGCAAGCGCCCACACCTATCTAGGCTATTAGAGCGGAACCTAAGGCTCCAGCGAGAACTAGCAGGCGGCCATGGCGGTTCGGCTCGCGGCGACGTGGACGTTCCGACGGACACAACCCATCCGACCCACACCGAGACTTTCAACGCGCTCGAGATGCTCACCGGGACTTTATGCTCTCGCAAGTTGGGCAGGAAGATGACCAGCGCGGCGAGCTCGACGACGACCGTGACCACGGCGGCTGCTCCGGCAATGAATAGCACATTCCGGCGTGTTCAGTGCATCAAAGAGGGAGAGGACAAGCCCATAAGCTTCACAGAGTCACGTAAAGAGCTAAACAAGGACGACGCGGGAATATGGCTCACCGGATCCAGCCCGGCCGCGTCGGAGCCGAGCGCGGCGGCGCTTTCGCCGTATGCGGAGAAGATGACCGGCGACCCAGAGCTTCGGACGACGAGAAGACGAAGCGAGTGTCTCAATAGAAGCGCAAGAAACATTCAGAGCTATCTACGAAGTGGGACAGACGGAGATGGAAGTCGTCGGCGAATTTCGCCGGCGACCGATGCAGGCTGGGGATGAACCGAGAAGGAGAAAAGAAGACTGGAGAGCTCGTTTTCGTGCCTATATCGGGGATAACCGGCCTCGAGGCTTCGACACGTCGAGGCGCAGGTCCCACGCCAGGCCCGGAACAGCGCCACGCACGCAGCTGCGTGCCCGTGCGAGGAGAAGCGGCGGCAGGTGACGCGTCGGCCACGAGCAGCTGCGTGGCACCTCTGCTCTGCCCCAACACTGTAGCTGTCAATTATCCCATTTTTCGTTTTTCCAAAATTACTTTCAATTTTATGTTGAAACTCAAAAAATATCAATATAAGAAATGTTCAGAATTTCGTGCTGCACAACTTTGATATAGAAAACATTTTCGAATTTCAAATATTTTTGAAATTATTCAAAAGGGGGTAAATAGCCCTTTTCCGATTTGATTTAAATCTCAAACTTTTATTGAACAAGTTAAAAATTTATAAACATGAAAGCTGTTCAGTTTAGTGAGCTTTACAACTTTTATTTAAGGCTTAACTTTAGATTCCAAGTAATTTTTGAATTGGAGTTGCAAATTCAAATTTGAAGATAGAAATTCAAGTTTAATTTAAATTTCCAAATAGTAACTTGAAAAACTTTGTATACCAAAGTTGCTCCACTAAATAAGAGCTACAACTTTGCTTTTGGGACCAAGGTCCAATTCTATATAGTTTTGAATCTAGGGTTTTAGCCCGATTTAGGGTTTTAAATTAATTCCAAATTGTATTTTTAAGCAGTGATTAATTAATACACCCAATTAACAAGCCATCAGGAAGATCAAATTAAATCACTCTAAATCACTTAAGCACAAACAACCTATGAAATTAAATTTAGTTTTAATTTCTATGCATAACAAATTGAACTTAATTATGAATGCGGTGCAGTGCATATGATGACATGTCCGATTTTTACTTTAGTAACACCAGGGGTGTTACATATACCGTCAACTAATGCCTAGAGAAGAACAATAATAGAAGCATAGGGGTTATTACTGACAAATTCCACTGAGTTTTGTTGAATTGTGTATTTTTCCAGGGATTATTCCAGAAAGGCTTAAAATAAGGATTAAAATGCCTTAATTACCACTGAAATTTAACCGCCAAGGAAACATCATCACGAAGACCCTGGAAGAGTGTAGAACACACCCAAAGCAAGCGGAGGCCCACACCTGGCCAGGTGAGGCCGGCCGGCCCTAAAGGGGGGCCGGGCGACGCCCCCCCTAGGGTTTCACCGCCGTCTTCTGGAGTCTTCCTCCACCGCCTCCAAGGAAGTCATCTGAGCCCTTTGTTTAAGTCGGTTTGATCCCACGACGCACGTTCATCCCACCGGGCTATAAATAAAGGGGCAGAGCCCCTCCCAGAGCACCAATTCATTCCTCCTGCTTCATTCGTCAAGTGTAGACATAAGTTAGGGTTTCCAGAGATTAGAAATAGGGCTCTAGTTCTTCAATTTCATAGTTTAGGCGTCTAGCAAGGTTCAAGTAGAGTTGGGCGCTACGCTCGGGATTCCAGATCTATTCGTCTGGAGATCGGTAATCTTATCTTGTATCTCATTATGACTTTGCTCTATTTTAATATATTGCTACTTATTCAGTTCTTAGTTTATTCTAGTTGCATATTCGATATAGTTGTGATTGGTGATGATTATTGTCATTTGATCGTAAAGCGCCTAATTCAGTACTCGAGTGAGTTAGGTGGTATACATTATGTAGACGTGGTGTCTAGATATATTATGTACCTACGGAAGGCACCCTGACATGCCGGGTCGCGTGGTAGTCCGCGTAGGTGACAGTTGCGTTGGTTCCTCTGTAGTCCACCCCCTGTACATAGGACGAGCAGAGCGCGGTCGCGAAGAAGGTGACCCTTGTGTCTTAATATCCTCATTAGATGATGCTCCTTATGATGTTTTCTGAGTTAATTATGCTATAGATGAAAATGTGTAATGTGGCGTAGGCGGTAGACTTTGTATTTAGTAATTACATAGGTTTCCTTTACTTTAGCCGAATCTCGAGATTGTCTTACTACATTAGTGAGTCTATATTCTATCTCTGGAATACCATTTACCTCATTTACTCAGTTATCATTTATCATTCATTATTGACTTATTTATCGCTAAAGCACTAGAGTTATGGGTTACCATAGGTCTGCATATTTATCTTTCCAATCATTATAGTAGATTATCCTAATGAGTAGAATGCCTCTTTATCCTTTTGGCATAAAACAAATCAACGATACTCGGAATACTTACCGAGTGAAGTGCTACAATGGGAGAATTATCTGTGCGCTTATGGATATATTCTATAATATTATTTTTAGGAGGCAAGTGAAGATTATTTTACCTTTGGTTTTTGGCATCATGTTAGGGATGACAACTTAACGTGAAGTGATGTTAAAAATACCAACACTTAGGTTAGAGTCCCAATGCTTTGTCGCCGGCGGGCAGGGATTTGAAAACCGTTTGGCTACCTTGTACTTGGGTTAGAGTCCCAATGCATGGTTACCAACGGAAAAAGAATTAGGGACCGTCCGTTGTAGGCCCACTGTGATCGAGACTTTGCAACTAGCCAAATACTATGAAAAGCCCTATCTCCGGTGGCTCCACTGCTTGAACCGATGTTGACGGTATTTATACCCTGTTTTCTACCATCATAACCGTCAACAAAGCACTCTTTTCAGGGAAGAAACAAGTAAACACGTAGTGACTTATGTACAATTAACTTGGTTCCACATGTACATGTTAGTATTTGTTTGCAGGCATTCAAACCAGGTGTTTCAGAGTATAAAAGTACCATGAAGAGAGTGGAGCACCTGGAGGGCCCACATGAAGGTCGGCTAACCTACATGTGGGGCCTACCAGGGCTCTGCTGACAAGGCACGATCCATGTGACATCCCACTCAGCTCAATTCCACCATCAGATCAAGGTTGTGTTTCCAATCAACGGTGGAAGATCAAAGTACATGGATCAAGGCGTGAATCAACAAATACCAACAAATCAAGTACACAGCCATGCTCTATGACTGGTGGGGACAACACCTGGCTAGGACCACCTATCATAGGGGGTCGGCCGACCCACCCATGGTGGGGTCAGGCCACCGCCATGCTCCACCGCCTTCCTGCATGGTTCGCACGTGCTGGTTTGATCAACACCGTTCATTTGAGGCGGTTTCAAGGACGGTTTATCCAAGGGCCAAGGTGGAAAGGCACATGGATTGATGACATGGCACTCCCCTTCACCCCCCTATAAATACCTCCTAGTCCTTCACTCTAGACATCAAGGAATAAAGCATCAAGTGTATCATAGAGAGAAAGACTACTTTAGTAGGTTTAGTGTTAGAATAAGAGGGAAGAGAGTGAGGAAAGTCTTCAGGAGAAAGCCCCGGGTCTGTTGGGAGTCTTCTCCAAGGTGTACCTCAGCGGATGCAAGCTTCTAGTAAGTTTTCCATCTGAGTCCTTCTAGTATTTGATATTCTGGTTCTGGTACTTTAAGTATATACTTGCTTTGCTTGCACATTGGTTTACTTAGTGAAGTACTCTAGTCTCTAGCTAAGATTAGAGTAGTAAGTCTAGTGTAGACGTGGTATCTAGACTATATCTTATCAGTGTGGGCCGCTTGTCGCACGGATTGTTTGTGGGTGCCAGCAAGTGGTGACAGCCTTGTATGGTCTTAGTATCCCTCCACGTGCAGTAAGACAAGTTATTAAAATAGCAGGGTATCAATACAATAGCATAGCCACCTCGGGAGGAGTTATATCTCCTCGTGTTTCGCCTATCGCCTCTTGTAAAGGGAGGAGGTGGTAAACCTCTTTATACTTAGAAAGCCAAGACCAGATATCGTTTGCTATATAGAACCTCTCTATACCTATATCCTAACCCTCTTTGATCACCAACCCCTTTGATCACTATCTGATGGTCTTCAACCTAGTTAGTTCACTTCACGTTCCCCGTGGAAAATACAATACCTGGAATACTCCCGGTGAAGGCTACATTGACTACCGTACGCTTGCGGTATATCCGTTTGCCACCTTTGGTGTCAACAAGCTTTCTGGCGCCGTCGCCGGGGAACGGTAGCTGTCTTAACTAGAGTCGAGTCGTCTTAGTTATCCTTGTTTGATCAAAACTATCCTTCCACATACACACATGGATCAAACATCTATCTTCGAGTATGCTGCTCCATCGGGCGCTAGTATGGAGCCGCCTAGTTCATCACAGGCCATTGTGGCCGTTTGTTATGAGCTACGCCCGAGTCTCATAGCGATGGTTCAGGAGAAACCATTTCTGGGGATGAAGATGCGAACCCCTATATACACCTACGAGATTTCGAACAATTATGCTCTTACATACATATCCAAGGGATGAGACGAGATACACTTAAGTGGAAGCTATTTCTGTTCTCTTTAACAGGAATAGCCAAACGATGGTATACTCGTCACGTACGTAGTGTAAATGGAGAATGGGAGAAGCTGCAATGAAAGTTATATATCACCTTCTTCTCCATTCCCCGAGTTGCTCGTCTTCGTGTAGAGATCCTAAACTTTAGATAAAAGGTAAAGGAACCTCTAGGTGCGGCATGGGCCCGTTTCACAGACTTAGTATCTTCTGGCCCTGATTTAGCTATAACCGAGCCAGCACTCTTGCAACATTTCTACCTTGGTCTTAGCCAAAATTCCTGCACAATTTCTTGATTTATCCTCCAAGGGAGTATTCTTGCATCTCTCTATTAGTGAAGGCAAGGAAGTTGTTGCAATAATTCTTGAGAACACCCCTACACTAATGTCTATGACGAAGCCCTCGAGGAAGATCAAACCCCAAAGGACGAACCTACGATTGCCGGAACCTCACCACTCACATCACAAGCTGTCGAACCTGAACCAAAACCACTAAATCCTCCAGAGGAAGTTAAACCTCTGGAATTTCCTCTTGATATCGAGGCTGATCTCTTCTATGATTTCGGAAATGCCTCGAATCAACCTGTGCAAATGAAGTCTACCACACGTAGAGCTCCAAATGATCACATCCCACATCGCCTTGAGACCCGCTATGTCAGGGAGACTGTACAAGAGCTCACGTCCATTATGAGTGACGAATGGCTGAAGGAGGCCGAAGCCTCACCTGAGGTTATTAGGACCCTATCTTGCTTCACAACCATTCCTTGCGTCATAAATAGGACCACCATAGACTCTCTTTGTGACCCCGCTGTAGGAGTAAGCATTATGTCTAAATCCTTAGCAAATACACTCCTAAGAGAGGAACCTCTAGCCCCAACCAACAAATTCCTTAAATTGCCCTCTGGGAAATTGGTCGAGAGCTGCGGGATTGCACAGACCATTCCTGTCACAATTAACAAGGTCCATATCCTCTTACATTTCTTTATTTTTGATATTCAGGAATTTGACTTGTTGATTGGACACTGTCGCACCCAATTTTAAGGATAAAATTGAATGAACCAACTTATGTGTGCCCAGGGATCAATCACACACATAAGCGACAAATTACATAGTACCATCACAAGGTTTAATATATAATGAATAATATCACAGAGTCTTTACATTAATAACAGCGGAATAATATAGATAACTCTCTCGCAGAATCTCCATTCCACAGGGAATAGTTGACTGGTGAACACAATCCTAATAATCCTCAGAAGAATCCTCATAGTCATCTGTTACCCATCCGGGATTTTTATCCAAATATGAAAAATAAAGCAAGCGTAAGTACATGTCGTACTCAACAAGAATAACATGGGTTTATGAGGCTCAAATAAGGCAAGACACTGGTTGATAGCGGTTGCTTTTAATTGATCATATTTTAGCAATTGAATAGCACCAAATGGAATAAACCAAGGGACAAGGTCACATGATCATATAAGCATGATAATTAATATGGAATAAACATCAATAGAAACTTCCAATAAATCAATATTCAATTAGTTAGATTCCTGTAAGACGTCCAAGGCCGCTCGTGACCGTGAGCACGGCTGATATATCAGTTTTACACTCTGCAGAGGTTGCACACTTTCACCATGAGTCGTGATTTACCCTTTTTCTCGAGGTGATCAGCCTCTCGATCCACTACCAAGGTAGATCGGCGGGGTTCACTATGAAGTCTTTCAAAAGCCTCGCTAACATGATACTAATCAATCCGGGCGCAATGGCAAGGGGCGGTAGAGCCCTCCTTCCAGTGGCACACACACGCAGCAGTACACACAAGGACAGGAGCCGCAAAACAACCAGCTCGGCAAGGAACCTTTCAAGATTAATAGCATGGTAGAAAGTAACTCCATACTTGACTAAAGCCAGAGCCATATAGCCCCCATGGTTACGCTGTAAGTCCCGGTGTCATACTTACAGATAAGTCCTTAGTCCATGTTGCTAAAAAGCATCTTTTAATCTTTATTTCATAATCAATTATTCAAGTTCATAAGATCATGACCCATCAAAGCACTAGCATCACTACTCAAATGCAATCTCATAGGTAACAAGGATCAAGTTATCAAAAGCTAGGAATAAACACTATGGTTGCCAAGGTAGACACATGCATCATGAATTTAGTGATTAAGGTGAATAGGCAACAAGGATGGTCCATGCTATACTTGCCTTGATCAAAGTGCTCTGGAGAACTTGGATCCTCAGCGTACTCTTGATCACCAACGTATTGCTCACCGTCTGAACTCGATCATAAAATCACCACACAATCATCGAGGCAATCATACACGAAGCAAACAAGATCTATATTAGAAACAGTACACCAACAGTGGAAAAACAGATTGAAAAGGGTATAAAAATAATCTACGCGTCGCTACGATTCCAACGATATAAAGATCACGAAAATCGGAGTTCAAACGGAGAAGTTATGAAATAAACAAGTTTTACTTTAATAAAATAATAGATTAAATCTAATCTCGAATTTTAAAAGTTGAAAACATGAGTAACAGTAGCATCATTAGATAGATTACAAAATTACGAATCTAACGAGACTTGAACGGATCAAATCGGAGCTAAAACGAATAAAATATGGCCGAAATAAACTGAGTGGCAAATCTGTAAATATTGAAAACGCCTTTTGAATTAAAACCGAGGAAATACGTTTTCTAAATAGGAAAGCGTAATCTGAGAAATACGCCAAAGGACCGCGGGTTAGAACATTAAAAAGCTCAGGGGGTTCTCTGCAAAATTGCCGGCAAAGGGGTATCTCTCACTGTGAGCCGTTGGATCGGCCGTGGACGGCGTAGGTTAGCTCGGGGGAAAGAGGGGCGGCCCTGGTCGCCGGAGTCAGCTGGCGCCCGGCCGATTCCTCGTCGGAAGATGGCCGGAGACGGCGTTTTCGGGGCTAGGAAGCTCGGCACACCTCAGGATCTGGTCGGGAAGCAAGAGGAGCTCAAGCCAAACCTATCTATGGTTTCGGTTGCCACAGAGGTAGCTCGGAGAGGATGCGGCGAGCTAGGTGGCGGAACTATGGCGGCGGCGAAGCTCGGCATCATGGCTATAGTGCACAAAACCGAGGGAGAAGGGGTCGGGAAGGTCCCTGACCTTGCTACGAAGCTTGGAGAACAACCAATTTCGACGGAGAAGTCCTCCCGAGGAGAAATCGACGGCGGCAGGCGGAGCTCGGGGCGGCGGCTAGGGCAAGATTGGAGGGCGTGGCTTGCTCGGAAACTTGTGGGGAGGGACGGCAGAGGCTCGGCCGACCTATATAGGGGCGCGAGGGAGCATACTTGGGACGGACTCGGCCGAAAAATCCGGCGGTTGCCTTCTGTTAGAGGCGGCGCTCGTGCTCCGCTCGGACTCCGACTGGAGGAAGGGGATGGCGCGGGGCAGCGGGACCTACGCGTCAGCGGCGGGGGAAGAGGGTCGCGGCTTCCTTTTACGGGCCAGTGGAGGCATGCACGGGATGGACTCGGCCACGCCAAGAGAGGAGGCCGGGGTGGTTACGGCGCGGCCGTGTCCGCTTCGAACACGAGCAGGAGGAGGAGGAAGATGACTTGTGGGCCCCGCGTGTCGGTCACAGACGGAGAGGGACGGCGCTGCGCGGCTGGCTCGCCAAGTTTGGGCCCTGGCCCAAGCGGGAGAGAAAGGAGGAGGAGGAGGAGATGGGCTCTGAGCTGGGCTGCAGCGCGAAGGAGTTGGGCCTCGACTGGGCCGAAAGAGAGGAGGGGTGAGGTTTCTGTTTCCCTTTTTTTCAACTCATTTTCAAATAGGTTTCCAAATACATTTGTATATTTTCAAATCTCAATAAAGTGCAAACCAAACAAAATATCTTTGAGTAGCATGGATGCAACAAATCATGTTTCTATGCCCAAGGGTTTATTTTAATTCACAAAAAAAATATTATTCTATATATTAAATGCTCAATCAATTGCATAAATAAATCAAATTAAATTCCAATTTTCAAAAATTGAAAATTTCCGGGTGTTACAGACACCCGCTCATGAGATTCCTTGATGGATGTCATGGAGGGAAACTTGAAGGTCATCTCAGAAAGAACCTTTGTCTTTCAATTCCACTAGCAAATTCTGCCAATTCTAAAGCAGAATTACAACCCGAGTCTGACCCGATAGAGGAAGTAATGGTTGCTTCTCTTCTAGAACCTTCTCATCCTGATCTGGGAGAGGATGCTAAAGATTTCATCCAAGAAGAGCCCAAACTAGAAGAACCCCTAGACTTGGATAAATTTGAACCCCCATCTAAACTCTCTATAGAACTTAAGCCCCTTCCTTCTGGACTTAAGTATGCCTTCCTTAATGGTGATAGAGAGACTCCCATAATCATTAGTGACCAACTTTCTGAGGAGGAAACCTCCAAATTCATGACCATTCTAGAAAAACATCGCTCTGTCTTAGGCTACTCTCTTCAAGATGTTAAGGGAATTAGTCCCACTCTCTGCACCCATCGCATCCCAATTGAGCAAGATGATGCATCTTCTAGGGAGCCGCAATGAAGGCTAAATAATGCGATGAGAGAAGTAGTAAAGAAAGAGGTCTTGAAACTCTTGCACGCAGGCATAATCTACCCTGTTCCTAACAGCGAGTGGGTCAGCCCCGTCCAAGTAGTGCCTAAGAAAGGAGGGATGATGGTCGTTAAAAATGAGAAAAATGAACTAATCCCTCAACGAACCGTCACGGGTGGGAGAATGTGTATAGATTACCAAAAACTTAACAAGGCCAGAAAGAAAGATCACTTTCCATTACCATTCATCGATGAGATGTTGGAACGGCTTGCAAAACATTTCTTTTTCTGTTTCCTTGATGGGTATTCGGGTTATCACCAAATCCCAATCGACCCCGACGACCAAAGTAAGACAACCTTCACATGCCCCTATGGAACATATGCGTACAGGTGCATGTCCTTTGGCCTATGCAATGCTCCTGCCTCTTTCCAAAGGTGCATGATGTCCATCTTCTCCGATATGATCAAAGAAATCATGGAGATGTTCATGGACGATTTCTCAGTCTATGGCAAAACCTTCGATCACTGCCTAGAGAATCTGGACAATGTCTTACAAAGATGTGAGGAAAAGCACTTAGTTTTGAACTAGGAGAAATGCCACTTCATGGTTCGAGAAGGAATAGTGCTAGGACATAGAGTGTTCGAGCGTGAGATAGAGGTGGATAGAGCTAAGATAGAGGTTATCGAGCAACTTCCACTGCCCACGAATGTTAAGGGTGTTCGCAGCTTTCTTGGTCATGCGGGATTCTATAGAATGTTTATAAAAGACTTTTCCCAAATTGCTAGACCTTTAACAAACCTGCTTGCTAAAGATGCACCGTTTAACTTTGATGATGAGTGCTTAGACTCCTTTTATTGTCTTAAGAAAGCACTCGTCTCTGCGCCAATCATACAACCCCCTGATTGGACGCTTCCTTTTGAGATAATGTGTGATGCTAGTGACTATGTTGTAGGTGTTGTCTTAGGACAAAGCAAAGATAAGAAACATCATGCAATCTCATATGCTAGCAAAACCTTAACTAGGCCATAATTGAACTATGCAACAACTTTGCTATAGACAAATTTAGATTTACTTAGTTGGAGCTAAAGTCATCATTTACACTGACCATGCGGCACTAAAGTACTTGCTCACTAAGAAAGATACTAAACCAAGATTAATAAGATGGATATTACTGCTCCAAGAATTTGATCTTGAAATTAAAGATAAAAAGGGAGTAGAAAACTTTGTAGCCGATCATTTGTCTTGAATGCAATTCAAAGACAAACAGGATCTTCCCATCGAGGACTTCCTGCGAGACGACACACTCCTCAAGGTCACGGACTCCAACCCCTGGTATGCAAACATTGTCAATTTCATGGTCACAGGATATGTGCCACCAGGAGCAGCCAAGAAGAAACTCATCCAAGAGAGTAAGGTGCACCTATGGGATGAGTCATACCTTTACAGAGTCTGTAATGATGGAATATGAAAGAGGTGCGTGCCAATGAATGAAGCAATCAAGATCATTGAGAAATGCCACGGAGCAGAATATGGAGGCCATTATAGGGTATTCAGAACCCACGCAAAGATATGGTAAAGTGGATTCTTTTGGCCTACCATGTACAAAGATGCACAAGACTATGTGAAGAGATATGCAAGATGTCAGAAACATGGAAATATCAACACCCGGGATGTAATGCCACTCACAAACAACCTTCAAGTGGAATTATTTGATGCATGGGGAATTGACTACATGGGTCCATTCCCCAAGTCTCAAGGTTGTGAGTATATCCTGGTGGCAGTGAATTATGTGTCCAAGTGGGTGAAAGCTATGCCTTGCATGACCGCTGATGCTTCACATTCAAAAAGGATGTTTAAAGAAGTCATATTCCCAAAATTTGGCACCCCAAGTCTAGTCATAAGCGATGGAGGATCACACTTCATAGACAGAGGCTTCCGACGTTTCCTGGCCGACATGGGAATAAAGCATAATGTTGCAACCCCATACCATCCCCAGACAAGTGGCCAAGCAGAGACGTCCAATAAGCAAATCAAGAACATCCTACAAAAGACGGTTAATGAAATGAGAACAGCTTGGAAGAGCAAACTACTGGATGCACTATGAGCATACAGGACCGCATACAAGACTCCAATTAGTATGTCACCATACCAGCTTGTATATGGGAAGACATGCCATCTGCTGGTAGAGCTACGGCACAGAGCACATTGGGCAATCAAATAATGAAATATGGATCTGCCCTCTGCTGGAAGAAATAGAAAGATGCAGATCTCACAGCTTGAGGAATGGAGAGAAAAAGCCTATCACAATGACAGGATTTATAAAGAGAGAACCAAAAGGTGGCATGACAAGAGGATCAAGCCCAAGGAATTCCATCCTGGAGACAAAGTCCTAATGTTCAACTCAAGGGTCAAGCTATTTGGATATGGAAATCTATGGAGCAAATGGGAAGGAACGTACCTAGTAATCAATGCAGCAATGCATGGAGCCGTCATGCTTCAAGACGACGGCGGCAACATCTTTAAGGTAAATGGTCATCGTCTCAAAGTTTTTCATGAACATGCACCAATAGAAGAAGAAGTTGACATGATAGAATTCATCTCTGATAATGAATTAACATAATTAAAATCTACATGTATTACTTTCTCTTTTCAATTGTTTGTACAGCTTGATCACTAGATAGGTTTCAAATAATTAGAAATTCCTCCTTTTAACACTTTGGGTCCTCAAAACCCCCAAGTAGAAGTGGATAGCCAAAATTTCGGTGACCACTTGGGACCAAAAATTAGGCCAAGTCATATAATTTTTAGAATTAAATAATTTGGTCGCGCTGGGTCATCCAAACCCAGGTTGGGCGACCCACACTTGGCTCAATTTAAAATTTTGGAAAATAGGACAGTGTTCAGGAGGTCTTGTAGGTGACGTGACAGAAATTTGGGTCAATTTTATGGGTCGGCCGACCCATATTTGGCACCCCCTCAACCTCGTCACGTTTAGGAAAGCATTTGGAGAGCGTGTGGGGAAGTCACCACGGCCAGATGACCCATATATGGTGTCGGCCGAACCACCCAGGGCAATCTGGTGCCACCCATCGGCTTCGGAACGTTGTGCCAATGTTCCCCCAACGTTTTCTCGCGATTTCGAAAAGGAGAACGTTGGCACTCGTCTTCTTAACCCCTTCCTCTCCTTCTTCTTCCTTCCACCTCCAGTCTTTCACCATTCCAGCACCCTCCTTCGACCTTGAGACATCAGAGAGATCCACCATGGCCCCCACTAGCAAAAATGTCATCATCCCCTCTGGAGAAGGCACTTCCAAGCCCCAAAGGTCACTGACCGAAAGCCTGGAGAGAGCTTTGGTCGTCAACATGCTAGAGGTGGATCCCTTGAACTCACTGCTGCCGACCGGAGGGCCACCGGGGGCCAGGCCTGGGTCGCCCGACCCTAGAAGGGTTCGGCCGACCACCCCACGGCCGTCCCCTCGGTCCACTTCTTCGCCAAGATCTCTCTCTGCGCGACGGGATCTCCGAAAACCCCCCGTTCGGTCCACCACGCCAATTAGGCCTACCACATGCCAATTGGCATTGAAGGGGAAGGCTCCGGAGGTGCTGTAACAGCACCCCAACTCTCTCTCGTCAAGGAGCATCAGCTCCTACACCCCTTCCATACCCACCATGTTCAAAGGCCGCAAGATCGTTGGTGGTGGGCTGGGTGTAGGGAAGGTGTTCATCCCTCCTCTCACTTCGGATGAGAAGGAGTTGAGGGAATCCCTTGACTCCAACTCCAACTCTCCTTCTCACATCCGGTGGAAGTTGGATGTACCACCAATCAATGGCCCGCCAGGCCAATTTGAATATGATCGGGAAGAGAAAAGTGACATGGAGAAGATGCTCAAGATTGTAACTAGTCTTAGGAAAAGGAATAATGAGTTGGAGGAGACGGTGATGGAATTAAGGATGGCGCACTTAGATATGGAGGATAACTTTCGTGCACTCCGCATTAGCACCAATGCAAAGCTCAAGTGAATGGCCAATGCTATTGACCAAGAGAACATCCTAAATCCACCTTCTCCTTAGATTAGGATTCCTTTAGAATAAAGTAGGCACTAGCTAGATTTCCCTTTTTACGGTTTTGATTTTTACAATTGTAATCATGCCTACATCAATTCTAAGGGGTTGAATAAAATGCTTTTGCGTTCTGCTAGTGTGTTGCCACCAGCAAAACACCTGCACTTGATGTGGTTCTCTGTTCCTGTGTCACCAGATGAAAAGAACCAAGTGTGGGGGGTCGAACGACCCCCTCAACAGCTCTCACGGCGATTTTGAACATGTCACGATGCACGACACGTTCGCTGGATCAAACAGGACGAAAAAGGTCACACAAAGTGGGTCGAACGACCCGCAAAATGATGCCCAACGGGAAAACAATTGTGTAGGATTATGTTTTGAGACGAGGAGATTCAAATGGAGGGGACAACGACCCTTTGGTGGGGTCGGCTGAGCTCACCATTAGGGCCTGGACCCACCAGCTAGACTCCCTGCAGCGAGAGTATGCCTCCTGACTAGTTTGCACTCTTCCTCCCTCTCGAATTGTACATTTCCTTAATTTATTTCTTTGTTCTTCAATAAAAATAAAAATAAAAATTTGAATATTTGCATCCCAAAATAAAAGAGATAAAATTCATGACATTTGAAGAGTAGAGGTGACACAAAGTTCAAATTTATGCATATGCCTATACTTGTGGGTAAATATCTTGATAGGAAACCATATTGACTAAGATATTGATAAATGTGAGATAACTCTTGGCTCATGACTCACACTTTGTCCATTCAAAGTACTTATAATTTTATTTCTAAAAAATGTCACAAAACCATAGTGTCACTTATTCCTCAATAGTAAGAGAATTCCTACCAAAGCCATATATGATCATCATGTTTGAAACCCCTTCTAATCATGCTACTTGCAATTGCTTTGAGTTTGATCAAACCTTGTTGACCCTTGTTGAGAAGTATGTCATAGTCCAAAGATCAAGATCACATACACACCACACATATATGCTGCTTCTACACTGGAAGTACGCAACAACATGCCATTCATTTCCATTAAATAAATGCTCCATGTTTTAAAGGTCAATGAATATCTTCCTTAGTTGATATAGAAAAAGTGACAATGGCTATGCAAAATGAAAAAATAAAGAAATATGGACAAGTGAAAGTCCAAGAAAAAGAAAAAATATATATATTTTGAGCAAGTCCAGGCTCATGAATAAAAAAGAAAAGAAAAATGATAGCCATATCCCAAAACAAAGTAGAGAGAGCATCTCAAATAAAGGAGCATTATAGTTTTCCATTTTCCACACACTTGCACATCTTGATCTAGGTATATAACATTTTTCTCCATGGATCCTTGTTTTGACTTTACAATATATGCAAGGTAAGTATGCTTGCCAAGTTTATCCCTACCTGAACTACACATAAGCCTGATAGATGTAGGATAAAACAAAGAAGGCACCCTCAAGATATGCCTTGGTAAGGAATCGTATACAATTGAGTGACTTAAGAGTGCTATTTGAGGAGTAAGAATGAACTATGTGCTTTCTTTTTGAGGAGTAAGATGACTTTCCCTTGAGAGTTATTCCATTTCTCAACATCCCAAGGATATATGCTAGACAATACTACATAACCCACTGGTATAAGCTATGTGTTAAATGAAAACTTTGTTCACCACTATCTTGGATATGTCTTTTCAACCTTTCTTTCTAACCTTTACTCGAGGACGAGCAAAGACTTAAGTGTGGGGGGGTTCTTGTTGACAGTATTTATACCCTATTTTCTACCATCATAACCGTCAACAAAGCACTCTTTTCAGTGAAGAAACAAGCAAACACGTAGTGACTTAGGTACAATTAACTTGGTTCCAGATGTACATGATAGTATTTGTTTGCAGGCACTCAAACCAGGTGTTTTCAGAGTATAAAAGTGCCAAGAAGATAGTGGAGCACCTGGAGGGCCCACATGCAGGTCGGCCGACCTACATGTGGGGACCACCAGGGCTCTGCTGACAAGGCACAATCCATGTGATATCCCACTCAGCTCAATTCCACCATCAGATCAAGGTTGTGTTTCCAATCAACGGTGGAAGATCAAAGCACATGGATCAAGGCGTGAACCGACAAATACCAACAAATAAGTACACAGCCATGCTCTATGACTAGTGGGGACAACACCTGGCTAGGCCCACCTGTCATAGGGGGTTGGCTGACCCACCCATGGTGGGGTCAGGCCACCGCCATGCTCCACCGCCTTCCTGCATGTTTCACACATGCTGGTTTGATCAACACCGTTGATTTGAGGCGGTTTATCCAAGGTGGAAAGGCACATGGATTGATGACATGGCACTCCCCTTCATCCCCCTATAAATACCCCCTAGTCCTTCACTCTAGACATCAAGGAATAAAGTATCAAGTGTATCATAGAGAAAGACTACTTTAGTAGCTTTAGTGTTAGAATAAGAGGGAAGAGAGTGAGGGAAGTCTTCAGGAGAAAGCCCCGGGCCTGTCGGGAGTCTTCTCCAAGGTGTACCTCAGCGGATGCAAGCTTCTAGTAAGTTTTACATCTGAGTCCTTCTAGTATTTGATATTTTGGTTCTGGTACTTTAAGTATATACTTGTTTTACTTGCACATTGCTTTACTTAGTGAAGTGCTCTAGTCTCTAGCTAAGATCAGAGTAGTAAATATAGTGTAGACGTGGTGTCTAGACTGTATCTTATCAGTGTGGGCCGCTTGTCGCACGGATTGTTTGTGGGTGCCAGCAAGTGGTGACAGCCTTGTCTGGTCTTAGTATCCCTCCACGTGTGTAAGACAAGTTATTAAAATGGCAGGGCATCAATACAATAGCATAACCGCCTCGGGAGGAGTTATATCTCCTCCTGTTTCGCCTATCACCTCTTGTAAAGGGAGGAGGTGATAAACCTCTTTATACTTAGAAAGCCAAGATCAGATATCGTTTGGTACATAGAACCTCTCTATACCTATATCCTAACCCTCTTTGATCACCAACCCCTTTGATCACTATATGACGGTCTTGAACCTAGTTAGTTCACTTCACGTTCCCCGTGGAAAATACGATACCCGGAATACTCCTGGAGAAGGCTACATTGACTACCGTACGCTTGCGGTATATCCATTTGCCACCTTTGGTGACAACAACTGACAACCACGCACTATGAGTGGGGAGATGGCGAGAGTAACGTGTACCCTCGTGGCCGGCGTGCCTGGAGACGAGAACAGTACTGTGCTCTCGGGTGGCGCAGGACCGGTTCAGGGGTTGGAAAAGCCGTGGTAGACGGGGTTGGCATATGCAAGCTTAGGTGCTACATATGCAGTGTGAATAGGAATCCCCAGCTGGGTACTAATCAATTCGAATCGTCGTTGCTCCTCGGGTATGGAGACTCGATCCTTTGACTTACAATTGGAAAGTGGTTCGGAATTAGGATGTTTTTGAGAATGAATAAATAATTGGAATTGAAGGATGCATGTGAAGAACTGAGATCTATGGTTACTGATTAAAATAATACTGAGTTAAAATATTAAAAGTAGGATTAAAGATTAGCATCGCTTTTCGCAAAATATTTTGACTCTTGCTAAAGCCTTACCTTGACTCCCCTCAGCCTGTATTCCTGAGTCTCATTCCATTTTCTTAGTCGGGTAAGTCTTGCGGAGTACCCCAGTACTTAGGGTTTGTTAACCCCCTATTGCAGGTGAATTAAGTGTACAGTTCTGCGTGGGATCGTGCGGGTCAACGGATTGTGCATGGACGGAGGTGTGTATACGATACAAACCCTTGGGCAGGGTGTCTGGTTGTAGGCAGCTACTCCACTATGAATCTCTGATTGGGATAATGTAATCTAAGTTTGTAAATTTATATTTTTGTAACACTTTCGTACTATTTACTCTGGTTTATATTAATTGTGCAAACTGTTGTAATACTGTAAGGAGTACAATGAAGACCCTCAGGGAAATTAGGATTTCCTAGGAGACCCGGCAGGCCACCTAGGTCAAGGGGAACTCGTGCAGACTGATCGTGGTTCCTTTGGGACGATGACGGTGCACGTGGGCCCTATGATTAAGACGGTTCTGTCATAGGTCGCCGTAGAGCGTTTGACGACAAACGCTATTAATTTTCTGTCAACAAATATCATGTAGATTTGTGGAGAAATCTGAAGACGATATATAATAAAATATCTTAATTAAGATAAAATTATGACTTAGCTCTTTATTAGGATTGTCATCGGATCTTCATCGCACGGCAAGTATCATGAAAAACATCTTCACGTAGATCCGTTCGCCATCTTCCTTGATTTGTTGCACCAGGCCTTGTAAGACGTACATGGCCATGCGCATGCAAGAGGCCTGATTGGCTTGTTTGCATATGGAGCTGTTGGCTGCATGTTCACCGGTCAATCGTGACTCGTGAGGGATCTTATCGTAAGCTAGATAGCAACCACCATGAGATCGGATCCGATCAGGAAGGACCGAGTCGCTTCTTGTACACTACCCGTAACGCATTGCCGATCGTCGAGGCTTGCTGCAGAATCACTGCTGGGCTTCATGTGCCATGATGTTGGCTTCATCGTTGAACGGATCTGGTTGGGCTAGTTGCGGGCGACATGGATTGCTGAGTGCCGATGTGCACGGATGCGCCGCAAGAAGCAGTATCGCGACAAGGTCGCCGCGGATGATGTTGATGAAGATGATTCTCATCTAGCTCGTCGCCGCCGACGCCGTTGCTGTTGATGCTCACTAAATGTACATTTTAACCATCAACAATGATAAAATTAAAAAAGAAAATGGCACATAGAGGCTAGGAATTTGGTTTAATTTAATGGAGTTCCACTTGTACTTGAAGAATTGTGGTTGCAGGTGCAAAACAGGTGAAAATGAAGCAAACCAAGGCTCATTTGAGTAGTACACATTGGCGCAAGCAGAATAAAGATACATGGAGATGCACTCCTATATAGGAACATGTGCTTGTAGCTAACAGAACAGTCACTCTGCTATCCGAAATGGATCCCGAAAGATGTCTGTATACGAGTTGTACACTCGTATATACCTGCTGACTTCGTGGTAGTTGAGACAGGAGGAGATGAGAAGTCACCAATCATTTTGGAACGACCATTCCTGAGCACCGCCAAGGCTATCATCTACGCCGACAGTGCCAATATCTGTTTCACTATCAGGGGAAGTGTTGATGCTCACAAAATACACATTTTAACCATCAACAATGATAAAATTAAGAAAGAAAATGGCACATAGAGGCTAGAAATTTGGTTTTATTTAACGGAGTTCCACTTATACTTGAAGAATTTTGGTTGCAGGTGTAAACAGGTGAAAATGAAGTAAACCAAGGCACATTTGAGCAGTACACGTGACAAGAGCCACGTTGGGGCCAAGTCACAGGGTGCCCGCCCTGTTGGACAGGGCGCCCGCCCCCCACTTGGCGCCATTTCCACTCCGCCACATCATGGATCCATATCCCAAGCTCCCAAACAGAGTGTGGCACGTTGATTTAACATCAATGGCGCAAAATCACCTCACTTGGATCCAGTAGCCCTGTTGCACAGGGCGCCCGCCCTGTCAAAGTGGCCTGCCACGACCACAATCCGAAGGAAAGACACCCAAGCACTTTTAGCCGTCCATATTTGAAGTCGGTTTTTATCTAAGGGAGATCAAATGAAGTGCCAAAGATTCATGAACCCACATGTCATCCTCCGAGGACACAAGCCACCTCTCCAACTGCCGAAAAGTGCTCAACCGACCTTGTAACCGTCATTGTGGAGGATCCTGGAGCATTGGATGGCGAGCGGTGGATCTCACCGGGCGCCCGCCCTACACTTTCAGGCCACCGACCTCCGACCACCTCTACAAGTACTCCAGGGGTCTCCAAGTGCTATAAATACCCCCCATATGTTTCAGTTGTAATCAGTTTAGGAAGAATATTGAGACTTGGAGTTTAGTCCATTCTACCTCATCTAGTGAGAAGCCTCCTAGCAAGGCTAGTAGTGAGGGTGTGAGTGAGAAGAGAAGCAGAAGAGTAGGAAGCTCTGCGGAGGTCTCTCTCTCGGGTGCTTCCTTTGTAAGGTACTCTTTCATTCGGTAATATAATTTCTTTTCTAGTACTTACATTTCCCGCATTACTTTCAGTATTTACTTTTAGTATTTACTTCCAAGTATTTAGTTTAAGTATTACTTTGAGTGCCTAAGTTGCGGTAGTACTAGGGGATTAATTATTGGTTTTCATCAATTAGTGCGGAATCTTCGCCGATAGACGGTGCTCTAATCTTAGCGCGAGGTTAGAGTAGTGGCCTAGTGTAATCATGGTGCTTAGACTAGAAGTTACCTTGGATTCCGGCTAGAGCCACGGATAGTAGTGGTAGGTCTTAGGTGATGACAGCCCTAAGATCCTCTGGATTCCACCACGTTCGGTCTGGTTTTATCAACGTAGGGCTTTTGGATGTGAGTAACCCCAATAATTTGGGATCGCACATTGTCCCGAAGTGCTAATTGGAGTTAACCTACCGTGTTGCCTTGCATTCCACTCTTGAGCTCATCACTATCTATGCCGTTGCTTGGCTCTATCTCAGAGCTAGATTATCTGGATTAGTTATCATTATACTAGTTCACCGTTTATCATAAATCGTGATTGTTCTTAGTTTTCCATTTGATAACTTTAGCCATAAAAAGCTTCCCTATAGAAATAAAGACGATACTTGGTTACTCAAGTGAAGTGCTACATCGATAGATTCTGTGTCCTTGCGGAATTCTGCAATAGTCATAAGAGTTATCAACAAGCATTTCTGACGCCATTATCAGGAATAACTCTATTCTTGGTAGTGACATTAGAATTGCCAACAGTTGCCGTTGTCGATGACAACGAAAAAAGATTTCCATCTTGTCCGCCATAGAATCAGGAAGCACACCCCCTACCTGGCGCGCCAACTATGGACGGAATATTATCGATAGTCTACCGACGGGTATGCCCAAGGTAGTAGATTGATCGGTGAAGGTGCGCCTGAGTTGACAGTTACTAACGCTATCAAAAGAGTGTAGCCAAATCTATCCCTTAGCGGTGGTAACACTACTTCTCAATGCAATCACTAGGGTTGTCAATCACTATGCTCAAAGTATGTGGTTGTTGACACTTCTAACGTTGGTACTTGGAATAAAGTTATCTCTAGCAACTGCGCCAAAAATGGTATGGGTAGCTCTATAGGATATGTGATAGGATTCTGCAAGCGCACAGAACTATCGTGTCGCACTTTACCTGGGAGTACCAGGTGTCGAATTTAAATTTTCCCAAAGGAAGGCTGGGTTTGTGATTATTAGGATCTGATAATCAAGGATCTAGATATGGATAAATAGGATAATAGCCTTAGTAAGGATAAATCAATGAAGTATAACTAAGGTGGAAAACACACTAGGATAAATTGAAGTAGCTCTAGAGTTTATGGGAGAACTCTAACTCAGTAAAAGATCAATTGTTTGTTATACCAAAGAGTCTGCTATACCTGGGACACGCAAAGTCCTAAATTCGCCGGGGTTCGACTGATTAGGCACCGTACATCTACAAGCCCTACGCTGATAAAACCAGACCAAATGTGGTGGAATCTAGAGGATTCTAGGGTTGTCACCACCTAGAACCTACCACTACTATCCGTGGATCTAGCTGCACTCAAGGGTAAGCTATAGCCAAAGCACCGCGCTTAATCTATAAAACTTACAACTCTAACGCTGGCCAAGGAATTAGAGCACTCTAACCAAGCAATGAGCAAGTATACAGCTTCTTAAAGTATAACAATAAATAAATGAAGAAGGGGATCTTTATTACCAATAAGAGTGAAGAACACTGCAGAAGAGGTCGCCGACAAGCCCGGCTCCTCCACAGACTTCCTCCTTCTCCCAACTTCTCTCTCTACTCTTCTCTTCTCTAGCTAGCACTATTCCTAAGAGCAGAGCTTCGCTAGAGAGAGAGAAACTACTTCTAACTCTGAGCTGAATCTCTAGTGATTCTCTAGTGATTCTCTAGTGGTTCTCTCTTTACAAGTGTGGAAACTAGTCCTATTTATAGTGTAGGAGAGCTCCAGGGGTACTTGTAGGCGTCCTGGAGGTCGGTGGCGCGAAGTGGCATGGCGAGCGCCCTCCTAGGGGGGCGGGCGCCCCCTTGGATGCACGGCCTTGCATCCAACGACCCTCTTTCCTCCTCTATGGCGGTTGCAAAGTCGGTTGGTGCCCTGATTTGGCGGTTTGCAACCCCCGAGAGGATGACATGTGGGTTCATTGATCCATGGCACATCCCTTGATCACCATTGGATGAAAACCGACTTTATTTGATGGCTTGGATGACTCCTGGAGGCCTTCCCTCGGATTGTGGACGTGGCACCCAGTTTGGACAGGGCGAGCGCCCTGTTGGTTGGGCTACCGGATCCCCATGACTTGGTTCTGAGCCGTTGATGCTGAATCAATGTGCCATAGGCCATTTGGGAGGATGGCACAGAGATCCAGTGAGGTGGCATGTCCATTTGGCAAGATTCATAGGGCGGGCGCCCTACGATGGGGGAGAGGCCGCCCTCCCTCTAGCTCCCATGTGGCAGCTGAAGTGCCAAGCTGTCTTGGTTTGCTTCGTTTTTGCCTGTTTTCACCATTTTTCCTGCATACACAATATTTCTCCAAGGACATGTGGAACTAGGTGAGTTTCAAAGTGAGTTCTTTGCTTTTCATGTGATTTTACCTTGATTATGGGTAAAATGTTGGCGGTAAAATAGGGCGTTAGCGACCGTCAACAACGAACAAGTGTGACGCAGCAAGCATGAGACACAAGATTTATACAGGTTCAGGCCGCCGTGAGGCGTAATACCCTACGTCCTGTGTGCTGGTGGATTGTATTGCTATGTTATGAGTTATTTGGATCCATGGGATCTGATCTAAAGGGTCATCTCTGCCCCTCCTTATATACTTCGAAGGGACAAGGTTACAAGTAAAGTATCCAAGTTGGTACAAAAACTGTGTGGTGCAATGCCTTGCACCGCACGCCTTTGTCTTCTGGGCCGGGCCAGCTTGATGGTGCGGCCCATGTCTTGTCTTATGGTACCGGGGGTTTATACACCCACAGTATCTGTTCGCTTGCAGATAATCCTAGTGTTTATGTGTTTGAGTTATCTTATACCAACAAGCATTTCTGGCGCCGTTGCCGGGGAAAATGGTTGAAACATCTAGAGTCTATCTTAACCTTGTATTCATACTTTTACCTTTATTATCTCCTTATTTTTGTTTTCATCCTTATGGATGCTGTTGAAACCACACCCATCCATAAATATGTTGCATCCACGAGCACAAGCCATAGGCTTAGGCAATCCTCAAAGCCTATCCAAACCCCTACCTATGAGCTACACCCGTCTGATTGAAATGGTCCAAAGCCAATCCTTTTCAGGAGAGGGAGATAATAATCCTCATCTTCATCCTACGAGAGTTCAAACAGACCTGTGACTGCCTTCATATAGAGGGCATAACCAATGAAAACCTTAAAGTGGAAGCTTTTTCCTTTCTCTTTGAGAGGGAGAGCTAAAACCTGGTATGACCGAACCGTAGAGAAAGAAGAAGGAGATTGGGAAAACTTCTGTCTGACTTTTGTCTAGAATTCTACCTCCTTTCCAAAATTGTCAACCTCAGAACCAAGATCTTATCTTTCAAATTGAAAGATAATGAATCTTTGGCCACATCCTGGGAACGTTTTAACAATCTCATAAAATCTAGACCAAACCTGTCCATACCAGACCCGATTCTCATTCAACACTTTTTTGTGGGTCTGAGAAAAAAATCCAAGAAACATCTCAACTAGTCTTCGGGAGGATCTTTTGCACATGTTTCAGATTCTGAAGCACGAAAGATCCTATAAAACTATCTTAGATAACCAACCCATGGAGAAGTTAGAAGAAGAGCTTAGGGTAGCTGAACCTAAACCTTTACCATCAACATCCCAATCCTCAGCTATCCCGATTTCCAACCCTATAGAAAAGGAGGATACTCCGCTTTCGGACATTATACTTGACATAGAAGACGATCTTTTCTCCTATTTTAGAAACACCTCTCACTTCCATACGATTCAGAAGCCTCAGGAGTCCAAGAAACCATCTTTAGAACTTTTAGAACCTCCTGAAGTAGCCTTCTGTAAAAAGACCATAAGAGAGCTTATAGCCATAATCTGCAAAGATTGGCTAGAAGAATCAGAGGTTTCCTCTGATGTGATTAGATTGGTTTCACCTTCTGTCTTAATCAAATGCCAAATCCATAAAGGCCCTTTTGAAGCTTTCTACAATCAAGTTGTGGGTGTTAATGTCATGTCGGCATCATTTGCTCAAGACTTATCGATGCACATGCCACTAACCCCAACAACAAAGCTCTTGAAAAGTTCTTTCGACCACATTATTCCAAGTTTAGGCATTTTATATGTGCTCCCTATCTGGGTAAACGACACCATGCTCCATCTAAGTTTTTATATCTTTGATGTCATGGAGTTTGACCTGTTGATAGGCCAACCAATTGGAAGACTTATCAAGAAGGACAAACTGGGACAATCAATGTTCAACTAGGACCAAACTTTAGATTCCCTTTGTCCATCACCCGATCATTAAATGCTAAGACTGAGACATGTCCTGAGCCTAATCCATTTAGTGAGATCACGGTGGCAGCCCTTGATTTTCTGAGAGAATCCCATCTTGAAAAAGATGAGGAGTTCTTCATTGAGGAAGAAGCTGAAAATATAGAACCTTTACCCCTTGATGAATTCTTAGTGCCACCTAAACCTCCTATTGAGCTCAAGCCATTGTCAGCCGGTCTTAGATATGCTTTCCTAGATGGAGATATGAAATCCCCAGTGATCATAAGTGATAAACTCTCCCAGGTAGAAACCATTCGCTTGATCACTGTCTTGGAAAAGCACCGATCTGCTTCTGGCTATTCACTCCAAGATCTGAAAGGAATTAGTCATGTTCTTTGCACCCATCGCATTCCAACTGATTGTAACACCCTTGGTGTTACATTAACTAAAAACCTGCCATGTCATCATGATTGCATGTAAATCATCCCGCATAAACTCATTTTTGCTATGCATAACTAAAATAAACTTTATTACTTCATGTGATTGTGCATAAGTGCTTGAGAGTGATTTGCTATGTCAATGTTTGTGTTTGTATGTAATTATCTAAATTCAATTGGGAAAATAAAAAGAAAATCAATTATAAACCCTAGAATGGACCTAAGACCCTAAATCAAAAACTAAACATGATTCACTGTTGGGCCTTAAATAAAAGTTGTAAATCTTTAAAAGTTGAGCAACTTCTATTTTGGACAATTTTGAAATTATTAAAAAGAATTTCAAAATTAAACTCTAGTCAGTGTTTTAAAGTTCAAACTTGAAATACAAATTTAAAACCTAAAGAGAATCTGATGAAAGTGGTTTAATAAAAGTTGTAGATCTTTTAAAATAGAACAACTTTCATTTTTGGAGATTTTGAGGTTTATCGGTGGAAATTCAAATTAAACCCCAATTAGTGTTTGATAATTCAAATTTAAAATGACATTTCAAAAACTATCAAGAATTTGGACAAAATCCTTTAATGACAGTTGTAAGGCATTTAAAATAGAACAACTTTTATATTTGGGTATTTTGAAGTTATGAACAGGAAATTCAAATTTACCTCAAAACATTGTTTTAAATTTGAATTTGAAATGCTATCTCAAAAGTTATCAAGAATATGACAAAACTTCTTTAAGGAAAGTTGTAAGGCTCAATGAGTAGAGCAACTTTTATTTTTACCATTTTTCAAGTTATTTTGAAAATTTGAAAGTAATTTGAAAGATTGTGTTTCAAATCAAAATTGGGGATTTACCCCCTTTTAAATATCTTCAAATCTGGGCCGAATCTGAATTTGGTGCGAAAAGCAAAGTTGCTCATAACAAAATTTTCCACAACTTTTATTCTATATGTTCCACCTGATACCTGTTGGATAGGGAATAATTGGCAAATCTAGGGGTTGACTTCAAACTGCTACAGTAGCCGGGCCCCCCTCTTCTTCTCTGTTCGTGCGGGTGCCAGGTGCGCGTGGACCGCGCAGGCCGCCGGTGTCACCCGAGGCCGGCTGGCCACATGTCACCGTCGACGCCGGACCCGTGGGGGTCCTCTCCACGCTGCGCTCCTCTCCGCTATCCTATTTAAGGCTCGAGCCGTCGACGCCCCTCCATTTTACTCCATTGCCGCCGACGAGCACCTCTCTGGCTCGTGACAAAATTCATGGTGCACTATCCACCATCGTCTAATCACTCATGTCAGCAGCTCCTCTACAATCCCACGGACCCTTCCAATCTGTTGGTGCTTGATGGTTTCGCTGGAACAAACCTCTGCACCACCATTTTCCTCCCCAGTCTTCCGCCGAGCACGGTCGGGATCCGCCTCGACATGGTGCGCTTGGTCGGGTGAGAAACTGCGCGAATTAATCGGTGTCCTCATTTCCTAATAACCTTATGAAACTTACCAACCCATCCTTTTTCCCCGTGGTGCACAGCATTGGCCATAACGCCACCTCGTCGTCGGAGTACACCACCGTCCGCGCCATCAACATCGACGTCATGCTCCACTACGTCTCCGGTCCAGCCAGCGCGAGCATGCCACTCTGGGTGAGGTTATGTTGCTCAGCGCATCATCTTCTTAAACCCTACCGGGTCGTTCTCGTCGGGACACGACCGCGGCGTCGCGCACCGAGAGCTCGTGCCACCATGGCCATCGCTGTCGTGCTCTAGGTGTCGGTCCACGGTTCCTAGTTAGGCGTGCAGGAGATAGGAGAGCACCTTGGTACCGTTGGTCATGCCAGAGAGTCATCGACGGCGTGCTCGGTGGCCAGCGTCGCCGCCTGCGCGCGCGTCCCGAGCTATAGCGAGGGAAGGGAGAAGGATCTGACGGGCGGGGACCGTCTGGCAGTGGGTCAGAGAGAGGGAGAGCTGTCCTAGGCCGGCCTGATCGTTTTGGGCTGCCTTGGGCCATTTTGGATCTTTCTAATTTCCTCGTGAATTAAATTACATTTTCTATTTCCTAATGACTTGCATAGTGATGGGTCTTGTTATTTTTGTGGGGATTAATCTGCTGTGTCAAAAACCATAAAAATATATGTATGGACTCCCTGCAATGTGTAGAATAATACAAAAATATGGGAAGTGGTATTTGGGTACTTTCTGCTGAGGATAAAAATGCAACTTTTAATTAGAAAGCCCAACTTTGATGAATTTTAATAAATTCTCTGTTAGTCCAAAAATTGTGAAATTTTATTTGCCACTGGCTAAGAGCTACCTGTTGTTAGAGTTTAGTCTCAAATGGAAGTAGTTTAATTGTTTATTAATTAAATGCTTGATTAATTGATTAATAAAAGAAATAGAAAATAAGGATGACTAAAGTATTGTGTGATTACGGGATTTGTGTGTTAACCTTGGGTCATTATCATGTGCTGACCCTTGGTACCTTGTTAACTTGCTAAGCTTATGCTAATCTTGTTAATTTCAACGTGCAAATGATATTTTATGTAATTAGTTTACTTGTTTGTTAATTGATGCTCTATTTAATGATTATTAAAATACATAGAAAACTCTAGTGACTTAGGTTTTGCGTGACTTTCAGATTTATTATGGACCTTGAGGCATTAACTTAAAATGGTCTTTGGCATCTTTAATTAATTGTTTGAGTTCTCAATTAAATTGCTAATTAGAACAGTAATCATCTATATTATTCACATATGATATAAGGGTTGACAACCTATTTAAGCAAATGGGAAGTAGTGTTATAAGGAAATTCACTCAGCTTTCTATGACTGTTAGAATGACCAATAAATAAATTATACCACCACCACCACCTTGTCTAATGAAGTTTATTTTACAACTTTATCGTAAAGTAAAGTTGTACTCAACTTCCTAAATTAACTTTATTCTTTAGTATTAATTCACCAGTTAGTGCATCTCATGCATCATGGCATACATAACATCATGTTAAGCACTGCGTTATTATTTCGTGTAGTGAACGCGCGGTAATTATATCGGAAGCAAGTCCCGAGTAAGGTCATCACTCAGTGGACGTGGATATTTCTTAGTGATTGACTTCAGAGTTTTATCTACTCCAAGCAACAGGCAAGCCCCGGTGCATTTGCTCCTTCTTGTTATTTAAAAATGTTTTATCACTTGAGTTAATCTATTGCATTAGGTTAATAGGAGTTGAGTGATAACCCATTGATGCATTACCTTTCCTTGACCACTTATGAACACCTGAGAACCCGATTTATTTAAAAGTATTGAAAAATGCTTAGTCATGCTTAATGATTAGAGTTGCAAAAATGCTATTTTAAACACTGTGATGATATGAAACAAATGAATCATTTTATGGGATTGCTATTGTCGGCGTTTGGTGATGGTGTACTTGGCTAGTCCTATTATCATCAACGTGGATGGGTTTTCCATTTGGTTGGCCATTTGTTTGGATTAGAGTCCCAACTATCGTCGCCATCGGAAAAGGGATGCGAAAACCAGGGTGGCCACTAGTGTACTTGGGTTAGAGTCCCAATGCATAGTGTCCAATGGAAAAATATGTAGGGACCATTCGTTGTCAGCCTGTGTGATCATGACTTTGCAACTAGCCACATACTACGGAAAGCCTCTGACTCCGGTGGCTCTACCGCTGGAACTGACAACCACGCACTGGGAGTAGGAGAGATGGTGAGAGTAGCGTGTACCCTTGTGGCCAGCATGCCTGGTAGGCAGGGGTTGGCATATGCAAGCTTAAATGCTACATATGCAGTGTGGATAGGGATCCCCAGCTGGGTACTACTGGATTCGAATCGACGTTGCTCCTCAGTTAATGGAGACATGATCCTCACACTTACAGCGAAGAGTGGTTCGGAACTAGGTGTTTTTGAGAATAATTATGAAATTGAAAGTACATGATGTATAAGAATTGATATTGGAATTATGGATATGAACTAAAATAATATTGAGATCAAATAATGAAATAGGATAGAAATGCTTTTCTGCAAAATACTTTGACTCTTGCTCAAGCCTTATCCTTGACTCCCCTCAGCCTGCATTCCTGAGTCTTATTCCTTTTTCTTAGTCGGGTAAGTCTTGCGGAGTACCCCATGTACTCAGGGTTTGTTAGCCCCTATTGCAGGTAACTTAGGTGTACAGTTCTGCGTGGGAACCGTGCCGGTCAGCGGATCGTGCATGAAGGTGTGTGTATGATTTAACCCTTGGGCAGGGTGTATAGCTGTATACTACTACTCCACTACGAAACTCTGGTTTGGGGATAATGTAATTTATATTTGTAGCCTATGTTTAAGTAATACTTCCACACTCTCTACTCTGATTCAAGTTATCTGTGTACACTGTTGTAATACTCGCAAGGTCTTTACAATGAGATCCTCGGGAAATCAGGGTTTCCTAGGAGACCCGACAGGCCACCTAGGTCAAAGGGAACTCGTGCAGACTAGTCAAACGTCCTTAGGGACGATGACGGGGTACGTGGGCCCTATGATTAAGGCGGTTCTGTCACACTGATCCTAACATCATACCATCTAGAGAGCCCTGGCGTAGGTTCAACAATGCGATGATAGAGGTTGTAAAGAAAGAGGTCTTGAAACTATTGCATGCCGGGATTATCTATCCTGTGCCGCATAGTGAGTGGGTAAGCCCAGTCCAAGTTGTGCCTAAAAAGGGAGGCATGACGGTTGTCAAGAATGACAAGAATGAGTTAATCCCCTAGAGAACCGTCACTGGATGGTGGATGTGCATAGATTACAGAAAGCTCAACAAGGCGACAAGGAACGATCACTTCCCTTTGCCCTTCATTGATGAGATATTAGAGCGATTGGCAAACCACTCTTTCTTTTGCTTCCTTGATGGATATTCTATATATCATCAAATTCCTATCCACTCTGATGATCAGAGCAAAACCACCTTTACCTATCCCCAGCCTGGTCAGAGGCGTAGTCTGAGTAGCGAGAGGATGGCGAGGAGCGGCGACGAATCCCCAGTGTGGTTAGAGATGACGAGGAGTGACGACGAGGACGGTGAGGAGCAGCTACGAGTCCCTAGCAGTGGTCGGAGACTAGAGACAGAGTCCGAGTAGCGCGAGGACAGCGAGGAGCGACGATGAGTCCCCAGCCTGGTCGCAGACAGAGTCCGAGCAGCGCGAGGACGGCGAGGAGTGGTGACAAGTCTCTAGCCTAGTCGGAGACATCGTCCGAGCAGCGCGAGGACGGCGAGGAGCAGTGACCAACGGCGACGAGTCCCCAGCCTAGTCGGAGGCGTAGTCCGAGCAGTGAGAGGACGGCGAGGACCGGCGACGAATCCCCAGCGTGATCGGAGGCGGTGTCTGAGCAGTGCGAGGACAGCGAGAAACAGCGACGAGTCCCCAGCGTGGTCGGAAATGGTGTCCGAGCAGTGTGAGGACGGCGACGAGCGGCGACGAGTCCCTAGCTTGGTCGGAGGCGGTGTCCGAACAGCGCAAGAATGGCAAGGAGCGATGAGAGTTCGGCTGTGAGTTCCCGCAAAATAAATATGTACAATGGGTAGTACATGATGTATGTTTTGGAGCGGATCCCAATATTGTAGAATTCATGATAAGGTTGTCTATTTCTTACTCTTGTCAGGTCACGTAATTTCCCCTGGTAGTTAGCCTGTTACGTTTAACCACCTGACCCGGTGTATGGTTCAGAGGTTTCTTAACATGACCATGTGTATTTTACGGCTTACGGGGCGTAGACAGGTGTTGGCACAAAATATGGTTCCTCGCGCTCAACAAACCAGCGAAGCCGGATATGATCTCAAGAGCGTCGGAGCTTCCAAGATCCAGTTAGCTTCAAACCCGGTCAGAGAGTGCCGATGACCCTCACGCGTGCCAGTCAATTTGACATGCAATTGACAAGGAAAAAAGATAATCATTAATCACAAGGCGGAACTAACCGGTGGGTCCAGGTAGTTCCAGCTATGTGGCTCTGAGAGCCGATATAATCGGAAATCGACTAAGGAGTCGATTCTGGCATGTATGCATGTTTTGCCATAGGAAACAATTATTGAACTAATACATAATCGATTGATATGTGTAACCAGATATGACAATCCACGTTAAACAAGTCTATGCAGATAGTTATAGCAGATCAAAGCATAATCGATTATTGTAAACAGGTCAAGTCATTCAATTCAGACTATCTGAATGTCAAACAGACAGAAATCGGCTATTTAGCCGATTTGGCAGAACATGATCGGTTAACTAGGTTTTCCTCGTGAAAGCATAGCTGCATCAGGCTAATTAGCCGATCCAGTGTCCGTGAAGCAGAAAACTTGGCGGTGGCAACAGCCACAAGTCGATCTATAAGAATACGGAACTGGTCTAAAGGCCGGCAGTTCTGTATCCGTACAAATCGGCTCTTGCCAAGCCCTCTCATCACGTATGAGCAAGACTACGATAGTACTGGCCGAACCAAGCAATTATCGTAACAAAGCATAAATACGAGCGAAACATAAATGAATGTTTTTCATGTAGATCTAAGGCCAATACTAGTGCAATCTTGATCGGGCAAAGAGATGTTATATAAATAAACAATAAATAATAGATAATACCTTGATAACTTAATGAATCCAACTAAGATGCCAAATTAGTTAGAGCTGATAACTAATCCATGCACATAATCAAGCTTAACCTAAGCCCTCATCCACCGGATGACGCTAAACATAGATTAAACAAGAAAACAAACATGAATCGATAACTAGTCCTTATCTGATCTAAGCCCACGTCCACCGGATGACGCTAAACTTATATCAAACAAGAATCAACCCCGATCTACGATGCTCCTATGTCCACCGGATGACATTAAAGAGACAAAGCTTAGCGAGGCATGATGGTACATACAAGCAAGCCGGCGTCCACCGGATGACACTCAGCCCGATTGGAGAACTCGCCGAGATCTACGTTACTCCTACTCCTAAGGTTTGGCCGGAGCCTTAAGGTGTGTTGTATTGATGTGTACGTACGTATTACAATGGCCAGGGGTTTATATTTATACCCTGAGCTTGACAAGATAGAGTCCTAGTCGAATTACAACTCGAAACGAATATGGAAACTAACAAACCCTCCTAAATTAAAGGTAACTTCGAGCCCCAATCTTTTCTTCCTTTAACGGACTCCGAACGTGATCGCTTCCCAGCGCCGGAGACCCATCCTGACATCATCGATCAGCTCTTTTCTTCAACCGCTCCATCTTCACTACGGTCCAACAGTCGATTCCGAGACCCGATCGACTATCTCTGTCTTTGCCTCTGTCCCGAAATCGGCTATCTGCGTTCGGCATCAATTATCTGCACTCAGTCTAGATTTTGGCATAAACTACATGCCCCCCAATTTTGGGATAAACTGGTTTTATTCCAAAATTAGCACTGAGCCTCGATTCAATCCATTCGCTAGCCAAGATCGCAGTCTCCCGCTCAGCACTTCAAAGCTCCGCGATGAACCGAAACCCTAGCCAGGAAAATCCCCCGCTGCATCTCCGGCTTCGACCCGCCGTCTTCACATTCTGCAAGCGATGGTGACTCCTTCTGAAATCCCCGAGGTATGAATCCCGCCAATCTGCTCTTCATTCATGAATCCTTGTTCGATTGGTCACATATATCACCCGCCTCTAGATCTTGAAGAACGAGATTTTTATCTCGCTGTCGGATGCGCCGACCACCTTCTTCCTCGGCCTGATGGGCGATTCTGATCCTACGGAACTCATCAGCATGGAAACCAACCAAATCCCCTTCAGGGCTTCTCCAGTGGATGCATCCTCATGGACAAAGAACTCTTTCCAGAACTGGCCTAACATGCCCATAGGATGGAGGAACTGGTTCCGTCGCGTATCCGAGAGGAAACGAGCAGATTGGGAGCTACGCAGCTGAGCAGTGCCTCGACTTGTCTCTCTACCAGATGAAGAAAAATGAACCGCTTCTCATCGCCGCTAGCTATTTCTGGTCAAATTCTCTAAATGCCTTCATATTCGAAGACGGGCTGATGACCATCACCCTCGGTGACATCCATATGCTCACTGGCCTCCAAATTACCAGAACTTACTAGTATTGGAGTTTACTATCTACGGGCGAGAAGAGGTTCCCCAAGCTAAATGAGTATAAAGGCTGGATAGGCTATATTGATACCCACCACATGACAACCTCCAGCGTCAACGAAAGGAAATATATAGCATTCTTGATCCTGTGGCTGGAGTGGTTCGTTTTCTGTGGTTCTTCTCTTGGACCAGCCTATCCTTTCAAATTTCTTGCAGAGCAACTAGCACAAGGTCAATCAATCCCTCTAGGAAAACTTTTGTTGGGCTTTGCTTACAGACTAATGAGCCGAGTTACCGGCTATCTGCTCAAAGGTGAAGAAGTTCAGTGCACAATAGGGCCTTGGTGGCTGATTCAATTATGGCTAAATCTTTATTTGCACAAGATGGTCAGACCAAACTTGAACAACCTCAGTTACCCTTCTGTCAAATATGCAGAAGATAAAGATTAGGTCACCCAAGGTTGCCAGAGCTTTGGCGAGGCTGCTTCAGCCATAAACATCAATGCCAGTCGATGCCAGCTGCTTGAAACACTCTATAGAGGCTTGGGACCGGAAATTTTGAATTGGTTCCCCTATATAGAAGATGAGAAATTTCCAATGCCCTACAGCTTCAAATTCAGCACAGGGTGTTTTGATGCAGAAGCAACTGAGATCCTTAATGTAATGATAAAACCCTGCATATTACCAGATGACTTCAAGCATCTTCGAAGTTCAAGCAACACTGAACCCAGCTGGCCTTCATACGAATTTTACCATCCCAATGTAGCAGTCAGACAACTGGGCTTTGGCCAACTGTCCCCCAAGCTTCCATTCCTACATCTCCTGAGGCCTAGAGATGAACTCACTACAAACTTAGAGGCCAACAGAGTCTTTACCCTGGGGACAGATCTACCACAGTATACCATGGAGCAATGGAATCAAATATCAATGACGCATGAAAGCTTTGATCAATGGTGGCCACAATAGCATGCTCATCTATTCTGTTAGAAAATCCATGACAAATGCCAAGCCTTGGACCCAAGTTTTAACTCTGCAGCAGCAATAAGTACTGGTAATCGATTTCATCACAACCGGCTGTTAATTACATTCTAACATCTTGTCAATGCAGGATCCAGAGGTCGAACCAACATTGCATATCGATTACTATCCTCCATGCCCAAACGCCAGGCTGGGCTCCCAGGCTCCATCAGTGAAGCAAATGATGCAGGCCCCTGTCAGCATCACTGCCCCAACTCTGAAAAGGAGGGCCTCATCTAGTCTCAAAAAGACGACCACCAAGAAACAGAGATCCAAGAGGAAGCCTACCCAGGTACTTGGATGTCTTGAAATATTCTCTGTATCATTTACTCAGCTTACCTGACTGAATCGGCTATATAACAGGTGAGCATTCAGCCGATTCAAGTATCTTCTGAAAGCATTCAGGCCGAAGTCCCTCCAGAAACCACAGGCTGCCAAGATACTGCTAAAGGCTCTCTGGGCATGGATGAAACCACCGCCATCCAGCAAGAAGGAGCAGGAATCCAGGTATCAATCAAACTTGCAAGCATACAATCCCACCTTACTGAATGTTTTCTAATTCTTTTAAAAATACAGCCGAACAGCCCTCCTTCGTGGAGCCCACTTGAGGAAGAGAAAACACCATCCCCTTGAACACCCAGGTAAGGCTCTTAGGTTGTTAACACCATTGTGCTTGCTTTGTTTCTTACTCACTTTTATTTCTAAACAGCCCCGACTGACCACAGAAACACATGCTGAGGCTGCCGCCACGGCCGGAAAAGAGATTGCCATGACAGATCAACTAGGCACTTCATCAGCTCCACTTCCTTCAAGCTTTATTTAGGTGAAGCACCCATCCTTTAATCGATCACATTATTTATGCTATCACCTCCTATCATCCGAATGCATGTACTGCAGCCTTCGACTCCCAGCTACTTCTTTGACCTAGAAGAGTGCTGTGATGAAGTCCAAATCTACGACGCTGCCAGAGCCAGATTTCAAGAATCGGCTAAATGAGCTCTTGCCTCAGCTGGAAATAGACCTTGCCGACCTAGCCTGGCATCCCAAAACAGTTGATCAAGCAATTGAGCTGATTCAACAATACACACACCCGGCAACTCTCGGCCTCCTGAAGCAGCTTGCCAAGCTTAGAAATGCCACTCCAAAAATCAAGTCTGCCCATACAAACTTGGCCAAGCTTGAACAGCTGAGGAATAACAAGTTAATCAACAAACGAGAAGCCAGCGGATTAGCCGATTAAGTCAGGTCACTGAAGACTTCCATCACCACGGCCGAATCAAAGCTGGAAACTCTAAAAGCCAGGCGCGAGCAGCTAATGAAGGAACTTGAGGAAGTAAACTCGGCCATCACTCAGCATGAGATCTCTGTATCAACAAGCACTGTTGATATGGCCGAGAAGAAAAAACAAGTCAGCGCCAGGGTCATTGAAGGCAACCAGATCAACCAGCGCCTGAACATCCTCAATTCAACAGCTGATGAAGACCAGGAATATTTGTAGACCAGTCACACTCTTCATGTTGAATGTATTTCTTCCATTCGGTCCTTGTTGGGCTTGTAACTCATGTCTAACTCTTCCTGGGAATCATGCAAAGCATATTGGCCAGACTGAAATCGGCCTTCTTCTTGTTCTGTCTTTGAATCGGCTATTCAGCCTGATCCTTAGTACTGTCATAGAATGCACAGAAATCGGCTATTTAGTCGATCTAAGCAACTGATCCCAGTTAGCCGATCCTGAGCAAACGGCCTGATTAACCGATTCCGGGCAACCGACCAAAATAGCCGATCAAGACGTTCCACTTCCCATGCGCTGCGTCGGTTCCGGATTCAAGAAACATGGGTTAACTCCAGCATAAAATCCGCCGTGTCGTCTCGTCTCCCGAGGGGGAAACCGCCTTGGTGCCTCCATCTTTATAAATAGACACCCGGCCTGAGCGAGCAACCACAAACACCATTAGCCCTCGCTCGCCCGGTCCTTTTCTCTTTGCCTCTTCTCCCCAACCAAATCAAAGCAAATTTTCAACACCAACCCATGGCCGGCGACGGAGACCGTGGCAAGCGGCCGGCTTCGGATCCCGCTGAAGGCGACAACTTTAGCCGGAGCCTGTGGGCCGCGGGTGAATAGAGGCATCGGTTGCGAGCCTGGCTAGGGTAAGGCTACTGTTCACTTGATACATTTGTCTGATCTGATCTGATCTGACCGCCGACGACTTGTGCAGTGATCTGGAAACCACCGGCGCCGGAGGCTTGGGGAGCGCCGCCGGGCCATCGCAGGCCGCCCTTGCGGCCGCTGGAGCCACCCCCAGTGCGGGTGCTACAGCGGGCCCATCTCGCGGCCGTCATCGTTGGGCGTCGAACCAGCAGCTGGCCATCTACAGCAGGTAAACCAGTTTGCATCCATGGCGTTGATCTCTTTTAACCCTGACATATCTGCTTCTCTGCCATTTTTCAGTCAGGCCCACCTGATTCCTTTTCCTCAGGGTGCACCAATCGGTCTCGACACCCAGACACCCCGGACTGCGCCTCCTCAACACCCTCCTCAAGACCTGGCCTCGAGTGCTGGTTCTCGTGGGGGATCCGATTCGAGGTCCTCCACGGACTCTGATGAGTCCTACACCGCTGCCGACAGTCGCCGCTTCCACCACCAGATGGTGGAGTACCGTAACCTCTACTCAGAGGTTACCAAGGAGAATGGCCGGCTTGCAGGGCGTCAATGAACCCCAAGCCGCTGCCCTTGCCTCCGCCGAGACCGAGGTGGCCAATGTGCAAGCCCAGCTCACCGAGTCGGATACTGCGGTGGCAGGTAATGCCTTGAAGTCACTTCGTGATGTGCTGATGATCATCTTCATGCTAACCCTTATTTCTTCCTGTAGTCCTGACAGCGCAGCTGGAAGAGTTTCGCGTAGCCGCCGAGACCGCCGCCAACACCGTCAATGCCCGTGGCAACACGCAGGCGGAGCGGCTCCTAGATGTTCACCACCGCGTCCGCCAGGTGGCCATGGCTGGCGTCCGTCACGGCGCCACCAGGGCTCTCACGGCTGCACGACTCCGCTCCGGCATAGCCCTGGAGGCCGTCAAGCCCGGGATCCTGGAGGGCCAGGACATGGAGGAAGCCAGCGCCCAATTGGTGAACTTCTTCCCCCACGCCGACGGGGTTGCGGTTGTCACCGATGCCCAGGATATCATAGATAGGGCCACCCATAATGCGAATTAGAATGTAACAGGGCTCCTCTATAAACACGATCAGAAATAAAAACTTTGTTCGTAATCACCAATCTGATCTCCATGTGTCTGTATATTTATTATTTTTTTATTTTTGGGCTAAAGGCGATGCAATTACATCGGCTATTATACTCCATCAAGGGTGTTTCATTTTTGTGCTAAAGGCGATCCATTAGAACGAAATCGGCTATTACAGACTCTTGTTTTTGTTCTGAAGGTGGTCCTCCGCGTAGAATCGGCTGTAGCAGCCAGATCTTGCATCGATCGGCTATCATCCCCCAACCTGGGATACTAGGATGGTATTTCTTCAGATATTTTCCGTTGATCGCCCTGGCAAATCTCCTCCCTTCCATATCTTCGAGTATATAGGCATTGCCGGGCGTACATTCAACAACTCGATACGGGCCTTCCCAATTTAGCGACCACTTGCCGAATCGGCTTTCTTTGGTCCCGATAGGTAGGATAGTTTTCCATACTAGCTCTGATTTGGCAAAGCTCTTGCTTCTTACTTTAGTGTTGTAATACTTGGCCACCCGTATCTTATTAGCTTCGATACACCCCAGGGCTTTGAGCCGATGACAATGTAAATCTTCAAGACTGTCCATCATGATATCCTTGTACTCACCTGGCTGTAAGCTCGCTCTGTAACTTGACATGCCGTGTCTCTGACTAAATTTCCCAAGGCAGGACAGCAGTGTGTCCATAGACCAACTCATACGGCGTAGCTTTAGTCGATCCATGCTGAGCCATCCGGTATGCCCACAGAGCTTCACTCAACGTCAAGTACCATCTCTGGGGAGTCTGCTCAATCTTCTTCTTGATGACCTTGATTAAAATTTGATTTGAAGCTTCAGCCTGACCATTAGCTTGAGCATAATAAGGTGATGAATTATAAATTTTGATGCCCATGTTGTCAGTAAAGGTCAGAAACTCATCCGAAGTGAACATGGTCCCCTGATCTGTTGTGATAGTCTATGGTACACCAAACCTGTAGATGATGTGTTGCTTCACAAACTCAATTATATCTCCAGATGTGTCATTCTTCAAAGGAACAGCTTCTACCCACTTATTAAAATAGTCGGTTGCAACCAGTATCCATTTGTGACCTTTACTGGATGGTGGATAGATTTTGCCGATCAGATTGATTCCCCAACCTCTGAATGGCCATGGCTTGATGATAGGATTCATAGCTGAAGCAGGAGACTTCTGCACATTCCCGAATCTCTTGCATTCTCGGCAGCCCTTGTAATACTTGAAACAATTTTCGAGCATTGTTGGCCGATAATAACCAGTCCTTCTGATAATCCATTTCATCTTATGAGCCGATTAGTGAGCACCGCATACTCCTTCATGAACCTCACTCATCAGTTTTATCGATTCCTCTGCCCCGAGGCATTTCAGCAGCAAGCCCTTCGACAGTCTTATAATACAACTGACCATCTAGCAGCACGTACTTGATAGCTTTGTACCTCAGCTTTCTACTAACCTTCTGTGAAGGATTTGCAAGGTAACTTGCTATCTCACCCCGCCAGTCATCAACTGATAGCTCGGTATTGAGGATTTCCTGCATCGATCTGTAACCCGAGGCGCTCTGCGCTAGCCGATTGGCCTCTTGATTCTGGGCTCTGGGAATATGGTACAGTGAAACCGCTAAGAACCCTCTGATCAAAGCTTGGCACTGATCATGATAGCCTCTGAGTACGTCGTCCTTTACATTCAAATAGGCCAAGCAATTGGTTGATGACTAGTTGTGAATCTCCAAAAACCTCAACTACGTCGGCCTTTGCTTCATGCAGAAGCTGAAATCCTTTCCAAATCGCCTCATATTCAGCCTGGTTGTTTGTCACCGTTGGTCCATGCTGGAAAGCGTACTCAAATCGTTGACCTCAAGGTGATATCAGTATTACCCCAGCATCTCCACCTTGCATGCAAGATGATCCATCAAAGAACATAGTCCACGGTGCCACGTCGACTATACTGACAACGCCGTCCATGATGCTGGGTGATGAAATCGACTATTGCCTGACCTTTGACTGCCTTAGCCGATTCGAACCTCAAGTCAAATTCAGAGAGAGCCAGGATCCACTTCCCGAACCGTCCGTTCAGGATAGGCATTGACAACATATGTTTGATCACATCGGCTCCGGAAACCACCACACACTCAGCCGATAGCAAGTAGTGCCTCAGCTTGGTGCACGAGTAGAATAGGCATAAGCACAGCTTCTCAGTCGGCGTGTATCTTGTCTCGGGATCCAAGAGCCTCCTGCTCAGATAGAAAACTGCTCTCTCCTTCCCTTCAAATTCTTGAAAAAGGGCCGAGCCAATCGTAAGATCTTCGGCCGTCACGTATAGCTTGAACGGTTTACCTGCCTGTGGCGGTACCAGAACAGGTGGAGACATCATATATTCCTTGATTTCATCGAAAGCCTTTTGATGTACATCACCCCATCTTAATTCCTGAGTGTCTTTAAGCTTCAACAGTGGTGAGAATGGCAGCACCTTCTCTGACAGATTGGCAATGAATCTTCTGATGAAATTAATCTTGCCGAGTAAAGACAACAATTCCTTCTTATTGGTTGGCAGCACAAGCTGATCGATGGCCTTCCTACTCTTGCTGCCAACCTCGATTCCCTTGCGATGTACCATGAAACCCAGAAACTCACCAGCCGACACCCCGAAAGCACACTTATTATGATTCATCTTCAAGCCATGTTTCCGAGTGCATTCTAGGGTAACCTTCAAATCAGCTAAGTGCTCGTTGTAGCTTTTGGACTTTACAACCACATCGTCGATGTAAATTTCTACAATCTTGCCAATCAACTTATGAAAAATATAATTCATAGCCTTCTGATAAGTTGCACCGGCATTTTTTGAACCGAATGTCATTACAACCCACTCGAACAAACCGATCGCACCAGGACACCTGAAAGCAGTCTTAGGAATATCTTCATCAGCCATAAAAATTTGATTATAGCCGGCATTATCATCCATGAAGCTGATGACCTGATGCCCTGCAGCCGAATCGACTAACATATCGGCTATCAGCATTGGGTAGCCGTCCATCGGGGTAGCTCTGTTCAAATCCCCTGAAATCGATGCAGACCCGCAACTTGCCATTCTTCTTGTATACAGGGACAATATTCGATACCCACTCGGCGTATCGGCAAGCTCGAATGAACTTGGCTTCCAGCAGCCTCTCGATCTCGGCCTTGATGTCAGGCAATGACTCCTGCTTGAATCATCATGGCGGCTGCTTGAATGGCCGAAATCCAGGCTTGATAGGCAATCTGTGCTCGACAATCAATTTGTCCAAGCCAGGCATCTCGTAGTACTCCTAGGCGAAGCAGTCTTTGTATTCTTTCAAAAAGTCGATCAACTCCCACCTGAACTCAGGGTCAAGATTGGCAGCGATATACGTCGGCCTTGGTCTGTCACAAGGTCTGATATCCACTTCTTCAAGTTTATTCGCCGACGTAAAACCCTGTCCAAGCTTGCCCTCAGTGCCATCGATCGGGTTGTCCATTAATAAAAAGATTCAGAGCCGATTGCCCGGACCGGTTGCTGACTCTCATCGTTGACCTTGATGGAGCCTTCTTCCCAAGTCTTGCCAGAGAAACAGTCATGATCCCCAGCTTCCTAGTAGGTAGCGTCTGCTATGGCTATACTCACCGAGTCATCAGCTGGGATCACCTCAACCTCATCACCATGCCACTGGATTACACATTGGTGCATTGTGGACGGCACACAGCAGTTGGCATGGATCCAGTCATGCCCAAGCAGCAAACTGTAAGAACCCTTGCGGTCAGTCACGAAGAAGGTAGTGAGCAGTGTCTTCTTCCCGACTGTTAGCTCGACATTGATTATCCCCCGGGTATTTGAAGAGTTGCCCCCAAAGTCCTTGAGCATCATGTCGGTCTCGATCAAATCATCAGGGCCCTTGCCCAGCTTGCAGAAGGTGGCATAGGGCATGAGATTAACTGTGGCGCCACCATCGACTAGCATCTTGGTCAAGGGCATCCCATCGACATATCCTTTGAGGTACAAGGCCTTCAAGTGCCGGTGCTTGGGTGGCTTGTCAAAGGTAGCTTGCTGCGCGAGGACTAGCTTGGCGGTGGCTTGCTCAGACTCCGATTCATCAGATTCAGAGAGAACTTCAACCTTCCTGGCTCGGGGCGCCCTGAACTCAGCTGGAAGTACAAACACCATCTGCGTATCGGCTGTCGCCTTCCCTTTGTCCTGAGGAGGCTTCTCCCGCCAGATTTGCTTCGGGCGGCCCTCTGCTTTGAGCTCCCTGTTCCTAAGGCACTGCACACGGTGTCTCTGACTCTTGGTCAAGTCTCCGAGGCACCACTGGTTCTCCTGCCAAACCGGCTCTTGGTGATCGACTGTTGCCTCGTCGAGCCGATCGCGCAGTTCTCTTTTTTTGCGCCGATCCTGCATGTCATGTGGGCGTCCAAGCCTCTCACGCACAAACCGGCGGTTGGTCTGAGAGTGCCTGTACTCTCGGTACTGATCGCTGTACTCTGGGCAATTGCGCAGAGTCGGCAATCTCAGACCTTCATTCCAGCAATGCTTGAAGAATGGGCAATGCCAGTGGCTTTCTTCTTCCTCCCGGTGGCGAGCCAGCTCCTCTTGATAGCGGGCTTCTTTTTCATCACGAGCCCATCTCCGATACTCTTCTTCCTCGAGCTGCCTCCGCTAAGTCTTTTCCTTTTCCCGTCACCATTTGTTCAGTAGATGGCGGGATGTAGGCCCGGTCTTCTTGGTGCCGCTGGATTTCCCTTTCTCGTATCGGTTCTTGTTTTGTTCTCGGCTTCTCCTGATCATCTCCAACTCCTCAGCCGATATCTGCATATTTGGATCGATTGATGCACTGTTCCTGGCCTGGTTAGAGGTCAGAACCTTCATCTTGCCTGCAGGGGTCGCCACCTTGACCATATTTTGGCCCTTAGGGAACGGGAACTTGTCGATCTTCATCTTCCCCTTGGGAGGACTGTCAAACTTCAATAGGCTGCGAGAGATAGCTCTCTGAATCTGATTTCTAAACGCGTGGCATCCAGTGGTGTCGTGTGTGCTAACGCCGTGGTACTGGCAGAACGGTTTCCCTTTTAAGTCTTCGGGAGAGGGTCTCACATAATCGGCAGGGAAGGTGATCTGCCCAGCATTGACCAGTAGATCAAATAACTTGTCTAGCTTATGCGTATCAAAGTCATACTGATCGTCTGCACTCCAGTTCTTGGGCACAACCATGGGCCTCTTGCCCGACTTTAGTTCAACAGCGGCGATTTCATCGTCGGCTTCATCATCAGAATCTGAGTTGCTGATGTACGCGGTTTGCTTGTATATTCCTTCCTTTCTGAAAGTCTGGGCCTGCAACTCAAGTGCGGCCACTCTCTGCAACACCTTGCTGACAATGTAAAAGTCGGTGCCCACCAGCTTCTCTTGAATGTGCGGGAGCATTCCACCGATAACCAAGTGAGCGAGCTGCTTGTCAGACAGGTTCAATGAATAACACATATTCCTCATCTCCCTGAAGCACTTGGATGAAAGCCGATCCGGTCTCGCTACTCTTCTGGCGCATGCTGGTCAGATCGGCAATAGTTTTTTCCCCTAGTGCCGGAGAAGAAATAGCTGTGAAACCTGCCCTCCAAATCCACCCAGTTTTGAATCGAATCGGGCTCTAAAGTGGTGAACCAACTGAAAGCCGGTCCAGTCAATGACAGTGAGAAGAAGCAGACCCTGTGAGCATCCTCATACGACGCCTCGCCAAGCTGAGTCAGGTATCGGCTGATGTGCTCTATGGTGGACACGTCGTCTTGCCCACTGAACTTGGAGAAGTCCGGCATGCGATACCTCGGTGGCAGCGCCACGCGATCAAACCACTCAGGGTAAGGGCACCTGTATCTGATCGATACTCCTGCCTTCGGCTGCAAGCCGAATTGGTCCCTGAACATTGCACTCATCCTGTTCATCAATTCATCTTGAGGCAACTGGGTATATCCAGGGTGTGGCGCTGATGAGAGCTCATCATAGGTATGCCCGTAGTGATAACCCAGAGTGGGCCCGTTCTTGGTTGGCGCATTCCCAGTCATCCGCATGTAAGCAGCAATTTGCTCAGGAGAGTAGTCTTTGTATAGTTTGGGTGCCGAAGCTATTTTTGGAGCCGAACCCGCCGTCATATTGGGATCTTGGATAGATGGCTTTGGCAGATTCGGCTTGTTGCGGCGGAGTATTGGAAGTTCCGGCCACTGCACCTGATTTGGAGTCCTCTGGTGGTATGTTGAAGTATGTTGCTCTCAGAGATTCCCAATCCTGTCTGTTGATGACGGTCTTCATGGTATTATAGAATGTTTGCAGGAAGACGTTGTGATGATGCCCGACTGCCTGATGTGAGGCCAACCAAATGGCGCTCTGAATAAATTCTTTGAACTCATCGTCGCCTGTATCACTGTGGCCAGGCATGACCCACCTTGGATATGGATGCTTCTTGAACACGCAGGCCGTCACGATTCTTGCCGAACAGCAGCAGACAGGCATCAGTGAACTCCGCAATGATCTGATCTAGAATCACAGCATCTTCGGGCTCAATCTCGTCACGCCTGACTCTGATGATACCGTCATCCCTGGGAGTGTCGTTGTAACACCCTAAAATTTGCTTTTATTAAAGTAGGGACAAATTGATTTATTTATGTAATTGTTTGGCATATTAACCTAGCAAATAATAGCTTTTAGCAATTAAAATAAATCATAGGAATTTAGAAACATGATTTGTTGCATCCATGCTGCTCGATGATATTTTTGTTTGATTTGCACTTTATTGAGATTTGGAAATATTCAAATGTATTTGGATACCTCCCCTCTTCCTTTTTTGCCGCTTGGGCAGGAGGCCACCCGAGCGTCGGCAGACCGCCCCATCTTCCTCGCGCAGGCGCCTTTCTCCTTTGGCTGCCATGCGGGGCCTGCTGCTCAGAGTCGTCCCCTTCCTTCCTCTGGAGTCCGAGCAGGACTCGATGTCCAACCGATCGCCGCCGGAATTTCCGGACGAGTCCATCCTGAGCACGCCTCCACGGTCCGTAAAAGGAAGCCGCGACCCTCTTCCCCTTCCCTCCTACTGGCACTGACGCGTCGGGCCACGGCACAGCGCAGTCTCCTTCCTCCGGACAGAGCCCGAACCGAGCACGACTGCCGCCTCCGACCGTATCCTAACCACCGAATCTCCCGAAGTCTGGATATCCTATGCCTCTCTCGCGCCCCTATATAGGTCGGCCGAGCTCTGCCATCCCTCCCCACAAGTTCCTGAGCAAGCCACGCCCTCCAATCTTGCCCTAGCCGCCGCCCCGAGCTCCGCCGCCGCCGTCGATTTCTCCTCGGGAAGACTTCTCCGTCGAAATTGGTTGTTCTCCAAGCTTCGCAGCAAGGTCAGGAACTTTCCCGACCCCTTCTCCCTCGGTTTTGTGCACTACAGCCATGATGCCGAGCTTCGCCGCCACCATAGTTCCTGCCACCTAGCTCGCCGCATCCTCCCCGAGCTACCTCTGTGGCAACCGAAACCATAGATAGGTTCGGCTTGAACTCCTCTTGCTTCCCGACCAGGTCCCGAGGTGTGTCGAGCTTCCTAGCCCCGAAAACGCCATCTTCGGCCATCTTGCCGGCGAGGAATCGGCCGGGCGCCGCCCGACTCCGGCGACCAGAGCCGCCCCTCTTTTCCCGAGCTACCTGCGCCGTCCACGGCCGATCCAACGGCTCACAGTGGGAGATACCTTTTCGACCGGCACTTTTGCAGAAGAGCCCCTGAGCTTTTTAATGTTCTAACCCGCGATCCTTTGGCGTATTTCTCAGATTACTGTTTTCCTATTTAGAAAACGTATTTCCTCGGTTTTAATTCAAAAGGCGTTTTCAATATTTACAGATTTGTCACTCAGTTTATTTCGGCCATATTTTATTCGTTTTAGCTCCGATTTGATCCGTTCAAGTCTCGTTAGATTCAGTAATTTTGTAATCTATCTAATGATGCTACTGTTACTCATGTTTTCAACTTTTAAAATTTGAGATTAGATTTAATCTATTATTTTATTAAAGTAAAACTTGTTTATTTCATAACTTCTCCGTTTGAACTCTGATTTTCGTGATCTTTATATCGTTGGAACCGTAGCGACGCGTAGATTATTTTTTATACACTTTTTAATCTGTTTTTCCACTGTTGGTGTACTATTTCTAATATAGATCTTGTTTGCTTCGTGTATGTTTGCCTCGATAATTATGTGATGATTTTATGATCGAGTTCAGACGGTGAGCAATACGTTGGTGATCAAGAGTACACGGAGGATCCAAGTTCTCCAGAGCACTTTGATCAAGGCAAGTATAGCTTGGATCATCCTTGTTGCCTATTCACCTTAATCACTAAATTCATGATGCATGTGTCTACCTTGGCAACCATAGTATTTATTCCTAAGTTTTGATCACTTGATCCTTGTTACCTATGAGATTGCATTTGAGTAGTGATGCTAGCGCTTGATGATGCCATGATCTTATGAACTTGATTAATTAATTATGAGATAAAGATTAAAAGATACTTTTTAGCAACATGGACTAAGGACTTAACTGTATGTATGACACCGGGACTTACAGCGCAACCATGAGGGTCATATGGCTCTGACTTTAGTCAAGTATGAAGTTACTTTCTATCATGTTGTTAATCTTGAAAGGTTCCTTGCCGAGCTGGTTGTTTTGCGGCTCCTGTCTTTGTGTGTACTGCTGTGTGTGTGTGCCACTAGAAGGAGAGCTCTACCACCCCTTGCCATTGCGCCCAGATTGATTAATGGCATGTTAGGAAGGCTTTTGAAAGACTTCATAGTGTACCCTGCCGCACTTTCTTGGTGAGGTGACATGGGAGTCATGACCCTTGGCATATGGGAATCACGACTTATGGTGAAAGTGTGCAACCTCTGCAGAGTGTAAAACTGATATATCAGCCGCGCTCACGGTCACGAGCGGCCTTGGACGTCTTACAGGAACTTAACTAATTTAATATTGATTTATTTGGAGTTTCTATTGATGTTTATTCTATATTAATTATCATATTTATATGATCATGCAAATCTTTGTCCTTGGAATATTCTATTGCTACTACTCAAATTGCTAAAATATGATCAATTAAAAGCAACTGCTGTCAAACCAGTGTCAAGCCTCATTTGAGCCTCATAAACCCATGTTATTCTTGTTGAGTACGATATGTACTTACGCTTGCTTTATTTTTCATATTTGGATAAAAATCCCGGATGGGTAACAGATGACTATGATGATTCTTCTGAGGATTACTAGGATTGTGGTTCACCAGTCAACTACTTCCCTGTGAATTGGAGCTTTCGCGAGAGATTATAATTATTAGACCGCTGCTAATTTATGTAAAGACTCTGTGATATTATTCGTTATATATTGAACCTTGTGATGGTACTATGTAATTTGTCGCTTATGTGTGTGATTGATCTCTGGGCGCACATAAGTTGGTTCATTCAATTTTATCCTTAAAATTGGGTGTGACAGTCGTTCTCCGGATTCTTTCCCTTAGTCATGAGTGAAACGGTCCCACCGGTCATGCCAAAAAGTGTGTTGGCACAAAATATGGTTCCTCGCGCTCAACACACCAGCGAAGCCGGATATGATCTCAAGAGCGTCGGAGCTTTTAAGATCCAGTTACCTTCAAACCCGGTCAGAGAGTGCCGATGACCCTCACGCGTGCCAGTCAATTTGACCTGCAATTGACAAGGAAAAAAGATAATCAGTAATCACAAGGCGGAACTAACCGATGGGTCCAGGTAGTTCCAGCTATGTGGCTCTGAGAGCCGATATAATCGGAAATCGACTAAAGAGTCGATTCCGGCATGTATGCATGTTTTGCCATTGGAAACAATTATTAAACTGATACATAATCGATTAATATGTGTAACCAGACATGACAATACACATTAAACAAGTCTATGCAGATAGTTATAGCAGATCAAAGCATAATCGATTATTGTAAACAGGTTAAGTCATTCAATTCAGACTGTCTGAATGTCAAACAGACAGAAATCGGCTATTTAGCCGATTTGGATAGAACATGATCAGTTAACTGGTTTTTCTCGTGAAAGCATAGCTGCATCGGCTAATTAGCCGATCCAGGGTCCGTGAAGCAGAAAACTTGGCGGTGGCAACAGCCACAAGTCGATTTATAAGAATACGGAACTGGTCTAAAAGCCGGCGGTTCTATATTCGTACAAATCAGCTCTTGCCAAGCCCTCTCATCACGTACGAGCAAGACTACGATAGTACTGGCCGAGTCAAGCAATTATCGTAATAAAGCATAAACATGAGCGAAACATAAATGAACGTTTTTCATGTAGATCGAAGGCCAATACTATACAATCTTGATCGGGTAAAGAGATGTTATATAAATAAACAATAAATAACAGATAACATCTTGCTAACTTAATGAATCTAACTAAGATGCCAAATTAGTTGGAGCCGATAATTAATCCATGCACATAATCAAGCTTAACCTAAGCACTCGTCCACCGAATGACGCTAAACATAGATTAAACAAGAAAACAAACATGAATCGATAACTAATCCTTTTCTGATCTAGGCCCACGTCCACCGGATGACGCTAAACTTATATCAAATAAGAATCAACCCCGATCTACGATGCTCCCATGTCCACCGGATGACATTAAGGAGACAAAGCTTAGCGAGGCATGATGGTACTTACAAGCAAGCCTGCATCCACCGGATGATACTCAGCCCGATTGAAGAACTCTCAGCCCGATTGAAGAACTCGCCGAAATCTACGTTAGTCCTACTCCTAAGTTTTGGCTGGAGCCAGAAGGTGTGTTGTATTGATGTGTACGTACGTATTACAATGGCCGGGGGTTTATATTTATACCCTGGACTTGACAAGATAGAGTTCTAATCGAATTACAACTCGAAAAGAATATGAAAACTAACAAACTCTCCTAAATTAAAGATAACTTGGAGCCCAATCTTTTCTTTTTTTAAAGGACTCCGAACGTGATCGCTTCACAGGCGTTGGAGACCCGTGCTGACGTCATCAATCGGGCTCTTTTCTTCAACCGCTCCGTCTTCACTCCAGCCCAACAGTCAATTCGAGACCCGATCGACTATCTCTGTCATTGCCTCTATCCCGAAATCGGTTATCTGCGTTCGGCATCAACTATCTGCACTCAGTCCAGATTTTGGCGTAAACAACAGGTTTCACGGATTAAAGCGTGTGCTATCAAGGTACGTCAAGCAACCCTTAAGAGAAGAGAACGGAGAGATACTTAGTATCTCATCAGTGGAGAAAATCTTCTGAGTGCCCGAGCGTGGTCGGGGCTTATGGAGAAATCGACGGCGAGTTGCCCGAGCTTTGTCGGGGTTTATGGAGAGGTCGGCGGTGAAGAACTATAGAGATAATTTCCGGAGATATAAAGAGGTAGGAGAATATGGAGAAAAATATTAAAAATATCACTTAGCTTGATTGACGTCGACCGGAGTGGTCAGGTGTATCGAGGAGTCGCTTGACGTGGCTCGCGTGCTTGTTGCTGTCGAGGTCACCGTATAGCGTTTGACGACAGGACGCTATTAATTTTCTGTCAACAAATATCATGGAGATTTGTGAATAAATCCGAAGACGATATATAATAAAATATCTTAATTAAGATAAAATTATGACTTAGCTCTTTATTAGGATTGTCATCGGATCTTCATCGCACGGCAAGTAGCATGAAAAATATCTTCACGTAGATCCATTCGCCGTCTTCCTTGATTGTTGCACCTGGCCTTGTAGGACATACATGGCCATGCGCATGCAAGAGGCCTGATTGGCTTGTTTGCATATGGAGCTGTTGGCTGCATGTTCGCCGGTCGATCGTGAGGGATCGTGTCGTAAGCTAGTTAGCAACCACCACTGAGATCGGATCCTATCAGGAAGGGCCGAGTCGCTTCTTGTAAACTGCCCGTAACGCATTGCCGATCGTCGAGGCTTGCTACGGAATCACCGCTGGGCTTCATGCGCCATGATGTTGGCTTCATGATTGAACGGATCTGGTCGGGCTAGTTGCGGGCGACATGGATTGCTGAGCGCCGATGTGCACGGATGCCGTCGCAAAAAGCAGTATCACGACTGAGGCCGCTGTGGATGTTGTTGATGAAGATGATTCTCATCTGGTTCGTCGCCGTCGACGCCGTTGCCGTTGTCGACGACGATGAAAAAAGATTTCTATCTTGTTTGCCATGGAATCAGAAAGCACACCCCCTACCTGGCGCGCCAACTGTCGACGGAATATCGTCGATAGTCTACCGAGGGCTATGCCCAAGGTAGTAGATTGATCGGTGAAGGTGCGCCTGAGACGAATAAGTGTAACGTAGCAAGCGTGAGACACAAGATTTATACAGGTTCAGGCCACCGCTAGGCGTGACACCCTACGTCCTGTGTGCTGGTGGATTGTATTGCTATGATATGAGTTGTTTGGATCTATGAGATCTGATCTAAAGGGTTATCCCTGCCCCTCCTTATATACTTCGAAGGGATAAGATTACAAGTAAAGTATCCTAAATTGGTACAATAACTGTGAGGTGCAATGCCTTGTGCCACACGCCTTTGTCTTCTGGGCCGGGCCAGCTTGATGGTACGGGCCCATGTCTTGTTTTGTGGTACCGGAGGTTTATACACACACAGTATCTGTCTGCTTGCAGATAATTTTAGTGTTTATTTGTTTGAGTTATCTTATACCAACAAGCATTTCTGGCGCCGTTGCCGAGGAAAACGGTTGAAACATCTAGAGTCTATCTTAACCTTGTATTTATACATTTACCTTTATTATGTCCGTATTTTTGTTTTCATCCTTATGGATGCCATTGAAACCACACCCATCAATAAATATGTTGCATCCACGAGCACAAGCCATAGGCTTAGGCAATCCTCAAAGCCTATCCAAACCCCTACCTATGAGCTACGCCCGTGTCTGATTGAAATGGTCCAAAGCCAATCCTTTTCAGGAGAGGGAGATAATAATACTCATCTTCACCTATAAGAGTTCAAACAGACCTGTGACTGCCTCCTGTATAGAGGGCATGCCCGATGAAACATTAAAGTGGAAGCTTTTTCCTTTCTCTTTGAGAGGGAGAGCTAAAACCTGGTATGACCAAACCGTAGAGAAAGAAGGAGGAGATTGGGGAAAACTTCTCTCTGAATTTTGCCTAAAATTCTACCCCCTTTCCAAAATTATCAACCTCAGAACTAAGATCCTATCTTTCAAACCGAAAGATATTATCTTTGGCCACATCCTAGAACGTTTTAACTATCTCATAAAATCTGGACCAAACCTTATCCATACCAGACCCGATTCTCATTCAACACTTTTTTGTGGGTCTGAGAAAAAAATCTAAGAAGCATCTTAACTACTCTTCGGGAGGATCTTTTGCACATGTTTCAGATTCCGAAGCACGAAAGATCCTAGACAACATCTTAGATAACCAACCCGAGGAGAAGTTAGAAGAAGACCTTAGGGTAGCTGAACCTAAGCCTTTACCATCAACATCCCGATCATCAGCTATCCCGATTTCTAACACTATGGAAAAGGAGGATACTCCGCTTTTGGACTTTATACTTGACATAGAAGACGATCTTTGTGACAGAACCGACCAATTTATAAGAGCACAAGTACAGCGATAGCCGTCGAAACAGCTTAAGAACCACACTTGAGCCCATATATACCCGATAGTCCGTGAAATCTCGAACGATTTCAAACCAAACGGTTACACAACCAAGATCATACAGAGTTCAACAACATACATCCATATTACATAACTTCAAGGTTCAGGAGTACGAAGATAGATATTACATCATAGTTTTCAAACCTTAGCGGAAGCAAAGTAGTTATACAAACCAAGTCTGACACAAAATACTTATTTACTATACAGTGCCGTTGATAGGATCAAACCACTAGATAAGATAGCTACTAGACACGAAGACACAAGCTACCCACGCTTCAGTCCACTCTCACGGCCAGGGTGAAGCAATTCTTACAGTAACCATAAAACACCTGGCCATCTGCAACAATTTGGGATAAATCCTAAGTACACAATTATACTCCGCAAGACTTACCCTGTCTTACCAAGGAAAAGACTCTCAAAGAATATGCAAAGCTTTTTAGTGGAGTTGGCTGACTCATTTGTGTAAAAAGCTATTTTGGTTTAAGATGCCATATGTTATTACTAGCAAGCTTTTAGTAATTATAAATCCTTGTTCTTAACTCATAACCTGATCTAATTCAAGCACTTGATTAATCCTAAGCAAACAATATAATAGAACCATAGCAATTTGGCATTTACATTGATAACCATGTTCATGTTCAAACTTATCCATTTCTACCACGAGGGAAGATCAGTCAAGTTTCTCACTATCCAGGAGAGATGGCGATTTGAATCGATTACAAACCAGCTAGTGTCAAATGCCAGTCACAAATCCGGACAGACCTGTACGAGGTCCCTTAGGTCACCCTTCGTACTATTTGGGTACCAACCATGGGTCTGGGGGAGCGATATGCTGGGGGACTGACTAGTGGCCAGGAAACTCAGGAATCCACCTGCCCATGGTCCGATCTAGCTCCCAAAACCCTACGCGGTCCAGCATATACACTGAGCTAACCAGTTTCCGGCCCAAATAGAGCTACTCGGCTTCAGCGGTCGGAACGACTTATCTGGCCAGCTAAGTGATGGCGTCCTTCAATCTCGACCAATGTCCCACAGGGATGTTTCCCTAATTCACTTGAAGGTGATTGGCCTACAACCAAGACCTCCATGTCTTGTTGTATCCAAATCATCCTTCCGCCCAAACTCATTACCTTTCTCAGCTCACATAGTTATTTCACGATAGCAAATATAGCCAACCGTGCTTCACACTTTCTTATCTTGGTGACCGGAATCACCATATCTACCGGCTATAAGCAGGGCTAAGCAAAAGATACAATCCTGGACCTATTTAGGTGAAGGATATAAAATTGTCCAATATATGCAACTAAGTTTTTAAACAATTCATATACTTAATGCAACAGTCACTATACTCAAGTCACATTATTTCAAAAATGTAGGAAATAAGAATGCACCGGGGCATGCCTTTCAGAAAGGTCGAGGGCTGATAGTCAGGGCACTCAGGCAAGTCAGTGTTGTCCTCGGCTCCGGGTTCGGCAGCTGGGACCTCCTGAGGAATCTCCTCCTCGGTCGGGTTCACTTCAGTCAGATTCACCTCCTCCAACGATCCTGTATGCATGCATATGCGATGAATATAGGAATGCATAAGCACTTAATTGCAAGGCAATTCCACACGATGCATATGAATGCTTTCATGAAATGCAACACACATGAATCATTTTCGTTTATTAAGTACAGTGCATATTTCTTCTCTGGTAGAGAGACTTCTATGATCTCACACACAAGTCAAGATGAGCTCTCATGGTCTACCATACTTACCATACAAGTGCCAATAGCTATTATGAGAACTCAAAAAGGGCTAAATAAACCATCCTAGACTTAGTACTTCATTAATCTTCCCAAAATGCACTCCACTCTATATTCCTAGCAAATGCATTCTTAGGAATACATCAAGAATCATCACTGCTGATGGACCAAAATAACATGGAAAAGATTTACTTATGCCCTAAACAAGTGCTTAATTACATGATCACTTGCTTCACTTGTACCTAGACCTACCAGATCAAAGTTACATAAAATTCTCAAAAAAATACAGTAGACAGAACATGTCTACATGAACTCACTGTTCCAAATTTCAGATCATTTGGACATACAGAACTTCCTACACAAAAACAATAAGACAACAGGCTGAAATTGCATGGAAAATAGTTACTACAGTGAAAGTATCAAACAATAGATTTCATAATTTTCTATTGTTCTTCATCACCTAGCAACATTACAGAAAAATATTTATACCCAGATCACTTGTATTTATTTTATAATGCATTTCCAATCAACCAAACCCCTAAATAGGGCTTGAACAGCAACTCTATTATAAAACAGCAAACATGCTTAATCACTATTTTTACCAGATTCTACTCATCAAAACAAGATCATCAGAGGTGGAATCACATTTTTATCACACGCCTAGAATTAGTTATGGATTTCTGAAGTTAAATGCAGATTTACAAATCAATTTATAACTCACATAAACACTGTACCAAGACTAGGGTTTCATATTTTTACTGCATAGTACAAGTCACCAGAAGTCTAACAAATCTTGTCTCACTCCATTTGGATCAGTAAAACTCCAACTATGAATTTTACAAGTGTTAAACCAATCCTGGAAACTAAATAAAAATTAATTTTCCAATTCTAAACGAACCCTAATGGCTAGATCCACCCTAGTAGTGCACCAAACAGAGAGCGGCAGGGGCTGACCACCGGGCCCCATGGTCAACCCGACCCCATCTACAGAGAGACAGAGGGGGGCCCGTCTTTGACCAGGCAGAGCTCGCCGACGGCGAGGTCTCCGGCCAAACCAACACCACTGAAGGACTCCACTCCTCAAGACGCGTCGATTTAGCTATGAGGTTGGACCAGTGGCACGCTGGAGCAAGCTCGACGGTGGCCATGGCGGGCGGCGGCGCACGGTGAAGCTATGCCGGCAAGCTCCGGCCAAGACAAACCAAACCGATTACACGGAACGACTTGCGGTCACCTAGGGTTCCTAGGGTTGCAAGGAATAGAATCCTAATGGCTCGCAACACCACCAACGACATGCATGGTGGCTCGGCGGCGGAGCGCTCGTCGGCAAGCTCGCGTTTCGGCGAGCACAGTCCACCAAACGCAAAACCGTCTTCGACTAAACCAAATTCGAGCCTAAAATAGCTAAAGACACGAATTATATCACGCGGAGGAGGATTCTAACAGACTGGCCACGTTGAGCTCACCTGCGACGGAGCTCCGGCGAGATGCCGACAACAGCAACGACGCAGAACTGAGGCGCTACGGCTCCGATGCTTCAACAAGGTTGTCAGGGGTGTAGAGGGGACTAAGGAGAAGCTACGGGTGCGGTGGTTCGGATGGTGGTTAGTCGGGCACGATGAACGCGACCTGGCGACGCCATGGCTAGACCTCGGGTTCTTTGGTGGCTAGAACGGAAGAGAGAGGAAGACGATGGAGACGAAACCAAGGGCAAGACAATGGTTCTAGAGTGCTCGTCTTCGAGTTGGGAAGGCCAGAGAGCGGTGGAGCGCGGCCACAATCGACACGATGACGCGGCGGTGTCGATTTACCCAATCGACACGTAGCCGAAATCAAGTGCTCGATGCCTGACCTGAATGGAGTTTTGTACATGTTCATCAACTTAAAACCGAAAGTTTAGCACTAATTATCTTCTAAACTAAGGGGTATTAGAAGAAACTTCACTAATATGGATGACAAATCTACATGAGTACTACATGTGCCAGTAAAACATCTTGGGCTAGTTCGGCTTGGTTGGTGAGCTACAGATCAACAAAAGGAGGAACATGGAAACTGCTTTGCCCAATAACTTAATCAATTTTCAGAGTTGATTTTCAGCCCAAATCGGATTAGTGGCACCAAATTGAACATGTAGAAATCATTTTCATGACTTGGACCCTAAATAGCATTTGTCACAAATTAAATTTACTACAAACTTTATTTAAGGTTCAATGTCATTTGAATATTTTAAATTGCACTTTCAAATGGAAGTATCAAAACTACTCCAAAAGGCCCTAAGTTGAATTCTAAAGCAAACCCTAGCTAGAGACCAAATCACAAGGTACTCCAAACATGAAAAGTGTTTGATTAAACATTCTAAACTAGAATTGACACTCCAAAAGTGTTGAAAAACATTTTTGCTTCAGTTCTCTATTTATTTATAACCTTATGTGTGTGTGTATATATATAAGATATAGCTAACATTGCATTGAAAATTCACCTTATTAATGCACATGAAATGATGATATGATGCTCATGACATGTCAATGCAATGAAATGAAAGTGATTTAGCAAGCTTAACACTGGGGTGTTATAGCCCCTCCCCCCTTAAAAGAATCTCGTCCTCGAGATTAGGGTTAATACCAGGCTTTGTAGAAAGTAGGGTAGACTTCCTTCAAATAATCTTCTCTTTTCCAAATAGCATCTTCTTCTCCTTGGTTGTTCCAAACTACTTTGTAGAACTTAATCACCTTGCTATGGGTCACTCTCTCATTAGTGTCAATCACTCGAATAGGTTTCTCTTCATAGGTCAAGTCTGTTTTCAACTTTATATCTTCAATCCTTACTCGTTCTTCGGGGACTCTCAGACACTTCTTGAGCTGAGAAACATGAAAGACATTGAAGATAGCTTGCGTCTCTGGAGGTAGTTGTATTCTATAAGCTACCTTTCCACATTTTCCAATAATCTTGTAAGGTCCCACATATCTTGGGGCTAGTTTTTGCTTGATACCAAAACGTTGTACACCTTTCGTTGGTGAAACTTTCAAGTACACAATGTCACCAATACGATATTCAATCGGTCATCTTCTCTTGTCAACATAACTCTTTTGACGTGACTGAGCTGCTTCTATATGTTGCTGAATAATTCTTACTTTTTCCTCGGCTTCCTTCACAAAATCAATACCATAGTACCTTCTTTATCCTGCTCCTACCCAATTCAAAGGTATCCTACATTTCCTTCCATATAATGCTTCAAACGGCGCCATCTTAATGCTCTCTTGATAACTATTATTGTATGAAAATTCAGCTAATGGTAACCACTTTTCCCAAGAACCCTTGGAAGATACAACACAAGCCCTAAGCATATCTTCTAGTATTTAATTAACTCTTTCTGTTTGGCCTGAGGTTTGAGGATGATAAGCAGTACTTCGGACTAACTTAGTACCCATTTGCTTATGCAAATGCTCCTAGAAACGAGCGGTAAATTGAGGTCCTCTATCGGAAATGATAGTCCTAGGCACTCCATGTAGCCGTAATATCTGAGCATAGTAAATTTCTACATACTCATGTGGTCGGTAAGTAATCTTAACAGGTATGAAATGAGCAAATTTGGTTAGACGATCTACGATCACCCAAATTGAGTCATATCCTTTCTGAGTTGTAGGAAGACCTACAGTAAAATCCATGCTAATTTCTTCCCACTTCCAACCTGGAACAGACAAAGGTTGTAGCAAACCTGCAAGCTTCATATGAATGGCTTTTACCCGACAACATGTATCACATCTAAGCCACATAAGCTGCAATTTCTTTCTTCATTTTTGTCCACCAAAACCGAGGTTTCAGATCATGATACATCTTGCTACTTCCAGGATGAATAGACAAAGGTGAACAATGTGCTTCATCCATGATTTGATTTCTAAGTTCCCGATCTTTTGGTACTACCAAGCGATCCTTGAACCACAAAATTCCTTTTTTATCAACACGGAAATGTTTAATCTCTTGTTCTTTCATCTTACGTTTGATATGGAATATTCCACGATTAGTTTTCTGAGCTTTGATGATCTTACTTTCTAAAGTACAGCTAACTGTGATGTTATGCAACACAATTGGATGTAACAGCTTAAATCCATCTTCTAGCAATGGTTGCACTAACAGATTATGAGATTTGTGTCTCAGTGCATCATCAACTACATTGGCTTTTCCTGGATGGTAATGTACTTCTAAATCATAATCCTTGATTAGCTCTAACCATCTGTGCTCGCTCATATTTAGCTCTGGCTGTGTAAAGATAAAACGAAGACTCTTGTGATCAGTATAAATGTGACATTTGTTACCCATAAGATAATGCCTCCATATCTTCAGAGCATGTACTACAGTGGCTAACTCTAAGTCATGTGTAGGATAATTTTCTTCATGTTTTCTAAGTTGCCTTGAAGCATAAGCAATTACACGGCCTTCTTGCATTAGGACACATCCTAGACCAGTACCAGAAGCATCACAAAAGTCATCAAAAGGTTTCTCTATATTTGGCTGCGCTAGAACAGGAGCAGTGGTAAGCAAATTCTATAAGGTGCGAAAAGCAGTCTCACAAGCTGGAGTCCATTCAAACTTCTTATCTTTATGCAACAACTTAGTCATAGGGTGAGCTATCTTAGAGAAATTAGGAATGAATCGACGATAATATCTTGCTAACCCTAAGAAATTCCTAACTTCTGTGACTGAAGTAGGTGCTTTCCAATCCAACACTTGCTGCACTTTGGAAGGATCTACAGATATTCCTTCATCAGACAGGATATGACCAAGAAATGACACTTTGTTTAACCAAAACTCACACTTACTAAACTTGGCATATAGCTTATGATCTCTAAGTCTAGTCAAGACTATTCTTAAGAGCTCAGCGTGATCTTGCTCATTTTCTGAATATATCAGTATATCATCAATGAAAACCACTACAAACTTGTCCAACTCAGGCATAAAGACTAAATTCATCAAGTACATAAAGTATGCAGGAGCATTTGTTAGGCCGAAGGACATAACAAGATACTCGTACAATCCGTACCTGGAAGAAAAAGCAGTCTTTGGAATATCCTGAGGATGAATCTTAATTTGATGATATCCTGACCTTAAATCAATCTTTGAGAATATCTTAGCCTTAGACAACTGATCAAACAGTATATCGATCCAAGGCAAAGGATACTTATTTTTTATGGTCACGGCATTCAAAGGTCTATAATCTACACACATCCTCAATGTGTTATCCTTCTTCTTCATGAATAAAGCTGGACAACCCCACGGAGACAAACTAGGGTGAATAAATCCTTTATCCAACAACTCCTGAATCTGCTTCTTAAGTTTGGCTAGTTCACTTGGTGGCATTCTATATGGCCTTCTCGAGATTGGTGCAGTGCCCGGTATCAATTCTATTGCAAACTCAACTTCTCTGTCAGGTGGCAGTCCCGGCAGTTCATCAGGAAAGACGTCAGGAAACTCACATACTACAGGGATGTCAACTATATTTATTGCCCCAGTAGCAAAGGATAACCCATAAAGATCACCACTTCTCGGTAAGCTTACTTGAAAAGACCCACTACCTTGAGGTTCTTTCAGAGAAATGGTTCGGTCAACAATATTGAGGTTTGCATCCCAATGCTTCATCCAGCTCATTCCTAAAATCACATCTACTCCCAAACCAGGCAAAACTATCAAACTAGTCCTAAAATTCTGTTCCTTAATCTTAAGGATTACGCCTCGTACCATTTGCCTAGTAGAAATATCAGCTCCTGCTGAGCTTATACGGAACCCATAGTTCAATTCTGTTATTGGATAAGCATATTGTTGTGCAAATACTTGACTTATGAATGAATGAGATGATCCAGAATCAAGCAAAACAACTGCGGGGCTTTGGTTAACAAGAAACATACCCGCTGTCACAGGCTCTCCTTCTGGGATTTCTTCTATTTCAGTGAAGTGAACATGGCCTTGCTGAACGCCCGTGTTCCCAGTCTGCTTCTTCAGATACGAACAATTTTTAGCAAAGTGTCCAGTCTTACCACAGTTGAAACAAGGTCCACTGTTAACTGGCACCTTGGCATTTGCTGGATTCCCTGGATTTGCATTACCCTTCGGAATAGGCACCGCGAAAGCCCTACCGTACTTATTCTGTGACTGGTTTACATTGAACTTCTTAGTTGGAGGCCTATATCGAGATCCTGACACAGGCGGACGATAAGCAGGACGATTTGCAGGAGGAGCCCTAGGCTGAGACGAACCTCCTTCAAATGGCCTCTTACAACCCTTAGCAATGGCATGCAGATTGTTTTGGTGCTCTTGAGTTAGGGCATCACTGATGAAGTCATTGAATGTTGTTCTAGTGGAGTTTGCCAGAGTCTTCATCAGCTTAGTGCTTAGGCCTCTCTTGAAGCTCTCAATTTTCTTTTCATCAGTATCCACATAGCTAGGGGCATACCTTGCCAGATTATTGAAGGCATGAAGGTACTCAGTCAGGCTCTTGGTACCCATAGTCAGCTGCATGAACTCATTTGCTTTCATCCTCATCAGAACTGGAGGAATATAATGACCTCGGAAAGTAGTCTTGAAACGATCCCAAGTAATTTTAGTACCTGCCGGAATAGTAGCCTTGTAGTGCGACCACCAAATTCCCGCGGGTCCCTGAAACTGGAGAGCGGCATAGTTCACTTTCAGCTCATCATTCAGCCTCAACACCAAAAATTTCTTCTCTATGGTGTGAAGCCATTCATCAGCTTGCAACAGTTCAGCGGCTTCCTTAAAGATGGGTGGCTTGGTGTCCATGAAATCCTTGTAAGAGCTGAACTGGTTCTCATCATTGCCACGATGACGATCTCCACCACGAGCATTGTTGGCTGCTATTTCACGTAGAACAGCCTCCAGATTGCGCTGAGTCCCGATGAACTGCACGAACATCTGCTCAGGGGTGAATGGCGGTGGTGGTGGCAACTCTTCATTCTCATTGTCGTTCCTGCTACCACTACCGGACCCATGAGAACGTGTGTTGACCGGCATCTGTGAAAATTTTCATAAAAATGGGAGAGGATTAATAATGGTGTTATTGCAGGAAAATTGAAACTCATGCCAATATATTACGTGATACAAAAAGAGTAAACATAATAATAGCAAGGGCACAAAAATTTCAATTCCACAACACGACCATGACAAATGTAGAGAAACTACTTAATAGCCATTACAAACCATGTACTAGCGTTCGACTACGCCTTACAACAAACCAAGGTTTTGCAAACGGCCATATAGTCATTACATTATTTAGAACTACACATCACAGGGCCTAAACTTCGCAGAGGGGATTTTTACAACAATATTACACCCATCAACTTCCAAAAGACTACTAGAACCCACTAGTCATCGTGATCGCTATCGATCACCGATCCACTACTATTCCCGTCATCACTATCATTAGCTTCGGGATTCTCCTCTTCGTTATCGAAAACAGGATCGACGTCATCTTCCAGCACTGGAGATCAATTTCAGCGGCACCAGGGAGATGAATAGCAGCAACAAGGTTGTTCAGTTGATGAACTTCATTCTGCAACCCCGCAATCTGCTAATTGGCGTGCTGCATCTGGAGAGCGAAGTCAATTCGTCTCTCTGACGACCAAGAACGTTGAATTGACGAAGAGCTTGGTCTCGTTCAGCTACGGTATCTCGCAATTCTCCGTGACATGCTAGAAGAGCATCCAGCATATCCCTAGCATCATGACGAGCTTTGCTTGCGGCTTCAAAATGCTGCTCGATCTGAGTAACTAGTGCATGTTGCTCGACAATGGAACGGCGAAGGCTCCTTAACATGGAATCCCAACCTTCCTGCTGAGTGAAATACATCTTCAATATTGCAAACATGGCTCTCATAGCTGGATCCTTGCTGTGCACTTCTTCATCCTGACCCTTCACTAACGGATCACTATTTTCCTGATCCCAGGTTGCACTCTCTATATCAAGCTTGGGGAACACATCCATAGGACCATCCTTGATGTCGGCACCAAATTGCTTTCACAAGGACATTAACACCTCAAAAGCTGCCTGTTGTGCACCATCTCATGGAGACCAGGCTTCAACGTTGACCTTCCAACCAGGCCAAGATACAGCTCCACGGATAGATGGAATAGAAACCCCAACCATTGTAAAATACTTCCACTCCACCTCCAACTTCTTCCCAGTAGTAGCTTAGGTGGCTCAGCATATCCAACCGACTCCAACGTCCTCCACAACAGAGTGGGTGTCCCAAATTGGTCCAGAAACCTGTGGTTGCGAGTTGGTGGAGCCATCTATAGAAGATTTTGAGAGAGACATGAGAATAATTATAGAAAAGATTTATTTCCATTATTTTCACTTTACTTGTTATTGTGTGAAGAATTTGGATAAGAACAGAACATGAATGACCATGATGCATGAATGTTCCATACGTCCTCACACCTAACCATACTACCATACTAAGCAGGTGGCATACAGTCGCTCTCATATACGTAACTACATCGTACTACACGTAGTTAGCGTACCTGCAGAAGATCCATTTCAGCCCAATCCCAAATGTATGCATAGCGATAAGAAGCACTTTTTGCCAGAAATGCTCCCATAAGCACTTGTGACCCCAAAAAGTAAGTACTCCACACAGGGATACGTAACACCCGAAAAAATTGCATTCTTTTAAATAGTGGGAATTTATTTAATTATGCAATTAGTTGATCATTCCAATATAGGGAAATAATAATTTTTCTCAAATATAAAATCAAACCTAGGTCATACACATGTATGATGCATTCATGCTGGAGCATTTCTTCTTTGTACTGTTGTAGCTTATTTGAATTTTTCAAATGTTTCAAAACCCAATTTGAAAATCCTTTTGGAAAATGAAATTAGAAAATAGAAAAGGGAAATAGGAAAACCTTCCCTCTCTGAATTTGGCCCGAGGGCCCAGTCCTCCTCTTCCTTTCGGCCTGCTCCCTCCCTCCTCTTTCTGTTGGGCCGAAGCCAGCGCGCCGGCCCAGCTAGCAAGCTAGCCCAGCCGCAGCAGCGCAGTGCCTCTCTTCCCTCTCTGCGGCTGACAACCGGGACCCACACGTCAGTTCTCTTTCCCTTCCCTCTCCTTCACCCAAAATGCTCACAGCAGAGCACGGCCGCGAGACAGGCCGCCATGCAGGCGCCCTTCTCCGCCCTGTGAGACTGACAACCGAGACCCAGTGCCTTGACTCGCTGCCGCATGGACCCCACGCGTCAGCGCCTTACCTCCATCCCCCCTGCTGCTCGCCGAGAGTCCGACGCGGGCAAGAAAGAAAACGGCCGAAGCCAAGTTCGTCGCCGCGCCGAGAAGTCCGAAGCAGAGAAGAAACGGCCGAAGCCGATTTCTCCGCTCGCCGAGTTTGTTTCAATCTCTGAGATTGTCGTCACACCTCGGGAGTACTTAAGCAGCGCCACACCCCCTCGTAGCCGTCACCTAACCCTAGCCGCCCCTTCTTGCCGCCACTGCCGAGCTCCCGCGAGAACCGAGCAGCCGCCGCCGCGAGCAATTAGCTCGATTCGCCACCAATTTCCTCTCGGTAAGCCTTTAAGGAGCTTCGCTGTGATCTTGTGAAGTTCCCGAGCACTTTCCCCCTTCGATTTGTGCACTGACACGCCTTCGCCGCCGTTGCAGAGAGCCACCGTCCGCCGGGTCACGCAGCGAGCTATCTCCGAGTCGATTTCCGACCTTCCCATCACCCTAGGTGAGCTTGCGATGCTCTTCCCGATCTATGGGTAGCCTTCCCGACCTATTTCATGCACCGGAGGCCGAGTTCGCCTTCTCTGGCGATGCGCCGGCCATGGCGCCGCCGCGGTTGGGTCTGTTCCGGCCGAGAGCACCGCCACCCCTCCCCTCTTTTAATCTGATCCGCCGATTTTGAATCGGACGGCCGAGAGCAGCCCATACCGATTCGGCCGGCGTTTTTGCGAATAACCCCCTGCAGTTTTTAATTCTTAACCCGCAGCCCTTAGCGTATTCAGTAGATTACGTTTTCTGTATTTGAAGGCGTATTTAGTTTCGGTATATATGAAAATGTGTTTTCAGATTTGAAATCAAAACTGTTTTGTTCGTAGTTTCTCCGTTTTAATTCCGATTTGAACGATTCAAATTGCGTTAGATTCGTAATTTGATGATCTACCAGTTAGTACCACTGTTTCATATGTTATTTACTTTTAAAATTCGAGATTATATTTAATCTATTATTATTCTATTATAAATCTTGTAAAATTCATATCTTCCTCGTTTTAAATCCGATTTGCGCAAACTTTATATCGATGTGATCGTAGCAACGTGTAGATTTGTTTTATAACCTTTTTAATTTATTTTCTCTCTGTTGGTGTACTGTTCTAATGAAAACTCTTATTTGTATGCATGATTGCCCCTGTATGCGTGTGTGTGGTTATGATGGATCGAGTATAGACGGTGAGCTTTACGTGGGTGATCAAGCTCAGTACTGCGACAACCCGGATCACTAGGAGTTTGCTGATCAAGGCAAGTATTAGTATGGATCATCCTTGTTGTCCTATTCACCAAATAAATAATTGCATTTGCATGTGTCTTCCTTGTTAACCATAGTTACTTCCTAGTTTTGTTATCCTGTTCCTTGCAACCTATGGGATTATGCATATGGTAGTTGATGCTAGTGCGTTATTGATATCATGATCATGTAAACTGATTAATTGAATATGCAATAAGGATTAAAAGATGCCTTTTTAGCAACATAGAACTAGGGGATTGGAGCATAGTTTTGTGATGCTCCATATCCCTCCCACTTGGTAATGATCTGTCAGTAAAAGCTGGGACTTACAGTGCAACCATGAGGGCTACATGGCTCTGGTTTTAGTCAAGTATAGGTCCTTTTTCTGGCTTGTTAGAGGTTACCGAAAGGCGTGATGGGGCCTGATGACTCGGGTATAGTGCGGCTCCTGTCCGAGTGTGTATAACCCGCGTGACCTTGTGCCACGAAGAAGGGGGGCTCTACATCTGCTTGCCGGGTCCCTAGCAGCCCTAACATGTTAGACGAAGTATTTTGAAAGACTTCATAGTGAAACCCTGCTCTCTCACCTTGGTAGTGTTATGGGAGTAATTAACCCGAGCAAATGGGAATCACGGCTCATAGTGAAAGTGCACAACCTCTGCAGAGTGTAAAACTGGTATACTAGCCGCGCTCACGGTCACGAGTGGCCCGGAAAACTCACGGAATAGTTATCTTTCAGGGTGATGTCTACTTGTTGCTAGTCTATTTATTGCTACTCATTAATTATGTTTACTATGATCATGAGAATGGGCTTATTAACTTGTTGCTATTCAATTGCATAAAAGGTGATTAATTAAAAGCAAACAGCTGTTAAACCCGTGTCACCCTTTTGAGCCTCATGAACGCATGCTAGTCTTGTTGAGTACGACATGTACTTACGCTTATTTATTTTTCATTACTTGGTTAAAAATCCCGGATGGGTAACAGATGGTGATAGTGATGAGGACTACCCAGAGGACTACTAGACTTATGCTTCACCAGTCGACGTCCCTGTGCTATGGAGCTACCGCGAGAGTTATCTTTATTTTTCCGCTGTGTAATGACTTTGATATTATTCGCTATGTATTAAACATTGGTTATGATACAATTTATGCAATTTGTTGGCTTATATGTGTGACTGATCTCTGGGCGCACATAAGATTATGCATCCCATTTTATCCTTAAAATTGGGTGTGACAAATTGGTATCAGAGCCGTGTTGACTGTAGGACGCAAGCCTACTTAGCACTGGATAGCGCTTAGCCTTATTATCTCTTTTACTTGTTATATTAATTTGTTACAAGTTTTTCCAGATATCCTACCCTTGTCCATTGCAAAATTTTGACTTAATCTTAATTCTTATAGATGGCCAACCTTAAGCGCACTGCCCGCAAGCGTGTCATGCCACCTAAGAGGTACCTGCAGCGCTTCATCTCTGGCGGACGTGTTTCCCGACCGGAGGTACCCATGGAAGACGTACCAGTGGAGGAGCCCCAGCAGGAGGTGCCCGCAGAGGAGCCCAGTGAAGAGCCCTTGGAAGACAGCTCTGAAGACGTACCTATGGAGGACCCTCAGGAAGATGAACCCGAGAAGGTGGAGCCGCAGGGTGACCAGGATTGTGCTGGCGACCCTGATGACGAAGATGATGGAGGCGACTCGGATGACTCCGACGACCCCGATGACGATGGCGACGATGATGGAGACCAAGGTGGAAAACCCTGGGTGGGAATGATTCACTATGATCATCATGGTGATGACTACTACCACCCGCTGCTTCTCGACTTGGTGCGCCGCTTCTACCCCAACGCCTCGGTGCTGTACAAGACGGAGCACTGGAAGCACCCTGACTACACCGACTACTATGAGACGAGGGTGTACATCAAGGAGGGAAGCCAGGTGAAGAATATACACTATGCTGTCTCCATTCGACTCTCCAAAGCTGCCGCCATCAAGGATGCCGCACGACAAGCTCTTATGGTGCACCGCCATGAGAATTGGGACATCATCAAGTGGGAGATGCACCGCTACCTTCCCTTGCCGTCAGAGTGGCCAAGCTAACTGCAGCATCGCCGGTCCACTTGGAGAAGTGAACGCCCGACTCCACGCTGCCTTGGAGTGTTTGGCCCAGACCAACATTTTTCTGGACCAGACACTGGATGAGCTGAACACCAGGACTGAAGCTAACTACAAGCTCAGCCGGGCGGTGGATGAGTTGAACAGGCAACTCGGTGTTGGACCCCCTCCGCCATCACCAAGGTGCCCAGCTGAATCGCCACCAAGGAACCGAGGAGACCATGGAGATGCTCACACCCGCACCGACATCGACCCCTAGAGGAGTTACCTCCAGTTAGTAGCATAAGACGCTAGTAGCGCAAGTTGAGTCAAGTCGAGTCTAGTTCGTGTCTTGTGAACTTTTGTGCTAGATTGCTTTTTCTTATGAACAATGCTTGATTTGGAGTTTGTAATGAGTGCTGAGATTGTGCGCATGTCCGCAAAATCTCTTATATAGGTTTGAATTAATGCATAATAGTTTGGGTTGATTATCTCAGTTTCCAGCAGTGCTGTTTTTCAGACCTCTCTGCCTTAGTTATTTTTCCTATTTAATTATATACGTCCAAAAATCATGAAAAAATTTTGTGAAATACTAGACTTCTGTAGTTTTCTTTAGCCGCAAGAATCATCTCAATATCAGTTACGGTTTGGGAGAAACAAATGTCACAAGTCAAAGTTTCTGCGCTGTCTGTTACTCTAAAACAGTTTCAAATCAAATCTGTTTTTGATAAACTTAATGACAGAATCTGGAGATATGGTCTGAATAAAAGTTGTAGAGTTTTTCTCATGCTTTCCAACCATGTATAGCATGTCTCAGTTTGACATCGGGAACTCTAGATATGACTGTTTTTCTACTCTGTCGTTGTTGGATCGCGCCCAGAATTTCCTGTTCTAGTCTTTTAAGTGTTATTTTAATGGAAAAGAATTCTAAACCTCACTTCAATGATTTGAACAGCAGATGCCCCACACCAGGAGGAACCCAAGGGGTGATGGTACCTCTGAAGAAAATGCTAATCCACCACCACCTCCGCCACAGCCTAATATGGAGCAGCTGATGATGATGCAAACACAGCTGATGCAGCAGATGGCCCAGAACATTCAACTGCTGCAGCGAAACAATGGCAATGGGAACCCACCTCCACCACCCCGTGACAAGAGAAGCGAATTCTTGAAGGGACACCCTGCCCACCTTCGATCATTCCAGTGATCCTCTCCAAGCTGATGATTGGCTGCGTGCAATAGAAAGGCAGCTGGAGATCGCCCAATGCAACGACGTCGAGAAGGTTCTCTATGCATCTGGGCAGTTGCAGGGAGCTGCTTTGGATTGGTGGGAGTCTTTCCGTTTTGGACGTGCCGACCCCATCTCTTGGCAGCAATTCCGTGAGGGGTTCCGCAATCATCATGTGCCTACAGGGTTGATGAAGCTGAAGAAGAAGGAGTTTCTTTCTCTGAAGCAGGGAGGTATGCTAGTTGCCGAGTACCGTGACAAGTTCATCCAATTGTCGCGATATGCTCCAAAAGAGGTTGAAGATCATGCCAAGAAGCAAGAGCTCTTCTTGGAGGGACTGAATGATCATCTCCTAGTACCAGTTGCTCTCTCACACTTTCGCCAACTTCCAACAGTTGGTGGACAAAGCCTTGATCATCGAGAGTAAGCGCCGTGAGATAGATGAGAAGAAGAAGAAGAGGAAGTTTCAATGGGCAGTCAGTCTGGAAGCAACAGCCGCTTCCGTAACAACCAGCAGCAGCCTCAGCAGCAACAACGTTTCCAGGGACAGTCTGGATTCAAGAACAATTTCCAGAATCAACAACGTTCCCAGAACCAGCAGCGTTCCCAGTACCAGCAACAAGGTGGCAACCAGGCGCCACAACTGACTGCTCCCAACAACATTCCAGTGAAGAATGGTGCCCCCAACAAGTGTTTCCGCTGTGGCAAAGAAGGACACTTGTCCTACAATTGTCCTGAGAAGCAGAATCCCCAAGCCTCCCAGAAGCAGAACAACCAGCAGAGAGTGCCGCCTCACACCGGGAAGATGAACCATGTGTCGGTTGATACGGCACAGGAGACTCCAGAGGTCATGATGGGTACGTTCAATATCGACTCCATCCCCGCTATAGTTCTTTTTGACTCTGGTGCTTCGCATACTTTCATTTCGCACACATTTGTTAGAAAGCATGGTATTCCCCTTAGTGTCATGAAACATCCTATTATGGTTTCTTCTCCGGGTGGTGTTATGCAAGCTACTCTTCAGTGTCTCCCGATTACTGTCTCATTAAGGGGGGTAGAATTTGAGATAACCCCTACTGTGTTAAATACTGCCGGAATTGATCTTATCCTGGGTATGGATTGGATGATGAAGAACGACATCAATATAAAGTGCAAGGAGAAGGTCGTGACTATCACTACCCAGAAGGGAGATGAGGTCAGAGTTGAGAAAGCAAGTTCAATAGAAAGCCACAGTACATCAGCTCAGAGAAGAAGTGCAGCCGGATAACTCAGTGGTGGATGAGTTTGAAGATGTGTTTCCAGATGAGTTGCTAGGTATGCCGCCTGACCGTGACATTGAATTTATCATTGAGTTGTTACCTGGTACTGCACCTATAGCTAAACGTCCATATAGAATGGGAGTTAAAGAATTAGAAGAACTTAAGAAACAAATTAAAGAACTGTCAGAAAAAGGTTTCATTCGTCCTAGTTCTTCACCTTGGGGAGCCCCGGTTATTTTTGTTGATAAGAAAGATGGTAGTCAAAGGATGTGTGTTGATTATCGGTCACTGAATGAGGTCACCATTAAGAACAAGTATCCGTTGCCTAGAATTGATGACTTATTTGATCAGTTGAGAGGTGCTTGTGTGTTTTCCAAGATTGATCTCCGTTCAGGTTATCATCAGTTGAAGATTCGTGACTCTGACATACCTAAGACTGCATTCACTACACGGTATAGATTGTATGAGTATACGGTAATGTCCTTTGGTTTGACTAATGCCCCTGCCTACTTCATGTATCTGATGAACAAGGTATTCATGGAATTCTTGGATAAGTTTGTTGTGGTGTTCATTGATGATATCTTGATCTACTCCAAGAATGAAGAAGAGCATGCCGAACATCTGACAGTTGGTTTTGCAGAAGCTCAGAGAACACAAGCTGTATGCCAAGCGAAGTAATGTGCGAGTTCTGGTTGAGAGAAGTTGCTTTTCTAGGACATATTGTGTCCAATGGTGGAATTTCTGTAGACCCAAGCAAGGTGGCAGACGTGTTGAATTGGAAGCCGCCAACTGATGTGACTGGCATTCGTAGTTTTCTTGGTTTAGCTGGTTACTACCAAAGGTTCATTGAAGGATTCTCCAAGCTTGCGAAGCCAATGACTTCCTTGCTAGAGAAGAATGCCAAGTTTGTGTGGTCTGAGAAGTGTCAAGCTAGTTTCGAAGAATTGAAGAAGAGATTGACAACAGCGCCAGTGTTGGTTTTGCCGGATCTGAGTAAGAAGTTCTCTATCTATTGTGATGCTTCCCGCCTAGGTCTTAGTTGTGTTCTCATGCAAGAAGGAAGAGTCGTAGCATATGCATCGAGACAGTTGAGGAAGCATGAGTTGAATTACCCTACTCATGACTTGGAGCTAGCAGCTGTGGTGCACGCTTTGAAGATTTGGAGACATTATCTTATTGGTCATAAGTGTGACATCTATACAGATCATAAGAGCTTGAAGTATATCTTCACCCAGTCAGAGTTGAATTTGAGGCAACGTCAGTTGGTTGGAATTGATAAAGGATTATGATTTGGAAGTGCACTATCATCCTGGCAAAGCAAATGTTGTAGCAGATGCTCTTAGTAGGAAGAGTTATGCTAATGAGATTCGAGCAACCACTATACCCGCAGAGTTGTGTGCAGAGATGGAGCGTCTCAACTTGGGAATTGTGATCAATGCTGTTGAGATGGAGGTTGAACCCACACTAGAGCAAGAGATACGAAAGGCTCAGTTGGAAGATGAGAAGCTCAAAGAAATAGCAGAGAACATTGTGGTTGGAAAATCATCCGGATTCAGGCTAGATGAGAATGGAACCTTATGGTTTGGGAAGAGACTCTGTGTACCTGAAGTGAAATCCATCCAAGACTGCTATACTGCGTGAAGCTCATGAGTCAGCATATTCTATACACCCAGGAAGTACCAAGATGTATTTGGATCTGAAGGAAAAATATTGGTGGGTTCGACTGAAGCATGATGTAGCAGAATATGTGGCTATCTGTGATACCTGTCAGAGAGTTAAAGCTGAACACCAGAGGCCTGCAGGATTGCTATAACCACTAAAGATACCTGAGTGGAAGTGGGAAGAAGTCGGCATGGACTTCATAGTTGGATTGCCACGTACTCAGAGAGGTTATGATTCAATCTGGGTAATTGTGGATCGACTGACTAAAGTTGCTCATTTCCTCCCCGTCAAGACCACCTATACCGGAGCAAGACTTGCAGAGTTGTATATGGAAAGGATTGTGTGTCTACATGGAGTTCCAAAGAAGATAGTGTCCGATAGGGGTACGCAGTACACCTCATAGTTTTGGCAACAAGTGCATAGATCATTGGGAACACGGTTGAATTTCAGTTCTGCATATCACCCTCAAACTGACAGTCAAACTGAACGGATTAATCAGATTCTGGAAGATATGTTGAGAGCTTGTGCTTTACAGTATGGAACGAGTTGGGATAAGAGTCTGCCGTATGCGGAGTTCTCTTATAATAATAGTTACCAGAAAAGTCTCAAGATGGCACCCTTCGAAGCATTGTATGGACGCAAGTGCAGGACACCCTTGTTCTAGAATCAAACTGGAGAAAGTCAAGTGTTTGGACCGGATGTGTTGAGAGACGCAGAGGAGCAAGTCCAGACAATAAGAGAGAACTTGAGAATAGCACAATCTAGACAGAAGAGCTATGCGGACACACGGAGAAGAGAACTAGCTTTTAATGTAGGAGACTATGTATATCTTAAAGTGTCCCCGATGAGAAGTGTGAAAAGGTTCAACAGCAAAGGAAAATTGGCACCAAGGTATATTGGTCCTTTCAAGATCCTAGAGAGACGTGGAGAAGTGGCATATCAGCTAGAACTTCCGGAAAGTTTGTCCGGTGTGCATGATGTGTTCCACATATCTCAATTGAGGAAGTGTTTGAGAGTACCGGAAGAGCAGGTTCCTGTTAAGGAAATAGTTTTCAAGGAGGGTCTCACTTATGAGGAACATCCAGTGAAAATCTTGGAAACCGCAGAAAGAGTTACAAGAAGTCGAGTTATAAAAATGTGTAAGGTGCAGTGGCATCGGTACTATGAGGAAGAAGCTACTTGGGAAAGAGAGGAAGATCTCAGAGAAAAGTACCCGGAGTTGTTTGAGTAAGCACCAACCGAATCTCGAGGACGAGATTATTTTTAAGGGGGGTAGAATTGTAACACCCGAAAAAATTGCATTCTTTTAAATAGTGGGAATTTATTTAATTATGCAATTAGTTGATCATTCCAATATAGGGAAATAATACTTTTTCTCAAATATAAAATCAAACCTAGGTCATACACATGTATGATGCATTCATGCTGGAGCATTTCTTCTTTGTACTGTTGTAGCTTATTTGAATTTTTCAAATGTTTCAAAACCCAATTTGAAAATCCTTTTGGAAAATGAAATTAGAAAATAGAAAAGGGAAATAGGAAAACCTTCCCTCTCTGAATTTGGCCCGAGGGCCCAGTCCTCCTCTTCCTTTCGGCCTACTCCCTCCCTCCTCTTTCTGTTGGGCCGAAGCCAGCGCGCCGGCCCAGCTAGCAAGCCAGCCTAGCCGCAGCAGCGCAGTGCCTCTCTTCCCTCTCTGCGGCTGACAACCGGGACCCACACGTCAGCCCTCTTTCCCTTCCCTCTCCTTCACCCGAAATGCTCACAGCAGAGCACGGCCGCAAGACAGGCCGCCGTGTAGGCGCCCTTCTCCGCCCTGCGAGACTGACAGCCGAGACCCAGTGCCTTGACTCGCTGCCGCATGGACCCCACGCGTCAGCGCCTTACCTCCATCCCCTCTGCTGCTCGCCGAGAGTCTGACGCGGGCAAGAAAGAAAACGGCCGAAGCCGAGTTCGTCGCCGCGCCGAGAAGTCCGAAGCAGAGAAGAAACGGCCGAAGCCGATTTCTCCGCTCGCCGAGTTTGTTTCAATCTCCGAGATTGTCGTCACACCTCGGGAGTACTTAAGCAGCGCCACACCCCCTCGTAGCCGTCACCTAACCCTAGCCGCCCCTTCTCGCCGCCACTGCCGAGCTCCCGCGAGAACCGAGCAGCCGCCGCCGCGAGCAATTAGCTCGATTCGCCACCAATTTCCTCTCGGTAAGCCTTTGAGGAGCTTCGCTGTGATCTTGTGAAGTTCCCGAGCACTTTCCCCCTTCGATTTGTGCACTGACACGCCTCCGCCGCCGTTGCAGAGAGCCACTGTCCGCCGGGTCACGCAGCGAGCTATCTCCGAGTCGATTTCCGACCTTCCCATCACCCTAGGTGAGCTTGCGATGCTCTTCCCGATCTATGGGTACCCTTCCCGACCTATTTCATGCACCGGAGGCCAAGTTCGCCTTCTCTGGCGATGCGCCGGCTATGGCGCCGCCGCGGTCGGGTCTGTTCCGGCCGGGAGCACCGCCACCCCTCCCCTCTTTTAATCTGATCCGCCGATTTTGAATCGGACGGCCGAGAGCAGCCCATACCGATTCAGCCGGCGTTTTTATGAATAACCCCCTGTAGTTTTTAATGCTTAACCCGCAGCCCTTAGTGTATTCAGTAGATTACGTTTTCTGTATTTGAAGGCGTATTTATTTTCGGTATATATGAAAATGTGTTTTCAGATTTGAAATCAAAACTGTTTTGTTCGTAGTTTCTCCGTTTTAATTCCGATTTGAACGATTCAAATTGCGTTAGATTCGTAATTTGATGATCTACCAGTTAGTACCACTGTTTCATATGTTATTAACTTTTAAAATTCGAGATTATATTTAATCTATTATTATTCTATTATAAATCTTGTAAAATTCATATCTTCCTCGTTTTAAATCCGATTTGCGCAAACTTTATATCGATGTGATCGTAGCAACATGTAGATTTGTTTTATAACCTTTTTAATTTATTTTCTCTCTGTTGGTGTACTGTTCTAATGAAAACTCTTGTTTGTATGCATGATTGCCCCTGTATGCGTGTGTGTGGTTATGATGGATCGAGTATAGACGGTGAGCTTTACGTGGGTGATCAAGCTCAGTACTGCGACAACCCGGATCACTAGGAGTTTGCTGATCAAGGCAAGTATTAGTATGGATCATCCTTGTTGTCCTATTCACCAAATAAATAATTGCATTTGCATGTGTCTTCCTTGTTAACCATAGTTACTTCCTAGTTTTGTTATCCTGTTCCTTGCAACCTATGGGATTATGCATATGGTAGTTGATGCTAGTGCATTATTGATATCATGATCATGTAAACTGATTAATTGAATATGCAATAAGGATTAAAAGATGCCTTTTTAGCAACATAGAACTAGGGGATTGGAGCATAGTTTTGTGATGCTCCATATCCCTCCCACTTGGTAATGATCTGTCAGTAAAAGCTGGGACTTACAGTGCAACCATGAGGGCTACATGGCTCTGGTTTTAGTCAAGTATAGGTCCTTTTTCTAGCTTGTTAGAGGTTACCGAAAGGCGTGATGGGGCCTGACGACTCGGGTATAGTGCGGCTCCTGTCCGAGTGTGTATAACCCGCGTGACCTTGTGCCACGAAGAAGGGGGCTCTACATCTGCTTGCCGGGTCCCTAGCAGCCCTCACATGTTAGACGAAGTATTTTGAAAGACTTCATAGTGAAACCCTGCTCTCTCACCTTGGTAGTGTTATGGGAGTAATTAACCCGAGCAAATGGGAATCACGGCTCATAGTGAAAGTGCACAACCTCTGCAGAGTGTAAAACTGGTATACTAGCCGCGCTCACGGTCACGAGTGGCCCGGAAAACTCACGGAATAGTTATCTTTCAGGGTGATGTCTACTTGTTGCTAGTCTATTTATTGCTACTCATTAATTATGTTTACTATGATCATGAGAATGGGCTTATTAACTTGTTGCTATTCAATTGCATAAAAGGTGATTAATTAAAAGCAAAATGCTGTTAAACCCGTGTCACCCTTTTGAGCCTCATGAACACATGCTAGTCTTGTTGAGTACGACATGTACTTACGCTTGTTTATTTTTCATTACTTGGTTAAAAATCCCGGATGGGTAACAGATGGTGATAGTGATGAGGACTACCCAGAGGACTACTAGACTTATGCTTCACCAGTCGACGTCCCTGTGCTATGGAGCTACCGCGAGAGTTATCTTTATTTTTCCGCTGTGTAATGACTTTGATATTATTCGCTATGTATTAAACATTGGTTATGATACAATTTATGCAATTTGTTGGCTTATGTGTGTGACTGATCTCTGGGCGCACATAAGATTATGCATCCCATTTTATCCTTAAAATTGGGTGTGACAGGATACTTCCATAGGCACATATGGGCTCATGTACCTACTTCAGTATTAATAATAAGCACTCCCCTTAGATCGACGGTTGTTCGATCATGCTCTCACAACTCACCTTACTGTTGGTGTTTCTTAGCGTCAGCAGAAAAGTCCACAAGCGAACGGAAGTACCGTTGTAGCCTTCACCCGGAAGTATTCAGGGTATCGTAATTTCCTAGTGGAACGGTCTTTGTACTTAGTCTCTTAAACTAGTTCACTCAGAAGAGACGGAAGGGATAGCTTGGGTAGAGACGTTCTTCTAAGGTCAAACGCATATAAGCGAAGGTAACTTCCCCACTACTTGCCTGCTTCAGGACCACTAACGCAGCAGTTCTGCCAGCCGATACTAGTATCAGCGCTACTCCGCGGCCGAACATGGGGGAATTCAGATATAAGTGGACAGGGCTGTCACCACCTGCCACCTACCCCTCTGCCCATGGGCGCGCGCAACATACGAAGGTAGACTCCGACCTAGACACCACGTCTACGAAGGCGACTACTACTCTAGCAGCGTACAGGAACATCCATCTCTATCAGGAGTCCTCTTACAAGAGCATTACGATCCCACAAACAAGTAGCTTTATGAAAGTAACAAGCTTAATGAATCAAACCAAAGTTGAACACGAACTTCTTACTTCAAGTAGCAAGACGATCGTAGAGGTACAAGTTGGATCGAGAGCCGACAAGCCCGGCACTTCGTCTACCCGGAGGCAGAACTGCTTCGACTCCACTCTTTCTCCAGATCTTGCCCCTCTCTCACTCCCTATACTAAATTAGCTATAAGCTAATGGAATGGAGCTTGCTCTTCCTCTCTACATTGTGACCTCTTGTGTTGGTGAATGAATTCATCAATAGGTGTAGAGAGGAGGCCTCCTTTTATAGCTTGAGAGGAGGGGGTTCTATGCAAAAGGATCATCCCCATATGGAAGGACCCAAACCGACCTCCAAAGGGCGGTTTCCACTTTCCATCTATGTTGATCGTAGGTGGGACCGTCCTTGGGGAACCGCCCTACAACCACCAGAAGAAAACTGGGCCCGAGAGGCCCCACCATGGGGGTGGCCGCCCCCGGGACCGGTCGGTCCCCTGGTGGGCCCATTTGGCCACCGCCTTTGCGTGGTTGGTTCTCCTCTGGGCCTAGACCTCTCCTATGGTTACGAATGGGCCCAGATTTATAATAAAGGTGGGCATCTTTGTTATTCTTGGTTGCACATTCTCTGAATTCATATTTCTCCTTTATGCTTTCCAATTGGTGTTGTGCACTTCCACTTGTTTCACCATAAATCCTGCAAAAACATAAACACTAGGGGTACAAGTGGAACTCTGTTAATAGCATATCTCTGTGTTAAAGTATGATAGTTTCTCTCCCTTTAGGCATAAGTTGGTGGTTAAAAATGATCTATAAGGACCGCCCACAAGACCCCCAAGCTTAACCTTTACTCGTCCGGAGCAAATAGCTAAGTATGGTTGTTGATCAGGAGTTGCTACAATGTCGATCATATTTCAAATGTACCAAGTTTATAACAAAGTTTTTCACCGTAATTTGAATAAATCAGCATGCTATCCACCCTGCTATTATCTTGAAACAAATGCGGCCTTTTAGCCATCTCAAGTCTTGGGTGATTGCAAGACCGAACAGATTCATAGACATTGCTTATCATTCAGCCCAAGATGAACCATCTTTCCAGAGGTTTTGAAAATTTTTGCAAAGAAATGTAAGTTCCTCAAATGATTCTCTCAATCGCTCAAACTGTATGAATACCTCACCAAAGGCATTGTAATGTTGCCTTTCATATCCTACCACTAAGGTTTGTGAGTGGACGTTTTGGGCAGGTATAAAGGTGGGCATACTTGCATCACATATATTGCTAAGTCAAAACCCGAACCACAAGGAGATACAAGTCATATACTTTTATTGAGATGTGCCAGTGTGTGGAGTATGAAGATGGTGGAATCCTAATTTCTAAATATTTTGGCACTCCATGCATATATGGGCTATAAGATCATATATCTATATTATTATTTTTTTCTTCTTTTTTTGAACGGGTACTTGGAACTTTTTTTTCGTTTGTTTATTGCATGCCCCTTGGCATGTTTTTTTTTAAGCATAACCCATATCTCTTATTAGTATTTGAAGAACTTTGGCTGGCGAGATGTCATGATGGAATGCAAGGAGTAATTATATGGTGAAAAATGAATGCGCGGCTTCTCAGGGTAAGAGTCGGCATTTTTATTTGGTGGGTAACAAATGCGCGGCTCACAAGGTAAGAGTCGGCTATTTTTATTTGGTTGAAGAGTGCGCAACTCTCAGGGTAAGAGTTGGCAATATTTTTGGTGGATGGATGGGTGCATGTTGTGCGCAACTCTCGGGGTGAGAGTTGGCATTATCTTGTGGGTGCATGTGAATCTCAATCATGGGTGTATGACCATAATCTCACTTAGGTCACAACAATTTGACCTAACTCAATGTTCCACAACAGCATATGACTAAAGGGTTTGCATAATTGAAACATGTCATATGGCCTTGGTAGGTATTTCATAATCATTGAGGAACTTTTCTTTTTGAAAGTTTTCAAAAATAAAACTCCGGATGTCAAGTTTCGCTCAGAACAAAGTCATAGCACAGCCCATGTCACCATATCATATCAGGCAATAACTTAGACAAGATTAAGTATGTGCAACCCATTAGTCCAAGTTTTTAGGATGAGACATTTTTAGCTGATAAACCCAAACCTTAGAGAAAGCTCGATTATAAAATGGGTACAGATGAAACATAAGACAGAGCAACTGTTCATCATTTCAACAAGGGTAGAAACTAACACATCTTAACACATATGAGAGAGGAGAACATATCTCACCTTTTTTATGTTAGAGAATTTTAAAAAGAAATATGAGATATAAGTTACCTTTGTGGGAGCCCTCCCCCAAGCTTGCTTTTGACTTACCAATGTGTTTCACCTGGGGGTGCCGCTAATTGGTGGTGCCTCAGCTTGATGTGCAGTTCGTGGCCTCTCTTGAGCGTGCTAGGAAGCTCCCCCCCAAGCTTGTTTTTATGGTGGTATTGAGATAACAAGACAACAAAACTTGGGGTTGAAAGATAAATTACTCTTTTTCTTCAAAATTTTATTTATCATTATATTTTTTCTTTTCAAGGTTCACCTAAGAAATACTTGTCTCTACTGTCATCTAAAGACTTACCCTCATGGAGTTGATAAATTTCTGCAAGGGGTTAGTCCATAAGATTAACCAAAATCTATACTAGCAGCTTTGGTTCCAAGATCAAACTAGACACCACGTCTAATTTGTCAAGGTAGGCTTAAGAATCTAAGCACCATGCTTACATTAAAAATCCTATAGAGGCATGATCTCACATCCTAGCTTCAAACTAAACACCGTGCTTAGTTAGAAAGATGTAAGACCAACACTTCCAAACCAAAACTTACTAGCATAGAGAAAGGAAATATGACAGAATAACCAAGAGTCATTCAACGGAGACAGATTTTTGAACAAAGAAACCTAGTCAGAAGTTTGCTCAGCCAGTCTATTCAAACTCAAACAAGGCTAGGATAAGAGAGCAAAGAAAGGCATGCCTTGCTTCATCTCCAACATGAATTTCTTCCATTATTTATGATAACAACTCAAAGCTCATTAATCAAAATGCAACACCATGTCACAATTTTGATTAAAGAAGGCTAGTTTAACCTAAGCACCATGCTTAAATTAAAAAGACTATGGATGTACCACAAGTGTACTCATGTGAATACACCCAAACTCAGAGCATATGGCATGAACAGAGGAAGAGCATGATATTATATTTTCATGGAGACAAATATGAGTGAATGAGTTGGTCAACATTACCTTGACATACCTGAATGTGTGTACCAACAGCATGTATGGATGAAGCATCAGAGTTTTCGGTGTGGTGGCTCGGTTTCCATCTCAGGTGACTACCAAGGCATGGGTTTGAGTCCATCACTTTTAGTAGCATGTCGTCGTGTAGCAAGTCGTTTATTGGTAACTCCTGCATATTAGTCACTCGCATACACGACAAATGTAGGAGGAACAACTCATGCAAGCTTCTAACTAAAAGGCAATATTGCGACCATGACTCCCCTTTGTTGTGTTTTTTAGAATCTTTAAACGAGGTGTGATCCAAGATATGCATGAAGTCATGGTTGGTCAAAGGAGTGAGAGAGGTGTCGCACAAACCACCGTTGAATATGAAGGAGGTTTAGGGAAGTCATGTGTCCTGTCCTTTAGGTATGCTTGAGAGATCTCCCCCACACTTATTCTTGTACCTGCTTTATTTTGATAAAAAGAAAACAAAACAAGAGCAACAACAACAAGCAAGGACTCTATTGGCTATAAGACCAGAGAGCAAGAAAGATATTATTATTATTTCTTTTTTATTGAAAACTTGTTCACTCAAATTTTTATAAACAAGGCCAAGATAAAGATGCAGAGAAAGATATGCCTTGGTTTATCCCCATATCAGATTGCTTTCATTGATTATGTCAACAACTCAAAGTTCATTGATCAAATTTCAACACCATGTCAAATTTTGATCAAAGAAGGCCATTTTAACCTAAGCACCATGCTTAATTTAAAAAAAAATACCTATGGATGTACCTTATAAGACTACACCCAAACCAGAGTTTATAACATAAGCAAAGGAAGCATGAATTTGTATGATCAAATGAAGACAATTATAAGAAGTTGGTGAACATTTATTTACCTTCGCATACCTGAGTATATGTACCGGCAATATATATGTATGAGGCGTTGAAGTTGTTGTTGCAGCTAGCATGATGGTTCTGCTCAGGTGATCTCCGAAGCCAGGCCACACACACATCAATGAGCATGGGCCATGGGCCTTGATGATACTAGCAAAGGTTCAGAAGAGGGTGACTCCCAATCTTTTAGTTCTCTTTCTTTTTTTTCTTTTTTTAGTCTCCCTCATCTCTCTTATTTTTTTCAATATATATATATATTAACTCTCTCTTCTTCTTTTTTGCAAGGTGAGGCTGACATCTTCATCATCATTTTTTTGAATGACCCTTTGGTGTGCATGGAACTTGGGTTTCTCACCGTCCTCCCCCACACTAGGACTTTTGCATAAAAGTCAAGTGCAGAGTTAGGGCCTTCTTACGAGTGTGTTCCATTACCTAGGAGTGCATCAAGCTTTTGTAGTTGATGTCGTTCCATGTCGTCAAGCATCATATGACTCGAGTTCTTCTTAATCTTTCCTGAAATGGTTAGCGACATACCCGAAGGTGCATACTAACTTGACAACATGCCCTCACCATTTAAAGAAGATGTATATATATTTTTTTGAAAATAACAATAGTAATAATAATAATAAAACATATATTTTTTAAGGATAATCCGGGGTATCTCCCAGCAGTGCTTAAGTTATGGTCTTAAGCTTGACCGTGGGAACTTCTTCTTGCAGCAATGGTGGTGTAGTTTCCAGCTTTACCACCAATCATAGGCATTTATATTCAAGCTGCAAGGTACGCACCATCATACTACTACGGGATTTGCAATGTTCATGACAAACATAAGCATTCACAACCATTCTCTCAAAAAGTTGAACAACTAGAATCAAGAGATGGTTGCGAGATCCTCGTAGAAGCAGGTGGTCTGAAGCGAAACAAACTCTGGAGACCTTGAGCATAAATGTGAGGGACCTCAAAACCATGCTTGTTAGTGGGCCCTCTTCTTGGCTCTAGAGTTGTTGCTTCGGGCATGTCCGTGGCACGAAAATTTTTATTCTCAAAAGATATATCATGGAGGATGATCACTTAACCTTGACCATTATCGAGAACAATGTTCTTGATGGCCATAGGGACATGCATCTTGTTCGAGCAAGGGCGCAGGAGAAGGATTCGTATACTCGAACAAGTAGCTTGGCTTCGCCTTTAGGTTTTCGAGCAAGTGCTATGGCTGGCAGAAGCAAAACTTTCAAACTTCTCATCGGGGCTCCCTTCTTCTTCTTTTTATATATATAGATGAGATTTTCAAGAGGATGCCCTATGAGAAGACCAAAATCGAGGATGGCATAGATGAGAAAGTATAAGAAACTTCGATTTCATTAATTTCTAATGGCACAACCCTAACAATCCCACAAAACTCAAAGATGAGTCCAGATGGACTTCTAAAAAGTTTGTCGGTTGGGACTAGCGGCATATCGCCCTAAAAGGGTTTCCGCTGGAATGAAAGTAGTCCCAACTGTGAGGTTGTGTAGGGCTTTCGCGGAAGTCCCCTTTAATGAGCAAGACATAGTTGTGGGAGGTGAAAGAATCTGAATTTCTTCAGAAGAACGTTTCACTTCCAACAAGCAACAACTGTACTTTCGATGACTCCGCATTAGGGGAGACTTCCTAAGAAATGTTAGAATTTTGTGCCAAGAAATGTTTCGAAGTTCTGCCATAATCCTCAAATTTTGATAGCGAACTCCGAAGGATAAAACATTCCTTCCTTCGGTGTTCGTGGTTCGGGCGAGGGCTCAACAGACGAATCGAAGGGTGGCAAGGGAAAGGATTCAGCTGCTGAGGGCTCTTCAGAACTTGACATGCCCTTGTATGGAGGGGTTTGGGTACGATGACAGGAGAAGCGTGCTTCTCTAGGATGTAAACAAGGATTTTCCTCTATTCCGTCATGGTTTTTATGAAAACGGCCCTCCAACGGTTATGTCAAAGCATAGGGCAGCATCTATGTCTAGATCCGAACAAAGGATATGCAAAAGCACATTATCGGATAAAGACAAGTCTAGGTCAGCATGTATAAACATTGTGAACCTGGCCTAGGCTGTACCTATGGACTCCTTCTCGTTTTGCTCAAAGTTGAGATTTGCCCTTGGTAGAGCGGCGATACGAGACATGGGTAAGAATGCAAGATAAAACTTGATCTTAAGTTCATCCCGTTCTCTATTCGCACTTTCTACGGCATCAGTGTACCGTTGTTTTGCCTCCCGTTGAGGGAGAACAGAAACAACTTCCACTTAAGAATTTCTTGTGTCATGTCAAGAATGCTTAGGCATGAACGCAATTCCTCGAATTTTTGCAAATGGTCAAAAGAATTTTCATTGTCGTGACCAAAGAAGGGTTTTGTCCGAACCATAGCTTTGAATCTCGGGTGGAGTTCACAACTGGATGGAAATTTTGGTTTTGAAAAAGAATGTGGTTCAAAGAACTCCCCCTTTGAAGCAGAAGAATTTTGAATTTGGAGCTGGCTTCATGGTGAAAGGATCGGATAAAAAGGAATATTTTGTTTTTATAAAAAGAAAAGATAAAAGATTTTTTTTGATAAAACACAAGGATACACAGGTGAACTAGGTTCGGAGATAAATATGACAACCATTCCCCGGCAACGGCACCAGAAAGCTTGTTGGCGCTTCTTAGCGTCAGCAAAAAAAGTCCGCAAGCGCACGGAAGTACCGTTGTAGCCTTCACCCGGAAGTATTCAGGGTATCGTAATTTCCCAGAGGAACGGTCTTTGTACTTAGTCTCTTAAACTAGTTTACTCAGAAGAGACGGAAGGGATAGCTTGGGTAGAGAGGTTCTTCTAACGTCAAACGCATATAAGCGATGGTAACTTTTCCACTACTTGCTTGCTTCAGGCCCACTGATGCACCTGGTCTGCCAAGCGATACCAGTATCAGCGCTATTCCGCGGCCGAACTTGGGGGGATGCTGGTACGAGTGGACAGGGCTGTCACTACCTGCCACCTACCCCTCTGCCCATGGGCGCGCGCAACATACGAAGGTTGACTCCGACCTAGACACCACGTCTACAATGGCGACTACTACTCTAGCGGCGTACAGGAACATCCGTCTCTATCAGGAGTCCTCTTACTAGAGCATTCGTCCAAAGGACGAACTGACGATCCCACAAAAAAGTAGCTTTATGAAAGTAACAAGCTTAATGAATCAAACCAAAGTTGAACACAAACTTCTTACTTCAAGTAGCAAGACGATCGTAGAGGTACAAGTTGGATCGAGAGCCGACAAGCCCGGCACTTCGTCTACCCGGAGGCAGAACTGCTTCGACTCCGCTCTTTCTCCAGATCTTGCCCCTCTCTCACTCCCTATACTAAATTAGCTATAAGCTAATGGAATGGATCTTGCTCTTCCTCTCTACATTGTGACCTCATGTGTTGGTGAATGAATTCATCAGTAAGTGTAGAGAGGAGGCCTCCTTTTATAGCTTGAGAGGAGGGGGTTCTATGCAAAAGGATCATCCCCACATGGAAGGACCCAAACCGACCTCCAAAGAGCGGGTTCTACTTTCCATCTGTGTTGATCGTAGGTGGGACCATCATTGGGAACCGCCCTACAACCACCAGAAGAAAACTGGGCCCGAGAGGCCCCACCAGGGGGGAGGCCGCCCCCGGGACCGGTCGGTCCCCTGGTGGGCCCGTTTGGCCACCGCCTTCGCGTGGTTGGTTCTCCTCTGGACCTAGACCTTTCCTATGGTTACGAATGGGCCCAGATTTGTAATAAAGGTGGGCTTCTCTGTTATTCTTGGTTGCGCATTCTCTGAATTCACATTTCTCCTTTAGGCTTTCCAATTGATGTTGTGCACTTCCACTTGTTTCACCATAAATCCTGCAAAAACATAAACACTAGGGGTACAAGTGGAACTCTGTTAATAGCATATGCCTATGTGTTAAAGTATGATAGTTTCTCTCCCTTTAGGCATAAGTTGGCGGTTAAAAATGATCTATAAGGACCGCCAACACTTACCTCAGTCCGAAGTGGCACATTTGGCCCGTCTTCACCTTACCTAGGGCGTCGATAAAAAAAATGAAACAAAGGCAAGTCGTCTCAACGACAAGAAGCACTCACAAAACATGATGCAGTTTCCCCAAGTTAGTACTTCAATAAGCCACCTATAATTCTATATTAAGGCTACACTAAGTATGATCTTTGGCACACTTACTTTTCAACTCACTTTTGAAACCTACTAACTAATAATGGACAATTAGTTTTGAAAACCAAAACCTTTTCCGTTTAAAATACACTAATATGAATGATGTGTGTTGAACCTTGCTCCGGTACCAGCTGTGACAGAACCGACCAATTTATAAGAGCACAAGTACGGCGATAGCCGTAGAAACAGCTAAAGAACCACACTTGAGCCCATATAAACCCGGTAGTCCGTGAAATCTCGAAGGATTTCAAACCAAATGGTTACACAACCAAGATCGTATAGAGTTCAACAACATACATCCATATTACATAACTTCAAGGTTCGGAGTACGAAGATAGATATTACATCATAGTTTTCAAACCTTGGCGGAAGCAAAGTAGTTATACAAACCAAGTCTGACACAAACATACTTATTTACTATACAGTGCCATTGATAGGATCAAACCACTAGATAAGATAGCTACTTGACACGAATACACAAGCTGCCCATGCTTCAGTCCTCGTCCACGGCCGGGGTGAAGCAATTCTTACAGTAACCATAAAACACCTGGCCATCTGCAACAATTTGGGATAAACCCTGAGTACACAATTGTACTCCACAAGACTTATCCGTCTTACCAAGGAAAAGACTCTCAAGGAATATGCAAAGCTTTTTAGTGGAGTTGGCTGACTCATTTGTGTAAAAAGCTATTTTGGTTTAAGATGTCATATGTTATTACAAGCAAGCTTTTAGTAGTTATAAATCCTTGTTCTTAACTTATAACCTGATCTAATTCAAGCACTTGATTAATCCTAAGCAAACAATATAATAGAACCATAGCAATTTGGCATTTACATTGATAACCATGTTCATGTTCAAACTTATCCATTTCTACCATGAGGGAAGATCAGTCAAGTTTCTCACTATCCAGGAGAGATGGCGATTCGAATCGATTACAAACCAGCTAGTGTCAAATGCCAGTCACAAATCCGGACAGACCTGTACGAGGTCCCTTACGTCACCCTTGGTACTATTTGGGTACCAACCACGGGTCTGGGGGAGCGATATGCTGGGGGACTGACTAGTGGCCAGGAAACTCAGGAATCCACCTGCCCATGGTCCGATCTAGCTCCCAAAACCCTACGCGGTCCAGTATATACACTGAGCTAACCAGTTTCCTGGCCCAAATAGAGCTACTCGGCTTCGCGGTCGTAACGACTTATCCGGCCAGCTAAGTGATGGCGTCTTTCAATCACGACCAATGTCCCACAGGGATGTTTCCCTAATTCAGTTGGCGGTGATTGGCCTACAACCAAGACCTCCATGTCTTGTTGTATCCAAATCATCCTTCTGCCCAAACTCATTACCTTTCACAACTCACATAGTTATTTCATGATAGCAAAGATAGCCAACCGTGCTTCTCACTTTCTTATCTTGGTGACCGGAATCACCATATCTACCGGCTATAAGCAAGGCTAAGCAAAAGATACGATCCTGGACCTATTTAGGTGAAGGATATAAAATTGTCCAATATATGCGAACTAAGTTTTTAAACAATTCCTATACTTAATGCAAGCAGTCACTATACTCAAGTCACATTATTTTGAAAATGTAGGAAATAAGAATGCACCGGGGCTTGCCTTTCAGAAAGGTCGAGGGCTGATGGTCAGGGCACTCAGGCAAGTCAGTGTTGTCCTCGACTTCGGGTTCGGCAGCTAGGACCTCCTGAGTAATCTCCTCGGTCGGGTTCACTTCGGTCAGAGTCACCTCCTCCAACGATCCTGTATGCATGCATATGCGATGAATATAGGAATGCATAAGCACTTAATTGCAAGGCAATTCCACACGATGCATATGAATGCTTTCATGAAATACAACACACATGAATCATGTTCGTTTATTAAGTACGTGCATATTTCTTCTCCGGTAGAGAGACTTCTATGATCTCACACACAAGTCAAGATGAGCTCTCATGGTCTACCTAACTTACCATACAACTGCCAACTAGCTATTATGAGAACTCAAAAAGGGCTAAATAAACCATCCTAGACTTAGTACTTCATTAATCTTCCCAAAATGCACTCCACTCTATATTCCAGCAAATACATTCTCAGGAATACATCAAGAATCACCACTACTGATGGACCAAAATAACATGGAAAAGATTTACAAGTGCTTAATTACATGATCACTTGCTTCACTTGTACCTAGACCGACCAGATCGAAGTTACATAAAATTCCCATAAAAATACAGTAGACAGAACATGTCTACATGAACTCACTGTCCAAATTTTAGATCATTTGGACATACAGAACTTCCTACACAAAAACAATAAGACAACAGGCTGAAATTGCATGGAAAATAGTTACTAGAGTGAAAAGTATCAAACAATAGATTTCATAATTTTCTATTGTTCTTCGTCACCTAGCAACATCACAGAAAAATATTTATACACAGATCACTTGTATTTATTTTATAATGCATTTCCAATCAACCAAACCCTAAATAGAGCTTGAACAGAAACTCTATTATAAAGTAGCAAACATGCTTAATCACTATTTTTACCAGATTCTACTCATCAAAACAAGATTACCAGAAGTGGAATCACATTTTTATCACACTCCTAGGATTAGTTATGGATTTCTGAATTTAAATGCAGATTTGCAAATCAATTTATAACTCATATAAACACTGTACCAACACTAGGGTTTCATATTTTTACTGCATAGTAGAAGTCACCAGAAGTCTAGCAAATCTTGTCTCACTCCATTTGGATCAGTAAAACTCCAACTATGAATTTTACGAGTGTTAAACCAATCCTGAAAACTAAATAAAAATCAATTTTCCAATTCTAAACGAACCCTAATGGCTAGATCCACCCAGCAGTGCTCCAAACGGAGAGCGGCAGGGGCTGACCACCGGGCCCCATGGTCAACCCGACCCCATTTACAGAGAGACAAAGGGGGCCCCCGTGTTTGACCGGGCAGAGCTCGCCGACGACGAGGTCTCCGGCCAAACTAACACCCCTAAAGGACTCCACTCCTCAAGACGCATCGATTTAGCTAGGAGGTTGGACCAGTGGCACGCTGGAGCAGGCTCGACGGCGGCCATGGCGGGCGGCGGCGCACGGTGAAGCAATGCCGGCAAGCTCCGGCCAAGACAGACCAAACCGATTACATGGAACGACTCGTGGTCACCTAGGGTTCCTAGGGTTGCAAGGAATCGAATCCTAATGGCTCGCAACACAAGGTTCTGGAGTGCTCGTCTTCGAGTTGGGAAGGCCAAAGAGCGGTGGAGCGCGGCCACAATCGACACAATGACGCGGCAGTGTCGATTTGCCCAATCGACACGTAGCCGAAACCAAGTGCTCGATGCCTGACCTGAATGGAGTTCTGTACATGTTCATCAACTGAAAACCGAAAGTTTAGCACTAATTATCTTATAAACTCAGGGGTATTAGAAGAAACTTCACTTATATGGATGACAGATCTACCTGAGTACTACATGTGCCAGTAAAACATCTTGGGCTAGTTCGGCTTGGTTGGTGAGCTATAGATCAACAAAAGGAGGAACATGGAAACTGCTTTGCCCAATAACTTAATCAATTTTCAGAGTTGATTTTCAGTCCAAATCGGACTCGTGGCACCAAATTGAACATGTAGAAATCATTTTCATGACTTGGACCCTAAATAGCATTTGTCACAAATTAAATTTACTACAAACTTTATTTAAGGTTCAAAGTCATTTGAATATTTTAAATTGCACTTTCAAATGGAAGTATCAAAACTACTCCAAAAGGCCCTAAGTTGAATTCTAAAGCAAACCCTAGCTAGAGACCAAACACAAGGTACTCCAAACATGAAAAGTGTTTGATTAAACATTCTAAACTAGAATTGACACTCCAAAAGTGTTGAAAAACATTTTTTCTTCAATTCTCTATTTATTTATAACCTTATGTGTGTGTGTGTGTATATATAAGATATAGCTAACATTGCATTGAAAATTCACCTTATTAATGCACATGAAATGATGATATGATTCTCATGACATGTCAATGCAATGAAATGCAAGTGATTTAGCAAGCTTAACACTGGGGTGTTACAATCTTTTCTCCTATTTTGCAAACACCTCTCACTTCCATATGATTCATAAGCCTCAGGAGTCCAAGAAGCCATCTTTAGAACCTTTAGAACCTCCTGAAGTAGCCTTCTGTAGAAAGACCACAAGAGAGCTTATAGCCATAATCTGCAAAGATTTGCTAGAAGAATCAGAGGTTTCCTCTGATGTGATCCGATTGGATTCACCTTCTGTCTTAATAAAATGCCAAATCCATAAAGGCCCTTTTGAAGCTTTCTACAATCCAGTTGTGGGTGTTAATATCATGTCGACATCATTTGCTCAAGACTTATCGATGCACATGCCACTACCCCAACAACAAAACTCTTAAAAAGTTCTTCCGAGCACATTATTCCAAGTTTAGGCATTTTATACGTGCTCCCTATCGGGTAAACGACACCATGCTCTATCTAAGTTTTTATATCTTTGATGTCATGGAGTTCGACCTGTTGATAGGCCAACCAATTGGAAGACTTATTCAAGAAGGACAAACTGAGACAATCAAAGTTCAACTAGGACCAAACTTTAGATTCCTTTTGTCCATCACCCGATCATTAAATGCTAAGACTGAGCCATGTCCTGAGCCTAATCCAATTAGTGAGATCATGGTGGCAGCACTTGATTTTCTAAGAGAATCCCATCTTGACAAAGATGAGGAGTTCTTCATTGAGGAAGAAGCCAAAAATCCAGAACCATTACCCCTTGATGAATTCTTAGTGCCACCTAAACCTCCTATTGAGCTCAAGCCATTGCCAGCCAGTCCTAGATATGCTTTCCTAGATGGAGATATGAAATCTCCAGTGATCATAAGTGATAAACTCTCCCAGGTAGAAACCATTCGCTTGATCACTGTCTTGAAAAAGCATCGATCAGCTTTTGGCTATTCACTCCAAGATCTGAAAGAAATTAGTCCTGTTCTTTGCACCCATCGCATTCCAATTTATCCTAACATCATACCATCTAGAGAGCCCCAGCGTAGGCTCAACAATGCGATGAGAGAGGTTGTAAAGAAAGAGGTCTTGAAACTATTGCGTGCCGGGATTATCTATCATGTGCCGCATACTGAGTGGGTAAGCTGAGTCTAAGTTGTGCCTAAAAAGGGAGGCATGACAGTTCTCAAGAATGACAAGAATGAGTTAATCTCCAAGAGAATCGTCACTGGATGGCGGATGTGCATAGATTACAGAAAACTCAACAAGGCGACAAGGAACGATCACTTCCCTTTGCCCTTCATCGATAAGATGTTAGAGCGATTGGCAAACCACTCTTTCTTTTGCTTCCTTGATGATATTCTGTATATCATCAAATTCCTATCCACCCTGAGGATCAGAGCAAAACCACCTTTACCTGTCCCTATGGAACCTATGCCTGTCGTAGGATGTCCTTTGGATTTTGTAATGCATCAGCTTCTTTTCAAAGATGCATGATGTCTATCTTTTCAGATATGATTGAAGAAATCATGGAAGTTTTCGTGGATGACTTTTTTGTTTATGAAAGAACTTTTGATGATTGTCTTGAAAATTTAGACAAGGTTTTGCAAAGATTTGAATAAAAGCACTTAGTCCTTTATTGGGAAGAATGTTATTCATGATTAGAGAAGGAATAGGGCTAGGACACCTAGTGTCTGAAAGAGGGATAGAGGTAGAAAGAGCTAAAATTAAAGTAATTGAACAACTACCTCCACCTATTAATGTTAAAGGGACTAGAAGTTTCCTTGGTCATGCTGGCTCTTATAGATGCTTTATACAAAACTTTTCACATTTTGCTAGACCTCTTACAAACTTGCTAGCCAAGGATGCTCCCTTTGATTTTGATGATGCTTGTATGAAATCTTATAACACCCTTAAGCAAGCATTCATCTCTGCACCAATCATTCAACCCCCTGATTGGTCTTTACCTTTTGAAATTATGTGTGATGCTAGTGATTATGCTGTGGGGGCAATTTTGGGACAGACTAAAGATAAAAAGCATCATGCCATTGCTTATGCTAGCAAAACTCTGATAGGAGCACAATTTAATTATGCAACAACTGAAAAAGAACTCCTGGCTCTTGTTTTTGCTATTGACAAGTTTAGATCTTACTTAGTTGGAGCTAAGGTTATTGTTTACACTGATCATGCTGCTTTGAAATACTTGCTCACTAAGCAAGATGCTAAACCTAGATTGATAAGATGAATTTTTCTACTCCAAGAATTTGACTTAGAAATAAAAGATAAAAAGGGAGTCAAAAACTCTGTAGCAGATCACTTGTCTAGAATGCATTTTGAGAATATGCAGGAAATGCCCATCAACGACTCGATGAGGGATGACATGCTCTATCGGATCACCCGATCCGACCACTGGTATGCAAATATTGTGAATTTTATGGTTGCAGGATATGTACCACTAGGGGAGGACAAAAGAAAGCTCATCTACGAGAGTCGACAACACATGTGGGACCTGCCATACCTCTTTAGGATATGTTCAGATGGACTACTCCGGAGATGTGTACTAGCGGAAGAGGAGATCAAGATCATTGAAAGATGGCACTCATCACCATATGGAGGTCACTATGGCACATTTTGCACACATGCAAAGATTTGGCAAAGTGGATTCTTTTGGCCCACCATGTATGATGGCACAAAAAGCATTATCCCGAGATGTGGGGCATGCCAACGACATGGAAATATCAATTCAAGAGATATCATGCCCCTCGTCAACAACCTCCAGGTAGAGCTTTTTTATGTCTGGGGAATCGACTACATGGGACCATTTCCGAAGTCAAAGCAGTGTGAGTACATTTTGGTGGTAGTAGACTACGTCTCAAAATGGGTAGAAGTTATGCCATGAAAGCTACAGATTCCAGAAGCTCAAAGAGGATGTTTGAAGAATCCCACTTCATCGACAAGAGATTCCAACTATATTTAGCAAAAAGAGGGGTCCGTCACAACATTGCCACTCCATACCATCCCTAGACAAGTGGGCAAGCAGAGACATCAAACAAGCAGATCAAGAATATTTTGTAGAAGACGGTCAACGAAATGGGAACAGCATGGAAGGACAGGCTACCAGAAACACTGTGGGCTTACAGAACAGCCTACAAAACACCAATTGGAATGTCACCATACCAGCTTGTATATGGAAAGACCTGTCACTTGCCAGTAGAGCTTGAGTTCAAGGCTCACTGGGCAATCAACAGGTGGAATATGAATCTGCATGCTGCAAGAATAAAAAGGAAGATGCAACTCTCAGAACTAGATGAATGGCGTGAGAAAGCTTATCACAACTCCAAGATCTATAAAGAGAGAACCAAAAGATGGCATGACAAAAGGTTGAAGAAGAAGGACTTCGCACCCGGAGATCAGGTATTACTTTTTAATTCCTGGGTGAAGTTATTCGGTCACGGAAAGCTACGAAGCAAATGAGAAGGACCATTCAAGATAATCAACACTTCGTCCCATGGAGCGGTCACACTTCAAACCGACAAAGGTACGTTATTTAAGGTAAATGGTCACCGCCTCAAACTCTTTTTAGAACCAATTAAAGGCCCAGAGGAATTAGATATTATTGAATTTATCAATTTACCAAGTGTATTAGGGCCTAAGCCTTCTTTTTGCCTTCCCGCACGGGAAAGTCTGATTTTTGGAAACTAAATATCGCGAGAAAACCGCACGAAGAGACCGGAGCCAAATGGACACAGGGGCAGGTTGCCCGACCATCCCCCCAGGTCGGCCGACCCCCCTACTACTCCAATCTCCGCTGCCTTTTTGTGACGTGATCCTTCGGGTCTCTTCTCGCATATTTTCCATCTTTCTTTTTTGTTAGGCCATCTGCCGCCAGCATAAGCTCGTAGGGAAAATTTCGAAGGCTAGGCCCACCGGATGACTATATAACCAGCCCCTACTAGCCTCCCATCTCATCTCATCCAACCCATCCTCTTCCTCGTGCCAACAAGCTCTCCTCCAAGACTCCCATGGCCGATAACAAGATCATCCCCTACGGGATGGATCCACTCAAGGTTCCCGCCGATGACTCCCAAGCCATCGTCCCAGCTAGGCCTCTCGCCATTGATCCACCAAACCAGCCTCGCAATCATGAGCAATCCTTTCGTGCTTATGCTAGATCAGCCCTTCCATCACCGCCGGAGACCCTCTACCTGTAGGACGCGCCACGGAAGGAACCGATCGTCAAGCTCCCGAAGGATGTCAAGCTCCTGCCACCGAAGCCGAACGAAACGCTGACCGGGGTGAAGCTCAACAGGGATGGCCATGTTACATGTGCCAAGTACACCTCTCGCCCAACCATCGATGGAGTCCATGCCGATCCAGCCAAAGTCAAGTTCGTGCCACCCAAGGAAGCACCACGTGGAGAGCAACCTCCACAGAAGCGTTCCAAGGTCACCAACACAGAACTTCAGCAGCAGATGGCCAAGATGACAAGCGAGATGGAGATCGTGAAGAATCAGAATAGCTCCTTGCTAGAACTATTGCTAATACAAATCTTAGGATTGATCTGAAAGAAGGAAAGCATAGGGAATTAGAGATTAAATTTTAGATTTTCTCTCAAAACAATCCTAGGAGGCATTAGAGTTATGTATACAATAGGGCACCCTTAGTTCGCTTAGTTCATTTTAGCTCGATTAGTTCGCTTTAGTTTTCTTAGTTCGTTTTAGTTTGAAAGTCTTGAGTAATAAAAGTGTCATATTAATAAAAGTCAGTTTGAATCAAAATTACCTCGCTTGTATATATTTGTGCTTGTCTCCACTTTGTTGTGCATAAAGGAAAATAGAAACAAGTGTGGGGGAGGAGCACATAATGGAACGACGAACACCGAAGACGAAAGTACACCAAAATGGAAGCAACCGAGGCACAGATCACACACGACGAGACGGGGCATGAACGGCCACCAGGAGGGGTCAGCTGACCCCTACCCTAGGTCGGCCAACCCCTACCCTAGGTCAGCCGACCTATCCCAGCACTACCTCGCCACGAGCTTCGTCTACAGTCAGGTACGTGCCTTGAACTCCCTATTTTCTAGTACGCCGCTCGCTGTTTTGCACTGAATTGAAAATCTTATGGTTAAGCAACTTTGAAACATGAAAGGATTAACCCGAGTAGCCTTGAATTAAGAATAGACACACATAACACTTTTCTTGGAAGTCTTGCTGCTGTTGGGAACTTAAATTAGGGACCCCATGTTGCTTAAGTTGTTGTGGAATACGAGATAGTAAGAATAATGAAAGCTTGATTCTTGATATCTAGTTGTTAGAGAATTTTATTTGCAAAACTTAAAAGCAATAACTATGCTTCTCCTTTGTAGTAAAAGCATTCACCTACCAGAACCAAATATAGGATAGAATCAACCTTCTACATTTACTACTTGTTATTGCTTTGAGTTTTGTCAAACCAAGTGACCCTTGTTGAGAAATTTATCATGCTCCCAAGATCAAGATCACATACACTCCACGTATATCTGCTATTCCTACACTGGGAATACGCAACAACATGCCTTTCCACCCAAAAATGTTTCACTTCGATATTGGAGGAAGCACAAAAAAAGTTAGGAATAAATGCTTCAAAGTTCTTGTTATCATCTCTCAAAAGTATGCAGAGAAGAGGCATGTAGCTATGCAAAAGTGCTGAGAAGAGAGAAAACAATGGGTACAAAGATGCCCACCTGAGAGGTAAAAATGAACAAGTGTCCCGAATGCCAAAACAATGGGTACTCAGATGCCTGCCTGAAAAAAAGAGAGAAAAGAAAAGAAAGATAGCCCATGTTGTCCTGCAGAAGAAAAAAGAGAGAGAAAATTCTCAAAAGAGCATAGTAGAATTAGGTTAGCCACCATATATTCCACACACATACACATCTTAATCTAAGAGTATGACATCTTTCTCCTTAGATCCTTGTTTTGACTTTACAATATATGCAATGCAAGTATGTTTTCACTTTACCCCTACCTCAGCTCCACATAAGCTTTAGAAGTAGGCAATAGAGAAGGTAACAATTATTTATGCCTTGGTAAGGATCAGCACCACCACACATGAGTGACATGAGAGTACTACAAAGAAGGAAAAGGTAAGCTATGCTTTATTTTCAAAAATATTCAAAAACCTCTAACTACCTGATTGATAGTGGAAGGTGATCAGTTTCTAGCTATTCTATTCTTCAACTGCTCAAAATTTCATGGTAGACACGATGAATCCCGCAGTGCAGGTATGACTAGGAATGGTGAAATGCTGATGTCCAGTTCTAAGCTTAAGATTGCTTAATTTCATCCTTTACACGGGACCAGCAAAGATTTAGTGTGGGGGAGCTTGTTGACGGTAGTTATTGTATGATTTTACCCGTCAACCAATCCTGAAAAAGGATATAAATGAGAGCCAACACCTAGAATAGGGTTTAAATTGATAGAATTCCACGAGTTTTGGTGAATCTGTGTTTTTCAGGGACTATACAGGAAAAGAACCAAAGAGGACCCACACCACATAGAAAAATACCGAATTCTGCCGCGGCAGGATATCAAGAAGGGAAAATTGGTTGTGTAGCATTAAAAGTTTACGAACTCCATAAAATACCACTGAAAGATTTCGGACCCGTGAAATACCACTGATAGAATCCCCGTCACCACAAACTGGCACTCTGTAACGATTTGGAACAAACACCGTGAATCCACCGTTTAGCTCTTTGCCTTTTCCTTCTCCGTCACTCATGCCTTGCTGAGCAGCGAGTCTGAACAAGCCCCTCTCCTTCCTGAGCCTCGGTTTAAGCAGAGTCCAATCGAGCGTCCACCTTGCAGTGCTCTGCGTCCTCGCAGCTACGACTGCCAGGCTCACTGGCCCGCACGAGCTGTCTGCCCTCGGCTCACCGCCCCCTGCAAGTCGAACATGGAGCCATGGCATTCGTAGCTGCGCGTCATGCATGTGGCCGACACAGTTCACGCCCGCCTTGGTCCCGCGGAAGGCGTGTGTGGCATCGCTGCCACCTGCCGCCATGCGCCGCCCGAGAACTCCCACATGCGAAGGCTCGCCGTGTCGAGGAACTCCGAGAGCACCGCCACGTAAGGCAGCGCCGCCGCACGCTACCACGTCGATGGAGTACTCGTGGATTGTGGTCTGCCTCCGTGAGTCCGCGACACGCTCCTCCTGGGATGAGGCGTACATGGCGACAGCCTGCAGTGTGTTGGCACTGCCCAGGAACTGCTGCTCACCGTCCTGCTGGAGGTTGAAGATGAACAGTAGCACGCACAGGAACCTCAGCGACGAACGCCTTTTTAACACAGTGCGCACGTCGACAGCGGCGGGCCAGGACGAGCGCCTCCCTGACCCGCGCCGTGAGCTTGACGAGCTCCCCCGTGGAGCACTGGGTGTGGGGGACGAGGCCCTGGACGAGCGGCAGCAGCGGTGCGACGCTCCAGCGCAGGCGCTCGGTGGTGGAACGCCGCCCTTGCATGCCGCCTCCGCCGGCCTTTGCGCGACCTCCGAGCGCCGCCTCCGCCTGCCGCTGCGGGTTGGTCCCGGCATGCAGGCCACACCGCCTTAGCCAATTGCCGCGGGCCGCTCCGCGCGCGGAGGCCATGCCGCCTCCGCTGTCCGTCGTGAACCCGTGCGGACTATCTCCGTCGTCCACTCGCTGCTCCCCCCGCGCAGGCTGCACTGGCTCCACCGGCGGCGGGCCCTCCCTATGCGCAGGCCGTGCCGTCCACCGTCTACCACGGGCTGCTCCACACGCGCGGTGGCTCCTCGAGCAAGTGCTGCGCCGGCCGTGAGTGCCCGTCACGGCTAAGCTGACCGAATGGTAGTTTCAGTTCATGGTACCAACTTTCACTAGTATTTTACGTGGCCACAATCTTTCAGTGGTATTTTACGGAGATCGCAAACTTTTGGTGCTATACAACCAATTTTCCCTATCAAGAATATTCTAGAGAACACCAGAGACATGCCTGCTGTTGGCGTTTCTTAACGTCGCTACTAGAAACAGAGTTAGACTCTATCCCTGGCAATGGCGTCAGAAATGTTTGTGGTATTTCTTATGTCTATTGGATAATTCCGTAAGCGCACAGAATATACCGATGTAGCACTTCACCCGGGAGTATTCCAAGGTATCGTTATTTATTTTATCCCAAGGGAAAGCAGTGCTAGGAATGTTAATAAAAGAGAGATCCTTAGGTCTATGGCAAATTAGCAACCAACTAATGATAGGGGGGTAAATCGATATAGAGGAAAGATAATGACACAGAGACCAGACAAGGTTTAAGATAACTAAAGATAACTAGTAGAGTATAGCTAGGTGGGAGGACAACGAGTGAGTTTAGGACTCCTATGACTCTTACTTTACTCTTGTGAACTTAACCTTAACAGATAGATGACTTAACTAGACTGCTACCTTACTTCTTGTGTGAAGGGGATAGTCCGAGACAATAGAGGATATAACCTCTACCCGAAGCGGCTATGCTCTTATGGGAGCCTACCATTTAAGAACTTGCCTAAAACACGTGGAGGGATGCCAAGACTAGACAGGGCTATCACCACCTGCTAGTACCCACTAACAATACGTGCGACAAGCGGCAATCAAAGGCAAGACTTAGTATAAGCACCACGCTTACACTAATTCTCACTACTCTAGTTGTGTACAAGGCAACTAAAGCACCCTATGACAGGCGATGAACAGCACACAACAGCTGGTTACAGGATCACAATCTAGAATAAGACAACTATAATGCTAAGATAAGACACAACAATACTATAAAGAATAGTAAAGTACTAAGTAAAGACTCAGTAAAGTAAAGTAAAGATAATATATTAATAAAGGTAAAGTCTTACAGAAGGAAAGGTACAAGAGCTATACCAGACTCTCCAGAAGACGACTCCGGAGATCCCGAGCGTAGCTCGACTCGACTCTAACTCCCACAATAGACTAATACTACTACTAAGGAGTGGAACTTGACTCTTCCTTTGCTTCTTGTGTCTCTTGTGTGTCTTGAAAGGGTAGAGGCAGCCTCTATTTATAGGGGGGAGTGGAGAGGTGCCACTGTTAGCGATCCATGTGCTCCTTGCCTCTCCACCCTTGCATGAACCGCCTTAGAACCGCCTCAAGATAGACGGTCGTGGTGAATCCAGCACGTGGGAAGCATGCAGGAAGTCAGTGGAGAATGGCGGTGGCCTGGACCCAACAGGGTGGGGTCGGCCGACCCCTTATGGCAGGGTGGGCCCACCAACAGGGTCCCCACCTATCATAGACCATGGTTGTGTACTTGGTTTGCTTGATTCTTGTCGGTTAATGCCTTGATCCATGTGCCTTGATCTTCCACCTTTGATTGGAAACACATCTTTGATCTGAAGGTGGCAAAGAGCGGGGTGTAGTGTCAAGTGGATCGTGCCACGTCACCAGGGCTCAGTAGGCCTCATACATGGGTCGGCCGACCCATGCATGGGCCCACCTGGACCTTGGCTCTCCTCCATTTGATGTTGTATACATTGTTTTGAAGTGTGGTGGCCTAGGGTCACATGTCTGGGTCGACCGACCCACACAAGTGGCCCCCAGCTGCTCACTTCTGTATTGTTTTGATCTTCCCTGCATTCACAAGCTAAGAGTACAAGTGGAACTCGTTATTGGATAAAATATGTTCATGTTATGTTGTTCTCCCATGAAACCGAGTCAAGTTGATGGTGTTTGAGTGTGGAATTTAAGGGCTTATCCACCGTCAACAAGATCCCCCAAGCTTAACCTTTGCTCATCCTGAGCAAATAATCAAACTTAGCCTCGGTGGATCAAGAGTTGCTACAATATTCATATTTCAATAGCACCATGTGTACAACAAAATACTTCTCTTTGAATGGAAAAATTGACTATAAAACTTCATCCATATTACCATAGTTCTTTATGGGGCTAATGGCCTTTCCTTTGCCTTAGGTGGTTGAGAGACAGAACAGTTAACTTGAGCACTAATTTTCTCATTCTTTGCAAGTTTCCTACTAGAGGTTTTAGCAATGTTTTTCAAAAGAAAACTTAATGTTCCTCATATAGTTCTCTCATGTCGCTCAAATGGTATATGATTCCTTACCAAGGCACAAAGTAAATGTACCACACACCTCCTAGTGCTTATTTGTTTGAGTACCAACAGTAGTTCACACTCCAAATGTAGGGAGAGTAGTAGGTTATTATTACTTTAGAAGGCTGGCTATGATCTTGATCTTCCTTAGTGATATTCCCTTAAGAATGAATATGAAGTGTCTTTGCCATGATTGCTAGTATAATTGCACCAATCTAATATGTCTTTGATAGTATAGTTAGAATGACTTAGGATATTCTTATGCTTCTGCCTAATCCATGCTAGTGCTTAGATAGGAAGTGCTCTAAGTGATCATATTATTACTGATTGATTGATTGATCATTATGCTGATCATATATATCATTATTATTGTGACATAACCCCTGTTCTGAGTAAGTAGATCATTCATGGTTATCTCCATATGTGCATGTGCATATGGCAATCAACCACTTTCTACCTACATTCCATTTATTGTCAATCCTTCCCAGTGGTAAAATATAAATGACAACCCGGAATACTCTTGGGTAAAATGCTACAATGGTGTATATTTTATCTGTGCGCTTGCGGATATAATATAATACATTTTTCAGTCAATTGCCAGAAGGAGAGATCTTTTAGAATCATGATAGAGATGACAACCTAGTTATTTCTATGAGATAGAGGTTAAGAGTTCAAGTGATCTGTAGACTAATCAGGTGGTACATTAATTTATATCTCCCAGTATTTCGTTAAGAAATGTCAACAATGAGAGATGAGATTACAAATTTAAACCTAGAGTTCATGAAAAATATCATGTAATTATATTTGATTAACAATTTGGACCTAAATAATTTCAAATATATCAGCGCACTAGATTCATGGAATGTTGATATATGTTGACAATTCCTAACGCAATCACCAAGGCTAGAGATATCCCCAACAAAGGCGCCAGAAAACTTGTTGACACTGGATATAGCACCCAGGGAAATCCGCAAGCGTACGGATGTCAAGTTAGTTTTCACCAAGGAGTATTTCTAGGTATCGAATTTCCACAGGGAACGTGAAGTAGACTAGTCAAGAACTAAGTATATTCAAAGATAGCTGATAAACAAGGTAGAGAGGATCAGTGTGGTTTCTTTATCTAAGGCAAAACTAAGGAAGACTTTAATTGCCACTACGGGACAATGCGCGTTCCCAAATTATTGGGGTTACTCACATCAAAAGCCCTACGCTGATAAAACCAAGCTGAACGTGGTGGAATCCAGAGGATCTTAGGGCTGTCACCACCTAAGACCTACCACTACTATCCGTGGGCCTAGCCGCATTCACAGCTAAGATATATCCTAAGCACCTCGCTTAATCTATAAACATACTACTCTAATCGGACGCCACAAACTAGAGCACCTTAACCAGATAGTGAACAATAGTAAAGCAATAAAGTAATACTTAAGTAATGCAAAAGAATAAAGTTACCACACTGAAGAAGACTTTACTCGAAGAAGAGCTTCATCCTCTGAGCTACAAGTGGAGAGGTCGCCGACAGACCCAGTTCCTCCTCCAGCTTCTCCTCACTATCTCCCTCTCTTCTACTGCTCACTAGGAGAGCTCTAAGGCTATGACTCTCATGTGGAGAGTGTGTATCTAGTGGTTGTTCTTACAAGTGAGGTAAAGGGTCCTATTTATAGTGGAGAGGTGGAGTAGGGGCTACTCCATCGCCACGTCATCGATCCGCGTGATGTCCATCGGCCTTCGTTGGATCAAACCGACATCCAACCACCATGGGATCAACGGTGGGGGTAATTGTGTCACATGGGGAAGTGAACCGGCTTGAGTAGGGCGGCGGGCGCCGTGGATGTTGGGCTGCCTCCCCCCTGATTTGAGTTAACGCCTCATATGCATTCCTGGAGGTCAGGTAGAAGTTGAACCGACTTGGTCCCGGTCGGTTTGGACACCGACTCAACCATGGAGGATCGGTAGCCCCACTTGACAGGGCAGTGGACCGTAGATCTTGCACCGACCTTGGATCAACAGAGGACAAACTTTATTTGGCATCTCCCATGGATTGCTGACGTGGAACATGGCAGGGACAGGGCGGGCGCCTTGTTGGTAGGGCAGGCGCCCTCCAACTTGGGGCAAATGTGCTCATATTTGGTAAGCACGTAGGCCTCTCAGTTAGCTTTCCAACGCCTGGTTGTTTGCCTGATTCCGAGTCCGATGCATCCTGGGTGCTCATTTTACCCGAGACTGCTCCTACGGCCCATTCTCCAATTTCTGGAAAGCGTAACTTTATCATCCGACCTCTGATTTGGGTGAATCAAAACTCCATTTCAAACTCCTTGACTTGGTGTAGTCACAATAAGCATGGATGAAGCCTTTTCTCCTTATATATCGCCGTTTTGTACTTACTTTGCACTTACGCTCACATAGCCATCACAGCTTATGGAAATGGTTAGAAATAAAAACCTATGACTATGGTTTGTATCATTTTTATGACCAAATTAGGCACTGTTAATGGTATAAAATGGGGTTTTAAGGACCGTCAACAATACACATTCGGCCAACATTACATTCTTAGCTTTGGCAACGTTTTAAACAATAAGAAACGACTATGTATGAAAAGATAACGGTCAAATCAAAGTAAAGAATGTGACATCTTGGTAGAGAAAAAACACTTAAGGCATGTTTAGATTCACCACAGAATATCAAAAGTTCCATCACATCAATGTTTAGACACATATATGAAACATTAAATGTTGATGAAAACTGAAACTAATTTGACAGTTCCGCAAAATGTTGTGAGACAAATATTTTGAGCCTACTTAAGCCAAAATTGGACACTTATAGTAAAAGTTAGGGCGTTGCATCAGTAAAAAACTTTTGCAAAATGGGCAATCTAAACGCCCCCTTAGTCGTAATACTCCATCTCATAAATAGAGTCGTTATATGCTCTATTTACTCCCTTTTATATAATTCAATATTCATGCAGAATTTAAATATAGTTTAAAAGCAAACTTGCTTAATTTTAAGTTCCCCACAACTTCTATTTTGGACATTTTTCGACTTCTTATATAAAATCAGAAGTTATTTTAAAAATTCGAAATGAGGAAAGTCGTAAAGAAAGAAGTCCTCTAACTTCTTCACGCCGGGATAATTTATCCCGTACCACATAGTGACTGGATTAGTCCTGTCCAAGTGGTTCCCAAGAAAGGAGGAATGACGGTCGTTGAAAATAGTAAAAATGAGCTTATCCCGCAACAAACCGTCACGGTGTGGATAATGTGTATAGACTACCGGAAGCTCAACTCGGCAACAAAGAAAGACCACTTTCCACTGCCCATCATCGATGAGATGTTAGAGCGGTTGGCAAAGCACTCCTTTGTTTCCTTGATGAGTATTCTGGTTATCATCAAATACCTATCCATCCCGATGATCAAAGTAAGACTTCTTTCACATGCCCGTATGGAACTTACGCATATCGCAGAATGTCGTTCGGGTTGTGTAATGCACCCACTTCATTCTAACGGTGCATGTTGTCTATTTTCTCATACATGATTGAAGAAATCATGGAGGTTTTCATGGATGACTTCTCGGTCTATGGAAAAACCTTTGAACAATGTCTAGAGAATTTAGATAGAGTCTTTCGACGATGCTAAGAACCTAGTACTAAATTTGGAAAGTGCCACTTCATGGTTCAAGAGGGCATCGTTTTAGGGCACCTAGTGTCTGAACAGGGGATTTAGGTAGACAAAGCTAAAATCGAGGTTATTGAGTAGCTACCACCCCCGGTGAACATCAAAGAGATCCATAGCTTCTTAGGCCATGCGGGGTTCTATCGAAGGTTCATAAAATATTTTTTGTCAAATCTGTAGACCCATCACCAGCCTTTTGGCGAAGGATGCACCCTTTGAGTTCACTGATGAGTGCCTGGATACTTTCATACTCTTAAAAGGCACATCTCAGCACCAATCATCTAGCCCCCTGATTGGTCGTTGTCGTTCGAGATCATGTGTGATACTAGTGATTGTGATGTTGGTGTGGCCAAACCAAAGATAAGAAGCATCATGCGATCAAGTAAGCTAGCAAGACGCTAACAAGAGTTCCGCTTAATTATGCTACTACCGAGAAAGAACTCCTTGCGGTCGTCTTTGGTATAGACAAGTTTAGATCTTACGTAGTTAGAGCAAAAGTTATAGTCTTTACATACCATGCTGCACTTAAATACTTGCTCAATAAGAAAGATGCTAAACCTCATTTGATCCACTGGATTCTACTACTCCAAGAATTTGATTTAGAAATAAAAGATAAAAATAAAGTAGAGAATACCGTAGCAGATCATTTATCACGTATGCAAGTCACTAACATGCAGGATTTACCCATCAATAACTTCTTACGCGACGACATGTTACTAAAGGTGATGGACTCTAGCCGATGGTACGCAAATATTGTCAATTACATGGTTGTAGGTTATGTACTGCCAGGGGAAAATAGGAGAAAACTTCAAGTTGAAAGCCGACGTCACCTTTGGGATGACTGGTATCTGTACCGGGAATGTTCAGATGGCCTGCTAAGGAGATGTGTGCCGACGGCCGAAGGATTACAAATTATTGAGAAATGACATTCAGCACCGTACAGAGGCCATTACGGAATATTTCGCACACAAGCCAAAATCTGGCAGTGCGGATTCTTCTGGCCGACGATGTACGAAGACACCAAGGAATTCATTCGGAGGTGTCAAAAGTGCTAATTTCAAGGCAATATCAATGCAATCCCCTCCACTACAACCTTCAAATAGAAATATTTGATGTGTGGGGCATTAACTTCATGGGGCCATTCTAGAAGTCCCAAGATTGCGAGTATATCCTCGTCGCCGTTGACTACATCTCAAAGTGGGTAGAAGCAAAGGCATGCCGAGCAGCAAATGCCAAACATGCAAAGAAGATGTTTCATGAAGTAATCTTTCCTCGCTTTGGAACACCACGCATGGTGATAATCAGCACCAAGCAAAACATTGCTACCCCCTATCATCCTGAAACTAGTGGCCAAGCTAAAATATCCAATAAACAAATCAAGAATATCCTATATAAGACCATCAATGATATGGGGAAGGGTTGGAAGAATAAGGTTCCTGATGCACCTTGGACATACAAAACAGTTTATAAGACCCCCATTGGCATGTCACAATTCCAACTGGTATATGGCAAAAAGCTGCCATTTGCCTGTAGAGCTTGAACATCGAGCCTATTGGACCATAAAAAGTTGGAATATGGACCTGAAGCTAGCCGGCAAAAAAAAAACAAGCAGAAACAAATAGCCGAGCTAAAAGAAGGGCGTGAGAAAGCTTATCATAGTGCCAAGCCATACAAAGAAAGAACAAAAAGATGACAAGATAATTGGATCAGGCTCAAAGAATTCAAGCAAGGCAACAAGGTTTTGCTCTTTAATTCAAAAGTTGAGCTATTCGGTGAAGGAAAGCTTCGGAGCAAATAAAAAGGACCATACATCGTCATCAACTCTTCGCCACACGGCGCAATTACCATTCAAGATGAGGATGGGAACATCTTCAAGGTGAACAGTCAGTGCTTAAAACCTTTCCTCGAGCCTTCTCACAATAATCATTTTAATCGAGAAATAGAGAATAGATTTAATTTCCTCACCATAAAACTTACCATTAAATTATTAGAGAATAGTTTATTCTTTCTAATTTCTTGAAGATATAATTTACACTCAAGGATAATAACAACTTTGCCATCACTAAAACCATGATTTAAATGAATTCAAGAATAGCTTAATGCAAAAATTTAAACTCAAGAATATTCTTTGTTTAAATATGATTTATTCTTTTTCAAAATCATTCATATTTGAACATTATCTTGGTATTATTGTACATTTCAAATTTCATCCACGAGATATCTGTATTTAAGATGATCCGCACTGAACCTAGTTGAAAGCACGGCCAGAGGAGAGCCAGCGCTGGCGCGGCCGCACCCTGGCCAGCTCCTCTCTGATCTTTTGCCAGTATAATGTCCAATCAGTGTTGATGATCATCATAATGTGTATGAGGGCAGTGTGATTTGTAATCCTGTCCAGAGAGGTCCTTCTTCCCTATATAAACCCAAGCAGCAAGCATTGCTCTCTAGCAGCTCCAAACAAATGGCAAACCAAGAGCTAGTCCACTACAATACCTACAACAAAGAGAAAGCTTTAGCCTTTGCAAGGAACTACTTGGCTAGAGAGGAAGCTCCTTCAGTGATCATGGCTTCCTTGGCACCATCATTCCAAGCCAAAGACTGTGAGTCTTCAAATAGAGGCAAGATACCTCTATCAAGCATCAAGATGAAGTGCAAACCTCTCCGAATGCCTAACATGAAGAAGAAGGTGACCAAGAGATTCACCTCCAAGAAAGGCGACCCAAGCAACACTTCATCCTCTGATGTTCCCAACTCCTTATCCTCTCATCCTCTGCTTTGCCTAGTCTTCCCTATACCATCATAGGAGTGGACACTCCCAACAGAGGACGTGGGAAAGAGCTGATGTCCAAAGCAATGAAACCCTCACCCGAGGCTCCAGCCCGAGTGACGAGATTCATTAAACCTCATATTAGAAGACAGCCCGCAGGTTTCTTTAGCGAAAGCGATGAAGAGAAACAGAAACCCATAGGACCCACAGCGGTAGGATTAAACAAGAAAGTCTCCATTTTATTTAGCCATCTGAGGTACCTCCAGGGAAGGCTTGCAGAAGGATTCACCACCGAAATGCATTTGGAGGAGGAGATTAGTTCTCTCCACCTCCACTTCTATGAGGAATTAGAGAAAAATTCTAGGGCCGCAGGAGTAGAGTATGCGCTTAAGCTCAATTAGATAGAGCTCTCTCCCCGCTAAATAAGGCACTTGTATTTCCCTTTCTTATCCATTGCACCTATCTATCTTGTATTTACTTTTCAATAATAAATGAATAAATTATTAGTCTCCACTTGTTTTTTTGTCTTGTGCACAAAATGAAAAAAAGAAATAGGTACAAAACAAGTATGGGGGAGGCAAGCGCACTCTTCCAATAAGGTGTACAAACTACGCACGACCCGACAAAAGACTTGGTTTGTACACTACCTCACTTTCTAAATATTTCTAGATAACTCACTAAAATTAGCCTGAACTTTGGTCATCTACTCTACTCGACGTTATAAACTACTTCACTACCTCTCTACTACTTTGCATTACTTTTGTAGTGGTAGTGTTAATAGCTTGTCCTCCTAGGTGTTCTTTGCTCTAGCAACTTAGACTAGATTGTGTGATAATAGAGACAGCTTAGAACGGGTAGGAGGCTTGCATTTTTGGGTAGGCTAGCACAAAATTCGTTTCGCTTATTATTTTACTAACCCGTTGGTTGAGTGTTGTTTGTAGATTTTTAATTAGGCTATTCACCTCCTCTAGCCATTTAGGACCTTTCAGAGCAGCATCGGTGTTTAGGGGTGGCGACGAGAAGGAGGCCTCCATCTCTCAACCTCGTCGGCCCAGGAGCGACGAGAGGAGGATCCTCTCTCCATGGGAGGGAGTCGAAGGCGCGGTTTCGAAACGGGGAGGTGTCGGCGTTTTGGTGGACACCGAGGCCGGAGGGGCCACCGGCGGCGGGTGGTACGGGGCACAGGTCAGGTGGCGGTGTTTTGGTGGACGCCGGGGCTGGAGAGGCCACTGGCGGTGGGCAACGCAGGGCGCGGGTCCTCCCTCAGGCTGGACGACTCCCTGGAGCCTCTAGTACATTGCATTTGAATGACACTAGATCATCTTTGCGACTTGGCATTTTTTTTATTACTCTTGGTAATTATCATCACTTAGCCATCTTGGTGCTTCTTGAGGACCACTAAGCATATCTTGGTGATTGTTGGAGCCTCTGGCCATTGTCTATTGTGGGGTGCCTTGTGCTCATCCCTACAGGAGAAACAAAATAGTAACTCTAGTGAAATCAATGGAGGTTTCGAGTGATCCTTAGTGATCTACCATCTTATAAGTAAAGTGATCTAAGGATCCACCTCAACGAGGAATTCAAGCAACTGAAGCTCGGAGAAAAGTGTGCCACTTGCGCTCGATGATTCGCTCTCAACATTTGCAATTACAATCCACTGAATTTTCCAATCTCTACATGCACTAAATGGTCTAAGCATTCTCATTTCATCTTCCTACAGCACTACATGTACGTTGTACCGGAGCTAGGATAGTTTTTAGCTAAACCTTAGTGACCGAACACGAACGTGTGAGCTCTAAGGACTTCGATTCAAATGCTCGAACACGGATGAGCTCCAAGAACTTTGTATCGAACACATATATGCTAATCTGGTGTTCGTGTCAAAACTGGACGCGTAAGCCTAAACTCTATGTGGAGGATGATTAGTATACGTGATGCGAACGCATGAGCGAGCAACGATCGAAATATGGAATCACCCCAAGACGATGGCGTTAGTCATTTTAGGTGTACTAGTAGCGAAGAGAAGAGAAGAGGTTAATATACTTAATATAATAATGACACGAATTACTCTCGCCGGTTCGAGAAAAGATATACATAGATATATTATCCCTGCAAAATAACAGCAGTACGAGGACTAGAAGTCCACACGACATTGAACTTCAATGATATATCATTTCTAATAAAGTAGCCACCTTATATTACAGTTTCTGGCCGCTGTCATGTATGTACACTGAATTGTGACTAACTGACGGAGTCTGAATATCATGCCCCTCTAGCCTGTGTAAGAGAGCCTCTGGTTTGGTACAAGGTTAAGTGAGTATAACTAGACATGCTGGAGCCAAGTAAATAATTACTGAGAATGTCAAGGTCAATCGTCCTTGATATTGTTATATTTGCAAATCATCGAGCGACAGCTCCTCAGTTGATGACATCTTCAATTTCTGCAGAAACACCGTAAAGTTACCAAGTATGACTAACGAACACAAGAAAATCCAAAAATTAGACTACGAACTTACAGTGATGAACTGCAGTGGATCATCAAGACTAGAGGAGCCAAGGATAATTTCTCTCTTCAGTTTGCCTGACAGCTTGTGGGCAACACGCAACTGTAGAATTCATTCACAGAGGACAGAGACCGAGAGTTATTAGAACAAAAGGCTCATTATTTCTGTGTTGATTGGTTTTAAGTGGACGAATGTACCTCAGACCGAGTAGCACCCCCAATTACAAAGATAAATAGGCGCTGGCCCAACTTTCTCAAGTCACTTGATGCATGCTTCAGTACAGAGTCACTGTAAAAATCCATATTCATTATCAGCCAGGTGCAAACCTTACAGATATCTTCCAACCAGTTGTCTGAACGAGGGTCGAATAGTTACTTAAATACATTTTTTGAATATCTGCAGTTTTCTTCAGAATCCAATACAAATATGGATAATTTTTAAGATACCAAACACAGATACAAGATACAACTTAACCATTGTACATCAAATATCTGATTTAGTCGGATTTAGTCGGATATATCATCTGTAAGCTGGCAAACCGAGGGTTGGCTAGACTGTCGGATATATCATCTGTAAGCTGGCAAACCGAGGGTTGGCTAGACTAAGTGTGATAAACCTCTGTAAGCTGACAAACCGAGCATGAGTATTTTGCTCAATAAAGTAGGGCTGATGCCTTTGTCCAAAAAGTGGGGGCACTTTGAATTAAATTTTTGTTGTCCAAACCATAGCTGATCCAAATTTAAAGGAATATTAACATTGTAAAGTGCACAGCATTTTATATTAGCCACATTTGGCTGCAATGTAAATTGGCAACCAACAGACAACAGAACTGAAATGCCTCCAGAAAACTGCAAAATGGCTACCTAAAAAGACCAACAGACAACAGAACTGTAATGCCTCCAGAAAACTGCAAAATGGCTTCTGTCTACTTTGTAACCTAAAAAGGCTCAAGCTCAATTATTGTGACCGGGGTAGAAGGAGATTCAATTTTGGCGAGAGACTTCCATAAACTTCCTAAAAGTTCATGTAAACATGTGCTCCTTACGAGAAGCACTATTTTTTCATACTTGCTCACCTGCCTATGGCAATGCTAAATGAGTATTCTTTAATCAAAAATCCATATTGCACGAGTTGCTTCTATTAGGATATGTATATATTAGGATCAACTAGGATCCTCTACATAGGCTAGGTGCTATGTATAGCCTAGGTTAGCTTCCTTGTATAGTTGATAGCTTCCCATATTTGTACTTTCCATATAAGCCTAGATACATATCCTAATAGCTTCAATTGTTTCCCTTGCCTTCATAACTTTCTTTGCACCTTAACCTGACTTAACCAAAATTTTAATTCTGGATGTGTGTGCAGAATTCATCCATTTTTTAGTAAAATATTGCATAATTCAATTCTGGATGTATGTGCTCCGATAGCACATAATTTCTAGAGGTTTGAGTTCGGACAGACTCCCAAACCAACAAATTGCTTATGCAATATAAAGATATTTTGACTGATGTAAGACCAAGTTAAAGAAATAGCGTAGTTCAGACAGACTCTATTCAGATTTTTTTTCTTTTTGAGTAACCGGACACGAGCCTAGTATATTTATATATAAATAAAACTGGAGAAGATAACTTTTCATGCATCTAGGTTGCACGCAATACCCCATTAGGCAACAGAGAACAGGTTACTTTGCTCACGTCCATCAGGATATGGCTGATAGAAAAATAAGGCTAACCAGGTTGCCTTTACTAACCTTGAATAACCATCATCAGAGTGCCGAGGTCTAGCCCATGTGCCACCTATTCGTCTAGATCTCATGGATTGGGCTGGCTGATGAGCTGGGCTCGTTCGAGCAGATGTGCTTCCTGGAATTCCACGGAAACTAGGACTAGGGTCATTCATGCAGTGATACTCATCCTTCGGTAGCTCACCCTTACTAAGTTTCTCAATCAAGTCCTACAGACAAAGCAAAAGATGCACTTGTAAATACAGAAGAAAATGAGTAGCAACTAAAATAGATCCAGAGGACACATGATTTTCCACTATATCAGTGCAAATACTGATTTAGCAGTTAAGTTGCAAGCACAGCAGACCTTACAGCAATCAGCTCAACATAAAAAACTTGCTTACAGTAGCTAGCTAGAAATAAAACAGTTTTATGCTTATGGTCATCCACACTGCAGATGAAGTATGTTAAAACAATAATAAAAATGCTCTAATTTTTCAATAAATTTGAAGTCCTCAAAGGTTGAACTTTTCCCTTTGTCTTTGACTACAGAGGTTGCATGGAATGGAATAGGAATGTCCTATTCACATGACTGCACAAAGCCACAAACACGATGAGAGAAAATACTGGTGACTGATATAGCTGAAACCAATGGACCAATCACCGATGATGAGGTTACTTGAGCCAATCAGTTGATTGACCTCAGTGAATGAAGATAGGTATTGGACAGTCATAGCAAAGGATGCAACACTTCTGTATTAGAACACAAGAAGTGATACTCTGTGCACTAAAATGTGCAAAATAGTTAACAAATAAAGAACACTAAAATAGCACAGTACATTTTGAACACAGAAAAATATCATAGCATCAACAATTAGAGGGAACTACTTTTAATATATATATATATATATATATATATATATATATATATATATATATATATAAATTGGCCATTACGTAAAGTATATTGAGATGACTACTTAGACTGTAAGTTCTGGATTTTTCTGCACCTCCAGGATGGGATAAAATCGAGATAGCATCCATGTTGACTCTTCCCCAATCCGCTCCTTTCTGATACCAGGCTTTTTCTGATAGTCATGTAAAAGTTCTAAACTTTTAAGCTACTGGAAAGTTAAAAATTCTCAAAAATTAATTCATAGCAAAGTTTCACAACCTAATTACCTTCTGAATATCAAATTTCAAAGTAAAGGCCCCAACTGAAGACTTTTTAGTACCAGGTCCACATAAGCAGCGCATATTATTTACTACAATCATGTCATCGGCAGATAATCCTGCAAGCTGTCAAAGAAATTCACCATCAACAGCAACCACAATGAAGTCTGTTTGTCTCACAAAGACCAAAGGGGGGAAGCAAAAATGTAAACAAAATGCAATAGACAACAAAATGCAATAGTAAAGAGTCAAGCTGTAGCCCTCAATGGGATCTAAAACTTTGTAATAGACAACAAAAATAAGTGCTTGTACTTCTGAAGATGACACACAATAAACTCATAGTGAAATAATAGAAGTTTAAACTATAGTTACCTGCATCAGCTTTGCACCTTTCTCACTTTCGAAAAATTTCTCTGGGTTGATGGAAGCATAAATCATCAACAAACGCATCTTATTTTCACGACTTACATCCTGCGTTAAGCAAAATATCTAAAGCGTTGTACAGACAAGTGCAGTACCTTATATGCTTTAAACAAAAATTACCATGCGGGTTCTTAAGAAAGTGATTAGTTCTTTTGTCCCAGCATCACCAAATACAAGATCTTGCTCTAGCTGTCCAACATCTTTAAGGTGTTGTTCTTTGATTATGTTATTAAGTTTTCCTGCAATCTGTAGAAACATGAAACGATAAATATTGTATTGTGTCATAATGCTATTCTTCCTGGAAAACACCAGATTATGATTTCTTCCTATAGTAACTGTTATTCAAAATGCCGATTCGTGTGGACATGTTCCCCACACCAAATGAATGCATCCAAATGTAACCCAATGGCACACATGGTGAGTAAGCAAGTAAGTTGTTAAATGTGTTTACATGTCTACTACTATCCAATCAAACTCTTCACCATTGTAGAGTGCACCAAACAGCTAAAACCATTTAAGTGTTTCTTATAGAACTAGAAGATACCCCGTGCATTGCTGCAGGAATCACAGATGATTTAAAATCAAATTAGACTACTTTATTTATAGTTATATGAAGTAAACTATGATTGATTATGTTAGTGAGCAAAATGATTGATAGTGGATGATGAGGCTTGCAAATGCAGATAGCTTGAATGAAGAGATAACTACTATAATTACATTAATTGCATGTGCTAGTGGATGTGGATAGCTTGCATGTTAGGTTTGAAAATATAAGATATATAGATTATCAACATTCGTATACTGATATCTGAACTACAGAATTTTCAAGGAGAAAAAGGCAAGAAATGAGAGGTTAAAAGCGGTCACTATAATATATCAACAGACAATTCTACTGAAGCAGATAGAACAGTTATAAGAAATATTGTCTTTGTTGAGCTTGCAGATACATGTCATGCAAAATAATACTACTAACCTCAACATGAAGGGTGAGCTTGTCAATTTGATCACTGTATTGTGGAAGAGCTTGAACCATTTTCTGCAACTGCTTGGTAGATAACTCTCCACCAGATCTGACACTAGAAAAAGACCCTATGAATAAATGTTAACCATATCTACCAAGTAGCTAATACTTTAGCTAAGAGCATTGGTTGCCCCTTTAGTTACTTTTTAAACACAACTGGCAACAGCAATTCATAGGGACATTTAGCAGAAAATGCCGCCAGACATATTAGAACCATCTCTGTAAAGTATTTATAGGTTTTTAGTGTACGGAAAAAAATTTGGACGACGGGTAGCCCGAAATGTCAACGAAATAACAAACAAATTTAACAATTTCGAGTATCCAGTAAACCACCAAATATAAAGATTGCACACACATCTAAACACCCAGATCTTGGTCTGTGCAGCAAACTGCTGATAAAACAGAACAGAACCGTCCATTGTATAAAAATGGTAAAAATTCTTGTAACAATTGCAAAAATACCCTTCAGCTAACCCTCTATAATCTGCAAAAGTAGCATTTCTTGAACAAACCTTGCCTGCTGTAGTTGAGCAGCTTTGTTCTTTGATACAAAGCTGATCATCTTTTCATGCAGCCTTTCATTAACCTGAAATGTTGATTTCATCACTAAGTCAGCAAGCATATGATTACAGTTAAAGATGAAAGTGGCAACAATCTTACATCAGCTATATGCGCATGCCGCAGCTCCAGCCATACTGGATCATGATCCTCCAACAAAACCTCCTTTTTCTCATTTGCTGAACCATTCTTATTTGGAACCTATGTTTGAGGGTGGCATGAATTTTAAGAGTCATGCATAAAAAACATAGCAACAACTGAATAAGGTAAATTAGTGAGACACACTGTAAGACTATGCTGCTGATGTACTCACCTCTTGCACATACTTGTTGCCATCCATACACAGTAGATCATGGCACATAGCATCATACGTCCACTCATGAATAATTGGTGCAATCTGTAGTGCTCAAGAAAACATGATATCAAAGGCTGCACCAGCAATATGGAAATGTGTACACTGGAATTCACATCCTACCTGATCTATTGATCGGTCAACAATAAGTAGCTCACATGTTTCTGTTTGTGGAAAATCAGGTATCGTCGACTTATATCTGGCAAGGGAATTCCACACAGAAGCAGCAAGCTTTGTTGGGACCAAATCTCGTAGTGTCGTCAGAGTAGATGCATCGATTGTCCTGGCTACACGGTAGTGCACACGAGGAAATTCCTAGAATAGTTCAATATATTCAGCTTTAGAAAACTTGAAATAAGCAATTAAGCGTTACGAATCAGCATTCCATTTAGAAGAAACTAAAATTGCAGTGATAATTCAGAGACAAATTTATCCTGTTTTCAATCAATTTCCTTCCGTCCATGATTCCATTCAGTGGAAAAACATTTGAGCTGATGATAAGTTTTCATCTCAATAAACAATAATAAAGCAAACTAGGAGATATAACAAGGTACTACCTGAAAGCTGTAATCCTAGTGCTTATCCTATCCTTGTAGTAGTTAGCATCTACTTTATGTACTAGAATATGCTCTAGCTTCCTTGGCAGCCAAGACTGCCCTATCCTATATGTACTGGAAGATTTGCCATAGTTACTTGGCCTAATCAATAGAGAAAACTTGCCCCAAATCTTGTCTATCTCTGTGATTTGGTTCCAACACTACCCTGATGAGCCCTAACATGGCGCAAAGATTTTCCAATCCATTTCATTGCCTGTACAATAAGCCTGTTGGCTGTACTCTAAAGGTACGAATCAAATTGCCACTAACAACTGAAACTGAACGATTATACAAATCAGAAGTCAAGATAGCAACGGACCAAGACCATAAACATTTAATACTCATTGGTCATCACCTTGTGCATTGTGTTATGTAAAAGTTTAAACAAAGAGCAAAGCAGACATTAGTCCATATGACAGGCAGTCCATGAAGTAGAGAACACTACACATCAGACTCACTGAAAGTGCATCTAGCCCTAAGTGGGTTTTGGTGGATTGAATGAAAATGACAACACGATTAAGGGACTAATACATTTCATGAGACTTGCAAGTATTTAGTCCCAGGTACTATTATTATGTGATTGGGCTCATATTATGATGCAACTGATATACGAAGAAATGAGTCCAAGATTATTGATTAAATGCATGAATTAGCAAGCATGTGTATAAATGAGACATGAGAATCTCCATATGGAATGGTCTCCCTCTTGAAGCTTGCTTGTTCTAATCAAATGAAAGAATAGTTTTCGTAATGATGAAGATAACAACACAAGTGAAATGGTAGTCAATGTGTGCTTAATAGTTGATTCAAAACAAGATGTGACTTGATGGCTTAACAAAGTGAAGATAGTAAGGCAAGGGCTTCTGTTGGCTGTACTCCCTGCACACGTTTTCAGTAGCAGCAGATAGAGCCAAGTGTCATTAGCTATTTGTTTTCTTTACAGTCAGCTTTGTACTAGCCTTTAGGAGCACAGGCGAGCGGTGTTAGTGAGTGCTAGAATTAGTTTGTTAGTGGTCAGTTGCCTAAGTCATGGTAGATTCTAGGAGCCATCAAAGTTCAAAAAGGCGGCGCCTAGGCTCGACTAGGCTCTAGTCGGAGGGTGTCCACCTCGCCTATGGAGCTAGGCGGACCCCTAGGCGGCGGTGGCTCGTCGGCGGTGCCAGTGGGGGTGCAGGAGCGCCTGGTGGAGGTCGCCGGTGGGGAGGAGGAGCCACGGGTGGCGGCAGGAGCTCCCGCGGGCTTGTGCGGGGTGGCGGAGGGTGCGGGCGCGGGTAGCGGCGGGAGCAGGTGCGGGCAGCGACGGATGCTCGCGCAGGCGCAGGCGGCGGCGGGGTGAGAGGAGGAGGCAGGGAAGAGGATAAGGTGGGGAGGTGGGCTGTTGAATAGTTGGGCTGCTTTGATGGGCTTCCTTTTTGTTGAATAGAGTGATTGGATTATTAGGCTAACCCTAGAAGGGTAGCAATATAGCAGTACATACATGGGCCTCATGGGCCTAATACACACACTCTAACACCCCCCCGCAGTCTGGACTACCGGCGCAGCGGAGTACGAGACTAGGACAAGAAAGAAACAAGAACACAGGACCCCCCCGCAGCCACAACTAGCCACTAGAGATGTTGAGGCTGGAGCGAAACTCGGAGAAGGTCGAGGAAGGGAGGCCCTTGGTGAAGATATCCGCAAACTGGGAGGTGGTCGGGACGTAGAGGACCCGGACTGTCGCCGATGGCCACGCGGTCGCGGACGAAGTGCAAGTCGATCTCCACATGCTTGGTCCGCTGGTGCTGCACAGGGTTGGTGGAGAGGTAGACCGCGCTGACGTTGTCGCAGTAGACAAGCGTGCTCCTGGCGAGGGGGCGGTGAAGCTCAGCCAGGAGCTGGCGGAGCCAAGCGGCCTCGGCCACGCCGTTGGCGACGGCGCGGTACTCCGCCTCGGCACTGGAGCGTGAGACCACCGGCTGGCGCTTGGACGACCAGGAGACAAGGTTGCCACCCAAGAAGACAGCGTAGCCGGAGGTGGACCTGCGGGTGTCTGGGCAGCCCGCCCAGTCAGCGTCGGTGTAGACCACAAGCTCGGCAGAGGAGGACCGGCCGAGAAGTAGCACGTAGCCGATGGTGCCGTGGAGGTACCGAAGGAGCCGCTTCATAGCAGCAAGGTGGGGCTCCCGCGGAGCATGCATGTAGAGGCACAGCTGCTGCACGGCGTAGGCGATGTCGGGCCTGGTGAAGGTGAGGTACTGCAGCGCACCCGCAAGGCTCCGGTAGGAGGTGGAGTCCTCGGGTCCAAACAACGGACCTGCGGCCTCTGATAGCTTGCCCTGAGTGTCGACGGGGGTAGAGCAGGGCTTGCAATCAGTCATCCCTGCGCGCTCGAGAATGTCACAAGTGAACTGCCGCTGGTGGAGAAATAAGCCTGAAGGTCGGGGCTCAACAGTGACACCGAGGAAGTGATGGAGCACACCCAGATCCTTCATGGCAAACTCCGCCTGGAGAGAGGTAATGATGTGCTGGAGCAGTGACTGGCTCGAGGCGGTGAGAACAATGTCATCCACATAGAGAAGCAGGTAGGCAGTCTGACCCCCACGGTGGTAGATGAACAGCGAGGTGTCAGACTTGGCCTCTGTGAACCCAAGAGTCAGCAGGAAGGTAGCAAACCGAGAGTACCAAGCCCGAGGCGCCTGCTTGAGACCGTAGAGGGACTTGTTGAGCCGGCAGATCAAGTCAGGGCGAGAGGAGTCCACGAAACCGGCCGGCTGGCTGCAGTAGACGGTCTCGGTCAGAGTGCCATGGAGGAAGGCATTCTTGACATCCAGCTGATGCACAGGCCAGGAGCGCTCGAGAGCCAGTGAGAGAACCGTGCGGACGGTAGCGGGCTTCACCACTGGACTGAAAGTCTCATCATAGTCAACACCGGGCCGCTGGGTGAAGCCCCGGAGAACCCAACGAGCCTTGTACCGCTCCAGGGAGCCATCTGCGCGACGCTTGTGGGTCCAGATCCACTTGCCGGTGACCACATTGGCACCAGGCGGGCGCGGCACCAGATCCCACGTCTGGTTGAGCAGAAGGGCCGCGTATGCCTCTTCCATCGCACGACGCCAGTGAGGATCCGCCATGGCGTCGCGGACAGAAGAGGGTACAGGAGAGACCTGCGAATCCCCAGGGCGTCGTCACAAGAGCTCAAGGCCGCAGGACACCAGCAGCATGCCGCGTCACCATGGGGTGAACTGTGACGTGAGTGTCGGTGAAGAATCGGCGGGTGGTACACCGGCGGCTCTGCATGGGCAGCCGGTAGTGGTGGAGGCAGCGGTGTGGGCGTCGACGGAGGAGAGGCCACCATAGGGGACTGTGGCGGCGAGGAAGGCGGTGGTGGCACCGGCTCCACGTCGAGCGGCGTCGGCCGCACGCGGCGCTGGTAGACGCGCACCGGGTGGGTGAACCGCGCCGGAATCTCCGAGGTCGGCGCCCCCGTCCCCGTGCCAGGCGCAGAGGCAGGTGGACCACCAGGGGACGGGGCACCCGGACCATGGTCGGGCACGACCGGACCCGCGGAGGAGGTAGGGTCAGGCGACGCACCGGAAGGCGCTGGGCTGGCGTATGGGGCCGGCGACCCGGGTGGCGGAGTAGGACCTGCAGGAGGAAACGGAAATGGTGGCTGAACCACCGCGTCAGTGGGAGAGAGGAAGGAAAGGTCGAGGTCGGGGGTGGGAGGAGGGGTGGTGGTGGTGGAGAAAGGGAAGACGGACTCGTCAAACACCACATGACGAGAGATGAGGACCCGGCGAGAGGTGAGGTCATAGCAGCGGTAACCCTTATGATCCGGGGAGTACCCAAGGAAGACACACAGAGTCGAACGGGGAGCCAGCTTGTGAGGGGCAGTGGTAGTGGTGTTAGGGTAACACGCACACCCGAAAACCCGGAGGTGGTCGTAGCGAGGAGGGGTACCGAAGAGAGCGTGGTGTGGTGTGGGAGCGGTACAGGCAGTGGAAGGTAGGCGGTTAAGGAGGTAGGTGGAGGTGTGCAGGCTCTCGGCCCAGAAGCGGGCAGGAAGAGAAGCCTGTAGGAGAAGAGTGCGCACGGTGTCATTCGTGGTGCGAATCATGCGCTCAGCCTTGCCATTCTGGAGGGAAGTGTAGGGGCAAGACATGCGCAACTAGACACCAGTGAGAGAGAAAGAAGTCCCGAGAAGTGGAGTTATCGAACTCACGCCCGTTGTCACACTGGACGGCCTTGATGGTAAGGCCGAACTGAGTAGACACCCAGGCGAAGAAGTGACGAAGAGTGGGAAACGCCTCAAGACTTAGCACGTAAGGGAAACGTCCAGGAATAATGAGAGAAATCATCAACTATGACAAGATAATATTGATAACCAGAGATGCTCATCACAGGAGATGTCCACAGATCACAGTGTACAAGATCAAAAATGTGGGTCGCATGTGAGGAAGAGGTAGGAAACGAAAGACGAACATGACGACCCAATTGGCACGCATGACACAAGTGCCCATCGTTAGCCCGAGTACATGGTATGTCGGAACTACGACTAAGCTGCATCAAGACATCACGGCCTGGATGTCCGAGTCGGCGGTGCCAAGTAGTAGAAGTAGAAGTGGCGAAAGCAGCGGATGTCGTGGAAGCCGAGGCCGAAGTGGTAGGAGCAGAAGAAGGAAGCCGAAGCGTGTAAAGGGGTCCCGCGCTGTCACATCGGAGAAGAGGACGCCGGGAAGCCAAATCCTTCACAGTAAGACCAGAGGAGTCAAACTCAACAGAACAAGAATTGTCAGCGGTAAAACGACGAATGGAGAGAAGGTTGTGAACCATCGAAGGAGCAACTAGAACATCAGGAAGACGGAAAGAACCAGGTGTGGTGGCGGAACCCACGGATGTGACAGGAATACATGAACCATTGGCGACCATGATAGAGGAAGGAAGAGAGGAAGAAGGGTGGACCGCCGTGAGTATACCAGGGTGGGACGTCGTGTGGTAAGTGGCCCCGGAGTCGGCAACCCAGTCAAGTCCAGTGGGAGGCGTCAGGCCCATGGTGCTGAAGGAGCGGGCTAGGGCTTGTCGCATCCCAACCGGCAAGTCCGGGCGGCGACGTGAGAGACGGAGCGCCCCCAGGTGGTGGAGCCCACGGAGTGGCCGGGATAGCACCGGCGAGCATGGCCGCGGGGGTGCGAGGGTCACCACCGGCACCCTGGAACGGCCACATGGAGATGCGCCCTGACCATGGGTTGCTGAAGGATGGCCAGGGTGCACCCTCCCGTGGTGGTGCGGACGCTGCCCCACGCCCGGAGCCAGCACCACGTCCCCCTCCGCGTCGACGACGGCCACCACGTCCCCTCCCCCCCACCCCCGCTCGGCCCGGGAGGAGGAGGACCCAGAAGAGACGACAGGTGCCGGTATGGACGTACGCGGCGGAGGAGTGGCTGCAAGTGCGGTCGAGGACGAGGAGCCCGGCGCGGAGGTGGGAGCAGGCTGGACGCCCTGAGTGAGCTCCTCCATGACAAGATCGTCACGGACCTGCAGGAAGGTGGGGAAGGGCCGCTGCCGTGTGATCCAGGTCCGGAGGTGGCCGTAGCGGTCGCTGAGGCCGCGGAGGACGTTGAGGACCAAGATCCGGTCCTCCACGGGCCAGCCCAGGTCACCGAGGGAGTCTGCCATGCCCTTCATCCGGCGGCAGTACTCCCCGACGGAGAGGTCGCCCTGGACGAAGGTGCGAAAGCTGGCGTCAAGGCGCAGAGCCCGGGCCTCGGCGTTGCCCAGAAACTGGCCCTCGAGTGCCAGCCAGGCACGCCGAGCGTCGGGCGTGTTGTGGACGAGGTCGTGGAGGTCGGTGGTGATGGTCCCGAGAATCCAGGACAGAACGATGCTGTCGAGACGCAGCCACCCGGGGGTCTGAACCGCAGGTGGGGTGTCGAGGAGGACGTGGTCGTCAAGGGCGTAGCGGCGGAGGGTAAGGACCACCATGTCCCGCCAGCGGGCGTAGGAGGACAACTCCGGGTCAAGGACGACCGTGACCAGGTTCCGGATGTTCTGGACACCACCGGCCTGGTAGTGGAGCTGCGCCACGAGCGGATCCGCCGGATCGGGGATCTGGAGAGGTGACATGTGGACGGCGCGCAAGTCGGAGGAGGCAGCGGTGGAGTCGTAGAGCACCGGGGAGCCGAGGAGCTGTTCAGCCGCAGCGAGCTGGCGTGCCAAGGCAGAGGCCGCCTCACGCTCCCGCTCCAAAGTGAGGGCAGCCGCGCTCACGCGTGCTGCGCCTTCCGCGGCAGCAGCCCGGGCGGAGAGGAGGGCAGCAGCGTGGTGAGGGTCGAGGAACGGCGCGACCAGTGCCCCCCCGGGCGGCGGCAACAGCTGGCCTCCTGCCCCGGGCGCAGCCAGGGCGCCTCCAGACAGCATCGGGAGCCCGGCAGAGGAGGGAGCCACCAGGGTAGAGGAGGGAGCCGCCGGGGGAGAGGAGGAGGCCGCCAACAGAGGGCCCGTCGCGGCTAGGGCAGAGGAACCCCCGGCGGCGGCGGCCTGGGCAGGGAACCCCGGCTGTGGGCCCATGGCCGGCGTCGGGTCGTCAGCAGCAGGGGGAGGGTCCAGTGGCAGCCCACCTGGCGGGGGCGCGGGCACCCGAGCGGCGGCCGAGGTCGAAGCAGGGGCGGCGGCGCCGGCAGCAGTGAGGATGGCCGCGGGCGGCTGGCCGGCCCAGGGCTGGCCGCCGGGAGGGCCGTGCGCCCAGGGAGAGAAGGGGAGAGGAGGGAAAGTGGAGAAGTAGGTGGGGGAGGGAGGAGGGGGCGGCCGGCGGTCAGCCATGGTCCCCGGAGAAGAGGCAGCAGGAGGTGGCGGCTGGGCAGGAGTAGAAAGGAGGAAGAAACCTAACCCTAGCTCGATACCATGTTGAATAGAGTGATTGGATTATTAGGCTAACCCTAAAAGGGTAGCAATATAGCAGTACATACATGATCCTCATGGGCCTAATACACACACTCTAACACTTTTCAACTTAAGGCCCACTAGTCCTCTGTTTTTCTTTTCTTTTCGACATATTTATGATGTATATGACAAGGTATATGTCCATATATTGCACCGCCTAGAAAAACGCCTTGAAACGCCTAATCCCGCCTAGGCGCGCCTAGGCTCTAGGCGGTGGGTCACCGCCTAGAGACCGCCTAGCGCCTTCTTGAACTTTGCTGAGTGGCTACTCGTGCCAATTCGTGCCACTTCGGTCAAACAAGCCACTGTGTCTTCCTTGTTGGTTTGCCTCACTTTGCATTTCCACTGTATATATTTCATATATTGCGATTTTCCGCTTGTGGCTACTCGGCTGTGTTTGTTTGTGGGTGTAGATCATAAGGCACTATACACCCAACAGCATCACCAACCACCTAGGATTGAAGGGGAGCATAGAAGGCAAAGGAGGCTATTAATTCTTTCCTCTGCACGAAAATCGCCTAGGGCGGTTCAGCAGAACAAAAGAACATAGCAAAAGCAATACAGTAAGCAGAGCAGAGGCAAAATCAGGAGGCAGGGCACAGGCACAATCAGAGCAAAATAAAAGCACGCCCCACAGACCACACCAGCACCTAATAGTAGGAGATGCATAACAACCTTGAGAAAGAGATTTACAGAGGAACAAGCAAATAGCAGGAGAGTTGGGGAGGGGAACACCTGTGATATGTGCTCCCAATTCAAAATTACATATACAGGCACAATCAGGAGTTGCCGAGGAGAGGAATACCTGATCCAGCTAACGAGTTAAGGGAGGAAAACACAGGAGGCAGGCGCGGGCTCGTTTATAATGTAGGTGTGTGTGCAGAGGAATGGTCACTGCTTGGATGAAGGGGTTCCAGTGAACACCTCCTGGTCGATTCCCCATCCGGTTCCATTGCACGCCTAATCACTTAACGTGGGTGCCATACATCCACACGTCATGGCGGCCCTAACATCCAGGACCCGTAGCATGCCTCATCGTGTAGGACATCTCATAAACCATGGCACACTATTTGTGTTTCGAGGGATAACCCCCCCCCCCCCCAACCCCCCGGCGGGAACACACACAAGGGAAAATTGGTTTTGTAGTTGTAGCACTGAAAGGTCACTAAAATTGTAAAATACCACCGAAAGCTCTCAAGCCAACGTAAAATACCACTCAGGTTCAAACGTTAATTGGATTTAGCAGTCCATCAAATTTTTTGCACTGAAAATGTATTTCAATATCTGGGTGGGTAAAACGGCACGCGAAATGTCGATTATACCCTCAGCCTTATCCTCCTATCGGCCCTGTGTCAAACGCATCCGCCCGCCCTATGCCGCCGCTCCGACTACCCCTGCTCCGCCTCGACTGCCCAGCGAGGACGCCTGCCCATCTGGTGCCCAAGACGGCGGCCATCTTCTTCAGATGCAACGATTTGAGATCCCTGAAGGGTAAGACTTGAATCCTAGCTCTGACTCTGATGTGCATGTTACTCTACTGCCCCTGAAATGCATGACCTTGGCCAGTGTCTGAATGTGGTTTGACTCGGAATCGTGTGAAAATTGTGGCAAAATTAAATGATGTGCAGGCAGTGCGGTTAATTTTCGGCACTGCATGTAGAATTTTGATTGATGTTTGCTCATTCTCTACTGTTGAGGATGGTCGATCTGTGTATCGTAAGGGAAGAAATCTGGAGTGCTGAGTAGATTCAAAGGAGTAGTCCATTATTGAGACGGAGGATGATGTTTCAAAGCACAACAGCTGGGAAAGCTATCAGGAACCAAATTTCTGGTAGTCAGATCAGAATGGTCAAACAATGAGGCTTGCCAGTGACAAGGAGCTTCTGACCTTAATGCGGGCATCAAGACAGTGAAGTTTATTATGACTGTTGACAGATGCTCAAATGTAGGTGCTTTGAATGTGACTCAAAAGGAAAACGAAAGCCAAGTGATAGATGAGGTGATAGATGTTGAGAATGAGCTGCACGTTAATGTCACAATGATAGCAATATTCAGCTAGCTCAGGTCACAGATGAGTTGAACGAGCTACACATTCAAGTCAGAAATGAGGTGAATGGGCCCCCAGTGGCTTATGGTATTTTTTACAAGGAGACTAAAGCTAACTGGATTTGGTTCATGAAGCAATTGAAGGCAATTGGGACTCCAAATGGATTGACAATCCACACTGATGCTTGTAAGGGTCTAGAGACAGAAGTCCATAAAGTTTTTGGAGATCAGCTGAGCACAGAGAGTGCTTTAGACACCTCATGCATAATTTTAGAAAGAAATAACAAAGGAGATGTGCTGAAGTACATGTCACCTTGTGCTTGAGCATGTACTACTAGGAGGCATCAATGGCTTTGGAACAAAATTTCAGAAACCTGCCCAGAAGCAATCCCTTACTTGCAAGACAACCACAACCACGTTTGGCCACGAGCAAAGTTTTCAAGGGAGTGCAAGGTGGATTATGTCAATAACAACATATCAGAATGCTTCAATAATTGAATCAAGGATTTCAAAGGTCTGATGGTGGACAATCTTGTGGACATGCTTAGAGGTAAGATCATGAAGATAGCAAAGAGGCAACTTAGAAGCTTAAAGGGCCAATCCTTCCTAGTGTTCTCAATGAGCTGAAGGAGAAGAGTAGAAACTTGAATTATACAATCAAGGGCAGTGGTGGACTAAGGGCTGAAGTCTCTGGATTGACTAGGGACAACTTTCCTTGGAGGCACGCAGTGGACCTTGAAGGGAAAACTTGCTCATGTGGTCAAATCCAGGTCAGAAAGTTCTAGGAAGGTTGTGTGCGCAAACAAGTTCGAATTAATAATGGCAGATCTCTGGGAAACCTTGCACACATGCAATAGCCTTTGTAGGTTCACTGAGAAAAGTAAAGCTAGCGTTTCAAGGCTACTGACCAGTTTTTGGTGAACCCAATGGTTGACAAGTCACAGTGGCCTGCAGCTGATCCTGGGGTTGAGAAGTGGCCTCCAAAACTAGAAAGGGCCGCTGGTAGGCCTAGAGTGAAAAGGATCAAGAGTAGGGGTGAACCAGGGAAAAGGGAAAACATGCTTCCAGTTTGGGCATATTGCGATGAGCTGCCTTGAGCCTCCTACTGAACTTGGTGATGAATTACCACCATTAGATCCTACCAAGTCTAACTCTAGGTAATTGAGCCTCCTACTGAACTTGGTGATGAATTACCACCATTAGATCCCACCATTAGAGCCTCTCTTTGGTTTCATTTTTTTAATTGAGCTTTTTTTTAATTGAGCAAAGCCTTCAGTACCTTGTTCTTGTGTAAGGAAGAGGAAAGGTAATGCAACCAGCTCTAATAGCACGCCTAAAAAATCTAAGAAGTCAGCATCAACCAACTCAACTGAATTTGCTGTTCAGTTAAATCCATTAGTCCCAACCAAGTACAAATCTAGGTAAGTTTAAGCTCCTTTACATTTGGTTTCATTGCCTTCCTGCTGCGTATTTTGAATAATAATGCCCTCATTATATTCCTGATGTGTAGTACGAGGAAAGCAAAGGATACGACAAAGCCCAGTAATGTTCCTAAGAAATCCAAGAAGGAATCCGCGTCAATCTTTCAATGCTAGAGCTTTCAGTGGTATTTTACGTTGGCTAGAGGTTTCGGTGGTATTTTACGATTTTGGAGATCTTTCAGTGCTACAAAACCAATTTTCCCCAAAAAAAATACTAGTGCTTATCTGCTTATATACAACCAGAAAGGTAAAAACAAACATAAAGATATGAAGACTCTACATACAAGATAAAATGGGAAGACAGTACCCTCAATGAAGCAAGCACTGTAGCAATTCTTGTAGCCATTGTGTTAAGGCATGCATTGTACTTGTGTGAGCCTTCTGCATCTTCACTAAACAACTCCTCCAAGGCCCTGTCATGGTCAGTTATGAAGCCCTAGACACAACATTTAAGTATTATCAGAACTTCAAAATGAATGTTAAAAAAAGAGAGAAATTCAGTTTCTGTTCAAAGTACGAATCTAACAAGTTCACAACAAATAGGCAATCCAAATGGGTTAATACAAGCAGAAGTATCAAGTACCTGACTATCAATAGCAAAGTATTCCAAATTCATCTGGAAGAATGGAACAAAGTCAGATATAGCATAAGTGCGACGTTAAAAAGAATGAGCAAGCAATAAATAGAGGGTGGCCAAATAACCTCACTGAGTGCACTGATGCGTGTTAGCACAGTCGGATCTTTTTTTATATGAGCTACCAATTCTCTCTGTATGGGAGAACTGAAAAATACATAAGCTCTGCACCAGGTTCAGCATCATGCTATTAGTACTTAATCTACAGAACAAATGGACACAAAAAAGTTTGTGTTGATCACATACTTCTTGTACAATGAATTTTTTCCTGACATGTCGGACATCAATATCTGAACACTGCATTATCATGACAAAAAATGGTTACAGAACTGGATGAACAAACCAAATTTCAACCTTACCAGAGAAATACCAGGTACATATGCCACATGCCTTGTTGGTTGGAACAAAAATAAAAGGTATTCTCCCAAAATACATTCAAGGATAGAGCCTAGCAGTGTATAATATTTTATAGATAATAAAACATATTATATTTGAAATCTGTTTTGTCCACCTAAAGAGGATTGGAGGTGCATAAAGGACCAGCCCAAGTGATAACTGAATCATTCATAATCATTAAGGACACAATGATGGAAGTAAAAAGTAAGACAAGAAAAATAACACACCACCCACATACTTCAGAAGTTCTGCTCATAATGCAGCATATAAAGAAAAAAAGATCATACTCAGGTCACATAATTCTATTCTTCGGGATGCATTTTGTATGTTTAAGTAAAGTTTAGCAAGATATGGTTTTAATCTAAAAGAACACAGAACTACAGAGCAGAAGAGGCTTACAGGCTGACATAACCAACCAGGTCAATGAGAACTAATTAGCAAAACTTACTTTTCTTTAGTAGGCTGCATGAAATAAATTGCATCCATTGAAGGCAATGGCTGCCTTCGTTTGTATAGGTCTTCAACCACTGCAAAGAGTTGCCAAAGCTGAACTTGTATGGTTGTATGTTTATACAGTACTTGTAAGAGTCTGAAGTTTCCTTTAGAAGAAAATGACTATATATTGAGAAAATTCCGGCTGTGCCACTGAATGGTTCGATAATACTGGGCAGACCACTGAATAATTCATCTAGACATGAGCACCACTGAAAATATATTTACGTTCTATGTATGCCATTGCCGTCAACCCCGTTAGGTTTTCCTACCGTCAAACCACTTGGAATGTGTTATATTTTTCAAAAATCCCCATCTTACCCCTGCCCCTTTTGGCCTTCGCACGAGCAAAACCAGACGGGCCGCCTCTCTCGTGCGCACTCGCCTCTCCCATCCTGCTCGTCGCAACGCGACTCCCGGCGCTGCAGCTCCAGATCCCGACGGCACGTGGGTCCTCCGGAGGCTGCACCAGATCCCGGCTGCCGCGGTGCTACCGGGCAAGCCTCGGCCAGTCAGCGGCGAGAGGGACAGCAGGTCACGGGCAGCGTCCAGGCGGGCTGCGGCGGCATCCAGGCAGGCTGCGGCGGCGCACCGGCGGTTCCTGGTGGTGGTGGCGCGTGGTTCCCTGTCCGTGGTGCGCGGCTGCAGTGGATTGCAGGCGGCAGCAAGCGGCGTGCGCTGGTCCCGGCCCGCGGGCGCACACGTCCCGGCCGCGGCGCGCGGGTACACGGGCCCAGGCCAGGATGGCTTCACTGGATCCAGAGCGTCATCCTCCAGATTGGCTTCTCGACGGGTAAGTCACTGTGTTCCCTCCACCTGCGCTGTATCGTTGAACCCTAGATAATTTTGATATTGCAATAGCTTAGTTTTGATACTGCGCTGACCTATAGGATGGATCCGAAAACAAGTTTCTTGCTTGATATCCGGTTGTTTGGTAACAATACTAGAGTGGAGGGTGGTTGGTATAGTTTCAGCAAGGTTGTAGACAGTGACTATACCAATTTCAAGGACTTCGTTGATGATATCTTGCTGTCTTATCCTAGTGGACACAATGATGTTGTCAACTATTCTACCTTTCCGATGAATCCCATGTCGAAATCACAACAGACCAAGACCTTCTCTCAATGTTTGCTAAGCATGAGAGCACTAGAGTCATCCGCATGTCCATTGGCTACTTCGATTCTAGGAAGCCACATGTTCCTGTTCCTGATTGGAACATATCCAATGCTGTCATCTCTGATGCTATGCTTTGTACACCTTCTTTGCCACAAAATCCTCCTCCGAAAGCTATCACACAAGGCACCGAACCTACAATATCTGATTCCCATGCTACCCAACCTACTCAAACAACTGACGACACATTGGACACCTATCTTGTGAATCATTTCCCACAAATTGAGCATGTTGAAGATGATGATGACGACGATGAGGGTGAATATAGTGATCATGCGCCGGCGACCGAAGCAGACTATGTGCCTAGCTCTGATTCTGAACAGAGGAGCAGCAAGACCCACCTCAGGATATAGAGCCAAAAATTGTTTATGATGTTAATGACCCACCAATGGCCGTAGGCAGCATTTATCCCAATATGAGTGTGTTTAGATTGGCTATAGCTCAGCATTCAATCAGGAGAGAATTTGAATATAAGATTGAGAAGAGTGATCCCGGGAGGTTTAGAGCACATTGCTCTAAAGCATCAGATGGGTGTCGGTGGAGGATCCATGCATCAACAATGGAAGACAAGGTTACAATAAAGGTAAATCATTATAAATTTGAGTCATTTCCAATTTTTGTACATGTTTAAGATCCTTATGCCATTGCTGTTTTTTTTTTTTTGACAGGTGAAGAAAAATTCCCATCTTCATTCATGTGGTACTTCAAAGTTTTCAGGAAATGTGAAGCAAGCCACACAGTTTTGGTATGCTATTAACCTTGCTGATTTTATTTACCTTGCTGATATAGGTATGCTATTAACCTTAAGGAGAGAACTTGTACATGCAGAGAGTGGCAAGTTTCAGGAAAGCCTTGCAATCATGCAATCGCTATGATCAGCTCTATCAGAGGTCAGAATCTTGAGGATTATGTGGACTCCTCAGTTGACACGCTGAAATCAGCATATGAGGGGGTAATTCCAGCTTTGCCAGACAAGTCTCAGTGGCCTGAGTCTCAGCATGGTTTCTTCATGCTGAAATCAGTTTCTGGAAGGAGAAAGACACAGAGGCATAAGGCATAGTTCGGCTAGGCATCGAGTAGGAGGCGCCTACGCGTGACTACCCGCTGGGCGAGGCCCGTTGCCTCGACTAGGGGCCTAGGCGCGCATCGAGGCGCTAGGCAGCGCGCAGGCGGAGCTCCGGCGCGGAGGCGGAGCTAGACGGCGCCATTTTCTCGTCCCCGACACCGGTCCTCCTCGCCGCGGACGAGCTCCTCCCACCGGTCCTGCTCCTCCCCGCTGGGCGAGCTCCTGCCGCCGGTCCTGCTCCTCCCCTGCTCGTCCCTTGGTCGTCTCCGACTCGCCACCGCCGGTCCTACTCGTCCTCGAGGTCGGCGACTGGAACCCCTCCCCGCCGGCCACCCCAAGTGCTGAGTTCCCTTCCCTCCCATTCTCCTCTCCCATCCCCTGCTGGCAACTCCTCTCCCCTCCCCCGCCGGCAGCTCCTCCCCCTTCCCCCGCTGGCAGCTCCTCCCGGCGCCTAGGAAATCACCTAGGAGCGCCTAGGCGCGCCGACTCCCGACTAGGCACTAGGCGGAGGGTCAGCGCCTAGATTCCGCCTAGCGCCTAGCTGGACTTTGGCATAAGGGCAGTGCCGAAGGTGGGCAGGGTAGAAAAGGGAGGCACCAGTGTCCAATCTGCAAGCAACATGGACACCACTGGTGGACCTGTAAAGATGGTGACCCAGAAGACAAAGCTGCCATGCTTGCAACTAGGTATTATCAAACTTCATAACTCTCCTCTTGCATCCTCTATTTGTATCTGTATTTGTGTGTGAATTTGTATTTTTGAATTGTGGTAATGACAAATGAATAATGTTGTAGAGGACCTCCAAAAACTAAGAAGAGAAAAACAAATGAACCTGCAATAGAATTGAGCACTGAAGCACCCTCTCTAGAATCTGCACCAACAATGGCATTTCCTCCTGAGACACCAACTGAGTTGGCTGCACTTGTTACCAAGAAAAAGAGGACATCATCATCATCAAGCTCAATCAAGTAAGTAACCTGATGATAATTCCTTTCAGCTACATGGACAATACAGGTTCACTATCCTAACTACCATACTATGGTCCTCATAATAGGATGTCAGGGTCTGGTTCCAACCAGTGTTTTTGGGGCGTCGCCTAGTCGTCACCTAGGCGACAAGGCGTGCCGGAGGTGCTGGGCGTCGGGGGCGCCACAACCTGCACTGGTATGGCGTCCGCCTAATCCAGTTAGGCGTCGCCTAAGAGTAATATGGCGTCGGGCGGACGCCTACAGCCCCGCCGCGGACGCCGATTTGATGGGGAAGGGCGCCAAAAGGATGCGCGGCAGCGCGGCCCCACGGGAAATCGCGCGTCCGTGCGAAAAGGAGAAGGCGGGAACTAGAAGCGGGAACTAGATAGGCCTTCGCACGGGAAATCTTCCGCGCTTACCGTGACCGCGGTCCGCGAGTGAGGGTGAGGGGAGAGGAAGAGACCAGGCGACAGGCGGATCTCAAGCTCGGCTTGGCTTCTCGTCTCTTTGTCCGCCGGCCGGCCACCCCTGCCGCGGCCTGCGCACCTGCCATGGAGACGCAAGAGTCCGCCCGTCCGCCTGGGAGTCTTTGCAGTCCGCACCTGCATGTCGCCTTGAGTCTCCGCCTCCATCGGCAGTATGCCCGTGCACAGCTGCTCACCCGCACCTACTCTGCATCTCCGCCTGGTTTGCCCCCTGCCTCCCCTCTGTCTCTGGTCTCCCAATAGCCAAATCTTCAGCCATGCTCTCTGTTGTAGTGTTATGTCCCCTCCTCTCTGATTCTCTGAATATAGCATGCCTCGTGCTCTGCTTTTGCTCCTCGTGTCTGCTTTTGATCTGAATATTGCGTGCTCTCCTTCCTCATGGAACTTGTCAACCAGTCTCCTGCTTAGTCTTACTGATTACAGCATTTCAGTCTGCTAGTATGTTACTTCTCCTGCTTAGTCTTACTGATTACAGCATTTCAGTCTGCTAGTATGTTACTTAGTACTTACTGATTACTAGTGTTTGCTGAGCTGTGCAAATATTAACCCTTTCCCTAATGCTCAAGAATTGGCAACAAACGAGGTATGTATGTGCTGCACTAGTATATAAAATTTGACCTTACAACGCCTTACAATGTGTGTATGGCGTCGCCTAGGCGTCCGCCACAAACGCCTAGGACGCCTAGGCGTTGTGAAGGGGGTCGGGCGCCACGCCTCGCCGCAGCGCCTCAAAAACATTGGTTCCAACCAACCTGAACCAATGGCCCTAGCAATGGTGCTTCCAACTGCAAAGAAGTCGACTAAAGGAAAGAAAGGCAAGGCCAAGCTTGTGCATGATAAGGAGAAGGTCCCTACTCTTGAAGACAGTCCAGCAATGTGCACTATAAGCAAAGTAGATCATTCCACTCCTACAAGCCCAGCGTTGTGCAAACGAAGCAAAAGGAAGCTGGATGTCTAATTGCTGTGTATTCTCTTTTTGCATGAGATTGTGGAATGTTTCATCTTCTTTTGGATAGTATAATTGTTGGATGTCTCGTGTTTTGGATGTCTATGTGGACATGGATCTACCAAGTTGGCTATGTACTGATAAGTGAACCTATGTTATGTACTGATAAGTGAACCTATGCTATGTACTCATAAGTGACAAATTAGCCAAGACTTGGACATCTAGCTTTGAATGTGAACCTATGATATATCAGTATTTGTCTTGTTATATCTCTCTAAAACTTCATTGTGTCAATTTACGTGCATTTAAATTATATGCTGCAGAAATTTTTATAAATGTGAATATTTTCCATTCTTCCTCTACACATTCATGATGCTAATTACTTTATGTCCATGTATTTATGTCAGCCTAAATACAAGCAATGACATAACTCATATAGTGGCATACATAGAATGTGAATTTTGCTGCACTTCAAAGGGGCATAAGCGTCTTTTTATGTTGGAGGTAACTGCTGTTAGAGTGCATTCAGACGGTAGTGGCACATATGGAACAAAATTACATTTTCGATGGCACTCATGTCCAGATGAATTATTCAGTGGTCTGCCCGGTATTGTCGAATCATTCAGTGGCACAGCCGGAATTCTCTCCTATATATTTGGTAGAAGTAAAAAGAACTAATGTTTCAAGGAATTTCAAGGCTCCTAAAATTTGGCAAAGGTAAGTTCTAAAAAAAATGCAAGCAGAAAGCCGTTAACAGTTTCCATATAAACAAGCATAAATATCATAGTATTTCTGCAACAAATTATAAAATTAGGAAAGGATAAAGGATACTAAACAACTAATTCAGACATAATTTTACTAATTTAACAGTTTGTCGCAACAATATGGTTCCATTAGAAACTACTGAAGTTTAACGTCAGTATAGAAGTATCGTGGTCTCAGATGAACTGTACACTTTCAAGTTTCAAGTAAAAACTAGTCATACTCTAATCACCACATGATGCCAGCTCAAATGTTTACACAAAAGAAACTATATTATTAACACAATCTGAGATGCCATAAGAAATGCTTTAGCAGATAACAGAATTACTTATCTTAATATTATTATATAAATCTGAGATGTACTCTACAGATTTACTTTCATATCTAAGTGTCAAATTATTGAGTATTAAAAAACAAAATTCCGAACTATGGATACAACAAATATCTCATAAGAAATAGTTATATAACACACCACAACATATTTAGATGAGCCTACTTACATGAAACCCCTTCTTCTGTGATATCTGCCATCTTGCATGAAAATGACATTATCTTGACCGTAAGTTTGTCCATGATTAGAACCTGAAATTCATGACACAATTTTATGTGCATGAAAATGAAACATGTGAAACTAGAAGATCATCTTCCTCCATTCTCCAAGAATACCTTCCATGTTGATTTTGAGCTTTTCCGAGTCGATCTCAACATTTCAACTAACAAACCTATATGATTGTAACAACAATAAATAAACAAATGTTAAATTTAGAAATGTGGTAGCTAGTCTACAGTAAATAAAAAAGTGGCATCAGTAGGTCACAAATTTAAAATCCGCACCATATTAAGGTAACTTGAATTGTGTACACACACAGACATATAGGATCAGAAAAGATACGTGGTAAAAAAAACAAAATGTGATTGTACAAAAACACGTAAGAGTTCTAGGCAAATGGTAAGATAAAACATGTGACAATACAAATATAGATAAGTTGCCAGCTATAAACTTTTATAAGTAACTATAAATAGTTCCCTGATTCATATTTTATATTTGAAACATCATTAACTTGGAGGTCATAGGTGCTTTTACTAGAGATCCTTCTCCAAAGTTTCAAAAGGCAAAGAAGGAAAATTTAAGGATTGGAGATTATGAAAGTCATGAACTCATGAAACCGTGCTGCAATAGCAATACAATTATCTGATTGCAGAATCATAAAGGCTTTCCAACAATAATGCTAGCAACCGTATTCTTGATACAGGAAGCCAATCAAATTAACTGCAGTGCCTGATTACAATAGAGCGAATGAAAGTATTTCCAGTGCATGCATAAATTGGAAAACGAAGCCATAAATATGAACTCAATTCCACAACAAATATGCCTCAGCTGTGATACCGGTACGAGCTACAGTAGACGATAAGTCCATCCTGGCAAAATAAAAATAAAAAAGGAGGAAAATACTGCCCGCCATCAACTAATTGTCCAAGCAAGCACATAAAAAACACAGCGTATCAACATTTCCCAGGATCGAAAACAATCTCCATCCTCTCCCTCGGCCCAGACACAAACGCAGCGACAGTGACCACCTCATCCCCACCAACTAAGGATTACGCCAATCTGAGAATGGGAACCGAACTTACGGTCTCGGGTGATCTGGCGGAAGCTTCTGTAGTCGGCGCCGCTGTGCGACGAGCTGTCCGAGTCCATCGACATGGACAACGGAGCCCCCCACTCCTCGCTGGCGAGGCCTCGCTGTAGGGTTAGGGTTCGCGGCCGCTCCGGGACTCGAATGAGGGCTTGCCTGATTCGAGCGGGGGGAATGGTCGCGCGGTGAGGGAGACCGAACGCGGATGAAAGGAATTTACAGGCAGTGGTTGCCGCCGATGCAGGGGTTGGACTACGCAGTCAGGAGCAGGAGCAAGGAATCTGCTCGACCAGTTTTTCTCCACGGAGGACCAGACGGGGAGTAGTCGTCTGGTGTGGGGTTTTGAGTGGGTCTATGGCAGATGGGACCGCGACGCGTTGTTAGGTTTCTAGACCCACACGTCATTGAGGCCTAGAATTTCGTGTGATGGACGGGTGCTCGGATGGTTCATCAAGAAGAAAAAAGCGGTTGAAGTTGAACGGAGGAATGCCGAATGCTTTTGAGCTGTTCCAGAAGGACGAGGGATGGAAAAGATCAAAAGAGGGTTATCTATCTTCGGATGCAAGCAAGCCGGCGGCTCCCACTTATTTTGAGAAGTTTCTGTCTCACGTATAAAAATAACACCATGTAAAATGAGCACAAATATGCCGATAGTATATGTGGCCATGCAGCCCGGAGCACGGTGGCCTGGCACGCGGCCCGTGATTTTGGCCCAGCCCAAACACGGCTCGGCACGGATGTCACCGTGCTCAGGCCGGCCTGGCACGAGCTACCAGGCCGTGCTTGGGCTGCTAGTCGAGCCCGCGGGCGGGCACGGCTCGGCACGACATCTAAGAGCAGGCACGGTGCCGGCCCGGTCCAATAACTCTGAGGCCTGCTAAAAAGCCCCCTCCACAAAATCCCTAACCCTAACTTCCCTGGTTCCCTCCCCCAGCCCAGCCACCAGCCGCAAGAGCACGAGTGCACGACGCACCGGCGGTCGCCCTCGCGGTCGCGGCCTCGCCCAGCTTCTTCTCCAACTCGTCCTCGCCCACTCGTCGACTCGATGACGCCGGCCCCCTCACTCCCTCTCCCTCTCCTCCGTGGCGTGGCACCACGCGCTGGTGCTGCTGCCGACTGGCGCGGCACCACGAAGGCCACTGCGGGCTCTGACCGCGACGGCGCTTGCTGCCCTAGTGTACGGCGGCGCCACGAAGGCCACCGTGGGCTCCGACCGTGACGGCGCGACTGTGGCACGGCCCTCCCTTCCCTCGAGCCCGGCGACCGGGCATTGCTTGAGCACTGCCGCCGGCCTCGACCTCCCACACCTCGCGGCGCACCTCCTTTTCCTCGCGGCGGCGGTGACCCAATGGCGTCGGCAGGCCTCGGGCCGGCCTGACTTGCTCTGTGGGCCGTGCCTCACGGGCCGGCACGGCCCGAAAAACGGCCCTAGCGTGCCGTGCCTGGGCCGAAGGCGAAGCCCGTGGGCCAGAGAGGCACGGCCCGGGAGGCCCGACGTGCCGTGCTGGCCCAACACCCATCGGGCCGTGTCGGGCCGGCCCGTTGGCCATCTACAGCCGATAGTCGTTGGAACAGCCAATCAATTACACTTGAACCCATATAAACCCGGTAGTCTATGAAATCTTGAAGGATTTCAAACCAAATGGTAACACAATCATGACCGTAAATGATTCAACAACGCATGTTCACATTTACAAAGATACCCAAACACAGAGTGTGCACATAAGTTATTACAGAACAGTGATTCAAACTTAAAGTAGCGGAAGCAAAGTAATTTTCAAGCTGAAGTTACGCATGCATACTTATTTAATTGCAGTGCCAAGTCTGAATCAGCCATTAGAAAGATAAGATAGATATAGATAACAGCTGCCCAAGCTTTACTCATCTTCCACAGCCGGAAAAAAGCAGTTCTTGCAGTACCCGTAATAGACCTATGCATCTGTAACAATTTGGGATAAAACTCTCAGTACTCAATTGTAATCTGTAAGACTTATCCGTCTTACTAAATAAGAGACTCTCAAAGATTATACAAGGCAATTTGAGTGAAGTTGGCTGGACTCATTTTTGCATAAAAAGCCATTTTTAGTTTAATCCCATGATTAAGTACTAGCAAAAGCTTTTAGTGCTCATTATCCTTACATCTAGCTTAGCACATGAACTAATCCAAACACTTGATTATTTCTATACAAGCAATATAACAACCGTAGCAGTTTGGCATTTATTTCCTCTCACAACCATAATCATATTCAAGTTACTAATCTCTACGCTGAAAGAGGATCAGTCTAGTTTCTCACTATCCAGGAGAGATGGCAATTTGAATCGAGTGCAAATCAGCTGCAGAACATGACAATGACAAACCCAGACAGACTTGATTAAGGTCCCTTAAGTTACTTTTGGTACTATTCGAATTCCTCCGCGGATTTGGGGGAGCGATATACTGGGGGACTGACTAGTTATTGACGGTAATTATTATATAATGTTACCTGTCAACTAAACATGAATAAGGGTGTAAAGACAAACACCACCATAAAATAGGGTTTTAGCTAACCAAATTTTACAGTTTTGGTGAATAGTGTTTTGTAAGGTGTTAATCAGAAAAGAACTAAAGGAGACCATATGTCGGACTAATACATTGAATTCCGCCGCGAAAGTGGATTAAGAACAATCTAGATAATACCAAAGACTCGCCTACAGAAACGGGGCCCAATTGGCAGAGACAGGAGGTCGGTCGACCCGCCTGCTAGGTCGGCCGACCTGTCAGAGTCTCCCCTTCGCATCCGTTTTGATGTGGACTCTCCACCGCCTTTGAGGATTAATCTCCACCCTATGTTAAAGTCAGTTTGATCCAAGGGCTATAGTTCATCCTACCGGCCTATATATACAGACTAGAGCCAGAAACCTTAGATCATTAGAGATTCACCATCTAGAGCATAGCTATATAGGTTTAGAAGTAGAAGGAGGCAAGTTCTACTTGAATTCCACATCTTGTCTAGAGCGAGGCTTCCCGAAGCCATTGTAAGCTCTCTCTTGTATGTAATACCTCTTTTGAGTGCTTTAGATAAACTTGATTGACATTGTTCTATTATTGATTATGTTCTCAATTATGCTATTCATTGCTTATCTAGATTGTATACTTTGCATAGTTAGGATGCATTCATATTCATACATCGGTTTGTATAAATCTCATTTATTGACGTCATGGATGGGTGACCAATAGCATGTAAGCATGGTGCTTAGATTTGGTTTCTCTGCAAATGCGCCTTATATTCTGGGTTTTGTGGTAGATCACGGAATTGACACTCCCGTTGAGTCCTTTATAGTCCACGCCTCGAATATTGGCAGAGTATGAAGTTATTATTACTATAAAAGACTGGCTATGATCTTGATCTTCCTTAATAATATTCCCCTAAGTATGAGTATAAAGTATCTTTGCCATGATTGCTAATATAATTGCACGAATCTAATATGTCTTCAGTCGTATAGTTAGAATGACTTATGAATATTCTTATGCTTCTGCCTAATCCATGCTAGTGCCTATATAGGAAGTGCTCTAAGTGATTATATTATTATCTATTGATTGATCATTTTGTTTATCATACATATCATTATTATTATTGTGACATAACCCCTATTTTTAGTAAGTAGATCATGCATGGTTATCTTCATATTTGCATGTGCATATGACAACTATCTATCTATAACTCTTTATCACCAACCCTTCCCAGTAGTAAAATATAAATCGACAAACCGGAATACTCTTGGCTAAAATGGTACGATGGTTTATATTTATCTGTGCGCTTGTGGATATAATATAATTATTTCAGTCACTTGCTATAGGAAGTTCATACTTTTAGAATCATGTAGGGATGACAACCTAGTTATTTCTAAGAGATAGAAGTTAACACTTCAAGTGATCTGTAGGCTAATAGGTGGCATATTGATTTATACCAACAAGCATTTTTGCCGCAGTTGCCGGGGAAGGTTGTTTTGGCTTACAAAAGAAGTAGATGGCTCATATGCACCACACCAATATGTCGAGAAATCATACAAACCTTACTCAAACAGGCTCACCCTGTCGTTGTTCTTGTGTAGCTTATGCAAGGTGATGTATGAACGGATTTGACCTTTCGCAGAATTTTGTTGAAGATTCACAAGCTTTGATCAGGAAGACTCGAGCCAGGTTTAAGAAGACCCCAGATCCTTCGCCGGAAGACATCCGAATAAAAAGAAGTTTGACACCAGAGTTTGAGACCATGGTAAGCCTTCACGAGTTTCCTGCTCCAACCACTGCTAACATCCGTACTGGACCACTACTGATGTTGGAGACAATGGATTCGAGTTTAAGCCTGTGCTCGTCAATATGGTATAAACTAGTCAGTTTTGTGAAAGGCACATGAGGATCCGAGTGCACATCTCCAACACTTTCACCATCAATGGAGTAACTAGAGATGTTATTATGCTCCGCCTGTTTCCATTCTCACTGTTAGTAAGAGCAAAACAGTGGTTTCATGCAAACAAAGATAAGAACACTACATGGGATATGTGTTCCACTGCCTTCCTAGCAAAGTTCTTTCATGTGGGCAAGACAAATGCTCTCAGAGAGAAGATCACAAGCTTTCAACAACAACACGAAGAATCTATCCCAGAAGCATGCGAATTGGTTGCTTATTGTTGGCGGTCCTTAGCAAACTAAAATACAACATCATTTTAATACTAAAACAAATAGAAGGTACGGCTTTTATCTAATCCTTCCACGAGTTTTGTCGTGTATAAAACATGCAGGCTTGACACGTGGAAATGCATCAAATCCACAAGAAAGCGCACTTCCAGGAAACATATTCAGAGAAGGCGCAAACCAAGAAAAGAAGAAAGCCCATCTCAAACAATGAACTAGATCCATCCGTAACCACAGGAGAGGCCCAGGCTCAGGGAGCAACCGACTACCCAAAGGCGGTGGCCAGAAGGCCCAGCCAGGGGACTAACCGCCCCCAGGTGCGGCCGCCCCCTTGGTGGGGCCTCCCGGGCCCAGTCTTCGGAGGTGGTGCTCAAGGCGGTTTCCGAAGGGCGGTTTCACCTCCTTCCAAACCTGGAGACGCCCAAACCGCCCTACTCTAGCTATAAATAGATGGTGCTTCCTTCATCATTCACACACACCAACATTTGGAGCACTACACCTCACATTTCATACTTGTTCTCTCTAGTTTAGTAGTAGTAGAGCAAGGTAAAGCTATCAAGGAGAGCTTGTCTCCTTGGAGGAATCAAGAACATCTTGGTATGAATATAATTCAGTTCTCCTCTATGAGCAAGTTCTCATCTTATGTTTATAGCAATGCATCCGAATTAGAGTATAATCTTGTTCATATTATGATCATAACATATGAACTGGTTCATAGTCTATGTGTTATGCTCTTGATGTGTTCATCAAAGTTCTTCATCGTTCATCAAATTAGTAGGAATAGAGGAAGAACTATGGATGGGATAATAGTTCGTTGTGCTGTCATGGTTGCTCCTAGCCGAGCCTGTCAATCCAAAGGGTTGGGGTCCCGGGAGGTTAGGAGTTGTTTCCAATTACGCGAGCATGGTGTTCGGGTATGCGGAGATCAGCGAATATGTCGGTACCCCACGGGCAGAGGGGTAGGTGGGCAGGTGGTGACAGCCCTGTCCATCCCTAGCACTCCCCCACGTTTGGGTATTGAGTAGGAGTTCGGAAAGTCTCTATCGGCTAGCAGACCAGCTGCGGGGATCTCCCTATCATCCCAGACATAGTCCTAATTCTAGTCTTGCTAGTTAGATGTAAATGCTATTCTTTGCATAGCTGTATACGACTAAAGCCTACTCAGTTAGTTGTATTCTTTTATTCTTTATTCCTTTTTTATCCTTGAGGTTGCTCCGATGCGTGTGTCCACTATCTTATAAACTTGATTTAACCCCTGCTTATGCTATGCCTACCTATTCATCCAAATAAGTAATCATGTTTATAGCAAAGCTAGATGAAATTCATCATGCCCTCCTACGGGAAATTATAAATACGACACCCTTGAATACTCACGGGTTGAAATGCTACAATGATAGTTCTGTGCGCTTGCAGAGTAATCTTATTTCTTACTGAGCTATCGATTGGCGTACCTAAGTACCATTAATTAAGGATTGTAATTCTTGTGCACCCCACGGCGCCGTGTCACAGTTTTGCATATCGTAAGTAATGACGGTTAGGAAGGCCAATCCGGCACTTCTAACTGCTATTACCAGACTGCATTACCTAGGCCAGCTCTTTTAAGGGCCAAGGGTTACCTTTCTGAAGAAATGGTGGTTGGGAATGTCAACTTTCGTTTCTAGTATTATTATTAAGGACAAACTTATAGTCTATCTTTAGTAGTGATGCTAAGAAACGCCAACAAGCATTTCTAGCGCCGTTGCCGGGGATGGACTTTTAATCTATCTTTTATAACGACGTTAAGAAATGCCAACACTTATGCAGACCTTCTACCGTGGGTTGACTACATTTTAGAATGTCCTCACCATGGGATGGAGAATTGGTTGCTTATGTAGACCTTCTACCTTGGGTTGACTACCAACACCAGTGAGATGATGGATGCTGCTGCTGGAGGTGATTTTCTGTCACTCATCATCGAGTAAACTACCACTCTTGTGGAGAAGATGGCGTCCAACCAGAGTTGGAATGAAGAACGAGCTCCACCCTGTAAGAGAGGAGGAATGCACCAGCTCAAGGAGACTGCCATGATTTCTGCCAAGATGGATTTGCTGATGAAGAAGCTTGATGACCGAGTGAGTGATAAGAGAGAGGTCAACCACATTCATGATGCATACATGACATGAAGAGTGTGGAGGTACTGGCCACTCTGACCATAGCTGTCCGAAGATTTAGGAGGATGTGAACTACGTCGGTAACAACAACTACTACTGTCCTCAGAATTAGAACTGAAATTAGAATCAAGGTTGGAATCAGCAACAGAGGCCCAACTACCAAGGAAATTACTTAGGTAATTACCAAGGTAACAACTTCAACACACCGTTGAGAGATCTAGTCTCTGGCTAGATCAGATTCCCAAGAAGCTAGTCTCTAATGACAAGTTTGTAGAAACCATCAACAACATGATGGATAGTTTTGCCTCTACTATCAAACCCCAACTCAGCTTCAATAAAATGCTAGAATCTCAAATAACTCAGCTGGCATCTTCTATCCATCCGACCAATGAAGGAAAGATCCCAAGCCAACCAGAAGAACTATACACTACAAATCTGGTGGACATCTTCAATGCAAGATGGTACCATGTAGACCACTGGTCTAAGGGATGGAATGATGACTCTGCCAGAGAAGAAGGGAGAACCAGGAAGACCCATCATACTCATAGCCATTGGTTAACACGCCTTCGAGGAAGCAGTCTGTGACTTTGGTGCAAGCGTCAACATTATTCTCAGGGTGATCTATGAGAATATCCATGGAGGTGCACTACTATACACGAACATGTGCTTGCGGTTGGCAGACCAGTCACTCTGCTATCCGAAGGGGCTCCTCGAAGATGTCTGCGTACGAGTTGGACACTCGTATGTACCGGCTGATTTTGTGGTAGTTGAGACAGAAGGAGATAAGAAGTCATCAATCATTTTGGGACGACCATTCCTAAGCATTGTCAAGATCTGTTTCACTATCAAGGGGAGTAAAGAGAGATTCACTTTCAAGAACAAGACACTACAAAGTCCTGCCCATCTGAAAGGTCGAGAAGGCGGACTAGAGGGGGTGAATAGTCTTTTTTAACAATTAATCGTAGCAGAATAAAACCTGATCGGTTATAGCAATAATTCACCCCTCTAGCTAACTCTCTAAGCACCTTGTAAAATATCCTAGCAAGAAACAAAGGTGATAGCCTAGCTTGAGCTTCCCTAAACCATTCTAACGCAAGATTACACAAACCTAAGCGCTAGTACTTCAAGCAACGGGGGAGCTCCTATCAACTTGCAAGCAAAAGCGCACTAAGCACCTAAGCCCACTAAGTGCTCAATGACAAGGATACACAATCCTAATCAAGGAGCACAACTTGTTTAGTTACACAAACTAAACAAGACACTAGTTTTACGCCACACAAGCAAAAAACGTGAGTGGCAAGCTACACATGCTAACCGATCTCACAAGAGAAACTACACAAGTAAAGAACAACAATAATAACTTGTGTAGGGAAATGCAAACCACCGCGAAGGATGATGTAGAGGATGACACGGTGATTTATTTCCCAGAGGTTCACTAGTTGCCACAAGCTACGTCTTCTGTTGTATCCACCTACACTCCGTGGTTCGGTGGCTAATCCATCACCAAGATCAAGCTCTATCAAACAGCGTCCCAAGAACCTACCCGACGAGTGAGATGTTGAGTGACACGCTCAACTAGAGTTGCTTTTCACGATCTCCCGCGGGGCGAGCACAACACCCCTCACAAGCACTTCTCCAGAGCCAAGCACAATCTCCTTTGCTTGCTTCGACGGAGCCACGAGCCACCAAGCCGTCTAGGAGGTGGCAACCTCCAAGAGTAACAAACACATCGGCTTGCAACTCGATCACCTAGTGCCACTCGATGCAAACTCTCAATGCAATGCACTAGCGATCGATCACTCACTCCTCGAATGCGAATTAGATGAGCACAAATGAGTTGGAGAGCACTAAGTCATGCACAAGCAAGGGAAACACATTCCCAAGGTGCTAGACAAGGTGCCATGGCCGGCTCTCACTCCAATTTATAGCCCCCAAAGAAATAGAGTCCTTACCCCTTTCATTGGGAACTCTGCGTACGCACCGGACGCGCAGTTAAGTTCACACCGAACGCGTCCGGTGGTTGTCCGGTGCACAAAACACCATTCAAACTAGCCGTTGGGCAGCACCCGAGAGTTCCAGGGTCGCACCAGACGCGTCCAGTGGCTACCCACCGGACGCTCCCGGCGTCCGGTGCTCTTTCGCAGCCCAAACAATACTTAACGCACCAGACGCTGCTATAGTAACAGTGACGCGTCCGGTGCTCTTTTTTCCGCGTCCGGTGCAGCATCCTGTGCAGACCACCGCTCACTAAAACGACGATATCTCTTAGCTTCGAACTCCGATTTCGATGATCTTGGACATTTTGGAAAGCTTATTCAGAGGGCTACACAACCCACATGATTGCTTAATCCAAAACTTAAAGGATAAAAGCAGTTTATCCATTCAAGATCTAATCAAGTTTTCCGCGAGCTCGAAACTTCCACCCTTTTGCAAATGTGCCCAACTCCAAAGTGTCCCACAACCTTGTGCATGTGAGTTAGCATTTTCACAATCATTTTGTCAAAGGGTTTTTCACTCTTTGTTGCCACGCCACTCGATCCTAGCAATGCAAAGTTAAATTACTTCGAGTGGCACTAGATGACCGATATGCAAACAAGTTTGCCCCTCTTGATAGTACGACCATCTATCCTAAATCCGGTCATGCACTTCTTTACTCAATCTTAGACCGGTGAAATGGAAATGCCTTATGGTTATAGCTTTGCCTTGCGCTTTCCATTCCGATCACCGTCTTCATCACCTTCTCCATCTCCAACTGGGTCGATGCCGGTGCAACACATGCACCAACACCTCATGAATGATATGATCCATTTCATATCATCATGTGGCTTTTGGTCCATCGATCCTCGACTTCACTTGCTCTTCACCCTTGCTTCGGCCTCCGGCGCCAAGTCTTGCTTAAGTCTCCCGACAATCGGTACCAACGACTTCAAAGTGTCCAACTTGCCCTTTGCCCTTGCAACGAGTCCATCAAGCCAAGTCTTGTCTTGATCTTCTCCACCTAGCCACATGACTCCATGTCATGTCTCATGTGCATTAAGCTCATCCATACCATATGTGTGAGCTAAGCAACTCTCTCTAAGCCATTTCCACCTCCATAGCATAGTTGCCCACACACATGTACCTGTGGACGAATCACCTGTGTGATCAACACTTAAACACATATTAGTCCACCTAAGTTGTCACTCAATTACCAAAACCAAACAAGGTCCTTTCAATCTTCCCCTTTTTGGTAATTGATGATAAATCTACAAAGATATGGAAATTAAGCGCACTTAACCAAGTTAGCTATTCAGACAAGTGTAAATTACTAACTTGGGTTTGGATTTTATGTTACTTATCCATCATTAAGCTCAAATGTTTAGACTTGCATAAGCTCCATAAAATCTGACTTGGTAGTGTTAACTCTCCCTACATGTGTGCTCAAATGGTTTGGTTACAAATTTCACACATGTATAAATATGGAATTTGTGGAAGTGCCAACACTACTAAGTGATGCTAAGGTGCATAGAATAAACTTTATAGCGTGATACCAATTGCTGATACCAATTGCTTGAAGTCAATTGAAGTTGCACCATTAAGTCCATCCTTAGCATCATGATTAGCCAGACAAACAAAAATATTAGATACCCCGTGAGATCAACATTATAAGCAAGGTTCTAGTAAAAGCTTAAAAAACACAAGTCTAGCTAACAACCTATGCATGCTAGTTATCAAATCATCATTCAAACCTATACTAGCATACACCACACAAGTAAGATACCATATGTAAATAAACTATATGCAAATGCAAGCAACCATATGAATATGCACATATCAAATGCAATCAACCATGTCCATGAGCTTGCTGCCCCTACTTGTGTGCTTCTCTTGTCCAAGAATTTGATCCCCTTGTAATCTTCAATCTTGTGGATCATCCTTCTTGTTGGACTATTGCTCTCCCATCATCAGCCTCCATGATGGTTCATCGCGTACTTCCATCCATCTTGACTTGTCATCTCTTCCCCCTTGATCAATGCTTTCATATTTCTCCCAACACACAACTTCATATCTTTGTCCAAATCTCTCCCCCTTTGTCATCAATTTCCATAAAAGATATGCTCTCAATTATGACAAAGGTGTGTACTAGAGATGTTGAGGGTTGCAATTTTTATGGACACCACCATTTTTGAGTTGGAATGATATTACTTAAAATACATCCATAGGTGGAGATACCACATGTAGGACCATGCATCTCATGATACCATTTGATTGGGTATCCTTCCCCTATGTCACACTATCGGTCATTCACTTGACAATCTTGAACTCTTGCTGGTGTGGGAAGTCTTCATCTTGATGATCACTTAAAGTTGAGGATCACTTGCACATATTGTTGGATACCACTTGTATGCTTGATCTAGACATCATTTGTGAGTACTATTGGGTTGGACTTATACCACTCGCATGGATGTTGTCATGATGAACATCGTACCACTTGATGTTCAACCACTTGTAGACATACACTATGTGTAGTAATACCACTTTGAAGAATAGTGATACCACTTGTTGGAATAAACATGTGCATACTACTAGTGATTTGGTGAGTCTAGATACCATTTTGAAAGAATAACTTGATATCCATTTTCATTGTTGTCTTGTGCTTCTTGAACTTATCTTGTTGTCATGAACTTCTTTCTCAAATAGTTCAATCTAGCAAACTTGCATAAGAAATTTAACTCGGTTGGAACCAAAGACAAGCATCTTCACGCCACTAGGGGTTATCTTGCCTATGTTTAATTAGATCCTTTATTACTCATTTAGCTAGGTTAAACACTAGGTTCATATGCTCATGAACAAGTCATATGTAGCCACTAGATCAAACAAGACATAGAAGCAATAGTGTCATAATATGAACTCAAAATCATTTGATTTTTCATGAATGCACATCTATGTATGACTATATGCTCTAGTCAAGTTCTTAGCAAAATATGAATGCATATGTCATACAATGATACCTTTACTATCTCGGAGTAGAGGATAGTCATTGAATTCCATTCATCTTCGCAATAGCAATGTGAAGTCCACTTGAAAGCTTGGTGAAGACCAATCAATCATCATGAAAACCATTCTTCACCAATATGAATTGAATACCACTTATGATCAAGTGCTACCTTCAATGTTGTGGTTGACTTGCTTCTCTTTTCTTGATCAAGCTTGCATGAGAATACCACTTGTAGATGATATCACTTGTACTTCTCATTTGAATGTTGCTCACTTTCTAGATCAATTTCTTGATTTGCTTCAACTAAGCATCTCCAATGATTCTCCGAATCACCACTTCCATGTTAGCCTTCCAAGATGTTGACGGTGGATAACGTCAACTTTTATTATAACTTTAGACACAAAAGGATACATGAATACACACTAGTCTAGGGTTTTAACTGACAATTTCCACGAGTTTTGCATACTCTGTATTTTTTAGGGGTCATTTCAGAAAAGTGTAAAAGAGGGATAAAAGTGCTTAAACATCACGAAACTTATCCATGAAGGCAATGATCTTATCAGGACGTGGGAAGTATCTAGAAGACACCCGAAGCACCGGGGCCCCGAACCCTTCCAGGTGGGGCCGGTCGGCGCTAGGGTGGGGCCGGCCGGCGCCCCCTGGCTAGGGTTTGGCCCCGCCTTCTGGAGTATTCTTCCACCGCATTTGAGGAGTCATCTCGGCCCTTGGTTAAGTCGGTTTGATCCCACGGCGCACATTCATCCCACCAGGCTATAAATAAAGGGGCAGACCGCCCTAGAGGCATCCAATCATTCATCCAAGGCATCAAGTCTTCGGTCAAGCCATCAAGAACCTCCTAGTTCATCAAGAGCCATCTAGTTCATAGTTCTAGCCTAGTTATATTAGAAGTAGAGGAGTTCTAGTTCTTCGGTGGGATCTGGAGCCCCGGCGTCTGTCTAGAGCGCGGAGTTCGGTATAGTTCTAGTTCTTTCTCTATTATTGTATTCTTCATTATGATTAGAAAAATATTGTTCTTAATAGTTTATATGTTCTTGATTACAATAGTCATTGTCTACTTTGATTATATATCTAGTATAGTTGGTTAGATCTTATTGAATTCGTGTAATTGCTCGTATAGCGTTTATCCAAACGATCGATGGGTAGATGATGAACGATATGTAGACGTGATGTCTAGGTATTCTGTTTATCTGCGAGTGCACCCTGATGTGTCGGGTCGTGTGGTAGATCGCGTAGGTGACAGCTACGTTGAGTCCTCTGTAGTCCACCCCCCGTATGTAGGCAAGCAGGTACGGTTGCGAAGTTGGGTGATGACTCTATTTCACATGCTTCCTAGATGATGCCCTTTACATGTGATCATGATATAAGACTAATCTAACAATGATTGCTAGATGTAATTGCACTAATTAGAGCATTGGCGTAGTTATAGAATTACCTTAGATACTAATTCCTTAGTTTATCCATTGGCTAGCTATTACTATGACTAGAAAGTGCTCTGATGTTTATCCATTAATTATGATGCTTGATCATACTTATCACCTTTATTTATCTTTATTATCTTGTGACCTCTACCTGTTATGAGTAGAGTAAATGACATCGATATCACCGCTTATCCATTGTATATAGTTGCTATCAATATAATAGATTAAAGTTTATCCAGTCCATCCCAGTGGTATAAATATAAATCGACAACCTGATAGACTCTAGGTAAAATGCTACAATAGTATAATTATCTGTCCGCTTGCAGAATTGTTCTTAGTTTATATTTATATATTTCTACCTAGTTACATTGAATATTTATAGAACCTTTATTTATTCTAGAATATATAATTAGGGATGACAACCTAGTTCATGCATAAGAATGTTGGTAATAGATAAGTGACTAGTTGCTAATGACCAGTTAATTAATTACCATACATCTCTAATCTCGTCTGTAGTATTAAAAGTTATATAGTTATATTTGGCGACGTTAGTAGATGTCAACACAAGATGATCTTGGTTTACCTACAAAAGGCGGCATGCCCCGACAAATGGGAGAAGTGACATCTCTCCAATGAACCATTTTAAACTCTCACTTGAATTGCCATTGATTGATTGATCCAAGGACTTAACATGATCAAATGAATTTCTTCTTTAAGTCCTTTTCTTTCTTCTTCATTTCTTGGTCTTGATCTTTACTTTGAGTATTGAAGATGGTTTTTATGTGCCAAATCATTCTTATTTTTTGATCCAAAACCAAACAAATGAGTCTCAACCACTTGTAATCATAGTTCTAACTTGAGAGCTTTTCAATGCAAGAGATACCAAACATTTTCAATAAATCTCTCTTGCGGACGGGTTCTGTACCCTTCAAAGGATATGCTATAACTGCCAATGTACTTGTCCAAAAACCATGAAATTTTGTGGAGATGACCTTCTATAAGTCTACTAGAAGCCATAAAAATTTGAGCTTCATTTGACCAAGTATGAACTGCCAGCAATCTATTTTCCTCACACTGCTACATGCTGAAAACTGCTGCACATGTGTTGACAAGAATTACTCCAAAACCAAAGTAATACTTATCCAATACTCATGAAACTTGGATAGCAACTTATAACATAAGTATAGAGCATGTGTACCAAATTTCAAGCCAATTCAAAAAGATTTGATTGCTCAATCATGGCTTTCTTCTCAACTAGCTCAGATTTCAGATTTTGGACAGATTTGATTACTTGAGCTAAACTCCATCAAATTGAATCAAACTTGAGATAAACTAACTTGAATACTCTCACAAGACATAAATCCATTCAATCCACTTACTAAATGTAATCTTATGATCATATCCACCTAATCTACTCAAATTTGATCACTTGGCAATTTATCCATTCAAACACCTCATTGCAAGCAACATATGCATATTTATCCAGTTCAATCAACTCATATGCATCCAAATGTAATTGATCAACAAAAGATATACCTTGAAGGTCCATGATCACCTATTTGCAAGCTTCAACTTGATTCTTTACAAGTCATCAAATAATTAACCGAAAAATCACCCACAACTTGAACTTGGGCACTTGTATGTTATAGCATTTGGACTTCACTTCTTTTGACTTGGCATTGGTTTGGATATGCACTAGGCTTCATAACTTGACTCAACATATGATGATCAATATGAATACCAATTGAATAAAGCCTCCAATGCCATGGTACCTACACACATTCATCCACTTTTTGATGGTACCCAAACAAGTTTGGGTCCTCTCAAGTTAGGTGCAACATACTTAAGCATAGCCTTAGTATGGATAGCGGGATGTTTTGCAATAGCAACCAAGGAGGTACCATTTTCATCCTTCCCAATCATAGTATTTGCATCAATTGAAATAGGCTTAGGAGTGTTACGTAGGGGACATGAATTGGCCGTGTGTCCCCTTTCCCGGCATGAGTAGCACTTTTGCTTTGCTTGGGCCTTCTCTTTTTTGCTCATGTGGTGCTCCTCCTTGCCTTGCCTCCTGTGGGTTCCTTGAGCCTTCTTCTCAAGATTGCTAGGACACTTCGAGGCAAAGTGTCCCATGTCTTCACACTTGAAGCACTTGATGTGAGCCATCTTCTTCTTCACTTGATTCTTGCTCATCATCATCTTGGCATCATGGATATGAGTTGGATACCTTCCTCTTCCACTACCCCTTCTTGCTTTCTTGATTTGAACTTGGGGTGTCTTCTCTTGTGGCTTTTGTTGAGGCCTCACAAATCTCTTGTATAGGCACGTAGAAGGGATATCACATCTAGTGCTACACTTGGGACATTGTGGATGTGTGAGCCTCTCTTCTTCTTTCTTCTTGGGCTTTTCTTTGGTGGGGCATGACAAAGCTAGATGACCCATTTTATGGCATATAAAGTACATGAAATGAGTAAGTCTTTCTCGCTCTTGCTTCTTCTCTTTCCTAGCTCTCTTTCTTTCACCTTTGGTCATGTCCCACTTCTTCTTGATGTACCCAAGGCCACTCTTGTCGCCAACTATTCTTGTGCTCTTCAACATATTATTGAGGGTGACTTTTGAGTTGTTCCACCTCTCTAGCTTGTTGCTCAAATTCTTCACTTCACTTTTGAGCTCATTGTTCTCCTTCAAAATGTTAGTCTGACAAGACATAGAAGTAGAACAAGTATCTATATGTGAAGAACATGGCATAGAAAGTGAATCATCACAAGAAGTGGATACATTCTTCATCCCTACATCACAAGGGTTAGTAGCAATATGTGATTGATCATTTGACCCAAGTACAAGTTTTAGATTTTTTATTTAAAAACTCTTTAGTGAGAAAATCATGGTCTTTCACCTAATTCTCATGAGCAACACAAAGCTCCTCATAAGTTAATTTTAGCTCCTCATGTGAACAACTCATGACATAAAGTAGATGCTTTTGTCGTTCACATGTGTCATTTAGAAATGAGTTTTCATTTTCCAATTTCAATGTTTTAGCTTTCTCTTTTTCTAAAGACATGGTCATGCTAGCAAGTCTACTAACAAGCTCATCATATGAATCAACATGATCAACCACATTATCATTTTGTACCTTTGTGTCATCTAGTGACATGAAGCAATGTGGTGTAGTGGATGGGCTTGTAGTAGCATCATGATCACCTCTGGAGCATGAGCCATCATCATCAATCTTGTCAAGTGAGCTTGTGGTGGAGCCTTCATCATCATCACTTGACCATGAGGAGGAGCAACTTTCCACAACCACCGAGTTGTGAATGTGCTCAACTTCCTCATGAACCTCCTTCTTCTCAAATTTTCCATCATCCCAAGTGGAGAGGTCACCGAAGGTGTGCTTGATGGATTCCAATAAATCATGGGCAGTTCCCTTTGTGTTCACCTTCTCAAACATCTCAAAGCTCTAAGAATGCATTAGAAAACAATATGCATTGCAATCTAATTCAAAAAGTACCTTTTGAGCTTTGCTTAGATTCTTATGGTCCAAGACATGTGTGAGACCACTAGTAATCACCCACCAAAACTTAGGTCCCTTTGCACGCATATGATCAAGCATGTGGTGTTTCCACCGTGCAAAGTGTGTGCCATAAAAACTGTGTGTCTCACAACATTCAAACCCACTAGAAGCCATCCTCTCGGGTCGGTGAAGACCACAACAGAGAGACCAAGCTCCGATACCACTTGAAAAGTCGAGATGGCGAACTCGAGGGGGGTGAATAGTCCTTTTTAACAATTAATTGCAGCGGAATAAAACCTAATCAGTTCTAGCAATGATTCACCCCTCTAGCTAAGTCTCTAAGCACCTTGTAAAATATCCTAGCAAGAAACAAAGGTGATAGCCTAGCTTGAGCTTCTCTAAACCGTTCTAGCGCAAGATCACACAAACCTAAGCGCTAGTACTTCAAGCACCGGGGGAGCTCCTATCAACTAGCAAGCAAAAGCGCACTAAGCTCCTAAGCCCACTAAGTGCTCCATGACAAGGTGAAAGGACTGGGTAGGCTAGAGGGGGTGAATAGCCTATTAAAAATCTACAAAGCACTTAACCACAAGTTAGTAAATAACAAGGCTATTGCTAAGCACTCGCACTAAGCTACTCTATGCAAGCCACCTATCACAATATATTACTCGCAAGAATAAGCACTCAATCGTAAGAAACCCACTCCTTTGAAACCTAAGGAGAAGGCACCTAAACAAGTAATGAGCGCAAGAGAGTAGTGAACGAGAAAGCTATACCGCCGAAGAGAGTAGAGGTTGATCCAATCACCAAAGATAGTCAATAAGCAACAATAGGATCAATCAAGAGAACACCGGAAGACCAATCATCCACTTAATGGTGGAGAAGAGATAACACTCGATTTTTTACCGAGGTTCACATGATCGCCGTCACGCTACTCCTCGTTGTGGCACCGGTCTTCCTTGGTGGATTGCGAGCTAGGCTTCACACGCCAATCCCTCACCGGGAGCCGCTCACCAACACAAGAGAAGTGGCTATCAACCATGAGCAATCCACTAGAGCCGGGAATAACTGCAAGAACTCCTCACAAAGAATACCTCAGTGTGGGCTTGAACAATCACCAATCAACCTCACACTAGAATCGCCTCCAAGCTGCTAGGGACACGACAATGCCCCAAGAGAATAAGAACTCAGCAATGGCTCGCTCTCAAGTGCTCTAGAATGCAAATCACTAGCAATGATGCCCTTGAGGATCACTCAACTCACAAAGATGATCAATGGATGAACAAGTGAGTGAGTGGGAGGCTAGAGAGTGCTCACAAGTGTATGGCAATGAATCAAATGTGCAAGAGAGTCACCAAGTGACCAGGAAAGGAGTATAAATACCGCTAAGTACACTCCTAGCCGTTACCCCATAAGAAACAACCGTTAATACACTTTTTAGGGCGTCGGACGCTACCGTCGGACACACCTCATCGGACTAAACTCTTTAGTCCGACGCTCGGATTGCAGCCATGTGTCAGCTCAGTTTTAACGTCAGTCGTTGATCTCCAACGGCTACTGCTCGTGCCACTTTTCAAACTCATCGGACTCTGCACCGTCAGACTAAACACTCGCTGCGTTCGACATTTCCAGAGAGTTTGCAGAGAGGAAACAACCGTCGGACGCTAGTCCGAGGCTCCGCGTCAGACAAACCAACAGCGTCCGACGCCGTGAACACTCCTCGCCGCGCACGTGCCCAGATTGTGAACTCGCCACGCCAAGCCGTCGGATTGTCAGCCAATAGTCCGACGCTCGCCCTTCTCTACTCGTCGGACTGTCCAACTCTCACCCAGCAGACACTGCCACTGTCGGACTCAACTCAGTCAGTGCGTTGGACCAACGACCTCCACCATCCGACGCTTCCAGAGAGATCTAGAAACGTTAAACCACCGTGGGATGGTGTCCGACGCCTACCGTCGGACCAAGCCTAAGAGTCCGACACCTTTGCACAGTGAACATGTCTGGGGACCGTCGGACCCTACCAAACAATAGTCCGACACCCTGCATCCCCAGAGTCCGACGCTTGAAACTCAGTGTTTTTCTATTGCGACTTTCTCCGGGAATCGCCGAATCCTACCTCGTAAGCTCGGCAGGAGGGAGACCCCAAACACCTTTCTACCACTTCAACCCTTGTTCCCGAGTGCTAACACCAAAGAATCTAACGATTGCGCATGATGTGTTAGCTTTTGAAACCATTTTCCAAGGGTTCTAGGACAAAGTCTAGGTTGAGTTAGATTCAATGCAATGAAATGTAACCTAGAGCACTTGAAGGTAATCCAATCACTTAGTTCTCCCCTTAATAGTCGGCTATCTATCCTAAACGTGATCACACCCACTTGGTGTCTTGATTACTAAAAGAAAAAGCCCTATTAGTGTTATACCTTTGCCTTCTCTTTTAAATCCTTTTCTTTCTCCTTGATCATCTCCACTTGATTCACCTTGATCCATGGTTGAGCTCACATGATCATCATCATTTAGCTTCACTCACGATGGTTAGGATAACCTACACTTAGCCATCACTTAGCAAGTAGATTAGTCCTTAGGGTGTCATCAATTATCAAAACCAAACTAGGGCTTTCACAAGGATACACAATCCTAATCAAGGTGCGCAACTTGTTTAGCTACACAAACTAAACAAGACACTAGTTCTAAGCTACACAAGCAAAGAACGTGAGTGGCAAGCTACACAAGCTAACCGATCTCACAAGAGCAACTACACAAGTAAAGTAAAGAACAACAATAATAACTTATGTAGGGAAATGCAAACCACCGCGAAGGATGATGTAGAGGATGACACGGTGATTTATCTCCTGGAGGTTCACTTGTTGCCACAAGCTACGTCTTTCGTTCTATCCACCTACACTCTGTGGTTCGGTGGCTAATCGATCACCAAGATCAAGCTCTACCAAAGAGCGCCACAACAAGCTACCCGACGAGTGAGATGTTGAGTGACACGCTCAACTAGAGTTGCTTTTCGCGATCTCCCGCGGGGCGAGCACAACACCCCTCACAAGCACTTCTCCGAAGCCAAGCACAATCTCCTTTGCTTGCTTTCGACGGAGCCACGAGCCACCAAGCCGTCTAGGAGGTGGCAACCTCCAAGAGTAACAAACACATCGGCTTGCAACTCGATCACCTAGTGCCACTCGATGCAAACTCTCAATATAATGCACTAGCGATCGATCACTCACTCCTCAAATGCAAATTAGATGAGCGCAAGTGAGTTGGAGAGCACTAAGTCATGCACAAGCAAGGGAAACACATTCCCAAGGTGCTAGACAAGGTTCCATGGCCGGCTCTCACTCCAATTTATAGCCCGCAAAGAAATAGAGTCGTTACCCCCTTCATTGGGCACTCTGCGTACGCACCGGACACGCAGTTAAGTTCACACCGAACGCGTCCGGTGGTTGTCTGGTGCACAAAACGCCATTCAAACTAGCCGTTGGGCAGCACCCGAGAGTTCCAGGGTCGCACCGAACGCGTCCGGTGCTCTTTTGCAGCCCAAAGAACACTAAACGCACCGGACGCTGCTAAAGTAATAGCGGCACGTTCGGTGCACTTTTTTCCGCGTCCGGTGCAGCGTCCTGTGCAGACCACCGCTCACTAAAACGGCGATATCTCTTACCTCCGAACTCCGATTTCTATGATCTTGGACATTTTGGAAAGCTTATTCAGAGGGCTACACAACCCACATGATTGCTTAATCCAAAACTCAAAGGATAAAAGCAGTTTATCCATCCAAGTTTCCCGCGAGCTCGAAACTTCCACCCTTTTGCAAATGTGCCCAACTCCAAAGTGTCCCACAACCTTGTGCATGTGAGTTAGCATTTTCACAATCATTTCTTCAAGGGGTTTTTCACTCTTTGTTGCCACGCCACTCGATCCTAGCAATGCAAAGTTAGATTACTCCGAGTGGCACTAGATGACCGATATGCAAACAAGTTTGCCCCTCTTGATAGTACGACCATCTATCCTAAATTCGGTCATGCACTTCACTACTCAACCTTAGACCGGTGAAATAAAAATGCCTTATGATTATACCTTTACCTTGCGCTTTCCATTCCGATCACCGTCTTCATCACCTTCTCCATCTCCAACTCGATCGATGCCGGTGCAACACATGCACCAACACCTCATGAATGATATGATCCATTTCATATCATCATATGGCTTTTGGTCCATCGATCCTCGACTTCACTTGCTCTTCACCCTTGCTTTGGCCTCTGGCGCCAAGTCTTGCTTAAGTTTTCTGACAATCGGTACCAATGACTTCAAAGCGTCCAACTTGCCCTTTGCCCTTGCAACGAGTCCATCAAGCCAAGTCTTGTCTTGATCTTCTCCACCTAGCCACATGACTCCATATCATGTCTCATGTGCATTAAGCTCATCTATACCATATGTGTGAGCTAAGCAACTCTCTCCAAGCCATTTCCATGGCATAGTTGCCCACACACATGTACCTGTGGACGAATCACCTGCATAATCAACACTTAAACATATATTAGTCCACCTAAGTTGTCACTCAATTACCAAGACCAAACAAGGTCCTTTCAATCTCCCCCCTTTTTGGTAATTGATGATAACTCTGCAAAGATATGGAAATTAAGCGCATTAACCAAGTTAGCTATTCAGACAAGTGTAAATTACTAACTTAGGTTTAGATTTTATGTTACTTATCCATCTTTAAGCTCAAATAGTTTGGAATTGCATAAGCTCCATAAAATCTGACTTGGTAGTGTTAACTCCCCCTACATGTGTGCTCAAATGGTTTGGTTACAAATTTTCACACATGTATAAATATGGAATTTGTGTGAGTGCCAACACTACTAAGTGATGCTAAGGTGCATAGAGTAAACTTTGTAGCGTGATACTAATTGCTCGATACCAATTGCTTGAAGTCAATTGAAGTTGCACCATTAAGTCTATCCTTAGCATCTTGATTAGCCAGACAAGCAAAAATACTAGATACCCCGTGAGATCAACATTATAAGCAAGGTTCTAGTAAAAGCTTGAAAAACACAAGTCTAGCTAACAACCTATGCATGCTAGTTATCAAATCATCATTCAAACCTATACTAGTATGCACCACACAAGTAAGATACCACATGTAAATAAACTATATGCAAATGCAAGCAACCATATGAATATGCACATATCAAATGCAATCAACCATGTCCATGAGCTTGCTGCCCCTACTTGTGTGCTTCTCTTATCCAAGAATTTGATCCCCTTGTAATCTTCAATCTTGTGGATCATCCTGGGGGTTCCCCTTGTGTGCTCTGTTCTCTCTTGATCTACTAATTGATGATGATACCCGGGGGGTCTGGGGCTGTTTATATAGGCCGGTGAGACGAACCGTACCCGTTGGATTAAACCGACTTCGACGGACGGTGGAGATTAATCTTCAAAGGCGGTGGAGGGTCCACATCGAAGGGGATGCGGATCGGTGACCTGGCAGGGTCGGCCGACCTATCAAGGAGGTCGGCCGACCTCCCTTCTCTGCCAAGTGGGTCTCGCTTCTGCTGGTGAGTCTTTGGTGTTCTCTAAAATATTTGCGATGCACTTTCGCAGCGAAATTCGATGTTTTAGTCCGACATGTGGTTCTCCTTTGGTTCTTTTCTGATTAACACCCTGCAAAACATTGATTCACCAAAACTATGGAATTCTTCAGTTGAAACCCTGTTCTATGGTGGTGTTTTCCTTTATGCCCTTATTTCATATTTGGTTGACGGTAAAATCATACAATAATTACCATCAACAAGAGTCCACGTCGAAGCGGACGTGGAACGGGGGTTTGACCAGGTCGGCCGACCTGTCAAGGAGGTCGGTCGACCTCCCCCGGCTGCCATCTGGGCCCCGCTTCTACAGGTGTGTCTCTGGAGTCTTTTAGAATGTTCTTGATCCCCCGTCGCGGTGAAACTTGATATTTTCTCTGATATGTGTGTCCTTTTTGTTTCTTTTGTATAGTCTCCTGAAAAACACAGATTCATCAAAACTCTATCAGTTTAAACCATATTCTAGGTGGTGGCTCTCATTTATATCCCTTTTCATGATTGGTTGACGGGTAAAATCATATAATAACTACAGTCAACACCTAGTTATTTCTAAGAGATAGAAGTTAAGAGTTCATGTGATCTGTAGGGATAATCATGTGGCACATTAATTTATACCAACACCCGCCTCCCTCCGGATCCGCACGACATGATGGAGCCGAGGTTCCGCGGTGTCCAGAAGCGGCAACAAGCAGGCACCAACATCCTGCCGTGAAGATGAGCAAAGCGACACTGCGTTGTCGTTATCTGTGGTGGACGCCTCGACAAGCGGTGTGGGGTTCGACCTCAACATGTCGCCGCCTGCCCGAGGTGGTTTAGGTGGACCGTCCGGCCACAGTGCCCGATGATACGATGACTCCAACAAGAGGGTCGTGTACACGACGCGTACATGATGATTAGAACTTGTGTTAGTATGAAGTTGGTTACTCGATGGTTTAATTTGCTACGATGAGTTACTAATAGGTGTACATAGATGTTCTTTTTGCATCGGTGGATGCCTAACAATTTATTATACAAGCAAAATATCATGTGACCTTATTCACACTTTCATGTGACCTTATTTACGTGAAACTAAAACTATGGTGATATGTAAACATGTGATGTGACCTTATTTATGTGAGACTAAAACTATGGTGGATTTGTGACTTAACTTATGTGATTAAATGAGACTGAAACTATGCATTTGTGAAGTTATATGTGACTATGTACTGTAAATATACATGTTCTTATGTAAGAATATATATGTGTGCTTATGTACTGAAAATAAATGTCATTATATACTCAAAATATATAATAAACAAATAAAACTCTGTTTTTTATTTTTGTCCCGTCGGGGTAAAACGATCTCTTTACCCCTGCGTTAACACTGTTATATGCACATAATGGATGGAAGGACATGTATCTAAGGAAAGTTTATTTTGAGGCCATACACCCAAATTCAAAAAAAGGACCGGATACCTAAGCACTCGTTTTTCTAAGGCCAAATATCTAATTCTCCTAAGGTTTAACTACATGTCACTCACAAACAGAGGTTTGTTTTTCCAAAAAGTTTATGTAAGTTGGTATTTTTGGGTGTTTGAAAATTGGGGTTGTTACCCTAGGTACTGACCGGATGCTCCCTACGTCCGGTGGAGCGTCCGGTCTAGCATTTGTTGAATGAAAAATGACTCAAACCTTCATTGAGTCGAGAAAACTTTGAAAAATGAAGTTTGTTCCACTCGATGCCCAGACCCTCTCTATGCTACCTAGGGCTAAGCTAGACAAGTGTGCACTGCACCTAAACTCAGTAGACTTATGTGATAGAACCGCTTTAATCATAGGGCCCACGTGCACCGTCATCGTCCCTAAGGACCCACGATCAGTCTGCACGAGTTCCCCTTGACCCGAGGTGGCCTGCCGGGTTCCCTAGGAAACCCGTAACCTCCCGAGGATCTCATTGTAAGCATTGCAGTATTACAACAGTTTACACAAATAATAAACATCAGAGTGAAGAGTGCGGAAGTATTACATAGACATAGGTTTACAATTATAGATGACATTATCCCAAACCAGAGTTTCGTAGTGGAGTAGCAGTGTACAACTATACACCCTGCCCAAGGGTTAAGTCCTATACATATCTTTTTCCATGCACGATCCGTCAACCGGCACGGTCCCAAGCAGAGCTGTACTCTCAACTCACCTACAACAGGGGTTAACAAACCCTGAGTACTGGGGTACTCTGCAAGACTTACCCGACTAAGAAAAAGGGATGAGACTCAGGAATGCAAGTTGAGAGGAGTCAAGGTAAGGCTTTAGCAAGAGTCAATGTATTTTGCGGAAAAAGCAATACTAACCAATTTTCAATATTTTAACTCAATATTATTTTAATCATAATCCATAGTTCTAAATTTAGTCACATGTATCCTCATACTTTTCAATTTATTATCCATTCTCAAAACACCTAGTTTCGAACCACTTTTCGCTGAATGGTCGAAGGATCGAGTCTCCATAATCGAGGAGCAATGACGATTCGAATCGATTAGTACCCAGCTGGGGATCCCTATCCACGCTGCATATGTAGCACTTAAGCTTGCATATATCAACCCCGGTTACCACGGCTTTTCTACCCCTGAACCGGTCCTGCGCCACCCGAGAGCACAGTACTCCTCTCGTCTCCAGGCACGACGGCCACGAGGGTACATGCTACTCTCGCCATCTCTCTACTCCTAGTGCGTGGTTGTCGGTTCAAGCAGTAGAGCCATCGGAGTCAAGGCTTTCCGTAGTATGTGGCTAGTTGTAAAGTCTTGATCCAGCAGGATTACAACGAACGGTCTCTAATGGCCTTTTCCATCGGCGACAATGCATTGGGACTCTAAGCCAAGTACAAGTGTTCCTTCGGTTTTCAAATCCCGTTTCCGTCGGTGACAATTGTTGGGACTCTAACCCAATGCCACGATCACCGAGCAGGAAAATCCCTTCCGTCGATGACAGTGTACTGATTAGGTGCACAGCCACCGAACGAGAATAATACCAGTTCTCTTTTCCATGTTTAAATAATGTATCACAATAGTTCAAAAATAGCATTTATGCAAATCTACATTATTTAAGCAGGGCTAAGCATTTCTCAATGTTTTCATTTTAAAACAGGTTTCCTAGGGATAGTATATGAAGGTAAGTAATGCATTGAGGTAGGTGACAATCAACTCCTATTAAACTAATGCAATAATTAACTCAAGTTATAAAGATTTATAAATCACAAGGTAGGGGCTGAATGCACCGGGGCTTGCCTGTGTTGCAGGTCTGTCACTTCTGTCAGAAATCAGAGAAAACCCTCTTGACTTCTCCTGACGAACAATACTTCCTGTCGGGCATCAAGCAAGGCTTTCGGAAACCCGTTTACTACACGAAATAAAAATGCATGATATGTATGCTATGATGCAGGAGATGCACAAAATCACTGATCAATAGAAAGTAAACTTAACTTGAAAGTTGAGTACAACTTTCCTTCACGATAAAGTTGCAAGCCAACTAACTAGCAATTACCGATTATTACTTTGGATTCCTTTTTAATAGACGTAGAAAGCCGCTGCATAGCTTTACAACTTATTACCAAATCTAGCCACGAGGAACTCAATCTAAGGTACCCAGGGTCAATAGGTTGGTTGACCCAAGGTCTACACAATCCAAAAGTCACACCACACAAAAGTGAATTAGGGTTTCTATTCATTCTATCAATCAATTTATCAATTAGGATTTTTATTTTAGCATTTAATTTCTACATAAAGTAATCCATTTTATACTTACAAAGTAAATAATCATCAAAACTTGAAACAGCAGGGGTTCATGTACTACAAGGTGTTTAATCAACCCAACCCCCAAAAAAATTAAGCAAATCATTTAAAATTTAATTCTAATAACATTTTCTTAATTAATCGATTAATCAAGTAATTCAATAAGAAACAATTAATTTATTTTCATTTGAGCTCAAAATTTTCATACAGATAGGTCTTGGCCTAAAATAGTTCTAGTCTAAATTTCATTATTTTTGGGTAAATATTTTGGATTATAAAAATCCTAGAAGTCCCATTTATTAATTGAAAGGAACATTTTTGTACCTAGCAAAATTACTAAAAATGCATATTTCATATTTTTCCTAAATAGAGTACATCACAGAGGGGCTACATAATTACTTTAGAATTATTCCTATAAAAATGAGAAAGTGTCCTACTATTCATTTAAATAGAAATGCGAAAAACCTACCTAAGCTACTCGGGCCAACAACACCAAAACTGCGGCCCAGCAGAGCCCGGCGTCCGCTCTTTCACTGTCGGGCGCCCCAGCGTGCTACTGGGCCGGCTGACCCGTCCGCGCGCGGCCCAGCTAGGCCCAATCGGCCTCTCCCTCCTCCCCACTGCTCCTGCTCGAACAGAGCAGGGTATGCACGTGCGCAGCGGCAGCACCGGCCGCGGCGGCCTGCCGACGGCGGTCCTCCGGCGAGGGGAAAAGGCATCCGAGTGCGCCCCTACTCCTCCCGCGCGCACCTTGTTAGTCAGGTTGGGCACCCTAGGGTTTGGTGCACGAGCAGTGCCATCAATGGCGGCTCGACCGTGGCGGCACGACGCGTCCCCGCCGCCACGGAGTAATAGAGTTCAAACAAAACACGTAGGAGGTCTCAGAAGCTCACCAACGAACTGACGCGCACGCGGAAGCTGACTAGATCGAGCTGGAGCACTAGGCTTGACGGCGACGGCGGCACAGCGGCGTGCACCAGCGGCGGCCCACACGTTCTGTTGTGCCCTAAGCAGTAGAGGTGTAATGAAAGAGTCTATGGGAATCAGTGCGCCAAGGAAACGCCAGAACAAAAGGAAATAAAGAGAGAGAGAGACTTCCTGAAGAGCTAGCCACGACGAGCAGGAGCTTCGGCGGCCATGGCGACCCGCCGCGGAGATGTTCCGGAATTACAACTACTCCAACGGTTCAAGGTGCTAATAGATAGCTCAGGGGACGCGCTACGTCAAGCAGAAACGGCCGGCACAAGCAATTTGCAAAACGGTGGACAACGGCCGTGAATTCGCTCGGCAACCGAGAGCTCGCCCTCGGCGAGAGAAAAGAGAGGGCGAAGAAATGCTGACGCCGAGCTATTAATAGACGATAGAAAGGAGTGCAGGACGTGTCCTGGGTCCCCACAACCACAGCGTCATCGGCACCAGGCCCCGGCCAGCCCTAGACGCCGCCGGCGTGCGGCACGTGCACGCGCGGCAGAGCGCAGAGTAGGGGTCCGGGTTCGGTTACTGTAGCAGACCTCATCCCCCTTTTTGGTTTTTCCCCAGAATTACTTTTTATTTTTCATAAGTCAAAAAATTCCCAAAATAAGGATTGTGTAAAAATTCAAACTGAAGCAACTTTTGTTTTGGAAGAAGTTTGAAATTTTGAATAATTTTTGAATGATTTAAAAGGGGGGGTAATTTGCCCTTTTGAAATCCATTTACAATTCATTTAAATTCTCAAAACTTTTCTCAACAACTTGAAATTATTCAAAAATAAAAGTTGTTCTATTTGATAAGGCCTACAACTTTCAGGTAAATGGGTTTTGTCAGATTCTTCTTAGTTTTTGAAATAGCATTCCAAATTTAAATTCTAAAACACTCATTAGGGTTTAATTTGAAATCTCAATGCATAAGTTCAAAATCTCCATAAATAAAAGTTGTTCCACTTGAAAATCCTTACAACTTTCATTAAAGGAGTTTGCTCAAATTCTTGATAGTTTTTGAAAGGGCATTTTAACTTCGAATAAACAAAAACTAACTGGGGTTTAATTTAAATTTCCATTGGTAAACTTCAAAATCTCCAAAAATAAAAGTTGTCCAATTTTTAAAATATCTATAATTTTTATTAAATCACTTTCATCATATTCTCTTTTGTTTTTGAAATTGAGTTTCAACTCTAATCTTTAAAGCATAGATTAGGGTTTTATTTGAAATTATTTTTAATAACTTCAAAATTGCTCAAAATAGAAGTTGCTCAAATTTTAAAGATTTACAACTTTTGTTTAAGGCCCAACACCTAATTTCTTTTAGTTTTTAAATTAGAGTTTTGGGTCCGACGTAGGGTTTATAAATGATTTCTTTTAAATTTCTTTAATTTTATTTTTATCCCACATACATACACAAACATTATCATAACTAGATCACCCTAAAGTACCTACACACAATCATAGGAAAGAAAAATTTTACTTTAGTTATTGCACAGAAAAAATGAGTTTATGCGGGATGTTTTCGCATGCAATCATGATGGCATGGCAGGTTTTAGTTATCGTAACACCAGGGGTGTTACAACTTATATAGGTCAAGCTACTAGTCCATACCCGTCTTCATAGTATAGCTAAAAGAAAAATAGTCCTAAGCTACTCTAAGTGCCTCTCAACACCAAACAACACTTAGAACTAGTTCATCCTTAACCTTGTCGTACATATTTTGAAAACTGAATGGATTCCATCCACCGAGGGAATGAACTTACCATTACCATGAACTAACCTTTAATTGTCGCTGCAAAACACATGCTAGTCATGATAATCACCCGTTGTCATTAGTCACCAAACCCCATCAAGGGGCTATTTGCTTCAATCTCCCCTTTTTGGTGATCGATGACAATATCTTCAAATAAGATTTAGAGAGTGAGGCTTTTCAAAGCTTGACTCATATAAGCATGTGACAATAAGAGCAGAGGGGTTAGGCATGCTTATATGAATCAAGTCCACAAGTACTCATAATATATGAAATAGTGCAAGTACAATAGTAAAGCTTATTTGAATCGGAATAAAGGGCGGAAGCTTAGCAAATGAGAAAAAAACAAACCAAGTGGCATGATAATATAGAAGTAGAGAGCACATGTCATCAAGTCCATCACACATGGTCCACACATATAAACATGAATGCATCAAATGTAGCATGAAACACATCAAAAAGAACGAATCCATCTCACGATGCTCCCCTTAAATCTATGCTCTCTCTCTCCCCCTTTGGCGTCAAGCAACAAAAAACTAAGGGTCTGAATGGGACAGAAGCAGATGAGTCAGGTCCTAAGGAGCGCGACAGAAGCTCAAACGCTGACAGGTCTGAGTCAGACATTGAGCTCTGAGCTAGCTGACCCTGTGGCTGTGGAAGTGGTGGTGAAGCAGACTGGGTCTGCTTAGGTGCTTTTAGAGCTAGGTCTGCTTGCTAAGAGTCTGGAACTATCTAGTGTGTCTTTGAAGATGCCTACTCAAACTCTAGGCCTGCTGAGTTTTTGGCGTTGACGTCTAACCCTGGAGCTCTGTAGTGGTGGAGACGATCGGATCTGTCTCGGTAGTAGTAACAGTCATGTGCTGAGAAGACATGACAGAGGACTGGGATAGTCTCAGTGGTCCCGGTGGCCGGAGCTTAAGGTGCGATTATGTAGAAATGAGACAATGTCCCTGAAGGGACTCAGTCTAGGTGGCTGGTGTGAATCTGGTCATAATCGGTGTGAAACCCTGAGATTGGCCTAACCCTAGAGACTTGAACCACTGTTGTGTCTAACTGCTAAGGATAGGAAAATTAACCTGGCAACTGAGACTGACTCTGAAGTCCATTGGCCTATAGAGCTGGAGTTATAGTGGCTATGGTGACGGTCAACCCAAGCTAAGGTGGTGTAGGAAGGGGTAATCCTGTAGCTCAGATGTGCTCCAGTATGTTCGGCTGGCTGGATTGAACGGATGGCTAGATTGTACAACTGATTTATCATGAGAGGATAATATTGTTCTGTGGCTGGCTGAAAGCTAAACTAGCTCAAGCGAACAGACTGAGGTACCTCTAAAACTCATCTTGGTGAGCCTAAATCTATGCTATAGCAACTGCATGTGCCTGTGCTAGTCGAGCCTGCTCCTGTGCCTGTTGGGTTTGCTCCTGTTGTAAACTGGAGAGAATAGCATGTAAGGCTGGGTGAGTCTATGTAACAGAACCACCTTAATCATCTGGCCCACAGGCATCTGTCATTGTCACTAATGAACTCTGACAGACGTACCCATGACCCAAATGACTAAGAGGGTCTGTCGGGCTACACCAACACTCGTTTTGTCAATAGGATCCCATTGCGAAGCCATCACAGGATTACAACAGTTCAAATAAAATATACATACCAGAGTAAAAGTGCGGAAGGATTACATGTCTTTAGATTACAAACCAGTTGTCTGAAATATAAACTTAAGTGCGATTATTACAAACCATACATAAATAACAGTAGCAGTGGAGTAGCTTTTATACAATACACATATGATAATAATAGAAACCCTGCCTAAGGGTTTAGGCTTCCCTCGTTGTCACTGCCCTCCTGGAATATAGTCATGCAGCAGGGCCCAAAACAGACCTGCTGCGGCTGCTCTCCTGCAACATCAATGACTTGATCTGGCACTCGAAGACATTTCTTGAGTTGTGATACATGGAATACATTGTGCACTGCTAAGAGGTGTTCTGGCAATCTCAATTTATAGACTACTTTCCCATAGCGTTCTAAGATTTTAAATGGTCTAATGTAACGAGGGGCTAGCTTGTCTTTGACTCCAAATCGGCTGACTCCCTTCATTGGTGAAACTTTCAAATATACATAGTCTCCTATAGCAAAAGCTAATGTTCGACGTCGCGTGTCTGCATAGCTCTTCTGGCGAGATTGTGCTGCTTTCATATTAGCTTGAATGATTTGGACCTTTTCTTCGACTTCTTTTACCAAATCTACACCAAAGAACCTACCTTTCTCTGGGTTCGGACCAATTTAGCGGACTTCGACACCTGCGACCATACACGGCTTCAAACCGTGCCATCTTGATACTTTCTTGATAAGCTATTATTATACGAGAATTCTGCCAGTGCCAAACATTCATCCCACGTGGTGGTGTAAGTGAGTACACATGCCCTCAACATGTCCTCCAAAACATGGTTGACTCTCTCAGTCTGACCGTCAGTCTGCAGATGATATGCCATACTATGCGGAAGCTTTGTCCCTCGTGACTTATAGAAGAACTTCCAAAAATTTGAGATGAACTAAGTTCCTTGATCAGACACGATGGTGTTTGGCACCCCATGGAGTTTCAACAGTTTTCTATGTATAGTTTCGCATAAGTTGCTACCCTATAATCGGTTTTAACTGGTATAAAATGGGCTTGCTTGGTGAGGCGGTCCACAATAACCCAGATTGAATCAAAGCCTCTGGATGTCTTGGGCAATCCTACGATGAAATCCATACTAATATCTTTCCACTTCCACGCAGGAACAGGGAATGGTTGTAATTCTCCAGCGGGCTTCATGTGCACAACCTTCACTTTCTGACAAGTATCACACCTGGCTACATACTTAGCGATTTCTATCTTCATCTTAGTCCACCAGAATTTTTGTTTCAGGTCCTGATACATCTTATTGCTCCCTGGATGAATAGAGAATCTTGTTAAATGTGCTTCATCGAGGATCATTTGACGTAATTCAGGAACCTTGGGAACGACTAGCCGATCCTTGAACCATACGACACCTTCATCATCAATTCTGAAGCAATCTATCTTGCCGACCTGAATCTTCTCTTTGATGTGCTTGATACGTTTGCTTTGTTTCTAGGCAACAAGGACCTGATCTCGAATGGTGGATTTAATATGAATATTGGCCAGTGTACCTTGTGGAACAATTTCTATGTTTAACTTCTCAAGTTCATAACACAGAGAAAGATCTCGAGGCTTCACTGCCAAACAGTTGCTATGAACCTTCCAACTGAGTGCATCGGCGACCACGTTCGCCTTACCAGGATGGTAGTATACTTCAATATCGTAGTCCTTTATCTACTCGAGCCATCTTCGTTGCCTCATGTTCAACTCTTCTTGAGTGAAATATACTTCAGGCTCTTGTGATCTGTGTAGATATTACAAGTACTACCCAGCAAATAGTGACGCCATATCTTCAAGGCATGTACCACAGCGGCCAATTCTAGATCATGGGTGGGGTAATTCTCTTCATGGCGCTTGAGTTGTTGAGAAGCATAAGCAATGACTTGACCTTCTTACATCAAGATGCAACCCTAGACCGGTACCAGAACCATCACAATAAACATTGAACGGCTTTTCAATATTTGGTTGAGTTAAGACTGGTGCAGTGGTCAACAATTTCTTCAGAGTTTGAAATGCCTTCTCACACTTGGGCGACCAGACAAACTTAACTTGATTCTTCAGCAACTCAGTAATGGGCTTGGATATTCTGGAAAAATCTGGAATGAAACGATGGTAGTATCCCGCCATCCCCATGAAACTATGGATTTGATGTACTGTGGTTGGTGGCTTCCAATTCAAGATGTCTTCCACCTTTCTTGGGTCAATAGACACACCGTCTACTGATAAGACATGTCCTAAGAATGGTATTTTATCCAGCCAAAACTCACATTTACTAAACTTGGCATAGAGTTGATGTTCCCTCAAGCGGTTTAGGACAACACGGAGGTGTTCCGCATGTTCTTCTGGGGTTTTGGAATAAACCAAGATGTTGTCGATGAATACGACCACAAACTTGTTGAGCTCCGGCATGAAAACAGAGTTCATGAGGTACATGAAATAGGCAGGGGCATTGGTTAGTCCAAAGGACACAACCAAATATTCATATAGGCCATATCGGGTGGTGAAAGCAGTTTTTGGAATGTCTTCGGGACGGATTTTTATTTGGTGGTAACTCGACCTCAGATCGATTTTTTAGAACACTTTGGCTCCATCAAGTTGGTCAAAAAGAAGATCTATATGAGGCAAGGGATACTTTTTTTTGATGGTTACCTCGTTGAGTGGGCGATAGTCGACACAAAGTCGGAGGGTTTGGTCTTTCTTTTTCACAAAGATAGCAAGGCAACCCCAAGGAGAGAAACTAGGTCTAATGAAACCTTTATCCAACAATTCTTTCAACTGAATTTTGAGTTCTGCCAATTCCTTGAGAGGCATCTGTAGGCTCTTCGGGACATGGGTGCCGTTCCCGGCTTCAACTCAATAGCAAACTCCACGTCACGGTCATGAGGTAAACCTGGCAACTCATCAGAAAACACATCCAGGAATTCACAGACTACCAGAATACCCTGTATCTCTTTTACTGAGGTGGCACATACTCTTTCAACCTTTCTCAGTGGGATTGGGAGTTGAATAAGAAGCTGAGATTGACTATTTGGTAAGTTCACCCTTACCGTCCTATTCAGCACATCTATAACAGCCTTGTGCTGATACATCCAATTCATACCTAGAATCACATCTATGTCTTGATCCTTTAGCACTATCATAGTGGTAGGGAATATATGCCCTCCCAATTCTATAGGTACCCGATGCACTACTTCCTTAGTACTCATATGCCCTCCGGGCGACTGTATAAGGAAAATTTCTTTTATCTCTCCGATTGGAATTTCATGCTTGATGAAAAAATGTGCGATTGATGAATGAATGAGATGCACCTAAATCAAAAAGCGTAATTGCAGGATGACTTGCGACAGGGAACCTACCCAGCATGACGGGCTCACTTTCGGGGATATCTTCAATTTGGGTGTAGTAGACTTGTCCAGCTTTCTTCACGACCTTTACCTTCTGGGCATGCTGCGGATGGTTGTGATTCTAGGCTTGCTGCTGCCCACCAGGAGGTTTTGGTGCATTCTGATTGTATCGTTATGGGAATGGACAACTACGAGCCCAACGGCCCATCTTGCCGCAGTTGTAGCAGGGATAGTTGTAGTTGGACTGTGGAGTGTGAAGCATCTAGGCCCTAGTGATTTCGGTGATTAATGACAACATGAAAGTTATTATGACTAACGTGTGTTTTGTAGGATAACCTAGAAGTTAGGTCATAATAACATGTAGGTTCAAGCCCCTAGTGATGGAAATCGATTCGGTTTTCAAAGGACGGAAGATAAGATGGAGATAGGCTAGTTCCAAGTGTCGTTTGGAGTTGAGAGACACTTGGAGTAGTTTAGGTCTTGTTTTTTTGTCTTGGGCCGTACTATTAAGGGGGGTTTGAATGGGTAGCTTGAGCTAGACTTGGCTAGGAGATGGTAGTGTGGTGCATACTTGTCAAACCTAGGTCTAGTGAGTGCAGAGAGGTCTGGTGAACTATTTGGAACAAACTTCGTTTTGGAAAGTTTTCGATTCGGCGAAGTTTTGGGACAAATAGGAGCACCGGACGCTGCACCGGACGCGGACCAGAGTGTCCGGCGTAGTGACCAGAGAGCGTCGGACACGAGTTTGTCATCACCGGACGCGCGGTAGCGAAGGCTTCGGCGTCCGGTGCTATGACCGAGAGTTAGGGTTGTCCACCGGACGCTGCACCGGACGATCCAGGAGCGTTTGGTGTCCATCCAGAGAGATTCCAGAGAGCTCCTATCTGCATTGGACGCATCCAGTGCCAGCCCGTCCGGTGCGTTCAAACCGTCTGTGGTACAGTTACCGTTGGAGAGGGCACCTGGTGCGTCCGGTGTGAACTTGACAGCGTCCTGGTGCACCCGAAAACAAAGGGTTTTGTACCTAACGGCCATGGGCTTGTGTGGGGGTATTTATACCCCTTATGCTCGTCCATGGGAGGTCTCTTGCCATTTCAAACAGTTGAACACACCTTGAGACCTTGTGAGATTGCAAGAGCCCTAGGGAGGTAGAGTGAATTGTGATTCCAAGTGAGCTTCTTCCCTAGAGTTGATCAAGAGTGACTTGTGTACATCCATCCTTCTCTTTGGCCTTGTTTGTGTCAAGTGAGAGTTCGAGCTTGTTACTCTTGGTGATCGGCATCACCTAGATGGCTTGGTGGCGATCGGAGGCATGGTGACCGCTTGGAGAGCTTGTGGGCGGCCCAAGCCAAGCTTGTGAGCTGTTGTGGGCGATCCACTGCGCCAAAGAGGCAAATGATCAGTCCGTAGAGAGCAGTTGGTCTTTGCGAAGATCAAGGGGGAGCTACACCCTTGCGCGGGTGCTCCAACGAGGACTAGTGGGGAGTGCCGACTCTCCGATACCTCGGGAAAAATTAGCTTTGTTTCTCTTACTCCTTTACATTCTCGCATTTACATTGTGTTCTCTACTTTCCTAGAGTAGTATACTTGTGATAGGATCTGGCTCTAGGTTGCATAACTTGTTTTAGGCTTAGATCAACACAAGCACTTGTGGGGTGAGATTGGGCAAATGGTGATAGGTTGAATTGTATTTCGAAAAATTTACTAGTTGCCCAATTCACCCCCCTCTTGGGCATCCTCGATCCTTTCAATTGGTATCGAAGCCTTGTGCTCACTAATTTGGCTTAACCGCCAAGAGAAGGATGTCCGGTGGTCACGATGGTCCCCCTCCCATCTTTGACGGTAACGATTTTCCTTACTGGAAAATTCGTATAGAAGCATACCTTGAGGCGGTGGACCTTGGTGTTCACAACGCCGCCACACAAGGGTACCGTACTCCCAAAGCCGGCGCTACCCTCACACCCGTTGAGGAAGAGCACGAAAAGTTGAATGCTAAGGCTCGCAACATCATCTTTAGAGGCCTTAGCAAAGAGGTGTTCAACCGTGTGAGGAACCACAAAAACGCCCATGCACTATGGTCGGATATTTGTGCGCTCCATGAGGGAACTAAGAATGAGCGTGAGGAACGATATTACCTTATCATTGACAAGCTCAATTCTTTCAAAATGCTTCCCAATAAAAATGCTAATGACATGTATTCTCGATTGAATATCATAGTAGAGGAAGTCAATGGCCTTGGGCTCACTCAAATTACTCTGGCCGAAGTTGCAAGGGGGATTCTCAATGCTCTCCCTATTGACAAGTATGGTCACATTGTGACCGTGCTTCATCAAGGAGATCTTTCCAATGCAACTCCCACTCAAATCTTGCGAAAAGTCAATGCTCATGAGATGTACATGAAGATCACTCCCTAAGATGGCTCATCATCCAAGAAAGAAGAGAAGAAGGACTTGGCACTCAAGGCTGACAAGAAAGGCAAATCTCGAGTCAAGTACACTTCTCTTGATTCCACAAGTGACGATGATGATGATGATGTAGAGATTGCTCTCGTGGTGAGGAAGACAACCAAGATGCTCAAGAAGCTCAACAACAAGGGAATCAAGTTTGATTCCAACGAGAAGAAGTTCTTCACAAGTAGCAAAACACTACAAAATGACACCCCCTTTTGCAACGCAAATATACGTTGCTAAAAGTCCATATATACGTTGGCGGGGTCTATACCAACGCATCTAATATGCGTTGCCTAAAGTGGTGTTGCAAGGATCTATTACAACGCTTATTTATGTGTTGGTAATCTGTGGTAATAACCGTTGAAAAGTTGCAACGCATAATAATCGTTATAGCAACACTTATATGTGTTTGTATAGACCTTGGGTAAATAGCCTCTACGGTTTGTTGTAACATATATATTTGGTCTATTGCAACACTTGTATGTGTTGTAAGGAATAAATCATTCGGTCATTAATATTATATAATTATTAAATTTTTGAGATAACAATAAAAAATAACCCATGTATGAAAAATGCAATATGATCCAACACAGAAAATAAGCACACTGAGCCATATATATAATTTGTTGCATTACAAAGTACCATCCACAGAATTCATGATACAATTTTTGCACAAAGTACAAATATGAAACATATAAAGCGATCCCTCTGAGTATGCCAGCAGCCCTCCTTTCTCCTTCCTTTAGTTTAGTCGAGTTCCACTGATGTGATCATATATCTATCTTCTTGATCTACAGATAAAAGTTGAATTAATTAATATGAGACTTATAAAAACTGAAATCACATTGGGTTATAGAAAAGACCATACAAAAGTTGAAGGCCATGCAACATAGGCTCCTCCTTCTACATCCCTAAGAACCTTGTAGTCTTTGTATGGTCGTATCAATGGTTCATCTTGTACCATTGCAAAACTAACAGAAACCATCCAAATTTCTTTGCCGAGCTGAACACCATCAAGTTTCTGTGTTGGATCAAAACTTAATAGTGTACCCAATGCAACATTCTTATTTTGATTTTTCCAGCTCTTTAAGTATACTCTGGTGCCAACCTGGTTCCCATGTATAAGCAAGCAAAAAAATAAGGACATAACAGATTACACTACTTCCATGGAATCAAATAATCATACCATCATTGAATTGCCAGTTGACCCCTTTGTTGTGCCATGATGATGTTTCTACAAAAGTATATATGAGGATTCTTAGACTCTAGCTGTAAGAACAATTATGAAAAGGATAATATAAAGTTTTAAGAGATGTCTTATACAATAGCAGTAGCAGGTATGGTTGCACTAGGCCTTGTTGAGACCTTGTCCTACAGTAAATAAGTCAAAACAGATAACTTAGCAGTGAAAAATAAGCATATAGCAGAAGTATCATCGTTAAAACAATATTTACTTGGTACTGAGATGCTTCAAAATTTGAGGGAGCAGCAGATGTTTCCTTGGCCACAATCTGTAATTTGTGCTAGTTTAAATACAGTACTTTGCTCAACAATTTATTATTCATTTGAATGAAAATAGAAAATTCTCAATAGTAGAAATTATTTAGTATAGTATATACTATGTCATCCAGTACTATATTGTCTTTGTTCTAGAAAGAAACACACTGAGGGAAAGTCAAAAGGTAGTGGCAATAAATTTAAAAAAAACGGTAGTGGTAATAAATAGTATCAATAAAATGAACACTATATATTACTTTTTCATCAATGTGTTTAGTCAGGTGTACCTTATCTTTAGTACAATTATATTTGTACTGTGTCGGCAGATCCTTGAGCTCCACATAATCACCTTGCCCCTTCTGCAGTAAACTAAAACAAATAAATATTTGACACAAATCTGGTATGAAAAAACCAATCCAATTGTACCATTGTTTCATTGAGTTGTCCATCCATGCTGGAAACATGAATTTGAGAGTCACTATATATTCGCTGTAGATAAACAAAAAGACAACAAATTAGAACTAGCTATTTAAACAAATTACAGTAGATTGTTGTTTTATCGATATTTCAAATAGGTACGTACCTTTCGTTTTGTATTTGGCACATCACCACAATACCCATCTTTAGGTGCATAGACAGGATCATCCAAACATCCCTATGTCAAGGAATCACAAGTTCAGTGTAGGACATGCTTAGAATTGAATCTTTTAAGAGTTACCTGTTGGATATGTTTTTGTTCCAAGTTTCTTGTTTTCTGTTCCAGCTGTAGTATAGTGGCATCTTGATTCCGAACATGCTGCCCAAGCTTCTCTATTTCAAGTCTCAGAGATACTACATTTTCACTCGATGTTTCATCTAGTGAAGTCACATTTACATTCTTAAGGCGCTTTGAAGTAGATAAGTCAAACGCTTGATTAGGATTTGGAACAAGTCCCAAGCCATGCACATGGCCAGGCTTTTCTTCTCCTAATATTTTACTAAGTGCATCTCCTTTCCATGCAACCTTTCCTTGAGTGGTCTCCGCTAAACTTGGCTGTTCTACTATCAGTTCCTTCAAATCCCCCTATGCATAGCACCAATATGAATGAAAATGAATTAAACTAACATGAAAACTTAGTGAAGTTAACAATCAAAGATGAAGCATTCACAAATACTGTACCACATGTGCATTTGTGTCCTTCTCACTTTTAGTCTGGTATGTATCGATATATAAAACAGCCCTATGAGGATATTTCTTTTCAGGATCTTTTTCCCTCTATGAACATCAAAAATAGATATAAAGAACTTAGTAATCAATACCATATAGATGCAGCAAGAGTACACAGTTCGAGTTGTAAAAGAATTTACCAAGTCCTCTCTGTTTCGGGCAAAACTCTTTGTTCTAGCTGTATGTATTGACTTCCTCTTTGTACAATTTACTCTGTTTTTCTTACTTATATCCTATCATATCATGATAAAATAGAGAAAAGCATTTAACTTCCATTAATGTTGACAGAATCTATTGGGCATGGAAAACACATAAATACAAATCCAACAATATGTACCAGTGTGTTGTCCAATTATCAACAAGCGCCATCCAGTGATCAGCAATTATACCGTTAGGAACATTGCTATGGTTAGCTTTTGTGCTCTTGTGCTCATCAAAATACATTGATTTTAGATTAGACTTGTGCTGCCTCCATCTCTCTCCAATGGTTCGAAGTATCCATTTTTCCATGCAAGAAGGGTACAAGAATCTCATGTGTACATACCAATAACAAAATACATAAGTAAAAAAAAGGAAAGTAAAGGATCAAAAGTTACCAACAAGGTTATACGATGTCTAGCTGAACTATGTACCTTCACTTGCTTAAGTATATCCTTCTTATTTTTTGCTCATCAGTGTTTTTTTTCTTTCCTATTAGAAGTCTCCAATCCTTGTAGCTCAAGCTACACAAGCAACGATTCCTAGCCACCATGCCAAGAAATTTTCCTAGAAATCCAGCCTCTACTCCAATTGGTTGATCGAAATCATTGCATCTAACCACGATTCTATGACCTTTTGGAAGGCTCCAAATATCTTTCAATTTTGTCTTTCCATGCTTTACTCTGTCCTCGGTTTCATCTATGTAGTGGTATATAGCACAAAATATTCAATGATAAACACTTTCATAGATAACACATTCTGGTAGGAATAAACAAAAATTAAAGTAGGTTAGTAAGTACCGTGGAAATTAACCTCAATATCACTATCAGTATCGATATGATCTCCTCTAGCACTTGAATGAAGTTCAGATGCCTCAGTGTTTTCTCCATGGCTCTCTTGTTCAATATGCTCTTTTGCCAAATATTCATCATGGCTCTGAATTATCTGTTTTCCCCTACCCCTTGCCATAGCCACTGCACAACATGAATTAGAGTAGAACAATACTAATATTAGTTAATTAGCCCTGTTGTATTCAGAAATAGATGGGTACAAACACATCATGAATTAGAGTAGATCAGCTGAGTTAAGAGAATTGGAATTCTATGATAGCACAGCGAGCACTAGATACATGTCCAGATGGTACCCGACTGGATGTTGCAGGTTCCAGGCCCTAAGCAGCTCATGATTTTTCATGTACATATCCAGTGAATGTTTGGATTTTAGCATGCTAGGACTGCTGGGTATCCACAATCAAAACAATTCGTAATGCCAGTAAAATTTGTGATGCTAAAAGAATTATAAAAATTAACGAATCTGGTGGAGCCACTCCATGGCAAAGCCACAACAGTTTCATCTGCTCGCCATCCATCACCAAAAATCCAAAATGCAAATCACCAAAATCCTAAAATCCCCAAATCAGATGGGTTGGATCCTCCGGTGGTCGTAGCAGGGAGCAGGAGCGCTGCGCGCGGCGGCAGCGTGGTGGTGAGCAGCAAGACTAGACGGCGGAGTCCGAAGGCCGGAGGCGACGAGTGATGAAGAAGCAGAGGCGGGAGAGCTATGAACCTGGGGCCAAGAAGTGAGCTCAGATCATCGTCGTGCTGCATGGATGAAGGGTTCGATCCAACATCGTTTTCTTGAGGTGGCAACAGGGACCAGCGACGGTGACCTTTGGAGCTGGCGACTGGGACCGGCGAGGGTTCAGGGGCACGTGGGCGTTGTCCTGCGGCAGCACGGTGCAGCCACCGGCGATGGTGCCGGGAAGCAGAGCAGCTGCTGCGCCGGTGGTGGCATAGTGGTTTGCAGTTGGGAGATCAGAGGTTCAGAGCTGTGCTTGTGCGATGGAAAAGAATATAATAGAAAGAATCCACGATTGAGCTCGGATGGATAACTGACGAGACTAGGAGATCCACAATTAGCGGGCGGTTCCAAAGTTTTGTCAAGGTCCTATCTAGCTAGTCTCTTTGAATTGTGGGGGCCACTGATAGGCTTCTCAATAATTAGCGTGAGTTGAGAGGAATTAGATTAAAAGTGTGCGGAAGAAAAAAGGCGGGGAATAAAAATTGGAGGGAAACAATGGCGGGACCAAAACATTTTCCAATAACGAAGTAAGACATCTGAAAATTACCAATGCATGCACGGCCCATAACAAATTAAATTGAATTGTTACCTTCTATCAAGCAAATGGAATCCAAATTGAAATATGGTTAGTAGTTCTATATTCAAATTAAATGAGTATTGGGGATTGTAAATGGAATGAAATGAAAAGTTGTCAGCTTTATAACTTTTCGAGATCTGCAACTTAGGTTTTGATCAATTCTCCATCTGAAGTCATTTTAAAATTTAAATTTCAAATGTGAGGAAATTCGGCCATAAAATTCCATAGATAAATGATTTGTAATTAAAAAGTTATTCAACTGTAAAGTTACATAACTTCTCGAAATCTACAATTATTCTGACTATTTTCGACTGTTTTCTACTTTTCTACTTCAAATACGAAAAATTTTGAATTCAAAATATGGTTTAAACCGAATTTGGTTGCCAAACATTATTGTCGAAGCAATTAGTCAAAGGCAAGTGTGAAGCAATATTGCTCATTGGCCTCGTTGTATAGGCATCTCACATCGTCGCACCTCCCTGAGTCACTGCGGTGGGACTAATCTTCTCACACAATGCTGCATGGCTGCATCTGGCTTCACGAGGTGCTGTTGTTCCATTGCATGTGACTGGACCGACCAAAAGAGAGAGTTAGAAGGACCAAACGTTGTTGCTATGCTTTCTAGTCTATTAGTGATGTACTAATCTTAAATTATCCTCTTCTTTCTTTTTTTCTCTTATCAAAGAAACCAAATTGAGAAGTGCGCGTTCTTATACTTGAAATTTATCACGATGACACTTGTTAATAATTGCTATACATTGTGGATCGGTATTCCGTATTGAATTTTCGTATACCGCCCATGTTCGATATAATTCCGCTTGAATTGGTTCGTTTTCAAAATTGTTGATATTTCGTAAGTTCGTGTTTGTTTTTGTGTCTGACTTGTTCGTTTTCGCATCCGTTTTCACATTTGAAATGTAAAAGTAGAAAACAATTAAGGAGTTTTTCGACCGAATTCGATCATTTTCATCCTTAGTCCTAACCCTCTTCTTCCCGAGATGGCGTGTACCCCCAACCGTCCTCTTGCCCCATGCAGAGGCAGTTTAACCCTCTTTTTTTGTTTTTTTAGAAATCAAATTTTAAAACCTTTTTTTTAGAAATCGTATTTAATCTGTGGCACACCTGTAGGAATTTGATTTCAGCTTTATACCTTCACAGTTTTAATATTTTTGAAATTTTTTTATATATTTTCTGCCGAGAGAGATGATGGGCCTGTTGCCACTTGATGTATCATGGAGACATAAACAATTATATTCTAAAACCTCAAATTTCAAATGTGATGTCTGATTTGCCGACACGATACAACTTGTGACCCTATACAATTATATTCTGAATTCTCAAATCTAAAATTGTGAAACACTGAACCTCATGACCTGAATAATCTTAGTACAACTATACAGTATTGAATAGTAGAAAATCAAACAGATGACCTTTAATTTAGTTGAGCTATCAATCTTCTTCATCAGAACTTCTACTAGGATTTGCATTTTTTTCCTCTACAGTTGTACCCTCTACATGTCTTCTAGTCCATGAATGACCATTATGTGAATTAGCAAAAGGGTCATCAAGAGTACTGACATGATAAGGTTCACATTTTATATAATTCCATTCTTTACCCATTTCAAATACATCTCTAGGCTTCATCTTCAATGCAACTGACCATCCTGGGCTGTTATGATCATTATCCACATAGAACACTTGGTCAACTTGATTGGCAAATACAAAACGGCTCATGCTCAATCCTGTCACCCTTGTGAATTTGCTGTGAAAAATTCACAAGTGTAGAACCAAACTTATCTGTTTTCACTCCCTTTCCTCGAGTGACATCAACCCATTCACATTTAAACAACCACTAAGAATCTTCCATAATAGTCTAACTCAACTATATTAAGTATCCTTCTGTAGTAGGTAATATCTCCAAGGATAGGGTTAGTATCCCCTCTAGAAGAATAACTTTTGCAGTCACAACTACTCCACTATTTTGCATCGCCTTGTCATAACATTTGGCCCTAAATTTGAAACCATTGATGCAAAAGCCTCTATGTCTTCTTGCTGCATCCAATGGGCCGCGAGCCAGCCATCTAATGTCCTCATCGATGCTATAGCTACCATTTTTTTTGCTCCAACTGCATGATCTGTATCATCACAAAATATACATGTCAAATTTTCTCTTTTTTTTGAAGACAAAACAAACCATGATACCTACATGATCTCTGAACCAGTTAGGAAACTCTTTATTCTGTATATTCTCAATTTGTTTCAAAGATAGACGACGTTGACGATTTCTTCTTTTGAGATCAGTGGCATGCTCTCTAAAATGGAAATTAACACGAATTCAGATTTAAAGAAACATATATAATATGGTGATAGGTGTCTGTACCACTTACTTCAAGTACGGAATGACAGCTTCACAATTGTATAGTACATATCTATGTGCTTGCAGTTTCTCTAGATCAGTTAAAATAAAACTGGATGGTCTTCCCAATAGTTTTCCTATAGGAGGAAACAAAGAGGAATCTTGTCCATATAAGTCAGATTCAAGATGATCCTGGTTCTCATCATTCCTTGATGGTTTGTTATGCTTTGTGGAGAAACCTTCCAGGTACCTAGAACAAAACACCATACACTCATTCGCCAAAAATGAATTTGCCATTGAAGCCTCTGGATGAGCCTTATTGCGAACATATGACTTCAATTTACATAGGTATCTGCAACAAATGGAAAAGCATCAATTTAGTAGGTTATATATAATGAATGATCCAAACAATGAAGTTGTATTAGTAGGAATCGGTACCTTTCAATGAAGTACATCCATCGATAACAAACTTGGTCCACCTATCTTACATTCAGTTGCTAAATGCACTACTAAGTGAACCATAACTATAAAAAATCCAGGAGGAAATATCATCTCCATTTTGCATAGTGTAACTTTAATTGATTGTTCCAAGCGGTCAAGGTCATCAAAACGAAGCACTTTTGAACATATTCCTTTGAAATAAGCAGACAACTCAAACATTACAGCTGTGATATCATCTGGAATAATGCCCCTTAGAGCAATAGGCATGAGCTGTTGAAGTAGAACATGGCAGTCATGTGTTTTGAGACTAATAAGTTTTCCTTGAGCACAATTTACAGATTTTGATATGTTTCCAGAGTAGCCATCAGGAACTTTTATGGCACGAAGGACTTTACAACATGTTTGTCTCTCACTTTACACATAGCAAACCTTGCAGGTGGCAAGTAGAACTTGCCTGAAGGTTTTTCTTGTGGGTGGAGGTCCTCCCTAATGTTCATCTCTTTGGGGTCCTTACGAGCTTGTAAATTATCTTTTGACTTTCCATCTAAACCAAATAGTGTCCCATAACAATTTTCAAATACATTCTTCTCTATATGCATCACATCAAGATTATACCGAAGAATATTTTCATCACAGTAAGGCAATGTGAAAAGACTACTCAATGACTTATAAGTTTTTGAGTCCTTGAAATTACCTAATGCAGTGATTTCATCCAAAATTGGATAGCCATAATAAGTTTGTGGCTCTGTTCGAAGCTCCACTGTTCCATCAAATGAATTCCCATCCAAACGAAAAGGATGGTCAAGAGGAAGAAATCGACGATGACCCATGAAACAAGATTTACGACCATGCTTGAGACTGTTTGGACCACACATTTTCACCACAAGGTAGACATGCAAAATTTCCATGAACCATATGAGAAGCAATCATTCCCAAGCCTGGTAGGTCACTAATGGTCATTAACACTGCTGCTATCAAATCAAAAGTTTCATTTCTTGATGCATCATATGTTGGCATACCATCTTGAAATAAATCTTTAAGGTCCTCCAAAAGTGGTCGAAGATACACATGAAGTTTGTCCCCAGGACTAGTGGAACCAGGAATTATTGAAGACAACATTAGATAATGCTCTTTCATGCAAAACCATGGAGGTAAGTTATATATTGCTAAAACAACTGGCCAACAACTATATCTAGAACTCAACATCCCATATGGATTAAATCCATCTGTAGCTAAGCCAAATCGAATATTCCGTGGATCTGACTTAATTTGTGGAAACTTTTCATCAAAGTCCGTCCATGCTTGGGAGTCAGCTGGATGTCGTAGCGCACCATCCTTGATGCGCTCTTCATCATGCCATCTTAGGAGAGGTGCTGTTTCTTTGCACCTAAATAGCCTTTTTAGCCTGTCTTTAATAGGAAAGTATCTTAACACTTTACAAGGTGTTGCTTTCCTTCTTTGCTTCTTTGTTAGTTTGGTTTCAGGTTCCATACCTTTCCACCTAGAAGCCTTGCACTTTGAGCAAAAATCATCATTTTCCTTGTCTTTCCAAAATAGTTCACAATCATTTGGGCACGCATGAATACTTTCATATCCCAAGCCAAATTTGGAAATAATTTTCTTAGCCTCATAAAATTTTTGGGCAGTTCCTTTCCATTTGGAATAGCCTTTTGCAAAATACTAAGTAGATCACCTAATGATTTATCTGACCATTTGTTCATGGATTTTGCATTGAATAAAAGCACAAGTAAACTTAGCAGCGTTAACTCACATCCTGCCCATAAAGGCTTTTTTGAATCTTCAACCAATTTATAGAACTCTTCTGCTTCTAAATTTGGCCCGCTAACAGGTGGATTCGGAAGATTTGCACCATCTGTCATAGGTATGTCATCATACATGTGAAAAAATGCATCATGAAGCAGCTGACTCATGTTACCATGCCTTTCTTCATTCTGAGATTGCGGCTGTTGGTCAATCATGTGCTGCACTGAAGGGTCACCATGAAAATCCCATCCTTCATTCACTAAAGAATCACTATGAAAATCCCATTCTTCATAATTCTCAAGTATCCCATTGCAGACCAAATGTTCATATATTTCATCCCTGGATAGGAGACTAGTATGCACACATGTATGACATGGACAATAAATCTTGGTATCTTGGAGCTTATCTTTAAATGCAAATTCAATGTAATCCTTCTACACCAGCTATGTACCGATTAGAATCTTTAGGATAGCCCAAAAGAAGCTTGATGATTTTTAAATCCATTGTAAAACCATAAAAAGAAATTGCTGTATAAATAAATAGCAGATGTAAGTTCATAATTATATACCATCATATAATTTGGATCCCTTTAAGTTACATTATCACAACTATTTTGCATAAGGCAATAAAATTAGAAAAATTATGAACCAGCCAGTTGTAAAAGGCTAACCAAAAGGAAAGAAGAGTTCTAGCTCTGAGGAATAGAAATTACTATTTCAGTTTCAGTCAGGTAATTAGCAGACTACTCCCGCTATAGCAGAAAATGAGTCTAGCAAATCATACATATTCAGTCTCAGAAAATGAGTTTAGCTGGTTTAGTAACTTTCAGTCAGCAGACTGCTCCAGCTCTTTTAGTTTCAGCACCAGTTTAGCAAATCACAGATGTACTAAATAAAAAATAAACACTACAAACTATTGTTCAGATATATATCCGACGTACATATTCTATTGCTTTCAATGCTAAAAATCGCATATAGCACTTTGAATTTAACACTACAACTTCAGTGAATAGGTAGTAGGACACAATAATCAAGTAAGTGCAGGCAAGCATGACCCTTATTTTGATTTAATTAATTGATTGGGGTACTTGTAACACATGATTCGGGGTCAAATTGCACGACCTCAACGATAAAGAGGGTGTGGTTTACAGGTTTATTGGCTTAAGCAGTTGGAGACTTAAAGGCATACCTATTGGCCTGCTGCTCGGTGTTCACAGTCACTGTCTCGCTGATGGCTGCGTCCGCCGCCGCTGCTGGTGTGGTGTCACCCAGGCTCCAATCCAAACTTGCACGTGCACAGAGCTATGAAGAAGACAGGACGAGCATGGAGCGACGCCGGAACCACAGGGAAGGATTTAGGGGCGGATGGGGTGCCCCAGTGCCCCTACGCAGAGCGGCGATGGCTGTTTTGATTAGGGTGCCTAGCTGCGAGCTGCGTACAGAATAGAAGGGGCTGTAAATCTGGATCCGGCTATTTGTTCTTATAAATTACTTTATGAGGGAATCGACCACAACTGGCTACTTGCTTGGCTAGTTATCGTGGAGGGATCTGTGTCTGTTTCCGTTTGAGAGGTTGCAGGTTTGAATGCTGCTTCCAACCAATTTTTGTATTTTATTAAAATAATGATGATTTAAGGGCAGCAACCTGCTGCCTATAAGTAATTAATTAATTAATTAATTAATTAATTGTGGCGTGTTGCTATGTATCCATTGCTAAAGAGGGGTTTCTCTTGTAGGGAAAGAAAGCCCATCTCTGAGATAGATTGCTATAATTATGGAGAGCTTGGGCATCTTGCTCATCAATGCCCTAAGCTCAAGAAAAACAAGTTCAAGAACAAGAATAAGGGTAAAAGGCAAGACTCAAGTGATGAGAGTGAAGATGAGAAGAAGAAGGCCAAGCCATTCAAGAAGAAAGAGTTCAAGAAGAAGCAATTTCACAAGAACAAGAAGAATGGCAAGGCTTACATTGTTGGTGATTGGCTCACCGATATTAAATCTTCAAGTGGATCTTCCGGTGAAGATAGTGATGATGAGAAAAAGAAGGTGGCCGCTCTTGTGATTAGGACTTCACTTCCTCCACCGCCATCACCACCCTCATCTCCAACACACCTTTGCCTCATGGCTAAGGACAAGAAGGTACTAAGTGATGATGAAAGTAGTGATAGTGACAATGAGTATGATTCACCCACCTATGATGAACTTGCTAGCTTGCTAAATGATTACACCAAAGTGATTAGAAAGCTAACAAGTAAAAATGAAAAGCTAAAACTTGAGAATGGTAACCTCTTAGCTAAGAATGAACAATTCACTAAAACTAGTGATGAGCTTAGAGAGGAAAACCTAAATGTGTCATCCAAGCTCAAGGAGCTCAAATCCAACATAAAGGAGCTCAAAGAAAAATATGATAAACTTAAGAGGATGCACATTGAGCTCACCACTAGCTACAACAAGCTAAAAGAGGACTACACTCAAGTAAAAGTGAATCATGACAACCTTGTTATGGCTTATGACTTGCTTTCCAATGAAACACATGATGCTCCTAACCTTGTTGTTAAGTGTGACATAGCTACATCATGTGATGGCTTGATTGATGAGATCATTGAGCAAAGTGCTAGTAGCAAAGGAAAGGAAGTGGTGGTGGCCGATTGCCATGATGACTATTTGAAGCTCAAGATTGAGAATGAGAACTTGAAGAAAGAGCTTGAGAAGCAATCAACCACCAACACCATTGTCATTGAGACGGTGCAAGAAGATGATGAAATTGAGGTGCTTAGAGAAGAAAACAAGATCCTCAAGAATGAGAAGTGCCAACTTGCAAGCCTATTAGAAGAGAACAAGAAGTTGAAGCAAGAAAATAGTTATCTTACCGTTGGCTTGCAAAGGTTCATAAGAGGCCAATATCTTCAAAGTGATCTCCTCATGAACACCGTGATAAAGTTTGATAGAAGTGGGATTGGCTACATGGGTGAAAAGGTCCTAAAACATTAGAGCTCAAAATAGACTCAACAAAGCAAAGAACAAGCCCAAGCCCAAGCTAAAGAGATGCTTTGAATGTGGACAAGAAGGTCACTTTGCTCATGAGTGCAAGACAGCACCACCACAACTTTTGCCCAAGCATGCTAGGCCCTTTGCCTTTGATGCTCATTACATGCTAAGAAAAAATTCTAAGGGCAAAGTGAAAGTCATGTTCCTAGGTCACCCTAACAAGAATAGGCCTAAGCAATTATGGGTGGCAAAAGCTTTGGTTGAGAAAGTCTGGAGCCCTTCTCAAGTATGGGTTCCTAAACATCAAGCTTGATTTATTGTGTGTAGGTGAACTACAAGACCGGTGGCTCTCATTAGATAATTGATAGTGGATGCACTCAACATATGACCGGTGATGCTCGTATGTTCACCTCACTTGAAGAGAATGTGGAAGACCATGGAAAGATTACATTTGGTGACAATTCCAAGAGCCAAGTGCATGGGCTTGGCAAAGTGGCTATCTCAAATGATTATTCTATTTCAAATGTGCTTCTAGTTGCTTCTTTGAGCTTTAACTTGCTATCCGTTGGTCAATTGTGTGATCTTGGCTTCCAATGCCTATTTTTAAGTGAAGAAGTGGTTGTTTCCAAGAAAGATGACAATGAAGTTATATTCAAGGGCTTTCGGTACAATCACCTCTATCTAGTGGACTTCAACTCAGAAGATGCAAATTTGAAGACTTGTGTATTCACCAAACAATCTCTTGGGTGGCTTTGGCATAGAAGGCTTCACATGTTGGGATGAGCACACTTAAGAAGCTATTAAAGAAGGAGATGGTGAGAGGATTGAAAGATGTTGTATTTGAGAAGGATAAATTATGTAGTGCTTGTCAAGCCGGCAAGCAAGTGGCAAATACACATCCATCCAAGTCATTTGTGTCAACTTCAAGACCTTTAGAGCTACTTCACATGGATTTATTTGGGCCAACAACTTATGCAAGTATTGGTGGCAAGATCTATTGCCTTGTGATTGTTGATGATTTCTCAAGATACACTTGGGTGTTCTTTCTTCATGATAAGACCGAAGTTGCCGCATCTTTCAAGAAGTTTGCCAAGAGAGCACACAATGAATTTGAAGTGAAGACCAAGAAGATTAGAAGTGACAATGGCAAAGAATTTGACAACACAAACATTAAAGTATATTGTGATGAAGTTGGGATCAAGCATGAAGTCTCATCCACCTATACCCCTCAACAGAATGGAGTTGTTGAAAGGAAGAACCTGGACATTGATCACCCTTGCAAGGACAATGCTTGATGATACAACACACCAGAGAGGTTTTGGGCGGAGGCATTCAACACCGCATGCTATGCTTCCAACTGCCTATTCCCTCACCTGATTGCTAAAAAAGACCCCCTATGAGCTTGGCAAGAAGCCGGACGTCTCCTACTTCCGGGTGTTTGGTCGCAAATGCTACATCTACAAGAAGCGGCAACACCTAGGGAAGTTCCAAAGACATTGTGATATTGGTTTTCTTGTTGGTTACTCATTGAAGTCTAAAGCATATAGATTATTCAACAATGCCACCGGCCTTGTTGAAGAAACATATGATGTGAAGTTCGATGAATCTAACGGTTCTCAAGGAGAGCATGAGAATCTTGATGATGTAGGTGATAAACCATTGAGGAAGGCTATGAAGAACATGCCAACTGGAGACATCAAGCCTGAAGATGATGAAGATGATGGTGATGATGTGCAAATGATCAATCAATCATCTTCATCAAATGTGCCTCAAGATGATGAAGATAAAGATGGGGTGGATCCACATGAAGACACCCACATCACACAAGAAGAAGTTGAGGCACAAGAACAAGATGTTGATGCTCCACAACCTCCTCCTCAAGTGGTTGATAGAAGAACTACTCTACTCCTACAAGCACATCCTCAAGATCTCATAATAGGGAGTCCTTCAAGGGTGTAATGACTCGCTCACTAAGGCATGCTTAATTCATTGAACATCACTCTTTTGTCTCTTGCATTGAGCCTACTAGGATAGAAGAAGCTCTTCAAGATCCAGCTTGGGTGAATGCCATGCATGAAGAACTCAACAACTTCACCAGCAATCAAGTTTGGACACTTGAAGAGAAGCCAAAAGGAGCAAAGACTCATAGGCACCAAGTGGGTGTTCCGCAACAAGCAAGATGACATGGGCAACATTGTGAGAAACAAGGCAAGGCTCATGGCAAAAGATTTCTCCCAAGTTGAAGGCTTGGATTTTGGGGAGACTTTTGCCTCGGTTGCAAGATTGAAAGCCATCAGTATCCTACTTGAATATGCATCTAATCACAACCTAAAACTTTTTCAAATGGATGTGAAAAGTGCATTTTTGAATGGCTTCATAAATGAACTTGTCTATGTTTCGTAACCACCGGATTTTGAAGACCCTAAATATCCAAACTATATTTATAGGTTGTCCAAGGCGCTATATGCCTTGAAGCAAGCCCCTACCGGCTTGGTATGAGCGCCTACGCGACTTCCTCCTCAACAAGGGCTTCAAAATCGTCTTGGTGGATACCACACTATTCACCAAGAAACATAAAGGGCATATCTTCATTTGTCAAGTTTATGTTGATGATATTATCTTTGGTTCGACTAATGAAGATTTTTGCAAGGAATTTGGTGATATGATGTCCAAGGTGTTTGAGATGTCCATGATTGGTGAGCTCACGTTCTTCCTTGGCTTTCAAGTCAAGCAATTGAGGGAGGGGACGTTCGTGTCGCAAGAGAAGTATACGAAGGACCTCCTCAAGCGCTTCAAGATGGAAGAATGCAAGCCCATCAAGACCCCCATGCCTACAAATGGACATCTCGACCTTGATGAGGGAGGTAAAATCAGTTGACCAAACTCTCTATCGTTCTATGATCGATAGTTTGTTATACTTGACCGCATCTAGGCTCGGCATCATGTTTAGTGTGTGTATGTGTGCACGCTTTCAAGCTAACCCTAAGGAACCTCACTTAGTTGCAGTGAAAAGAATCCCTAGGTACCTAAAGCGCACCCCAAGCATTGGCCTTTGGTATCCCAAAGGAGCTAACTTTACTCTTGTCGGCTATTTCGATTCAGATTATGTCGGTTGCAAAATTGACCGGAAAAACACATTCGGAGGGTGCCATTTGCTTGGAAGATCACTAGTTTCTTGGTCCTCCAAGAAACAAAATAGTGTTGCCTTGTCAACAACCGAAGCGGAATACATTGCCACGGGTGCTTGTTGTGCACAAATTCTTTACATGAAACAAACCCTACTTGATTATGGAATTAACTTAGAAAGGGTGCCTTTGTTGTGTGACAACGAGAGTGCGGTAAAACTTGCCAACAATCCGGTTCAACACTCCCGCACGAAGCACATTGACATCCGTCATCACTTCCTTAGAGATCACGTTGTCAAGGGTGACATTTCCTTTGAGGGAGTGAGAACGGATGATAACTTAGTGGATATCTTCACAAAACCATTGGATGAGGCACGGTTTTGCTCACTAAGGAATGAACTCAATTGCCTTGATCTAAGCAACTTCACTAAAAGATGATCTTGTGTTGTCATGTGCATTGCATTATAACATAAAACATGTCTAACTTTGAATTGCACGTAGGGCTTGTCTAACTCGTTAAGATAACCGTCCAAAAGCGTGTGAAGAAGCTTACCCGAGGACAAACTTGACAAGCAACTAGTTTACTTTACGCGAATTTGCATTGCATTTGCATGGTTGTTTGTTTTCCGTTTTGTTCTTGGTTCTTATTGCCTATTTTCATAAAAACTACTAATGCCTAAGGCTAAATATTTGAAAAATTGAGGGTTTAAGAGAGGATGTCTTATACCAGTTTCAAACAGTGTTTATTTGCCTCTCATTGATGTTGGAACTTGGTGGGGAGAAAGTTTCACGAAGACCGGAAGAGTTTTTGCACAAAAATGTGTACCGGACGCTGATTCGGTGTCCGGTGTGGCTAGCTGCTCTGTGGTGAAGATGAATAGGAGCACCGGACGCTATGTCCAACCGTTTGGCGTGTCCGGTGAAGAAATCAGAGCGTCCGATGCTATTTGTGAGCGAAGGATCAGAAGACAGCACCGGACGCCGTGAGCGTCCGATGGCCAGTCACCGGACGCGTCCGGTGTAAATCTGTGCTCTCGGGTTGCTCTCGGCTGTTTCACCAGACGCGTCCGGTGTAAACTTAAAGGGCGCAGTCAACTCCTCTTGACCACGGGTCCCACTTCCTCCACCTCATTCAATCACCATGCACGTACATCGCTTCACCGTGCCGCTCGTGCCCTAGCCGCCGTCGCACCTCCATCATGCCCTAGCCGCTGTCGCGCCGCTGCCGGGGCCCTCGCCGCCGGCCAAAGCCGTACTCCTCTTTTGGCACCTCTCCTCCTGCGCATAGCTGTGCTCCTCCGCGCGGTTGTGCGCAGCCGAGCCCGCCGGAATCTTCATCACCGCTGGAGCCACTCTCTCATCGTCAAGCTCGACCTCCGTGCGTCTCTGGAGGGAGTTCTCCTCCATCACCAGTGTGGTGGTGAGCTCCAGTTTCTTGTACCTTGGCTCACCTTCCTCGTTTGCTTCGCACTCAAACTGTTCTTTGAAATGTTCAATCTCTTTTCATTCCTTCCTTCGTAGATTTGTCTGTGCCAGGGCTTCTCCTTTGGGTTCTAGGGTTTGGGAGTGTCCCCTATCGTCACCGTGGTACTCGTGGCTACCCAACCCTAGATTCTTGTTTCATTGCACTTTGTGTCTATGCCCATGCCATTGACATTGCCCTACTCGTGCAGTGACCTGCCTTGCTCGTGGTGCCCCGTTCGTGGTCGTTCTCATCTTTTCACATGATCCGCTTCTTTCCTAAGGTAGCAAGCCATATTTCAGTCTCTACTTACCTTTGTGCTTGCTTCTATTAGGGTTTCGTATCTCTAGCGATATATTGCTTATGTAAACCCTCCTGTCCATTCCTTGCAGTGGGTTACTGTCAGCTGAATCCGGGGCCAAGCCCGCGGATACGGAACGAGGCCAAGCCTCTGAGTGTCTGTTCCACACTTCTTCTCAGGCAGTGGCAGTTTCACTTGGTAGTTGACAGTGGTTCTTAGTGGCAGTGATCAGTGGATCAGAGGCAGTTGTTCTTCAGAGTTTCAGCAGTTCTCTCGCCTGACTTGCTTGTTCATGGCGTGATGGCCTGAACTAAGCGAGTTCAGGGAGCTCCTCTAGAGGATGACCCACCACCGCCTTCTTGCCTACCAGGTGGCGACAAGGGCAAGAGGCTGATGGATGAGCAGCCCAAGAAGAAGAAGAAGAAGTGCACTAGAGAGGAGAGAGAGAGAGGAGGCTCTTGCAGTGGTAGCAGCAGCTGAGAGGGCCGAGGCAGGCGGTCGTAGAGGTGGCATAGTGATTGATCCCACTCCAGTCACAGCAGAGTAGAGAGAGACTTTTCTAGACATAGAGCGTCGCTTCGGTGCCTCCGAGGACCTTCTGCCTGACATAGTGCTTGTTGGGGGAAGCCCAGTTCGGCTAGTTGTCACTCGCGGCTCTTCGAGGTAGCCACGACAGTCAGAGGGCACAGAGGCAGAGGGCACAGCTGTTGGCGTTTCTTAACGTCGCTACTAGAAACAGAGTTAGACTCTATCCCTGGCAATGGCGTCAGAAATGCTTGGGGTATTTCTTATGTCTATTGGATAATTCCGCAAACGCATAGAATATACTGATGTAGCACTTCACCCAGAAATATTCCAATGTATCGTTATTTATTTTATCCCAAGGGAAAGCGGTGCTACGAATGTTAATAAAAGAGAGATCCTTAGGTCTATAGAAAATTAGCAACCAATGATAGGGGGGTAAATCGATATAGAGGAAAGATAATGACACACAGACAAGAGAAGGTTTAAGATAACTAAGGATAACTAGTAGAGTATAGCTAGGTGGGAGGACAACGAGTGAGTTTAGGACTCCTATGACTCTTACTTTACTCCTATGAACTTAACCTTACTAGATAGATGACTTAACTAGATTGCTACCTTACTTCTTGTGTGTAGGGGATAGTCCGAGACAATAGAGGATATAACCTCTACCCGAAGCAGCTATGCTCTTATGGGAGCCTACCTTTTAAGAACTTGCCTAAAACACGTGGAGGGATGCCAAGACTAGACAGGGTAGTCACCACCTGCTAGTGCCCACTAACAATCCGTGCGACAAGCGGCAATCAAAGGCAAGACTTAGTATAAGCACCACGCTTACACTAATTCTCACTACTCTAGTTGTGTACAAAGCAACTAAAGCACCCTATGACAGGCGATGAACAGCACACAACAGCTGGTGACAGGATCACAATCTAGAAGAAGACAACTATAATGCTAAGATAAGACACAACAATACTATAAAGAATAGTAAAGTACTATGTAAAGACTCAGTAAAGTAAAGTAAAGATAATATATTGATAAAGGTAAAGTCTTACAGAAGGAAAGGTACAAGAGCTGTACCAGACTCTCCAGAAGATGACTCCGGAGATCCCGAGCGTAGCTCGACTCGACTCTAACTCCCACACTAGACTAATACTACTACTAAGGAGTGGAACTTGACTCTTCCTTTGCTTGTTGTGTCTCTTGTGTGTCTTGAAAGGGTGGAGGCAGCCTCTATTTATAGGGGGAGTGGAGAGATGCCACGTCAGCGATCCGTGTGCTCCTTGCCTCTCCACCCTTGGATGAACCGCCTTAGAACCGCCTCAAGATGGACGACCATGGTGAATCCAGCACGTGGGGAGCATGCAGGAGGTCGATGGAGTATGGCAGTGGCCTGGACCCACCACGGGTGGGGTCAGCTGACCCCCCATGGCAGGGTGGGCCCACCAATAGGGACCTCACCTGTCATAGACCATGGCTGTGTACTTGGTTTGCTTGATTCTTGTTGGTTCATGCCTTGATCCATGTGTCTTGATCTTCCACCGTTGATTAGAAACACATCTCTGATCTGAAGGTGGAAATGAGCTAGGTGTAGTGTCACGTGGATCGTGCCACGTCACCAGGGCTTAGTGGGTGTTGACGCTCGATAACGTCAACTTTTATTAGAACTTTAGACACAAAAGGGCACATGAAAACATACTAGTGTAGGGTTTTAACTGACAGTTTCCATGAGTTTTGCATGTTCTGTATTTTCCAGGGGTTATTCCAGAAAAGCATAAAAGAGGGATTAAAGTGCATAATTATCACGAAACATAACCGCGAAGGAAACATCATCATCGGAACACTAGAGCCTCTGGAACACACCCGAAGCGACCGAGGCCCGCACCCTACCAAGGTGGGGCCGGCCGGCGGCCCCGGCTAGGGTTCGGCCCCTCCTTCTGGAGTCTTCTTCCGCCGCCTCTTAGGAGTCATCTCGGCCCTATGTTTAAGTCGGTTTGATCCTACGGCGCACGTTCATCCCACCGGGCTATAGATAAAGAGGCAAACCCCCCTAGAGGCATCAATCAATCATTCATTGAAGGCAACAAGTCTTCAAGCCATCAAGAGCCTACTAGTTCATTAAGAGCCTTCTAGTTCATAGTTCTAGCCTAGTTAGATTAGAGAGTAGATGAGATCTAGTTCTTTGTCGGGTGTTGACAGATACTAACGCTATCAAAAGAATGTAGCCAAATCTATCCTCTAGCAGTGGTAACAATATTTCTCAACGCAATTCACTGGGGTTGTCAATCCCTATACTCAAAGTATGTGATTGTTGACACTTCTAATGTAGCTACTAGGAATAAGGTTATTTCTAGCAACAGGCACCAAAAATGCTATGGGTAACTCTATAGGATAGGTGATGGGATTCTGCAAGCGCATAGAACTATCTTGTAGCACTTTACCTGGGAGTACCAGGTGTCAAATTTATATTTTTCCAAAGGAAGGCGGGGTTTGTGATTCCAAGGATATGATAGTCAAGGATCTAGATATGGATAAATGGGGTAATAACCATAGTAAGGATAGATCCATGAAGTATAACTAAGGTGAAAACACGCACTAGGTAGCTCTAGAGTTTTGGGGGAGAACTCTATCTCAGTTAAAGATCTAATGATTGTTATACCAAAGAGACTGCTATACTTGGTGTTGGCGCTTCTTAGCGTCAGCAGAAAAGTCCGCAAGCGCACGGAAGTACCGTTGCAGCCTTCACCCGGAAGTATTCAGGGTATCGTAATTTCCCAGAGGAACGGTCTTTGTACTTAGTCTCTTAAACTAGTTTACTCAGAAGAGACGGAAGCGACAGCTTGGGTAGAGAGGTTCTTCTAAGGTCAAACGCATATAAGCGATGGTAACTTCCCCACTACTTGTCTGCTTCAGGCCCACTGACGCAGCTGGTCTGCCAGCCGATACCAGTATCAGTGCTACTCCGCGGCCGAACGTGGGGGAATTCAGATACGAGTGGACAGGGCTGTCACCACCTGCCACCTACCCCTCTGCCCGTGGGACACGCGCAACATACGAAGGTAGACCCCGACTTAGACACCACGGCTACGACGGCGACTACTACTCTAGCGGCGTACAGGAACATCCGTCTCTATCAGGAGTCCTCTTACTAGAGCATCCATCCAAAGGACGAACGACGAGCCCACAAACAAGTAGCTTTATGGAAGTAACATGCTTAATGAATCAAACCAAAGTTGAACACGAACTTCTTACTTCAAGTAGCAAGACGATCATAGAGGTACAAGTTGGATTGAGAGCCGACAAGCCCGGCACTTCGTCCACCCGGAGGCAGAACTGCTTCGACTCCGCTCTTTCTCCAGCTCTTGTCCCTCTCTCACTCCCTATACTAAATTAGCTATAAGCTAATGGAATGGAGCTTGCTCTTCCTCTCTACATTGTGACCTCTTGTGTTGGTGAATCAATTGATCCCTTTTTTATTCAATATGTGTAGAGAGGAGGCTTCCTTTTATAGCTTGAGAGGAGGGGGTTCTATGCAAAAGGTTCATCCCCACATGGAAAGACCCAAACTGACCTCCAAAGGGCGGTTTCCACTTTCCATCTGTGTTGATCGTAGGTGGGACCGTCCTTGGGGAACCGCCCTACAACCGCCAGAAGAAAACTGGGCCCTGAGAGGCCCCACCAGGGGGCGGCCACCCCCGGGACCGGTCAGTCCCCTGGTGGGTCCGTTTGGCCACCGCCTTCGCTTGGTTGGTTCTCCTCTGGGCCTAGACCCCTCCTATGGTTACGAATGGGCCCATATTTGTAATAAAGGTGGCTTCTTTGTTATTCTTGGTTGCGCATTCTCTGAATTCACATTTCTCCTTTACGCTTTCCAATTGGTGTTGTGCACTTCCACTTGTTTCACCATAAATCCTGCAAAAACATAAACACTAGGGGTACAAGTGGAACTCTGTTAATAGCATATGCCTATGTGTTAAAGTATGATAGTTTCTCTCCCTTTAGGCATAAGTTGGCGGTTAAAAATGATCTATAAGGACCGCCAACAAGACCCCCAAGCTTAACCTTTGCTCACCCCGAGCAAATAGCTAAGTATGGTTGTTGATCAGGAGTTGCTACAATGTCGATCATATTTCAAATGTATCAAGTTTATAACAAATTTTTCCACCGTAATTTGAATAAATTAGCATGCTATCCACCCTAATATTATCTTGAAACAAATGGGGCCTTTTAGCCATCTCAAGTCTTGGGTGATTGCAAGACCGAACAAATTCATAGACATTGCTTATCATTCATCCCAAGATGAACCATCTTTCCGGAGGTTTTTGAAAATTTTTGCAAAGAAATGTAAGTTCCTCAAATGATTCTCTTGATCGCTCAAAGTCTATGGAATACCTCACCAAAGGCATTGTAATGTTGCCTTTCATATCCTACCAGTAAGGCTTATGAGTGGAGTTTTGGGCAGGTATAAAGGTGGGCATACTTGCATCACATATATTGCTAAGTCAAAAACCGAACCACAAGGAGATACAAGTCATATACTTTGATTGAGATGTGCAAGTGTGTGGAGTATGAAGATGGTGGAATCCTAATTCCTAAATATTTTGGCACTCCATGCATCACGAATTTCTCCTTTATTGGACTGGAATGAAACTTTTTGAGGGATATGGGCTATAAGATCATATATCCATATTATTATTATTTTTCTTCTTCTTATTTTTTTTTGAACGGGTATCTTTTTTCTATTTGTTTATTGAATGCTCTTTGGCATGTTTTTTTTAAGCATAACCCATATCTCTTGTTAGTATTTAAAGAACTTTAGCTGGAGAGATGTCATCATGGAATGCGAGGAGTAATTATATGGTGAAAAATGAATGCGCGGCTTCTCAGGGTAAGAGTCGGCATTTTTATTTGGTTGAAGAGTGCGCAACTCTCAGGGTAAGAGTTGGCATATTATTTGGTGGATGGATGGGTGCATGTTGTGCGCGACTCTCGGGGTGAGAGTTGGCTTTATTTGGTGGGTGCATGTGAATCTCAATCATGGGTGCATGACCATAATCTCTCTTAGGTCACAACAATTTGACCTAACTCAATGTTCCACAAGCAGCATATGACTAAAAGGTTTGCATAATTGAAACATGTCATATGGCCTTGGTAGGTATTTCATAATCATTGAGGAACTTTTGTTTTTGAAAGTTTTCGAAAATAAAACTCCGGATGTCAAGTTTCACTCAGAACAAAGTCATAACGCAGCCCATGTCACCATATCATATTAGGCAATAACTTAGACAAGATTAAGCATGTGCAACCCATTAGCCCAAGTTTTTAGGATGAGACATTTTTAGCTGATAAACCCAAACCTTAGAGAAAGCTCGATTATAAAATGGGTACATGTGAAACATAAGACAGAGCAACTGTTCATCATTTCAACAAGGGTAGAAACTAACACATCTTAACACATATGAGAGAGGAGAACATATCTCACCATTTTTTTAAGTTGGAGAATTTTAAAAAGAAATATGAGATACAAGTTACCTTTGTGGGAGCCCTCCCCCAAGCTTGCTTTTGACTTACCAGTGTGGTTCAGTTGGGGGTGCCGCTAATTGGTGCTGCCTCAGCTTGATGTGCAGTTCGTGGCCTCTCTTGTGCGTGCTAGGAAGCTCCCCCCAAGCTTGTTTTTATGGTGGTATTGAGATAACAAGACAACAAAACTTGGGGTTGAAAGATAAATTACTCTTTTTCAAGATTTTATTTATCATTATATTTTTTTCTTTTCAAGGTTCACCTAAGAAATTCTTGTCTCTGCTGTCATCTCAAAGACTTACCCTCATGGAGTTGATAAATTTCTGCAAGGGGTTAGCCCATAAGATTAACCAAAATCTATACTAGTAGTTTTGGTTCCAAGATCAAACTAGACACCACGTCTAATTTGTCCAGGTAGGCTTAAGAATCTAAGCACCATGCTTACATTAAAAATCCTATAGAGGCATGATCTCACATCCCAGCTTCAAACTAAACACCGTGCTTAGTTAAAAAGATATAGGACCAACACTTCCAATCCAAAACTTACTAGCATAGAGAAAGAAAATATGACAAGATAACCAAGAATCATTCAACGGAGACAAATTTTTGAACAAAGGAACCTAGTCAGAAGTTTGCTCAAGCCAATCTATTCAAACTCAAACAAGTCTAGGATAAGAGAGCAAAGAAAGGCATGCCTTGCTTTATCTCCAACATGAATTTCTTCCATTATTCATGATAACAACTCAAAGTTCATTAATCAAAATGCAACACCATGTCACAATTTTGATTAGAGAAGGCTAGTTTAACCTAAGCACCATGCTTAAATTAAAAAGCCTATGGATGTACCACAAGTGTACTCATGTGAATACACCCAAACTCAGAGCATATGGCATGAACAGAGGAAGAGCATGATATTATATTTTCATGGAGACAAATATGAGTGAATGAGTTGGTCAACATTACCTTGACATACCTGAATGAGTGTACCAACAGCATGTATGGATGAAGCATCAGAGTTGTCGCTGCGGTGGCTTCGGTTTCCATCTCAGGTGACTAAAAAGGCATGGTTTGGAGTCCATCACTTTTAGTAGTATGTCGTCGTGTAGCAAGTCGTTTATTGGTAACTCCTGCATATTAGTGACTCGCATACACGACAAATGTAGGAGGAACACTTCATGCAAGCTTCTAACTAAAAGGAATATTGTGACCATGACTCCCCTTTGTTGTGTGTTTTTTTAGAATCTTTAAACAAAGTGTGATCCAAGATATGCATGGAGTCATGGTTGGTCAAAGGAGTGAGAGAGGTGTTGCAAGAAGAAGGAGTTCATGGAAGTCATGTGGCTTGTCGCTCTATATGATGGCCTGCTTGATGTTTGTGCAACATCCAGGGGAGATCTTGAAGGGCGTGTTCGTTGTACTTAAGAGATCTCCCCCAAAAAATTTTTTACCTATTTTTAATTTTAACATTGAACAAGCAAGGGCTCTACTAGGTTGAAACCCTAGAGAGCCTAAAGCTTATTATGTTTTTTTACTTATTAACTATTTTTTTATTATATAAATTTTTATTTGTTCATCCAACTCGCATAACTCAAACAAGGCCAAACTTAAGATGCAATGTAAAAAAATCCTTGGCTTGTCTCCATATCAGATTATCTCCATTGTTTATGATGCCATAAAGAAGCGTGAATGATTAAGCTATGGAGACAAGTATGAGCAAAAGAGTTGGGGATCATTACCTTTGCATACCTGAGTGTAGTTACCGGCAGCATGGATGGATGAAACATCAGAGTTGTTACTGCGGTTCGCATGATGACTTTTCTCCGGTGAATCACCAGGCCAGGCCATTCTCATGGCTTAGTGTGTGTGGGCCATGGCCCTGATGATAGTAGCAAAGGCTTTGGGTGAGCCCTTCTTGCTTATGCAAAATAATGATGGGCAGAGTCAGTCAACCCATAAGTGCTCCTCTTCTAACATGTGGGGCCAGCCTGCTCCTTCTCTCTTCTTCAATATTATATATATATTTTGTTACTATTCCCTTTTTTTTACAATCTCTTCTCTTGTTTTTTTTTCTTTTCACTTCCCATTTTTTTTAAGCAAGGTAGAGCCAACATCTCTTTTTCTTTTGAACCAAGGTGATCTTGAGGTGAGACTCGCACCGTCCTTCCCCACACTTGGACTTTGTTGAAAGTCAAGTGTGCAAGGTCAGGGTCACCTTTTGAGTTTGTTCCATCACCAAAGATCATCAATGTGTGTTGTTGATGTTGCTCTCATGTTCTCACGCTTTGTATGTCCTTTCTTTGTTAACCTTGTTATGGTCCTCCCCCAAGCTAACTCAAAGCCAAAGGATCAGGGTTGCACCCAGCATTTCTGGTTTTCCTACATGGTTATGGTTTGGCAGATCGCAAGGGCTCTTACCTTTCCCTTGTGATCACCGAATTGGAAAAGATATGCAGGAAGCAAATTGAGCTAGTTGGTTTTTTTCAAAAATTTATCGAAACTTTATTATGCAAGGGAGGACGTTATTAACAAATTTCTTTTAATGAAGATTCATTTTTATTCTGTAAGAACAAAAAAAAGAACTTATTTTAAAGATAAGTTTTTAAATTTTAGGTTTTCAAAATATCTCTCTATTTTTTAACCATTTTATAGAATATTTTCATTGATAAATAAAATAACTCAAATTTTTTTATTTAAAGCCTACACCGAGGAGTTTTGGAACAATGATTAGACATGTCGTTTAATCAAGGTAGGCAATTTTAAACTAAGCTCCATGCTTAAATTAAAATGCTTATGAAGATATGATGATCAATCATACTTCAAACCAAAACATGCTGTATGTAAAACTTTGAAAGCAAACTAGCATTTATTAAAAACATTTTAGCAAAAATTTATTTATATTTAGGACGACAACAACTTATAAATAATTTTAATATATATACATTTAAAAATCCGGGGTATCTCCCGGTAGTGCTTTCTTTATGGTCATAAGCTTGACCGCCAAAGCTAGGGCAAAGATTGAAGCCATAAGCTATGGTTGGCTTCGATGGTGGCTACAAGAACTCGTCCTTAGGAGAAATATTTTGATTTTGAATTTTGAAAGGGCATTACTGTAGAAAGAGAGAACAAGAATAATAAAAACTATTTATTTTTTAAAATGCTTTTTGAAAATAAGAGAAGATGATACGAGAGTGAAAAAAATCTTTTTGTCCATTGTGTAAAAATTTGAACATGCAGTTTTAAAAAATAATAATGCCCTTTTTCTTTTTGAAAGATAGGTTTCATGAAGGAGGGTCATGAACATAGAAGAAATAATTTTTTTATAAGACACAAGGACACACGAGTGAACTAGGTTCGGAGATAAATACGACAACCATTCCCCGGCAATGGTGCCAGAAAGCTTGTTGGCACTTCTTAGCGTCAGCAGAAAAGTCCGCAAACGCACGGAAGTACCGTTGTAGCCTTCACACGGAAAGTATTCAGGGTATCATAATTTCCCAGAGGAACGGTCTTTGTACTTAGTCTCTTAAACTAGTTTACTCAGAAGAGACGAAAGGGATAGCTTGGGTAAAGAGGTTCTTCTAAGGTCAAACGCATATAAGCGATGGTAACTTCCCCACAACTTGTCTGCTTCAGGCCCACTGATGCAGCTGGTCTGCCAGCCGATACCAGTATCAGCGCTACTCCGCGGCCGAACGTGGGGGAATTCAGATACAAGTGGACCGGGCTGTCACCACCTGCCACCTACCCCTCTGCCCGTGGTCACGCACAACATACGAAGGTAGACCCCGACTTAGACACCACGTCTACGATGACGACTACTACTCTAGCGGCGTACAGGAACATCCGTCTCTATCAGGAGTCCTCTTACTAGAGCATCCGTCCAAAGGACGAACGACGATCCCACAAACAAGTAGCTTTATGGAAGTAACATGCTTAATGAATCAAATCAAAGTTGAACACGAACTTCTTACTTCAAGTAGCAAGATGATCGTAGAGGTACAAGTTAGATCGAGAGCCGACAAGCCTGGCACTTCGTCCACCCGGAGGCAGAACTGCTTCCACTCCGCTCTTTCTCTAGCTCTTGTCCCTCTCTCACTCTCTATACTAAATTAGCTATAAGCTAATGGAATGGAGCTTGCTCTTCCTCTCTACATTGTGACCTCTTGTGTTGGTGAATCAATTGATCCCTTTTTTATTCAAAAGGTGTAGAGAGGAGGCCTCCTTTTATAGCTTGAGAGGAGGGGGTTCTATGCAAAAGGTTCATCCCCACATGGAAAGACCCAAACCGACCTCCAAAGGGCGGTTTCCACTTTCCATCTGTGTTGATCGTAGGTGGGACCGTCCTTGGGGAACCGCCCTACAACCGCCGGAAAAAAATCTGGGCCCAAGAGGCCCCACCAGGGGGGCGGCCACCCCCGGGACCGGTCGGTCCCCTGGTGGGCCCGTTTGGCCACCGCCTTCGCGTGGTTGGTTCTCCGCTGGGCCTAGACCCCTCCTATGGTTACGATGGGCCCGTATTTGTAATAAAGGTCGGCTTCTTTGTTATTTTTGGTTGCGCATTCTCTGAATTCACATTTCTCCTTTACGCTTTCTAATTGGTGTTGTGCACTTCCACTTGTTTCACCATAAATCCTGCAAAAACATAAACACTAGGGGTACAAGTGGAATTCTATTAATAGCATATGTCTATGTGTTAAAGTATGATAGTTTCTCTCTCTTTAGGCATAAGTTGGCGGTTAAAAATGATCTATAAGGACCGCCAACACTTGGGACACGCAAAGTCCTAAACTCACCGGGGTTCGACTGCTTAGGAAACGTACGTCCCGAAGTCCTACGCTTATATCGGATACTAGGCCAAACGTGGTGGAATACAGAGGATCCTAGAGCTGTCACCACCTAGCACCTACCACTACTATCCGTGGGCCTAGCGGCACTCAAGGGTAAGCTATAGCCTAAGCACCGCGCTTAATCTATAAAAACTTACTACTCTAACTCGAGCTCAAGAATTAGAGCACTCTAACCAAGCAATGAGCAAGTATAGAGCTACTTAAAGTAAAACAATAAGTAAATGAAGAAGGGGATGTTTATTACCGATAAGAGTGAAGAACACCGCAGAGGAGGTCGCCGACAAGCCTGGCTCCACCGCAGACTTCCTCCTTCTCCCAACTTCTCTCCAACACTCTACTCTCTAGTGTTTCTTGTGTGCTACTAAGTGTTGCTTTGTGTTTCTACATGTTTCGACTTACAAGTGAGGATCCTACCCCTATTTATAGTGTAGGAGTGCACCAGGGGTACTTGTAGGATTGCTGGAAGGCGCTGGCGCGAAGGAGGGGTCGGGCGCCAGGTTGGATGCACTGCCTTGCATTCAACGGCCGTCCTTGCTTCCCTATGGCGGTTGCATGGTCAGTTTGTGCCTTGGAAAGGCGGTTTGCAACCCCTGGGAGGATGACATGTGAGCCCTTCAATCCATGGCACTTCACTTGATCACCGTTGGATGAAAACCGACTTCAATTCATGGTGTAGATGGCTCCTGGACACCTTCCCTCGGATTGTGGACGTGGTACCCAACTTTGACAGGGCAGGCGCCCTGTTGATAGGGCCACCGGATCCTCGTGCCTTGTATCTGAGCCGTTGATGTTGTTTCAACATGCCACAGGCCATTTGGGAGGTAGGCACACGGATCAGTGAGGTGGCAAGTGCCATTTGGCACTGTGGACAGGGCGAGCGCCTTGTTGGCAGGGTGGGCGCCCCCCTCTAGCTCCCATGTGGCAGCTGAGGTGCTGAGGTGTCATGCCATGCTTTGGTTTTGCTTGATTTCACCATTTTTCCTGCATACACAACATTTCTCTAAGGACATGTGGAACTAGGTAAGTTTCAAGGTGGGTTCTTTACATTTCATGTGGTTTTACCTTGATTATGGGTGAAATGTTGACGGTAAAATAGGGTGTTAGTGACCATCAACAAACTCCCCCAAGCTAACCTTTTGCTTGTCCTCAAGCAAAGACATGATTTAACATGGCAATGTTGGATCAAGAATTTCTTTAATTTAACAGTTCACAAAGAACTTGCATACAAACCAACACTAATCTAGTATTGAGCATGATTCAGAAATTTATCTTATGTCTTAACTATATGGGGCTTATAGCTTTTTCACCATGGGTCATGCTAAAACAAGATAGCATAGATAAGTAGATACTTCATCCCTTACTTTGGTAGAGTGAGATCATTTACTAGAGAGTTTTTATTCTTTTGAAAAAGAAAATCTTGCTTTGGTTCCTTTAATGGCACTCTCGACCACTCCTTAGTGTGATGGACCTCACAATTAGCTCAAAAGAGCTTTTCATGTCTATCCTAAGCTTATGTGGGGTTTATAGTATTGGAGTAAAGCATACTTGAACTGAATATATTGCAAGATTAGACTCTTAGATCAAAGGGAGCAACAAGTCATAAAACATGATCAAGAAGTGCAAGTGTAAATTATTTGGTGGGCTCCTTGAGACTTATTCCTTTGCCTTAGACAGGGGAGAGCAAGGTTACTGACTACATAGTTTTTTTTAAGAAGGGATATGGGCACCTGCCCATGGGACATTTGTCCTCTTTTGTTTTCCTTGAGCACTTGCTCTCTTTCTCTTTTTTTTCAATAACCTATACTCCCCAACTATCAAAGGACAAAAGTTGATTGTGGTTGGTTGTCTCAATTGGTGTGTGGAGCATAGATTTATACTTCCAGTGTAGAAGTAATACATAGGCGGAATGTGTACGTGATCTTGATCAAAGAATATGACTAGTTTCTCTACCTAGATCAAATAAGGTCTAAGCAAGCTGAAAACAGACAAGAGCTCTTTCTTTTGGTGGTTTTAGTTGTTTGTGGATGTATGGCTTGATGATAGGTATATAATTCCATAAAGGAACCATGAGCAAGAATTTGAATTTTGTAAATCAAAATCTCTAGTTGGTTCTCACTCATTCCTTGGATCAGGTAAAAGTTCTACTTATACCAATTTTAATCTTGCAAGAGCATAACTTAGGTTATTAGCATGTGCAACCCACAATAGTGTTTGACTTAAGACAGAATTCAGATATCACACTCAAAACTTTCATAGTAAGGATTATATAACAAGATTTTGCAAATCGTCATTGAGCAATTATTCATCATTTCCAACAAAGATATAGCATATTCTTTTTCTTATCATTATTTTCATTTATTTATTATTATGCAAGAACATTATAACGCATAGTAATTAAGAAAAAGAATTGCTGGGGTTAGAAACCATACCTTGGCGAGGATGACGGCTCCCCCAAACTAGCTTCTTCTCCAGGATCGGATTCTCCTGTTGGTCGGGTTGTTTCCTCTTTTGCATCTTATTATGATCACTAGGCTTTGCTTTTTTTATTCTACTTTCATTTATTGCTACTATGACAAACCAAATTTCTATTTTATTTTATTATTATTATTATATATTATTTATTATTATTATTATTATTTTAATCTCTCTTTTATCATGGTTTTCATTAAATGCAAGACATAAATTTAAATATGCTTCTAACAATTAATTGATTTAATGCATGAAGAAGGGAAATATGCCAATGCAATAATTAAAGAGAGAGATAGAATACTTACTCACATAGTTGTCCTTCCTCGGAAGGAGGTTCTTCCTTGACTGATATCTTCTTCTCATCTTGTCCTTCTTTAACGGTAGCGGAGTCTGGTGTAGAGGCTGTAGATGATGGTTCCCTCTTTATCGCATCTCTATCTTTCTTGTTTCTTCAGATTCTTGGTTTTCTCCTCCTCATAGATCGACTCTTATTTTCCTGCATGTTAGTTGCATGGTGCGGTGCACAAGAGAAAACAAATCTTTCTTTCTTCCTATTTGTATAGAAATCCATGCTACCACTAACAACAAATATGCATGCATTCACAGTATTCAAGAAAGGTCGGCCAAGAATGAGGAGTAAGTTGTCTCTATTACCCATGTCTAAAATCATGAAATTAGCAGGCACAAAGTTGTTTCTTACTTTTACCAGAACATCACAAAGTACTCCTTCTATGTAGCAAGTTGTTTGATCAGCTAATTGCACATATGCAGAAGTTGGTACTAGCTCAGTGTAAAACAACTTTTCATAATGTTCTTTAGACATGATGTTAATGCTAGATCCAAGATCACATATAGCATTATGGAACTTTTGAGATTGAATAGAGCAAGATATGACAGGGGTTCCAGGATCTCCCTTTTTAGTTAGAAAATTCCATCCATCTAATTCATAGCTATGATAACTAATAGTAACAAGATTAGTAGATTCCATGGTTGTTTCAGGCTCTCCTGATATTTTATCTTTTTCAAAAGATGGAATTACAGCAGCAAGTTGTGTTAATTGGGTTTCAAGCATCTTATTAAAACTAAGTTGATTCTTAATTGCAGAAGAAAAATCATCTAATTTAGCATTTATGCTATCTAGCATCCTATCATTAGTATGGAGCTTCTTGTTTATACTATCAGTCATTCTACCTTGACCATAGACAAGATCTTAAGAGAAGGGTAGTTATTACCTTGATTGTTTGGACGTTGCGAAGAATTGAAAGTGTTACCTTGAGAATTGGAGCGCTGAGTCCATCCATGATTTGAAGAACAAAAACTATTATCATTGCTGATGAAGTTGAGGTCTTCATGTGTCTCAGAACAATGGAGTCCGGAATGGCCAACTTCTCCACGGACTTCACACGTCATGTGAGTCTCCATAGCTTGCACGGTCTCAGGTATACTCATCCTCTCGCAATTTTCTAGCCTTTTGGCCAATAGGTCCACTTTAGCTGCAATCATGTCAGCTTCCTTTAACGAATGCATACCTCGCTTGCGCGGTTGCAGACGTTCCTCGTTCCATCCTTGATTGGACACCATCTTCTCGATCAAAGCCTTCGCATCTGAAACTTTAAGAGAAAAGAATGCTCCACCGGCGGCAGCATCTAGATGGCTTCTATCAAGAGGGGTTAATCCATGGTAGAAGTTTTGGATCAAAAGCCAATCCTCCATACCATGGTGTGGACAGGCAGCGACATACTCTTGCATCCGTTCCCAAGCCTCGGGAATCGATTCATCGGCTTATTGTTGGAAACTAGAGATCTTATTGCGAAGAGCATTGGTCTTGCCTAGAGGAAAGAATTTCACTAGGAAAGAGTTGGAACACTTTTCCCATGTGTCCACATCATTTTGGTTCGTATAGAACCATTGCTTGGATTTTCCTAACAAGGAGAAAGGAAAGTGTCACAAATGAATTGCGTCTGGGGTTACTCCTTTAATGGTAAAGGTGCTGCATATCTCCAAGAAATGTTGGAGGTGTGCATTAGCATCCTCATGAGATTTTCCACAAAATGGGCTAGCTTGAACCATTGCGATTAATGCGGGTTTTAACTTGAACTGAGTGTTTGCCTCGATGACACCAGGGCCTGTTGCTATATTAGCAGCAGAAGGTGCAGAGAATTCATGGATGGTCCTTTCGACCATATTTGTGATTCTAAAGATAACTATCTAGACTTGACTCAAATCAAAGGAATTCAACAGTTGCCTTCCCCGGCAACGGCGCCAAAAATGCTTGTTGACAGATACTAACGCTATCAAAAGAATATAGCCAAATCTATCCTCTAGCAGTGGTAACAATACTTCTCAACGCAATCACTGGGGTTGTCAATCCCTATGCTCAAAGTATGTGATTGTTGACACTTCTAACGTAGCTACTAGGAATAAGGTTATTTCTAGCAACGGCGCCAAAAATGCTATGGGTAGCTCTATAGGATAGGTGATGGGATTCTGCAAGTGCACAGAACTATCATGTAGCACTTTACCTGGGAGTACCAGGTGTCAAATTTATATTTTTCCAAAGGAAGACGGGGTTTGTGATTCCAAGGATATGATAGTCAAGGATCTAGATATGCATAAATGGGGTAATAACCTTAGTAAGGATAAATCAATGAAGTATAATTAAGGTGGAAACACGCACTAGGTACCTCTGGAGTTTTGGGGGAGAACTCTATCTCAGTAAAAGATCTAATGATTGTTATACCAAAGAGACTGCTATACTTGGAACACGCAAAGTCCTAAACTCGCCGGGGTTCGACTGATTAGGCACCGTACGTCCCGAAGTCCTACGCTTATACCGGATACTAGGCCGAATGTGGTGGAATACAGAGGATCCTAAGGCTGTCACCACCTAGCACCTACCACTACTATCCGTGGGCCTAGCGGCACTCAAGGGTAAGCTATAGCCTAAGCACCGCGCTTAATCTATAAAAACTTACTACTCTAACTCGAGCTCAAGAATTAGAGCACTCTAACCAATCAATGAGCAAGTATAGAGCTACTTAAAGTAAAACAATAAGTAAATGAAAAAGGGGATCTTTATTATCGATAAGAGTGAAGAACACCGCAGAGGAGGTCGCCGACAAGCCCTGGCTCCACCGCAGACTTCCTCCTTCTCCCGACTTCTCTCCAACACTCTACTCTCTAGTGTTTCTTGTGTGCTACTAAGTGTTGCTTCGTGTTTCTACGTGTTTCGACTTACAAGTGAGGATCCTACCCCTATTTATAGTGTAGGAGTGCACCAGGGATACTTGTAGGCTTGCTGGAAGGCGGTGGCGCGAAGGAGGGGGGTGGGCGCCCCCTAGGAGGGCGGGCGCCCAGTTGGATGCACCGCCTTGCATCCAACGGTCGTCCTTGCTCCCATATGGTGGTTGCATGGTCGGTTTGTGCCTTGGAAAGGCGGTTTGCAACCCCTAGGAGGATGACATGTGGGCCCTTCAATCCATGGCACTTCACTTGATCACCGTTGGATGAAAATCGACTTCAATTGATGGTGTAGATGGCTCCTGGACACCTTCCCTCGGATTGTGGACGTGGCACCCAACTTTCATAGGGCAGGGCGCCCTGTTGATAGGACCACCGGATCCCCGTGCCTTATATCTGAGCCGTTGATGATGTTTCAACGTGCCACGGACCATTTGTGAGGTAGGCACACGGATCAGTGAGGTGGCAAGTGCCATTTGGCACTGTGGACATGGCGGGCGCCCTGTTGGCAGGGCGGGCACCCCCTCTCTGGCTCCCATGTGGCAGCTGAGGTGCTGAGGTGTCATGCCATGCTTTGGTTTTGCTTGATTTCACCATTTTTCCTGCATACACAACATTTCTCTAAGGACATGTGGAACTAGGTAACTTTCAAGGTGGGTTCTTTGCATTTCATGTGGTTTTACCTTAATTATGGGTGAAATGTTGATGGTAGAATAGGGTGTTAGAGACCGTCAACAGTGGGATCTGGAGCCCCGGCATCCGTCTGGAGCGCAGAGTTCGGTATAGTTCTGGTTCTTTCTCTATTATTGTATTCTTCATTATGATTAGGGAAACATTGTTCTTAATAGTTCATATGTTCTTGATTACATTAGTCTTTGTCTACTTTAATTATATGTCTAGTATAGTTGGTTTGATCTTATTGAATTATGTAATTGCTCATATAGCGTTTATCCAAATGATCGTTAGGTAGATGATGAACAATGTGTAGACGTGGTGTCTAGATATTTTGTTTATCTACGAGTGCTCCCTGATGTGCCAGGTCGTGTGGTAGTTTGCGTAGGTGACAGCTACGTTGATTCCTCGGTAGTTCACCCCCCGTATGTATGCAAGCAGCACGGTCACGAAGTTGGGTGATGACTCTGTTTAATATCCTTCCTAGACGATGTCCTTTGCATGTGATCATGATATAGGACTAATTTGACAATGATTGCTAGATGTAATTGCACTAGTTAGAGTTATTCATTGACGTAGTTATAGAATTACCTTAGATATTAATTCCTTAGTTTATCCATTGGCTAGCTATTACTATGACTAGAAAGTGCTCTGATGTTTATCTTTATTAATGATGCTTGATCATACTTATCACCCTATTTATCTTTATTATCTTGTGACCTCTACCTGTTATGAGTAGAGTATATGACATCGGTAACATCACTTATTCATTGTATGTATATAGTTGTTATCAATATAATAGATTATAGTTTAACCAAGTCCTTCCCAGTGGTATAAATATAAATCGACAACCTGGTAGAACTCCTAGGTAAAATGCTACAATGGTATAATTATCTGTCCGCTTGCAGAATTGTTCTTAGTTTATATTTATTTATATTTTTGCCTAGTCACATGGAATAATATATAAAATCTTTATTTATTCTTAGCATATATAATTAGGATTGACAACCCAGTTCATGCTAAAGAATGTTGGTAATAGATGAGTGGCTAGTTGCTAATGACCAGTTAATTAAAATACCATACATCTTCTAATCTCGTCCCTAGCGTTAAAAGTTATAAAGTTATATTGGGCGACGTTAGTAGATGCCAACAAGCATTTTTGGCGCCGTTGTCGGGGAATGAATGAATGGTTTTTCTCTTCCAAACAATTTCACTCACGATCCAGAGAAACTCCTGAGAAGAAAGAAGTTTGTAGAGGCGAGGGACAATTTCAAGCTACCATCAAGAACACCCATCGCTGCTCAAGTTAGTTCATCAAAGGAGCCAGCTCCAACATTGGAAGAAGAACACTTAGGAGAAGATTTATTTTTTGTGTTTGAAGACATGGCTGAGAAGACACTGCGCGAGTTCTCTACCCCAACAACAGAAAACATCCTGGACTGGACCAGCAGTCAACACGGAGGAGAATGGATTCGAGCTCAAGCCTGCTCTTATCACCATGGTTCAAGCTAGCCAGTTTTGTGGAAAAGCTCGTGAAGATGCAAGTGCACACTTACAACACTTTTTAGAGATCTGCAGGACCTTCACGATCAGAGGAGTACTAAGAGATGCTATTTTACTCTATCTTTTCCCTTTTTCACTTTTGGGGAAAGCTAAGCAGTGGTTCTACACCAACAAAGACAAGAACACTACATGGGACCGATGCTCAACTGCTTTACTGGCAAAGTTCTTTCCTACAGGCAAAACAAATGCTTTGCGTGGGAAAATCTCAAGTTTTCAACAGCAACATGACGAATCATTCAATGAAGCATGGGAGAGATTCCAAGATTACATTGAAGATTGTCCTCATCATGGGATAGAGGATTGGCTACTGATGCAGACCTTCTACCACGGGCTTATTCAAGCACCCGTGAGTCCATAGATGCTGCAGCTGGAGGAGCTTTCCTAGAAGCTTCCAGAAGCTCAAGCACTTGTTGAGAAGATGGCCTTCAAATCCAAGCTGTAATGAAGAACGTACTCAACCTCGCAAGAGAGGAGGCATCCATCATCTGAATGAGACCGACATGGTCACTGCCAAGCTAGACCTCATCATGAAGAAACTCGACATAGAGAAGAAGGAAGTCATGCATATTGATGATTCCCGCATAACCTGTGAAGAATGTGAAGATTATGGGCATTCCGCTGTCAACTGCCTTACACTGCAAGAGGATGTGAACTTCATCAACAACAACATCTACTATCGTCCTCAACAAGGTCAAGGATGGAACCAGCCAAACCAAGGATGGAATCAGCAACCTCGACAAGGTAATTACCAAGGTAACAACCAAGGTAATAATTATAATAATTATAATCATCCACCGTTAAGAGATTTAGTTGCTGGTCAATCTAAATTGATAGATCAAATATCTAGAAAGATAGCCTCAAATGATAAAGCTTTAGAAAACATAAATACCAGAATAGATACCTTTGCTTCTACTATAAAGAATAAGCACAGTGTTGGCGCTTCTTAGCGTCAGCAGAAAAGTCCGCAAGCGCACAGAAGTACCGTTGTAGCCTTCACCCGAAAGTATTTAGGGTATCATAATTTCCCAGAGGAACGGTCTTTGTGCTTAGTCTTTTAAACTAGTTTATTCAGAAGAGACAGGAAGGTATAGCTTGGGTAGAGAGGTTCTTCTAAGGTCAAACGCATATAAGCGATGGTAGTTTCCCACTACTTGCATGCTTCAGGCCCACTGACGCACCTGGTCTGCCAAGCGATACCAGTATCAGCGCTATTCCGTGGCCGAACGTGGGGGGATGCTGGTAAGAGTGGACAGGGCTGTCACCACCTGCCACCTAGCCCTCTGCCCATGGGCGCGCACAACATACGAAGGTAGACTCCGACCTAGACACCACGTCTAGGAAGGCGACTACTACTCTAGCGGCGTACAGGAACATCCGTCTCTATCAGGAGTCCTCTTACTAGAGCATCCGTACAAAGGATGAACGACGATCCCACAAACAAGTAGCTTTATGAAAATAACATGCTTAATGAATCAAACCAAAGTTGAACACGAACTTCTTACTTCAAGTAGCAAGACGATCAGTAGAGGTACAAGTTGGATCGAGAGCCGACAAGCCCGGCACTTCGTCCACCCGGAGGCAGAACTGCTTCGACTCCGCTCTTTCTCCAGCTCTTGTCCCTCACTCACTCCCTATACTAAATTAGCTAGAAGCTAATGGAATGGAGCTTGCTCTTCCTCTCTACATTGTGACCTCTTGTGTTGGTGAATCAATTGATGAATAGGGTGTAGAGAGGAGGCCTCCTTTTATAGCTTGAGAGGAGGGGGTTCTATGCAAAAGGATCATCCTCACATGCAAAGATCCAGACCAACCTCCAAAGGGCGGTTTCCACTTGCCATCTGTGTTGATCGTAGGTAGGACCAGGCCTTGGGGAACCGCCCTACACCTGTCAGAAGAAAACTGGGCCCGAGAGGCCCCACCAGGGGGGCAGTCGCCCCCGGGACCGGCCAGTCCCCTGGTGGGCCCGTTTGGCCACCGCCTTCGCGTGGTTGGTTCTCCTCTGGGCCTAGACCTCTCCTATGGTCATGAATGGGCCCAGATTTGTAATAAAGGTGGGCTTCTTTGTTATTCTTGGTTGCGCATTCTCTGAATTCACATTTCTCCTTTACGCTTTCCAATTGGTGTTGTGCACTTCCACTTGTTTCACCATAAATCCTGCAAAAACATAAACACTAGGGGTACAAGTGGAACTCTGTTAATTGTATATGTCTATGTGTTAAAGTATGATAGTTTCTCTCCCTTTAGGCATAAGTTGGCCGTTAAAATTGATCTATAAGGACTGCCAACAAGACCTCCAAGCTTAACCTTTTCTTGTCCCGAGCAAATAGCTAAGTATGGTTGTTGATCAAGAGTTGCTACAATGTCGATCATATTTCAAATGTACCAAGTTTATAACAAAGTTTTCCACTGCAATTTGAATAAATCAGCATGCTATCCACCCTGCTATTATCTTGAAACAAATCGGGCCTTTTAGCCATCTAAAGTCTTGGGTGATTGCAAGACTGAACAGATTCATAGACATTGCTTATCATTCATCCCAAGATGAACCATCTTTCCGGAGGTTTTGAAAATTTTTGCAAAGAAATGTAAGTTCCTCAAATGATTCTCTCAATCGCTCAAAGTGTATGAATACCTCACCAAAGCATTGTAATGTTGCCTTTCATATCCTACCACTAAGACTTATGAGTGGAGTTTTGGGCAGGTATAAAGGTGGGCATACTTGCATCACATATATTGCTAAGTCAAAAACCGAACCACAAGAAGATACAAGTCATATACTTTGAATGAGATGTGCAAGAGTGTGGAGTATGAAGATGGTGGAATCCTAATTTCTAAATATTTTGGCACTCCATGCATCATGAATTTCTCCTTTATTGGATGGAATGAAACTTTTTTGAGGGATATGGGCTATAAGATCATATATCCGTATTATTATTTTCTTCTTCTTCTTCTCTTTTGAACGGGTACTTTTTTCCCACTTGTTTATTGCATGCCCCTTGGCATGTTTTTTTTAAGCATAACCCATATCTCTTGTTAGTATTTGAAGAACTTTGGCTGGAGAGATGTCATGATGGAATGCGAGGAGTAATTATATGGTAAAAGATGAATGTGCGGCTTCTCAGGGTAAGAGTCGGCATTTTTATTTGTTGGATAACAAATGCAGCGGCTCTCAAGGTAAGAGTCGGCATTTTTATTTAGTTGAAGAGTGCGCAACTCTCAGGGTAAGAGTTGGCATATTTTTGGTGGATGGATGGTGGCATGTTGTGCGCAACTCTCGGGGTGAGAGTTGGCTTTATTTGGTGGGTGCTTGTTAATCTCAATCGTGGGTGCATGTCCGTAATCTCACTTAGGTCACAACAATTTGACCTAACTCAATGTCTCACAAGCAGCATATGACTAAAAGGTTTGCATAATTGAAACATTTCATATGGCCATGGTAGGTATTTCATAATCATTGAGGAACTTTTGTTTTTGAAAGTTTTCGAATATAAAACTCCGGATGTCAAGTTTCACTCAGAACAAAGTCATAGCGCAGCCCATGTCACCATATCATATCAGGCAATAACTTAGACTAGATTAAGCATGTGCGACCCACTAGTCTAAGTTTTTACGATGAGACATTAGCTGATAAACCCAAATCTTAGAGAAAGCTCGATTATAAAATGGGTACAGGTGAAACATAAGATAGAACAACTGTTCATCATTTCAACCAGGCTAGAAACTAACACACCTTAACACATATGAGAGAGGAGAACATATCTCACCATTTTTTTTAAGTTGGAGAATTTTAAAAAGAAATGTGATATACAAGTTACCTTTGTGGGAGCCCTCCCCCAAGCTTGCTTTTGACTTACCAATGTGGTTCACCTGGGGGTGCCGCTAATTGGTGGTGCCTCAGCTTGATGTGCAGTTCGTGGCCTCTCTTGAGCGAGCTAGGAAGCTCCCCCCAAGCTTGTTTTTATGGTGGTATTGAGATAACAAGACAACAAAACTTGGGATTGAAACATAAATTACTCATTTTCTTCAAGATTTTATTTATCATTATATTTTTTTTCTTTTCAAGGTTCACCTAAGAAATACTTGTCTCTGCTGTCATCTCAAACACTTACCCTCATGGAGTTGATAAATTTCTGCAAGGGGTTAGCCCTTAAGATTAACCAAAATCTATACTAGCAGCTTTGGTTCCAAGATCAAACTAGACACCACGTCTAATTTGTCCAGGTAGGCTTAAGAATCTAAGCACCATGCTTACATTAAAAATCCTATAGAGGCATGATCTCACATCCCAGCTTCAAACTAAACACCGTGCTTAGTTAAAAAGATATAGGACCAACACTTCCAATCCAAAACTTACTAGCATAGAGAAAGAAGTTTGCTCAGCCAATCTATTCAAACTCAAACAAGGCTAGGATAAGAGAGCAAAGAAAGGCATGCCTTGCTTTATCTCCAACATGAATTTCTTCCATTATTCGTGACAACAACTCAAAGTTCATTAATCAAAATGCAACACCATGTCACAATTTTGATTAAAGAAGGCTAGTTTCACCTAAGCACCATGCTTAAATTAAAAAGCCTATGGATGTACCACAAGTGTACTCATGTGAATACACCCAAACTCAGAGCATATGGCATGAACAGAGGAAGAGCATGATATTATATTTTCATGGAGACAAATATGAGTGAATGAGTTGGTCAACATTACCTTGACATACCTGAATGAGTGTACCAACAGCATGTATGGATGAAGCATCAGAGTTGTCGCTGCGGTGGCTCGGTTTCCATCTCAGGTGACTACCAAGGCATGGGTTGGAGTCCATCACTTTTAGTAGCATGTCGTCGTGTAGCAAGTCATTTATTGGTAACTCCTGCATATTAGTGACTTGCATACACGACAAATGTAGGAGGAACAACTCATGCAAGCTTCTAACTAAAAGGAATATTGCGACCATGACTCCCCTTTGTTGTGCTTTTTTTTAGAATCTTTAAACGAAGTGTGATCCAAGATACGCATGGAGTCATGGTTGGTCAAAGGAGTGAGAGAGGTGTTGCACAATTCACCGGTGTAGAAGAAGGAGTTCATGGAAGTCATGTGTCTTGTCCCTCTATATGATGGCCTGCTTGATGGTTGTGCAACCTCCAGGGGAGATCTTGAAGGGCGTGTTCGTTGTACTTAAGAGATCTCCCCCACAATTTTTTTACCTGTTTTTAATTTTAACAGTGAACAAGCAAGGGCTCTACTAGGTTGAACCCTAGAGAGCCTAAAACTTATTATGATTTTTTTACTTATTAACTATTTTTTTATTATATAAATTTTTATTTGTTCATCCAACTCGCATAACTCAAACAAGGCCCAACTTAAGATGCAATGTAAAAAAAAAGACCTTGGCTTGTCTCCATATCAGATTATCTCCATTATTTATGATGCCATAAAGAAGCGTGAATGATCAAGCTATGGAGACAAGTATGAGCAAAAGAGTTGGGGAACATTACCTTTGCATACCTGAGTGTAGTTACCGGCAGCATGGATGGATGAAACATCAGAGTTGTTACTGCGGTTCGCATGATGACTTTTCTCAGGTGAATCACCAGGCCAGGCCATTCTCATGGCTTAGTGTGTGTGGGCCATGGCCCTGATGATAGTAGCAAAGGCTTTGGGTGAGCCCTTCTTGCTTATGCAAAATAATGATGGGCAGAGTCAGGCAACCCATAAGTGTTCCTCTTTTAACATGTGGGGCTAGCCTGCTCCTTCTCTCTCCTTCAATATTATATATATTTTTTTACTATTCCCCTTTTTTTTAACAATCTCTTCTCTTGTTTTTTTTCACTTTCCACTTTTTTAAGCAAGGTAGAGCCAACATCTCTTTTTCTTTTGAACCAAGGTGATCTTGAGGTGAGACTCGCACCGTCCTCCCCCACACTTGGACTTTGTTGAAAGTCAAGTGTGCAAGGTCAGGGTCTCCTTTTGAGTTTGTTCGATCACCAAAGATCATCAATGTGTGTTGTTGATGTTGCTCTCATGTTCTCAAGCTTCGTATGTCCTTTCTTTGTTAACCTGAAATGGTTAGTGACAAGAATACCCGAAGGTGCATACTAACTTGACAACATGTGCTTACATTTATTAAAAAAGGAATTTTTTATTATTATTATTTCATTTTTTTCATTTCTTTTTTTTTGCAAGGTAACAAAAGGATATGAGTGGGATAGATATACATGTTACCTTTTTACGGTCCTCCCCCAAGCTAACTCAAAGCTAAAGGATCAGGGTTGTACCCAGCATTTCTAGTTTTCCTGCATGGTTATGGTTTGGTAGATCGCAAGGGCTCTTACCTTTCCCTTGTGATCACCGAATTGGAAAAGATATGCAAGAAGCAAATTGAGCTAGTTGGTTTTGGGAGGACATTATTAACAAATTTCTTTTAATGAAGATTCATTTTTATTCTATAAGAACAAAAAAAGAACTTATTTTAAAGATAAGTTTTTAAATTTTAGATTTTCAAAATATCTATTTGTTTTTTTAACCATTTTATAGAATATTTTCATTGATAAATAAAATAACTCAAAAAAAAATATTTAAAGCCTACACCCAGCAGTTTTGGAACAATGATTAGACATGTCGTTTAATCAAGGTAGGCAATTTTAACCTAAGCTCCATGTTTAAATTAAAATGCTTATGAAGATATGATGATCAATCATACTTCAAACCAAAACATGCTGTATGTAAAACTTTGAAAGCAAACTAGCATTTATTAAAAACATTTTTGCAAAAATTTATTTATATTTTTATTTTGTAAGAGGACAACAACTTATATATAATTTTAATATATATATTTTTTTAAAATATCCGGGGTATCTCCCGGTAGTGCTTTCTTTATGGTCATAAGCTTGACCGCCAAAGCTAGGGCGAAGATTGAAGCCAGAAGCTATGGTTGGCTTCAATGGTGGCTACAAGAACTCGTCTTTAGGAGAAATATTTTGATTTTGAATTTTGAAAGGGCATTACTGTAGAAAGAGAGAACAAGAATAATAAAAACTATTTATTTTTTTAAAATGCTTTTTGAAAATAAGAGAAGATGATACGAGAGTGAATAGAAATCTTTTTGTCCATGTGCAAAAATTTGAACATGCAATTTTAAAAATAATAATGCCCTTTTTCTTTTTGAAAGATAGGTTTCATGAAGGAGGGTCACGAACATAGAAGAAATATTTTTTTTGATAAGACACAAGGACACATGGGTCAGCTAGGTTCGGAGACAAATACGACAACCGTTCCCCGGCAACGACGCCAGAAAGCTTGTTGGCGCTTCTTAGCATCAGCAGAAAAGTTCGCAAACGCACGGAAGTTCCGTTGTAGCCTTCACCCGAAAGTAATCAGGGTATCGTAATTTCCAAGAGGAACGGTCTTTGTACTGAGTCTCTTAAACTAGTTTACTCCGAAGAGGCGGAAGGGATAGCTTGGGTAGAGAGGTTCTTCTAAGGTCAAACGCATATAAGCGATGGTAACTTTCCCACTACTTGCTAGCTTCAGGCCCACTGACGCACCTGGTCTGCCAAGCGATACTAGTATCAGCGCTATTCCGCGGCCGAACGTGGGGGAGATGCTGGTACGAGTGGACAGGGCTGTCACCACCTGCCACCTACCCCTCTGCCCATGGGCGCGCGCAACATACGAAGGTAGACTCCGACCTAGACACCACGTCTACGAAGGCGACTACTACTCTAGCGACGTACAGGAACATCCGTCTCTATTAGGAGTCCTCTTACTAGAGCATCCGTCCAAAGGACGAACGACGATCCCACAAACAAGTAGCTTTATGAAAGTAACATGCTTAATGAATCAAACCAAAGTTGAACACAAACTTCTTACTTCAAGTCGCAAGACGATCATAGAGGTACAAGTTGGATCGAGAGCCGACAAGCCTAGGCATCTTCGTCCACCCGGAGGCTAGAACTGCTTCGACTCCGCTCTTTCTCCAGCTCTTGTCCCTCTCTCGCTCCCTATACTACATTAGCTAGAAGCTAATGGAATGGAGCTTGCTCTTTCTCTCTACATTGTGACCTCTTGTGTTAGGTGAATCAATTGATGAATAGGGTGTAGAGAGGAGGCCTCCTTTTATAGCTTCAGAGGAGGGGGTTCTATGCAAAAGGATCATCCTCACATGGAAAGATCTAAACCGACCTCCAAAGGGTGGTTTCCACTTGCCATCTGTATTGATCATAGGTGGGACCATCTTTGGGGAACCACCTTACACCTGTCAGAAGAAAACTGGGCCCGAGAGGTCCCACCAGAGGAGCGGTTGCCCCCGGGACCAGCCGGTCCCTGGTGGGCCCATTTGGCCACCGCCTTCGCGTGGTTGGTTCTCCTCTGGGCCTAGACCTCTCCTATGGTTACGAATGGGCCCAGATTTATAATAAAGGTGGGCTTCTTTGTTATTCTTGGTTGCGCATTCTCTGAATTCACATTTCTCCTTAACGCTTTCCAATTGGTGTTGTGCACTTCCACTTGTTTCACCATAAATCCTACAAAAACATAAACACTAGGGGTACAAGTGGAACTCTGTTAATAGCATATGTCTATGTGTTAAAGTATGGTAGTTTCTCTCCCTTTAGGCATAAGTTGGCGGTTAAAAATGATCTATAAGGACTACCAACACACAGCTTTAATAAAATGTTAGAATCACAATTAGCTCAGCTTGCTGCTGCTGTCCCTCCATTTGAGAAAGGTAAGATTCCGGACCAGCCGAAAGATTTGGAAACTGCTAACCTTGTTGATATCCACAATGCAACACAATACCAAATTTAGCCTACAGATATACAGTGGATAGATCACTCACTACCTGAGAAGATGGAAGACCCTGGAAGACCTGTCATTTCTATCTCCATAGGATGTCACAGCTTTCCAGAAGCTATCTACGATTTCGGCGCAAGTGTCAACATAATGCCTAAGATAATCTATGAGAGAATATTAGGTGATCCTTTGTTGTACACAGACATGCGTTTGCAGCTTGCAGATCAGTCCATTTGCTACCCCGAGGGAGTACTAGAAGAAGCTATTATTAGAGTGGGGCAATCATATGTCCCAATTGACTTTGTGATCATGGATACCGGAGGAGATGAGAAGGCACCCATTATCTTGGGACGACCATTCTTATGCACAACCAAGACCATCATCTATGCGGAACACGCCAAGATTGTTCTCTCCATCAAGGACAAGAAGGAGAGATTCTCAGTTCCAGAACTGCATCCTGAAGGATCCAGCAGTCCCAAAGCAATTCCATCAATAAGAAGAGCAACAACAACAAGTGCCCAAGAAGAAGAACAATAGAAGATGGAGGAAGAACAAGCCCCGACATGTACCTGAAGAAGCCGCTCAACTAATCAATGCTATCAACACAGAAAATGATCATATGCTCCCGAAACTATTCCCAATAAAGAAAGGTGACCCAGGTGTACCAATCATTGACTGCACAATCAGAGACATCACTTTTTCTAACATCGTCTGCGACACTGGATCAGGCGTCAACGTAATGTCCAAAAAGGTATATGATGAATTATTTGATGATTTACCATTATACCCAACATATATTCAGTTGCAGATGGCAGACCAATCACTGAGATTCCCTGAAGGCATAGTTAAGGACGTAATAGTAAGAATTCAAGATAAATATATACCCACAGATTTTCTAGTTCTTGACGTGCAGGAAGACAACGAATCGCCTATTCTTTTGGGAAGACTATTCCTCTACACCGCCAATGCTATCATCTACATCGGGTCTGGACAAATCCACTTCAACCTACCCACTGGAAAGGTACGCTGTCAATTTAGAACACATCTTAACCATGAGCAGAATAGGAAGCAACGCAATAGGAGGAGACGCTAAGCCCGCCGTCAGGCTGCCCAGCCTCACTGTGGATGGGAGGAGTTTCCTGGTAAGATTGTGAAGTATGAAGACTGCTACAAGGAGCAAGAAGAAGTCGTACAAGCACCACGCTGGAGTGAGTGGGAAGTAGAAGCTGAGAGGATGGACCAGATTGCTAAGGCAGAGAAAGAAGAGATCCAGGCACAAGTAGAAGAATGGATGAAGGGAGATGAAGAATCAAGAGAAGCATACAAGGAAGAGCTGGAGCTAGAAAAAAGAGAAGCAGAAGATACAGAAAAGAGATGGAAGGAGAAAGAAGAAGCACCTGCTACACCACCGTAAAATGGGGAATTGACTGAGGTAACATTAGACGATGAATCTACTGAGTAAGTACTCTGCCCTATATAAGTCCTGTCGGTAGACTTTAAATTCCGTACCCTAGTCATAAGGTTAGAATGGTAGTTATCTAACTAATTTAGCATTCATTAATAATTATACTTTAACACATCTAGCATAATCATTTTTGCATATTAAAAATAAACCAACAAAAATATTTACTGCTTTATTTACTACATCATAAATATTAAAGCCCCATGTGAATGAACCTATGGTAACCCTGTAGACATATTTACTGTGGTGGCATAAAAATAAAAATAAAATAACAATCTATATTTACTTTGTTGCATTATGAAAATCCTAAGCCCCATGGGAATGAATATTCCCTGTGGTGGCATAAAAAACATATATAGCATGCATACATTTTTTGATTGCTGTATAAGAAACTTAGAAAACCCCAAAAAGAGAATCCTGTTAGAATCCTGCTAGAATTTATCAATTAAAATCAACTCAGAGAATAATCAATTGCTCATTGGCTGACCGCTAACCCTTCATAAATTTAAGCCTCGGGTTTTGGTTTTCTTGTCGGAGTATAATTATGTAGGAACAATATTATGACTAAGGAGATAGTCTATTAGTGGCAACCACCAGGACTACTACTAGCTCACTCTGAGAAACATTCAAGCACCAAGTATTGCAAACATCAACCTTGGGGGAGGAGTATCCCCTAGTTATCAGGTAATTATACCTATGCGCTTATTGAGTCTACTTTATACAAGCACAAAATACCAAAAATATGTGAACACATGAAGGTTCACCATAGTATCATAGGAAAATCTAAAAATACCAAAAATATGTGGGCACATGAAGGTCCACACCTTTTAGAAAAAAAACCCAAAAATATGTGGGCACATGAAGGTCCACTCAGTTAGGAAGCTTCTGCTGGAAATATAAAATTAATCACTTACCATGGAGTGATACTAAACCTAACCCCTCTCCATAAGATTTGGTATCTTTATTAGCAATTGAGTTTCACAGAAAAAATACAAGATCAAAAAGCTAGTCGACCTGACACCCTTACGCTGCCGAGACACCTGCTTCCAGAAGGATCACTCAATTTGCAACATCAAAGACCCTGTCAAACGTCAAGTCTGGGGGAGGGCGCCCTCCATTTTAAGTCCAGATAAGTATCAGTTTCCCACACTATTATTCTTATCATTATTACTATATCGCTTTTTCGCGAAAGTTAGCTAGTAAGATAAAATTTAAAAACCAAATAAATATTTAGCTATATATTAGAGTTTTTTTAGAGTCAGTCTAGGCTAGAACCAAATTAAATTTGATGAACACTAAAATTTTGTTTTGGAAATGATGAATAGTTGCTCTGCCATAATTCCTTTCAAGTGCCTAGTTATCAACCTTAGATTCTCCTGAGTTTTGGATACTACTGTTTTAATCTGAGAATTTACTCTGAACCTAAAAATTGTGGAGGCATATGCTTGAGCTAAGTCTAGGTAATTGATTGATATGACTCATGAAGGTTGAGCTGCTATTTATCTTATTCCTAGCATTACTAAGTTCTGGAGATTTATTTTTGAAAACCTAAAAATCTACATCATGAGCTCTTGTATGACAAAATGTGAATTCCTATCAAAGCCATATATTATAC